>CAMZMU010000119.1:24366188-24966188 GCA_947311845.1 Poa pratensis | reverse complement strand
TCCTCTTGCTGAATGACTTCTAAATGATTAGGAGATAAGAAGATAAGATTCTCTAGAAAAGGTAAGAAGATCTTTGTTAAGATTTAGGTGATTCAGATTTGTCTTCAAGACTAGCATGATTCCCCTGTACTAGAGATATGTCTAGCATAATTTATTAGACTAGATGCTAATATGCTAACTAGGAATAACTAGATTTATCATCAACTCCTAAAGTAATGTCTGGATATAACAAGTTATACTCCCACTGGTTTTAACAATTTTAACGTATACCTCTCTACCCAAAAATAGGGTTTAAGCCAAGATCATCTCAAAGTTTAGAACGCTCAAGTTGATGATCTACTTCAATTCCACCAACTCAAGTGAAACTTCGATCAATTAGTGATTTGAAAACAATCACGCGAAAATTCTTCGGATTTTCTGATGCATGAATGCAATGCACACTTCTGTGTCCTCTCTGATTTTGGACTCTAAATCCTGGGATATTATAGTCTCCCCTCCTTAAACTAAACTTTGTCCCTGAAGTTCGTACTCTCTTACGTTTCGGACTGTAGATGAGACTTGTGAATTTCATTGCTGCAGTGGACATGGTGGAACGAAGGGAGGGGAGAGCACTCGGGTGGAGCGGAACGGACAAGACTAGCTAGGGTTGGGTCTGGGACCATAGGGGTATATGTGAGAAGAGATATTATATCGCGCCCGCGAGCAGTGCGTTTCGCTTCGGCCGCCTGAAGCGACACGCTTCATGGGCCGCTTTGGAACGACCCAATAAGAAAAGCACAATGTTTTTTCTTTTTCCGTTTTCCGTTTTCCGTTTTCTTTTCTATTTTCTTTTTCCCTTTTTCTTTTTTATTTGTCACTTTTTGTGATTTCGAAAAATATTCGAATAAAAAAATGTTGTACAATTGTTGAATGTGGACAAAATTCTAATTTGAATAGTTTTTGAATCTGAATTTTTTTAATTTGAACAATTTTTTAATGTGAACAAATTTCGAATTTGAACAATTTTTTAATGTGAACAACTTTCAAATTTGAACAATTTTCGAAAGTGAACAATTTTTGAATATGAACAAAATGTTGAATTGGAACAATTTGGGAATGTGAACAAATTTTGAATTGGAACAATTTTTAAATATGAACGAATTTTGCATTTGAACAATTTTCAAATATGAATAAATTTTGAATTGGAACTATTTTTATATATGAACAAAATTTAAATTTGAACATTTTTCGAAAACATTTTTCAAAATCGTAAAAAGTGAAAAAAAACGGAAATTTAAAGAACAAAAAAGGAAATGAAAACAAAAAGGGAAAAAAAAAGGGAAACGGAAACGGAAAAGAAAAAATAAGCAAATGGGCCGGCCCAGCTGCGGCGCACTTCAGGCGGTGCGGCCGTCTAGCGCCAATGTTGGGCGATATATCGCATTTGGCGGTACATGTGTAGTTAAACTGGTCCATCCTGGGTCGGTCGAGCGTGGTAGATGCTGATGGCAACAAACTACGTCTACACCAACTCGTTGGGACTCTAAACACGGAGTGTCGTAGAAAGTGGCTCTTTTCACACAAAAATGACGTTGGGTGATTATCAATCACAAATGATCTCCTAACATCCCCTCCTTTATTTTCAAGCAATACCTACAAAATAAGAAGAAGTTTCCTTGTGCCCCGAACTCAAAAGTGGTAGTTATCAAGCAACACGGTGTATTAGAATGAAAAAAACTATATAAAAACAAAGACAACAACGTCAGAAGGACCCGCTGACGTGAGATTTTGGACGAAAACTATAAATGTAAATGCAGTAGATTTTTTTATATTGTCAGAATATTAATTGCACAAAATGAAAAAAAGGTTGTGCAATAATGTAAAAATGTTTTCTTCTGTTTAAAATGTAAGTGCATCTGATGCCCTCCTACGTGGGTTTGATTGTGAAGGGGATCGTAGGCGGAAAACAAAAACAATTCCTAACAACGATAACATTAATCTAGCCAGAATCTAATACTATGCAGATATACTGTAACGGAGGTGATCTATATACATACCCTTGTAGACCGAAAAGCGGGGATTACGCTCCCGCACAAGCGTTGTTGATGAAGCCGACGTAGCCGACCTCGAGGTCGTGAAGACGAACTCCTTCAAGCGCCCCAAGCATGGCGCCTCGCAGAGCTTACACACGTACGGAGAAGATGACGACCTCCAAGCTCCGATCCAGCAAAGCAACGGAAGTAGAAGACTTAGACCGGAGAAACAAGCAGCACGGCGGAGTGCGTATGGTGGAGAAAACCTCAACCCGTGCGTAGCCCCAATTGCGGAGCCACGTCAAAATAGATGAGAGAGAGAGAGGGAATGGTGCAATTTCAAAGGCATGGGGGGCACCCCTATTTAAAGGTGGAGGAGGGCAGCCAACCTTGGTGGCCTGGCCATGTGGGACTATTCCCACATGGCCAGCCGCACCAACATGGTGCGCCGGCCCTCGCCTCCCTATCCCTTTTGGGGTTCGGCCCCCTGTGGGTCTTTGACCTCTGGTCAAGGCCCATTTAGGTGGGCTGCCTTTAAAATTCATAATAAATAAATAAAAATATATTTAATTATTAATTACACTAATTAATATTAAATACATATTATCTAATTTATTCCGGCTCCGAAAACTATTTCGTTGGCCCCCAAACTTCGTCGGATATGTCCCAGAACCATTCCGGAACCCTTCTCTATTTTCTCTCTGATATCCAATCTTATATAAACGTCATCTACCCTTAAGTGTGACACCCTAGCGGTTTGGGATCATGCCAGACATGATCGAGACCCGTTCTCCGATCAATGACTAATAGCGGGGTCGTGGATACCCATGATAGCCCATGTGCGTCCACGAATAACTTTCTCGTTTGAACCTTAGACGTCATGTCTCAGACCTTTTGCCAGGCGATACTTCGTTTGTCCGAGACTCGATCTCCGGTATCATGATACCGAGCTCGATCTCATCACTAGACAATACTATCTTTACTCGTCTGTGATATTACATCCTCGTGACGTAGCCACATGCTTGCAAGCTCATTGATGCAATCTCACCGTGTGGGCCCAGAGTATCTATCCTGCTATGCGGATTGGCAAATCCCGCTCTTGATCCCTCGCCTCAACATACTTCCTTCCGATACCGGAGAGGGACACCTTTATTGTCAACCTATGTAAGGAATGACGTTTGATGAAATCAAAGTATCTTCTAGAAATAGCAATCTCACCACGTCAGCGGCAACCGTCTTGTCATGCTTTGGCTTGATGGTCAACACCATTTGCTCCATTTCGATTTCTAATTCAGCAACTTCAAGCATCATCAAGACTTCAGACAGGGATTTTGACATCCCTTGTATGTAGTAGTTCATGATAGCGTCCTTATAGCTAGGGGCAGTGACTGCAGTACTCTATCAATAACCAGCTCGTTTGGAATCCCACATTCCAGATCATCAAAGAGCTGAACGCAGCCAGACATTTTGGCTAAGTGCTCGCTTATGTTGCCATGCTCTTCCATTTGGGCTGAGAAAAATAGCTTGGTAGCTTCATACCTCTCAGCCTTGATTTGTGGTGCAAAAACAACCATGAATTCAATGATTATCTCATAAGCACTCTTGTTCTCAAAATGCTTCTGCATGTCAGCCTCCATGGCAAAGAGCATGCCACTCTGGACAAAAGAGGAAATCTCCACCTTGGACTGATAGACATTCTTTTCATCCTCAGAGGCGGTGTTTGCGTTTTGATCACCTATCGGGGCCTTAAGAACGTAGGCCACCTTGTGGGAAGTGAGGAGGATCCTCAGGTTGCGGAACCAGGACATGAAATTTGACCCATTGGTCTTAAACTTTTCTTTCTCAAGGAACATGCCTAGGTCAAAGGTGGGGCGAGACATCTACAATGGAATTTACAAAAACATAAGACTAAGTTCATAATAAAATATGCATTCAAGTTTTAATAAAATAAAACTACCAGAACTCCCACTCAAAACGAACATCCCTCGCATCGTTTTAGTGATTACACGACCCTAATCAATTATACTACCCCCGATCGTCCCGGCCGATAGCACAATTTCAAAAGTAGACATCGCTATGCCAATCACAACAACTATGTGACTCTTGCTTAACCTTTCGGTCACTGTGCTCCAAGGCCATGTCTGTACATGCTAGGCTCGTCAAAATAAACTCCAGCGTATTCGCGTATGCAAACATGTCTTACACCCACGGTATGCGAACGACGATATGTCTGACACCCGATCGTCACGGCTTGCCTCATAACGTAGAACTTTCGGTGGTGCACGCTAAAGGGAGAACACTATATGGTATTTTTAGAGGGATCATCTTACATTACTACCGCCATGTAACTAATATATAACATATATATATACACACAATATAAGATGCACTCAAGAACATGAAATGTAATGCGACATGATATGGTCTTGCGCCGCTGGTCTCCTTCGCGCCCACAGTTTATAAACAATTTACTAAACTTACCTTGACCATATCATGATCCGAAAACATTGGACTTTCGACTCAGGACCAAATTGTGTGATGTGCTCATCCTCGGTTCTTGAAACTAGAGACCGTCTCTTTTTCTCCTGTCAATTTGCCTCTGAATGCTGGAACACCATCCACATGCAATGGGATTGCTCTTTAAACATTTCCAACAGATTCACTCAAGCTGGGAGACTTTTCTCAGGCCCATGCTTCATGGAGATTGCAATTTGTGCCCTTTGGAACCTCTGGAAATCTAGGAATGACTTTATTTTCAAAGACCAGCAACCCTCGGTGGACAGATGGAAGGTTATGTTTCAAGCAGATGTTCTTCTTCACCAACATCGGGTTGCAGCTGCAAGGGTTCAACCCTTGACTGCATGGGTTTTAGATACCTTTACTTGATGTATTTAGTTGATACTTTTCATTTCTTTCCCCCCGATTTGTACTTAAGTTTTTGGCTGTTGACATGTTGGGACAAACCTCTGGTTTCTCCCTTCATCATCTTTAATATATAATCCACACCGTAGGGGTTCTCCTCTACGGTTCCACAGTCAAAAAAATATCACATTGCCTCTGCAAAATAAAGTTAGACGCTTTCTACTTTATCTTTTGCACATTTTACGTGGTTTCTAGGGCTTTCATAAATAGAACCGCTTCATACCTATGAACCTACAACCACAACAACGATCCAACAGTTGTATGTTTCTTATCCCTTTCGGGCCCTCCATTGAAAATGCAAAGGCCATCTATTGAGAGAGAGACTGACATCCGCCAGCCACATATAAGGTACAAGCCATATGTCAGGTGTGGAACCAGTCTCACGTAAGCATACGCGTAAAGTCGGTCGGGGCCGATTCATCAACTCAATGCCGACAGCAAAAGCAAGTGCACGCGAGAGGGTAACAACTATAAGAACGATGCCCTCATAAACATGAGTTCTAAAAACCGTACATCCATATCTACGCATAGATCGACTCTGATACCACTGAAGAGGATCGTAGGCAGAAAACAAAAAATTTCCTAACAACGATAACCTTAATCTAGCCAGAATCTAATGCTATGCAGATATACTATAACGGAGATGATCGATGTACATACCCTTGTAGACCGAAAAGCGGGGATTACGCTCCCGCACAAGCGTTGTTGATGAAGCTGATAAGACTCGACTAGTTGTCAAGTCGTTTGTTGGCTCGATCTTTCACGGTACTCAAAGAAATAATAAGAACCTCGATGAACAAATCTCGTAATAGCAACAGTAGACGTAGAAGTAGTAGATCGGCTATTCGGATCAAGCAATATGCAAGAAGACCAAAGAATAAAAACTTGCGTACAGAATCGATTAGATCAATCCCCACGCGTAGCAGCAACTAAATCCCTCAAGGATCAGCAAATAACACAGGTATTTTGGTGCATCCCGACATGATGCGTTTTCTGTATATATTTCTCAATCTCAAAATCTCTCCCCTTTACATGGCCGACCTGGCCTGATTATATTGTGCGTGCAAGCACCTCAAAACCGACTTGGAAAATTTGCCTAAGAAAGATACTAGACTAGGACTCGATTCCTTATGAGACTAGGATTTGTTTCCATGCAAATTAATCATGGTCACCTAGAAATAGAAAGCACTCCCGACCTCCCATTGGAAAATACAAAATGATTACGTAACTAGTACTAGGAAACATACGAATCAGACCCAAACCAATGTCACGCTCATGCACATACACGATGAGGAGGCGTTCTGAATGTGGGCTTGATTTCCTTCGGCTTGGGATCTGATGATGTAATACGGATCCATATTTTTCCAATCAACAAAAACTCCTCGGGCTGGAACTCTTATGTTTGTCCTGCCACCTGCCTCTCATTCCGGACGTAGCATGGCGATACTTCGTTTGTCCGAGACTCGATCTCCGGTGGTCACATCAGAAGCCGACGTACCTTAGACGTCACGTCTCAAACCTTTTGCCTGGCGATACTTCGTTTTTCCGAGACTCGATCTCCGGTATCATGATACCAAGCTTGATCTCGTTACTAGACAATAATATCTTTACTCGTGTGTGATATTACATCCTCGTGACCTAATCACATGCTTGCAAGCTCATTGATGCAATCTCACCGAGTGAGCTCAGAGTATCTATCCTGCTATGCGGATTGGCAAATCTCGCTCTTGATCCCTCGCCTCAACATACTTCCTTCCGATATCCGAGAGGGACACCTTTATTGTCATCCTATGTAAGGAATGACGTTTGATGCAATCAAAGTATCTTCCAGAAATAGCAATTAAAGTTGATCTCATGGTCGAAAGCGTAATGACTACGTCCTGTAAATATTGGGTGCGTCCATCACATCATTCACCTAATGATTGACTCCATTGTCAACTGACATAAATGTCACATGATCAGGAAACCTCGATCATCAATCGCACAACGGACTAGTAAAGAGGCTACTAGGGACCTGGTTGTTTACATACCACACGTGTATTAATGTTTCCACTTAATACAGTTATAACATGGTACAAAACGTATTATGAACAATCGAGATATGACAAATAAAATATCTTTATTAATTGCCTCTAGGGCATATCTCCTTCAGTCTCCCAATTGTACTAGAGTACAACTTAATCTAGATTACAACTTGGTAATAGCCAGACACCCATAGCATTTTGGTGTTTCACATGCTTGTCTACTAGGAGAGGTTTCGTCAGTGGATCTGTAACCTTCGGATCCGTATGTATTTTGCAAATCTTCACATCGCCTTCCTTGACATACTGTCTTATCAAATGGAAGCATCGGAGAATGTGTTTGGCAGTTGAGGGAGACCTCGGTTCCTTCATGTTGGCAATGACGCTTGTGTTGTCACAGTAGAGGTTCACATGGTCTTGCGCGCTTGGAAACACTCCGAGCTCGATGACGAACTTGCTCAGCCAAACAACTTCATTTGCAGCATCTGCAACAGCAATGTACTCCGATTCCATTGTAGATTGGGCTACTATGGGTTGCTTCCACTTCTCCAGCTCACAGCGCCCCCGTTCACCGTAAACACATAGTCTGTCTGAGATTTCGAGTCATCTGGATCTATGTAGAAACTTGCATCAATGTAACCTGTTACGCCAAGTTACTCTTCACATCCTCCATAGATAAGAAACATTTCCTTGGTTCGCTTAAGATATTTCAGAATGCTCTTAACAGCTTTCCAATGATCCTTGTCAGGATTACTTTGGAATCGACTCGTCAAACTAAGAGCCAATGCTACATCGGATCGAGTACTTAACATGGTATACATGATCGATCCTATGGCTGAAGCATAGGGGTCTTTAGCCATCTCGGCTTTATCATGTGTCGTCAATGGACACTGAGCCATGCTCAATGCTTTACCCTTGACAACCGCAAAGACCCTTTGTTTGCCAGCTCCGTGTTGAACTTCTTCAATATCTTGTCAAGGTAAGTACTCTGACTTAACGCTAATAGGCGCCTTGATCTATCACGATAGATTTTAATGCCTATCACGTAAGCAGCTTCTCCTAAGTCCATCGAAAATTTACTGTTTAAATAATTCTTCACGCTATTCAGAAGATACACATTATCCCCAATTAGTAATATATCATCCACATATAGAACTAGGAATGCAACTGAGGTCTCACTCATTTTCTTATAAATGCAGGTCTCTTCCGCATTTTTGACAAATCCAAACCTTTGATCACCTCATCAAAGCGAGGATTCCAGCTCCGAGATGCTTGCTTCAGTCCATAAATGGAACGCTGAAGCTTGCATACCTTGCCAGCATTCTCTGGATCGACAAAACCTTCAGATTGTATCATATACAACTCTTTCTCAATGTTATCATTTAGGAACGCAGTTTTGACATCCATCTGCCATATTTCATAATCGTAATATGCAGCAACTGCTAGCAAAACCCGAATAGACTTTAGCATCGCTACAGGTGAAAACGTTTCATCGTAGTAAATTCCATGAACTTGTCGGAAATCTTTTGCGAGAAGTCGAGCTTTATAGACGGTCACGTTACCATCAGCATCAGTCTTTTTCTTAAAAATCCATTTATTCTCGACGGCCTTACGCCCTTCGGGAATCTCCATCAAAGTCCATATTGTGTTGTCATACATGGATCCTATTTCGGATTTCATGGCTTCAAGCCATTTCTCGTACTCGGGTCCTTCCATTGCCTCTTTGTAGTTCTTAGGTTTGTCTTGTTCAATTAACATGACGGTGCAAACAAAATTACCGTACCACTCAGGAGGGGTACGGGTTCTTCCAGACCTACGAGGTATAATAGCTTCCTCGACATTTTCTCCCACTCCATCTACGGAGGACGGTTCAGGAACAGTTTCCATTGTGCCACTCGGAATTTTGAGTTCAGGATCAACTATCTCGTCGATGTCTATTTTCCTCCCACTTACTCCTTTAGCGAGAAACTCTTTCTCGAGAAAGGTGCCGTTCTTCACGACAAAGGTTTTGCCCTCGGCTTGGTTGTACAAGGTGTATCCTATGGTTTCCCGTGGATACCCTACAAAGATGACCTTCTCCGATTTCGGTTCGAGTTTGTCGGGCTGTAGTTTCTTAACGTACGCCTCACAACCCCAAACCTTTAGGAACGATAACTTAGGTTTCTTGCCATGCCATATCTCATACGGTGTCGTTGCTACAGATTTGGATGGAGCCCTATTTAAAATGAATGCGACTGTTTCTAACGCATATCCCCAAAATGATACAAGCAAGTCGGTAAGAGACATCATAGACCGCACGCTATACAATAGGGTATGATTACGTTGCTCGGACACACCGTTGCGTTGCGGTGTTCCAGCAGGCGTAAGCTGCAGCACAATGCCATAGGCCTTCAGATGTGTGCCAACTCAAAACTCAAATATTCGCCACCACTATCGGATCGAAGGTGCTTGATTTTCTTGTTGAGTTGATTTTCAACTTCACTCTAAAATTCTTTGTAATTTTCAAACGTTTTAGACTTGTGTTTCATTAAGTAGAGATACGCGTATCTACTTAAATCATCAATGAAAGTTACAAAATAACGATAACCATTTGATGCATGTAAAATGCATACATGAACTTTGCATTATATTACTTATATTTCAATCATATTTGCATCATATAAGGGTTATATCATTGTTTTATATTGATTTTGGGAATATTTCACACTTTCCCCATTTATTTGGAATTAACCCTACAGAACCAGAAAACCCCTTTTCCATGTTTTTGACTTTCAGGGACTTAAACGCCGTCCAAATGACCTAAGATTTTATGGGGCCCAATATTTGGAAGGAAGAAGATGTATGAGCCAAGGATCCGCGAAAAAGGAAGTCCGAGGAGGGAATTAGGTGGTCCCACGCGGCCAGATTCCCTGGCCCGTGAGGCACCTCTCTCCCCCCCTCGTGGCTCCGATGCCGTCCGTTTTCGTCTCCGTGGCTTCGTCTTGACCTAAAACCGACTATAAAAATAGTCCCCCGGGAGTTTCGGAGGAGGCGGCGGAGAAACACAAAACCACGAAACAGAGAGTCAGAAGGCTGCCGCCGGAGAAGATCGGAGGGGGGAAACGCCGCCGGAATCACCTCCGGAGGGCTCCACCCCCCTCCGGCGTGTTCATCATCAACATCTACAGCAAGATCATCTCCATCTCTCCACTGTAAACTCTTGGCAAACATGATATATGATGCAATATACTATTCCCTTGATCTATTGTGTCTCCCCATCTATGTTTGAGAAGTGATTTGTTCATGGCAATAGTGAAATAGTTCGTTGATTGGTTGCATACAAGTTTTGTTATCTTTTATGATTGTCTTTATGTACAATATATGAGTGCACACATATGTTGGGGAATGCATGTAAGGTGATCACCGGTAATGTAATGGAGTGAGGGAGACTTGGGAGGACATGTAAACCTGAGACCGAGTCATGAAGTTACTTTATTGGGGGATATATATGGGGACCTTAGAACTTAAGGCTATGGTGGGACTTTTATGTCTTAATAATTCTTGTGTGCTCATTTACTTGGCCATGAGATCCATCATAAGGGGTTTTAGTTCATTTACTTGGCTACACCTATTTATGGCTCCTTCCTAGAAGAAACAATTAAGACTGAAACATGTGCTTCACTAATTGTGACAACCACACGAATGAAATAACAATTGCTAGAACATTTGCTCCCTTGAGATATTTGCTACTTGCTACTTTGAGAACTTGCTTGAGAAAACTGCTGAGAAACTTGCTCTAAGAAACTTGCGTTTGAAACTTGATTGAGAAACTTGTTACTAGATAAACCCATTCCACATCACTTGCTTTCATTAGTTAGTTCCTTTCATATTTAAACTTATTGCTTTGCACAAACGGCCATATAAGAGGGTTATAGGGCTTTAGAGAATAGATAGTTTACCTTCAGCTCCTCGTGGGTTCGACACTCAAATACTTATCGAATTGTGCTACAGTGATTCCTTGCTCTTGGGGATTATCAAGCACTTTTCTGGCGCCGTTGCCGGGGAGCGTTGTGCTAAGCTTTTATTCTTGTTTGCATTGCATACTAACATATAAATCTAAAACAATTATAAAATGGAAAACAACCAAACAATTATAGACTGTATAATATCTATCTTGAGTTAGGACATGAAGTGTTTGAGGAGAAAATTAAATTTTATTTGCATAACAATCATGTTTGTGGTAGTACTAATTCGTTGAACACCTTTATTGCTAATGCTAAGGAAAACCTTAAGCTTGGGGAAGTTTGTTTTGATGAATATGATATTTTTAGTCCCCCAAGTTTGGAAGAGAAAATTTATTTTGATGATACTATGTCTCCCATTTATGATGATTACAATGATGTATATGATATTTTCAGTCCACCTACTATTGAGGATGAAAGTGATTTAATTGAGTTTGATGATCCATTATGCTCATTAGATGATAAGTCTTTATGTGGTGATTCTATTCAAAACTATGTGGTTATGTTTAACTTTAATGCTTGCAACTATTATGAGAGAGGAAGAGATAAGAATCCCCTTTATGTTTCTATGTTATTTAAAATGCAAGCTATTGATTATTATATGCATTGGTTACCTCAAATTTGTTGTTATTTATTCATATATAAAATTCCAATGCATAGGAAGAGAGTTAGACTTAAAAGTAAATTGTTTAATATTCTGTGGTGTGTTCCTTATGCTTTAATTTCCTATTCGGTTTGAGCACACCTTTATATCTTTACAACATGTAAAATATCTTTACCTACTGTTTTGTGACAATTAGTTTAAGATTTTCATTTTATATAAAATTTGGGAAAGTAAATGAGAAGGATGAGTAATGGAGAAGTTGGGGTCGACCTTGAACATGTGTTGTTCATGCCAATGGAACCGTTGCAAAGTCTCTATCATTAAAACTTTTCCCAAAGCTAAAACCAAATAAAAAGAGTGTTTATGTTGTATATATTTGCTTCTCCTTTTGCCTTTTTGCTAAATCAAAAACAACAAAAATATTTTCCTTCTTCTTTGATTGTTTCTCTTGATTCTTGCTTGGTTCTTTTTGTTTCTTTTTTTTTTTTATCTTCAGCTTAAGTTTTGGGTTTTTGAGTCAAGGTGCTTGTTTACTACGTAACATCACCTTTGTATCTTATTTTTCATCTTAATGGCAAGAATAACCTCTTTTGAGAGGTAGGATTAAACAATAGTGATTTGCTGTCCAGAAAACAGATTCCTGAGCTTCACTGCGAAAAATGTATAAAATCACAGAAGAGGAATTTTGACCTGATATTTTACGACAGCAATATTCAGTTATTAATACACATTTCATTAGTTCAAAGTTTTCTGATTTGAGCAACGTAAGTGCCTCTGAAAATTCACTCTTTACGGGCTGTCCAGTTTTTGACAGATTCTGTCTTTATTTTGCATTACTCTCATTACTTGTGTTTTGTGTGGTTCTATTGATCAAAGAGCAATACACAACCATAGTAATATTAGCTAATGTGTAGAATCAACTCATGATATGTCTTTGCTGTACCTATGAGGATTTCATTTATGGAGACACTAACCCCTCTAATCAAGTTTTAGATGAGTTTTGTGTGAAGAGAACTTTCAAGTGGAAGAGTTGAGGGTGATGAAAAGATCACGAGGGACAAACACTCAAGCTTGGGGATGTTACCCCTAGGCTCACCCTACATATATCAAATAAGTACAAGAATTTAAGCTTGGGGATGCCAAGCCACCTCACTCCAACCATCTTGATACCAAGTAAGCCTAGCTATATGGCTATAAAGAAAGCGCTTTACGGGAGGCAACCCGGTTGTTTTTACTTTTGATTTTCTTTGTGTCCTCTTGCTGTAACAAGAGACTTAGTTTTTAGTTTAGTTTCTGGAATTTTTAATAAAGTGCCAAGTTTTACCTATTTTGGCTTGAAAAAGTTGCTTTTGCATTCGGAGATTTTATTCCAGCACGAATCTGTGCACGGTATGATTTTTAATTCCTATTCTGTAACTCCGAATGAGCTGATATTTGAACTGTAGTTGCAACTTTTCATCCTCTGTAGCATGAATTTTTTCAGAATTTTTCGACATATTTAAGTAGGGTAGAAAAATACGTTTTGCTGCTGCTTTTTCTGGACAGATTCTGTCCCATTTTGTTTGATGCATTCTTTGAACTTTTAACTTGAATCTTTTTATCCAATTGAGTTTATAAGTAGGCATACAACATTATACACTTTCTGGACATTCATATGAATTTTATGCAGCAAGCAATTCATTTGTCTATCACTACTAATGTCCCCACAGAAAAGAAATGGGAGAAACGGTGTTTTGAAGTTTTTTCACAGGGATTAGAGGAGATGCACCAAGAGCTATCCAAGGATGGTGAAGACCATAAGCTTGGGGATGTGAAGACAACCCCACTGGACCAACACACTCTCGGTTTGCACACGTCTAACTTCTGTTTTTCGATCAATGCACTTTATCGCATAAACTTGGAGCGTCTTTTATTTTTTTATTTGTTTTTTTTTGTGAGACCACCACTATCATTTATATATGAGAGAGCTACTGGAAATTTGGGTTGAATTAAGTTGGATGCTATTAAAAAGATTGGGAAAGGGATGTTTGAGTTGATTCAAAAAGATACATATAGTTGCATGATTCATGTGCTTTTTAATGAGTATTAATTTGCAAGTGTTTTATCAAGAGCTATCTTTTATTCATGTTTTGATGCTGAATGTTACTTTACTTTGTTTAACATGGATTGGTTAGTTCTATGGACACTTATGCATGCATTTAGACGGTCAACTTTCTCCCTCTTGCTAGCCCAAAATTCCAACAAGTAAAAACTTGTTTTCCAACACCTTCAACCAAAGTTTTTCCAGTGAGTCCACCATATCTACCTATTAGCTTTATGCTATTCCGAGTATGTTTATCATGTTATTTTGTATTATCTATACTTCTGAATTAAAATGCTTATGTTATTGATTGTTATGGGAAAAGTTGGTTAAAGAGCTCTCACGAACTTGATGCACACTTTACTTTTATTGCACTTAATAAACATGACCCATTGTGATTAAAATTATGAAGTTGTGAGCTTGACAAGAGTCTTGGTTGGGAGTTAGCTCATATGTGCTGTCACATGGCAAGCTTTCAACATGCTCTTTATATTTAGTTGATATCATGTACTTTTGTTTATGGATGCTTATCATGGTGCCAAATAAATGTGGAAACTTAGTAAGTTTAATGAGTTTGTATAAATGGCTAGAGAGACGCCTGGGCCGCTAATCTAAGCCATGCATCATTCATGGTGGAAATTTACTTACATGCTATGGTGAACCTTCAGTGATGCACCACAATAAAAAGCTATACCAATAGTAAATAAAAAGGTGTGAGATTATTCATTTTGTTTGTTTGTCTTGTCATTTTGACATGGGCTTGTTCCATGTCCTGGGACAAGAGGTACCCCAGTTGACGCTCTTGATGACGCTATTATTACTTACAATGACCTTAACTTGAACTTGCTTTGTGTCCCAAGTTGAGTAACACCGTGGTGTAGGTACTCGTATTCAGGGGCATGAGACATTCAACCCATACTTTGTCAAGCACACTACTCATATTTGCTTTCACTTTAAACTTTAACCATTCAAGATGCTATGATAGGGGTAATGAGAGCTTGACACCAATGATACCACATTGCAAACATTAACTTAAGTAGAAGCATTTGGAAGTTAGATGAAACTTATTCATGTTTTACCTCTACTCATTTATATATCTTCCAAAGTGTCCACCTTTTATATTCAGATTTACAAGAATACTCTATGACCATTATAGGATGTTTTTACTTTTCATTATGCATACATTTGGTCCATAGTACTTTCTTCTATGTTACACTTTGTGAATTATCATTGAACATCCTTACATTGAATATTTGATATCACTTCATAATCTATCTTGTATATTGCTACTCCTTTTAAGAATGAATCATTTGACTCTATGTAGCAATAGTAATCATCTTTGATATCCATTGATAGTATTAAAATGCAAAGTCCATGTTAGTTTTATCACCTTCATACTCGAGGACGAGTATAGGTTAAGCTTGGGGATGTTGATGCATGTAAAATGCATACATGAACTTTGCATTATATTACTTATATTTCAATCATATTTGCATCATATAAGGGTTATATCATTGTTTTATATTGATTTTGGGAATATTTCACAGTTTCCCCATTTATTTGGAATTAACCCTGCAGATCCAGAAAACCCCTTTTTCCATGTTTTTGACTTTCAGGGACTCAAACGCCGTCCAAATGACCTAAGATTTTACGGGGCCCAATATTTGGAAGGAAGAAGACGTACGAGCCAAGGATCCACGAAAAAGGAAGTCCAAGGAGGGAATTAGGTGGTCCCACGCAGCCAGATTCCCTGGCCGCGTGAGGCACCCTCTCTCCCCCCTCGTGGCTCCTATGCCGTCCGTTTTGGTCTCCGTGGCTTCGTCTTGACCTTAAACCGACTATAAAAATAGTCCCCCGGAGAGTTTCGGGAGGAGGCGGCGGAGAAACACTAAACCACGAAATAGAGAGTCAGAAGGCTACCGCCGGAGAAGATTGGAGGGGGGAAACGCCGTCGGAATCACCTCCGGAGGGCTCCACCCCCCTCCGGCGTGTTCATCATCAACATCTACATCAAGATCATCTCCATCTCTCCACTGTAAACTCTTGGCAAACATGATATATGATGCAATATACTATTCTCTTGATCTATTGTGTCTCCCCATCTATGTTTGAGAAGTGATTTGTTCATGGCAATAGTGAAATAGTTCGTTGATTGGTTGCATACAAGTTTTGTTATCTTTTATGATTGTCTTTATGTACAATATATGAGTGCACACATATGTTGGGGAATGCATGTAAGGTGATCACCGGTAATGTAATGGAGTGAGGGAGACTTGGGAGGACATGTAAACCTGAGACCGAGTCATGAAGTTACTTTATTGGGGGATATATATGGGGCCTTAGAACTTAAGGTTATGGTGGGACTTTTATGTCTTAATAATTCTTGTGTGCTCATTTACTTGGCCATGAGATCCATCATAAGGGGTTTTAGTTCATTTACTTGGCTACACCTATTTATGGCTCCTTCCTAGAAGAAACAATTAAGACTGAAACATGTGCTTCACTAATTGTGACAACCACACAAATGAAATAACAATTGCTAGAACATTTGCTCCCTTGAGATATTTGCTACTTGCTACTTTGAGAAACTTGCTTGAGAAAACTGCTGAGAGAAACTTGCTCTAAGAAACTTGCGTTTGAAACTTCATTGAGAAACTTGTTACTAGATAAACCCATTCCACATCACTTGCTTTCATTAGTTAGTTCCTTTCATATTTAAACTTATTGCTTTACACAAACGGCCATATAAGAGGGTTATTGGGCTTTAGAGAATAGATAGTTTACCTTCAGCTCCTCGTGGGTTCGACACTCAAATACTTATCGAATTGTGCTACAGTGATTCCTTGTTCTTGGGGATTATCACCATTGCGTGTCGACACGCTCATTGGACCGCACACATCTTTATGTATAACTCCCAATAAGTCTGACGTCCGTTCCATAAAACCGGTGAACGGTGTCTTGGTCATTTTTCCCATAAGGCATTGTTCGCAAGTGTCAAGAGATCCAAAATCTAGTGACTCCAAAAGTCCATCAGAATGAAGTTTCTTTATGCGCTTTATACCAATATGACCGAGACGGCAATGCCACATATACATGGCGGTATCATTACTAAGTCTAATCCTCTTGGCATCTATGTTATGGATGTGAGTACAACTATCGAGATTCAACAAGAATAAACCATTACTCTCAGGAGCATTAACATAAAAGATACTCCCTTCGTTCCTTGATTTAAGGTGTATAGTTTTTTGAAAATAATACCATAATATAAGGTGTATATGTTATTTATGAACAATTTGACCCATCAAAAATTTGACCCATCAAAAAATGAGACCTAGTCTCAAAAGAGGGATTTAACGGATTGTATTAATTTTGTATCTATTAAGAAATCATCTCTCGCGATTTATTCTAGAAAAAATGAGTCCACTATATGCAAAATACACATGTCTTAATATTCGTGCAGAAAACTATGCACCCTATATTCAGGAACGGAGGGAGTATCATTCATTGAAATAGTACAACCATTTGATACTGATTTAAATGAATAATTGTCTTGTAACAGGCAAGACCCACTGATAATGTTTACACTCAATGCTGGTACAAAATAACATTTATTCAATAGCAAAACTAATTCCGATGGTAGATGTAGAGGAAGTGTGCCGACAGCCACCACATCAACTTTTGAATCATTGCCGACGCACATCGTCACCTCATCCTTCGCCAAGCGCCGTTTATTCCGCAACTCCACCTGAGAGTTACAAATATGAGCAACAGAACCGGTATCAAATACCCAGGCATTACTCCGGGCGTTAGTAAGGTAAACATCTATAACATGTATATCAAATATGTCTTTCTCTTTGATGGCAATCTTGCCCTTCTTTGCTAGGAACTTGGGGTAGCTACTCTTCCAGTGATCTTTGTTTCCGCAAAAGAAGCACTCACTCATATGAGCGTAAGCCACGTCAGCGGCAATCGTCTTGTCGTGCTTTGGCTTGATGGTCAACACCATTTGCTCCATTTCGATTTCTAATTCAGCAACTTCAAGCATATCAAGACTTCAAACATGTATTTTGACATCCCTTGTATGTAGTAGTTCATGATAGCGTCCTTATAGCTAGGGGACATTGACTGCGGTACTCTATCAATAACCAGCTCGTCTGGAATCCCACATTCTAGATCATCAAAGAGCTGAACGCAGCCAGACATTTTGGCTAAGTGCTCGCTTATGTTGCCGTGCTCTTCCATCTGGGCTGAGAAAAATAGCTTTGTAGCTTCATACCTCTCAGCCTTGATTTGTGGTGCAAAACAACCATGAGTTCAGTGATTATCTCATAAGCACTCTTGTTCTCAAAATGCTTCTGCATGTCAGCCTCCATGGCAAAGAGCATGCCACTCTGGACAAAAGAGGAAATCTCCACCTTGGACTGATAGACATTCTTTTCATCCTCAGAGGAGGTGTTTGCGGGTTGATCACCTATCGGGGCCTTAAGAACGTAGGCCACCTTGTGGGAAGTGAGGAGGATCCTCAGGTTGCGGAACCAGGACATGAAATTCGACCCATTGGTCTTAAACTTTTATTTCTCAAGGAACAGGCCAAGGTTAAAGGCTGGGCGAAGCATCTACAATGGAATTTGCAAAAACATAAGACTAAGTTCATAATAAAATATGGTTTCAAGTTTTAATAAAATAAAACTACCAGAACTCCCACTCAAAACGAACAACCCTCGCATCGTTTTAGTGATTACACGACCCTAATCCATTATACTACCCCCGATCATCCCGGCCGATAGCACAATTTCAAAAGTAGACATCGATATGTCAATCACAACAACTATGTGACTCGTGCTTAACCTTTCGGTCACTGTGTTCCGAGGCCATGTCTGTACATGCTAGGCTCATCAAAATAACCTCCAGCGAATTCACGTGTGCAAACATGTCTTACACCCACGGTATGCGAACGACGATATGTCTGACACCCGATCGTCACGGCTTGCCTCATAACGTAGAACTTTCGGT
Source organism: Poa pratensis (assembly GCA_947311845.1). Lineage (NCBI taxonomy): Eukaryota > Viridiplantae > Streptophyta > Magnoliopsida > Poales > Poaceae > Poa > Poa pratensis. The sequence goes on along the minus strand of CAMZMU010000119.1, from coordinate 24,947,535 downwards.
GGTGCACGCTAAAGGGAGAACACTATATGGTATTTTTTAAAGGGACTATCTTATATTACTACCGCCGCGTAACTAATATATAACATATATATATATATATATACACACAATATAAGATGCACTCAAGAACATCAAATGTAATGCGACATGATATGGTCTTGCGCCGATGGTCTACTTCGCGCCCACATTTTATAAACAATTTACTAAACTTATCTTGACCATATCACATTGCCTGTGCAGAATAAAGTTAGACGCTTTCTACTTTATCTTTTGCATATTTTACGTGGATTCTAGGGATTTCGTAAATAGAACTACTTCATACCTACGAACCTACAACCACAACAACGATCCGACAGTTGTATGTTTTTTATCCCTTTCGGGCCCTCCATTGAAAATGCAAAGGCCATCTATTGAGAGAGAGACTGACACCTGCCAGCCATATATATGGTACAAGCCGTATGTCAGGTATGAAACCAGTCTCGCGTAAGCGTACGCGTAAAGTCGGCCCGGGCCGCTTCATCAACTCAATGCCGACAGTTAAAGCAAGTGCACGCGAGAGGGTAACGACTATAAGAACGATGCCCTCGTAAACATGAGTTCTAAAATTGTACAGCTATATCTACACATAGATCGACTCTGATACCACTGAAGGGGATCGTAGGCAGAAAACAAAAAATTTCCTAACAACGATAACCTTAATCTAGCCAGAATCTAATACTATGCAGATATACTATAACGGAGGTGATCGATGTACATACCCTTGTAGACCAAAAAGCGAGGATTACGCTCCCGCACAAGCGTTGTTGATGAAGCTGATAAGACCCAACTAGTTGTCAAGTCGTTTGTTGGCTCGATCTTTCACGGTACTCAAAGAAATAATAAGAACCTCGACGAACAAATTTCGTAATAGCCAAAGTAGATGTAGAAGTAGTAGATCGGCTCTTCGGATCAAGCAATATGCAAGAAGACCAAAGAATAAAAACTTGCGTATGGAATAGATTAGATCAATCCCCATGCGTAGCAGCAACTAAATCCCTCAAGGATCACCAAATAACACAGGTATTTTGGTGCATCCCGACATGATATGTTTTCTGTATATATTTCTCAATCTCAAAATCTCTCCCCTTTACATGGCCGACCTGGCCTGATTATATAGTGCGTGCAAGCACCTCAAAACCGACTTGGAAAACTTGCCTAAGAAAGATACTAGACTAGGACTCGATTCCTTAGGAGACTAGGATTTGTTTCCATGCAAATTAATCATGGTCACCTAGAAATAGAAAGCACTCCCGACCTCCCATTGGAAAACACAAAATGATTACGTAACTAGTACTCGCTCCGTTACAAATTAATTGACTTCCATTTATCCACGTGTGGATGTATCTATATGTGTAACATGTCTAGATACATCCATGTGTGGACAAATGGAAGTCAATTAATTTGGAACGGAGTGAGTACTAGGAAACATGCGAATCAGACCCAAACCAATGTCACGCTCATGCACATACATGATGAGGAGGCGTTCTGAATGTGGGCTTGATTTCCTTCGGCTTGGGATCTGATGATGTAATACGGATATATATTTTTTCAATCAACAAAAACTCCTCGAGCTGGAACTCTTCTGTTTGTCCTGCCTCTCGTTCCGGACCGGTGTAGCTTGAATAATTTTTGGATGCAAATTAATAGCTTTGGCGTCGGTGGTCACATCAGAAGCCGACGTAGCCGACCTTGAGGTCGTGAAGACGAACTCCTCCAAGCGCCCCAAGCATGGCACATCGCATAGCTTACACACGTACGGAGAAGATGACGACCTCCAATCCAGCAAAGCAGCGGAAGTGGAAGACTTGGACCGGAGAAACCAGCAGCACGGCGGAGTGCATATGGTGGAGAAAACCTCAACCCGTGCGTAGCCCCAATTGCGGAGCCACGTCAAAACGGATGCGAGAGAGAGAGGGAATGATGCAATTTCAAAGGCATGGGGGCACCCCTATTTAAAGGTGGAGGGGGCAGCCAACCTTGGTGGCCTGGCCATGTGGAACTATTCCCACATGTCAAGCCGCACCAACATGGTGCGCCAGCCCTAGGTGGGCCCCATGTGGCCCACCTAGGCCGCCCGGCCCTTGATGACCCACAAGTATAGGGGATCGCAACAGTCTTCGAGGGACGTAAAACCAAATTTATTGATTCGACACAAGGGGAGCCAAAGAATATTTATAAGCCTTAACAGATGAATTGTCAGTTCAGCTGCACCTGGAAATAGACTTGCTCGACACAGTTTATCAGTAGCAACAGTTTTATAGCAGTAGCAGTAGTGAAATAATAGCAGCAGTAATAATTGTAGTAGACAGCAGGATTAAAATACTGTAGGCATAGGGATGGATGAACGGGCGTTGCATGGATAAGATAATTCATATAATAGTCAAGCGTAGGGCATTTGCAGATAGATAATAATAAAGTATCCAGGTAATAATCAATCATAGGCATGTGTTCCGTATTTAGTCGTACGTGCTCGCAATGAGAAACTTGCACAACATCTTCTGTCCTACCAGCCCGTTTGCAGCGGGGCCTCAAGGGAAACTACTGGTAATTAAGGTGCTCCTTTTAATAAAGCACCGGAGCAAAGCATTAACACTCCGTGAACACATGTGATCCTCACATTACAGCCATCCCCTCCAGTTATCCCAATTGTTGTCACTTTGGGGCCTCGGGTTCCGGACAATTATATGTGTAAACAACTTGCAGATATGATCTAAAACAATAATTATCCTCATGATTCAATAACATGTTCAGATCTGAAATCATGGCACTCGGGCCCTAGTGTCAAGCATTAAGCATAACAAGTTGCAACAATGACATAAAGTACTAACAACGGATACTAGGCACCATGCCCTAACAATCTGATATCTATTACATGAATGATCTCATCCAATCCCTACCATCCCCTTCAGCCTACAGCGGGGATTACTCACACATGGATGGGGGAATCATGGATGGTTGATGGAGAGGCGTCGGTGATGATGATGGCGATGATCTCCTCCAATTCCCCGTCCCGGCAGGGTGCCAGAACGGAGTTTCTGGTCCCCGAAATAGGGTTTTCGGTGGCGGCGGAGCTCTGGAGTGTTTCTGGAAAAAGCGTCGATCCTCCTCGGGTTTTTAGGTCAAGGGGACTAAGTAGTCGAAAGGGGGACGCGAGGTGGTGCCCGAGGCGGCCACACCACCCCCCGCGCGGCCAGCCCTGGCCGCGCGGGCCCATGGTGTGGGGCCCTCGTGGCCCGCCTCCGTCTCGTCTTCTGGCTCCGTGTGTCTTCTGGAAAAATAGGAACTCAGGATATTTTTCGGGAATTTTCCCGAAACTTGACTTTCTGCACAAAAATAAGACACCAGGGCAATTCTGCTGAAAACAGCGTTAGTCCGTGTTAGTTGCATTCAAAACACACAAATTAGAGGTAAAACAACAGCAAAAGTGTTCGGGAAAGTAGATACGTTTTGGACGTATCAACTCCCCCAAGCTTAGCTTATTGCTTGTCCTCAAGCAATTCAGTTAACAACTGAGTGCGATAAAAGAAACTTTTACGAACACATTTGCTTCATATGATGTAAATATTCTCACTATATGATCAAGTACTTAGGCAATTCATAATAAAGGAATGTAGATAATGCCACCTAGTAGCTATGTGAACTATGAAAAGATACCAACACACTAAGAATAAATAACATGAAATAAATCTATCTGCAGGATTGCAATGTTCATAATAAGATATGATAAAGTGGTATCTCGCTTGCCTTTATTTGTAGAGCAAAACATAAATGCCAAGGCACCTCTGAAGTTCAAGTGAGACTAGAAGTAAAAATATCAAAGATAAGAGCATCAAAGTTATACCACAGTTAACCGTATTCTGGGACAAGCACATTACACTAAGAATGACAGTTATGCTCTCGAGAAGGTGCTCAAAGAAAGGATGGTGACTCAACATAAAAATAAAAGATTGGCCCTTCGCAGAGGGAAGCAGGGATTTAACATGTGCTAGAGCTTTTTATTTATAAAACAGAGGTAAAAATTGTTTTGGGAGGTGGTTGTTCCTGTCAACGAATCAGAAAATGGAAAGTACAATATGACCCCTGCCAACCAGACTTTTAAGAGCGGCTCCCATGAAGGACGTTATTTCTACCAGCAAGGCAGATCATCCCTCTTTTCTCTTTTGTTTACACATGCAGATATTTCACTGGTATCATTGCTTGTCTGATAAATCAGGGCAAAAATGTGAAGAGAATTAAGCGGTTAAAGTTGTAATTAATCGGGACTGGGCACCCCATTTGCCAGCTCTTTTTGCAAAATTAATGGATAAGCGGATGTATATGCCGCTAGTCCGGTGGTAAAGTCTGTTTGACAAGTGACATAAAGACATCCACCCCGTCCTCATGAGCTAAAAACAGTGTCACAAAATGAGAAGTGTTTTGAAGGTTTTAAAGGTAGCACATGAAAATTTACTTGGAATGGTTCGAAATACCATGCATAGGAATTTTTGGTGGACTCTTTGGGATAACTTGGTTTTTAAGGATTTGGAAGCACGAGCAGCATTCCCGCTCAGTACAAGTGAAGGCTAGCAATAGACTGGGAAGCGACAATCAAGAGAGCATAACCGTCATAATCATGCTTGCGACAGAATAAAATTAACGGAGGCATAAAAGTGATACTAGAACTCTGAGGCAAAATAAATCATCAAGGCTTAATTGACTTTTTGTTTTTCAGTCATGAGCATGCGTGAGCATGTGCCAAGTCAATTCAAGTGAATCATTCAGAGGAGGATACCACCATGTCATACCCTTTTATGAATAGAACAATGCAAGCAAATATCTATATGACATGTTATATACTATTAGTGAATTGGAACTGATCATATGAAAAACATGAACTACTAAGCATCCATTAAATAACATTGCCCCTCATACGAATCAGCTAAGCATGTCCACATGAGCGAGTATATGTACAAAAATGAAAACAAATAGAGTTCATACCAGCCTCTCACCACAACTCGAGTTGTCATAAATCGTCATTATTGCTTTTCACTTGTGGCTTGAATGATATGAAATGATAACCAAGCTCCAATGGAGTCACGGAAGACTGTTGAACTCTGCAACAACTATACAAAACCGAAGAAGAACAACAAATATTTTTGGGTTTTCGATTTGAAACGAACAAAGAAAGGAACAAACAAATAAAGCAAAATCTTTTTGGATTTTTGAATACTAAACCGAAGCTAAAAGATAAAGCAAACCAGTACTAAAAGTACACAAGAGGTAAACAAAGAGAAATAACAGAAATATTTTTGGTCTTTTTGGGTTTTGGAAAATAAAATCAAAACAAGAAACAACAACGAAAAAGAAAGAAACTGAAACATGGATATACAAAGTACCGACCGAATATGATATAAAGTGAGTGAGATGTCGGTGTACCTCCCCCCAAGCTTAGGCTTTTGGCCTAAGTGGAGATCAATCATCCCATGTGGGCCACGCAGGGGCGCCTCCAGTGTATGACGAAGAAGATCCCTCGTCCTGGTGTGAGCTCCAGGATGCACCGGTATAATACACGGTATAATCCTCAGGGGGCGCCTCGTACGTGGGTTGCTGCTGCTCGGGTAGTGCTGCGAGTGGAAGTTGAGCGCACCTAGATGCTCGTCCAATTCCTCCTTTGAAGTGACAAGGCTTCCTGAAAATACTGAACAAACTAGGCTGCGGCAAAGGAACTTCCTTTTCGGACCCGTCAGTAAACAAAACTTTATAAACTAGACAACCTGCATGAGAGTTAGGTGTAATAAAATGATGAAGCTTCATAGCAGCAAGGTCAAGCCTTTGAGGGGGTAACAACTCATCAGTGGGATCAACAGGAAGGCCTAGATAAGCTAAAACACGTGCAGCAATAATTCCTCCAAAGATTGGTCCTTTTGCAGCAAGGCGACGAGCAATCAAAGCACCGAGGTTATAAGTTTTATTATTTAAGTGCAGCAGCCAGAAAAGCTAAATGGTAGTTTGAAATGTTACTAGTGTTTTCTCTAGCAAGAACACTCGTGGCAAGATAATAAGTAAAATATCTAATGGCTGGGAGTTGAATGTTCCTTATCTTGCCACGCTGCGCTGTACGGTCATCATCATAAGTCACCTCCCGGTAAAGTTCCAGTAGCTCGGGAGGTTGCCCCTGAATTCTTCTTGCTGTCCCAGATGGAGCAATACCTACGACTCTGCAAAATCTTTTCAGATCCATGGTGTAAGGTTATCATAAATTTTAAATGCAACAGAGGGACTGAAATGAGTGTTATTGAAGGTAAAGCTCTCAACAAAAATCTTGGTGAGCCTTGCATATTGCTCACTCTCATCCTGCATAAACTCCATCAAACCAACTTTGTTAACAAGGAATAAGAAATCATCAAGGATCCCTGCATCTCTCAAAAAGTCAGTACAAGGGAAGATAGATGCATGTGCAACACCATCATCCCCCTCATCACCAATCCTGGTGTCATAAGGTCCTCATTGTAGGATGGCCTACATCGAGCAGCAGACCTTGAAGGCCTTGTTGCTCTTGGTGCTTCCCTCTCAAAAATCTCTCCATAAGTGTGATTATGCATCTTCCTTTTCTGAAATTTTTAACAAAACCTCATAAAAATGATTTTGGAGCAACTAAATCAAAGAAACTACTATAGAACTTGCAAGAGGGCTACACATGCATCAAAACTAATTAATCTAAGCATAGAACAAGCATGCAAACACATCTAACATGTCACCTACAGTACTAAAATGCTCAAGAAATACACAACTAAACAAAATTCTACTTGGATAAACGGAGGAGTCACATACCGGAGAGCAAATGGTCCAAATCTCAGCAACAAAGATGGGCTGAGCAAGGAGATCGAAAATCTCGAGCAAGAGCAGCAAGAACACGGGTTTGAACAATGGTGGTGTGTTTGGTCGGAGAGAGAAAGAAATGAGAGGAAGATGGGTGAGTGGAGGGCCAGGTGGGACCCACACCATGCCACGGCGCGGCCCACACCCCTGCCGCGCGGTGGGGTGGTGTGGTGGCATGGTGGGTCCCCCTGGTCAGCCCAGGCACTCCCATTCCTCTTTAAAAACTAAGATTTATGGTATAATTTTCAGAAATTTTTGAAAACTTTCATTTTGCACATTTTCTGGTATTTAAATAATAAACTTAGAGCAGAAATAAATTTTATAAAGACCAATTTCAACTAAAACTTTGCAAGTTCAGTAACACAACAGTAGGTAAAACAAGGTTGAGAAATAAAATGTTGTTTAGTGCTTCTATGCATTTAAAACATATTTGTTAACAAGGTTGATCAAGTCTTGTCACCAAATAAATTTTATATGACATAAAAGAATTAAACCACATGAGACAATCATGTTACCTTAAATTGTATAGCAATAGATCCAATCATAATACTTTGAAATCCTTCTTGAGGTTCATAAATAGGGCAATCAATACTTCCCACTTTGATAGTTCTAAGATTGGCTATTGTATTTACTCCATATATCTTGTCCGGCTTTTTGGGAAAATAAACAGTATGCTCTTTGTCATTAACATTGAAGGTTACTTTTCCTTTGTTGCAATCAATAACAGCCCCTGCAGTGTTAAGAAAAGGTCTCCCAAGAATAATAGACATATTATCATCTTCAGGCATTTCCAACACAACAAAGTCAGTTAATATTAAACAATTATTAGCCACTTGAACAGGAACATCCTCACATATGCCAACAGGAACAGCAGTAGATTTATCAGCCATTTGCAAAGATATATCAGTTGGTATCAATTTTTCTAAATAGAGTCTCTTATAAAGAGAGAAAGGCATAACACTAACTCCTGCTCCTAAATCACATAGAGCAGTTCTAACATAATTATTCTTAATAGAGCATGGGATAGTTGGTATACCTGGATCTCCAAGTTTCTTTGGAACCTTACCATTGAAAGAGTAATTAGCAAGCATAGTAGAAATTTCCTCATTAGGAATTTTCCTTTTGTTAGAGACAATATCTTTCATATATTTTGAATAAGGAGGCAATTTAATAGCATCAGTCAAAGGAATTTGCAAAAACAAGGGTTTCATCCATTCACAAAATTTATTATAGTGTTCCTCTTCCTTTGATTTATGTTTCTTATTAGGAAAAGGCATTTGCTTTTGCACCCAAGGTTCTCTCTCATTACCATGCTTTTTAGCAATGAAATCTTCTTTAGTATACTTTTTATTCTTAGTATGCTTTTCAGGTTCATCTTCACTCTCCTCTTTATCAGAAGCATCATTTTTATCCTTATCATTGTTATGTTCATTACCACTTTCAGTTTCAGCATCAGAGATAGATATACTATTTGGATCATTAACATGCTCATTTTCTTTAATTGATTCAGGAGATTCTTCAACATGTTTATGTTTCTTCTTCTTCTTTTTCTTAGAAGGGTACTAGTTTCATTAGCTAGTTGAGAATCTTGCTCAATTCTTTTAGGATGTCCTTCAGGATACAAGGGATCCTGAGTAGAAGCACCACCTCTAGTTCCTACTCCATAAGCATGTTTTTCATTTTCTCTAGAAGCATTAACTAGCAGATCTTTTTGTACCTTAGTGAGTTGATCTATTTGAGTTTGAACCATATGGAAATGTTTAATAAGCATTTTAACATCATTAGAAGTTCTTTCCACAATATCATGCAATTTACTCATAGCTCTAGAATTTTCCATCAGATGATTCTGCACTCTCATATTAAAGTTATCCTGCTTAACAATATAATTATCAAATTCATCTAAGCATTGATCAGGAGTTTTAGAATAAGGAATATCCCTATCATCAAAATGTTGGAGAGAGTGTACCTCAACTACTGATGGGTGAGGAATTGGCTTACATAATTCTTCTATTGGTGGTAGATTCTTCACATCTTCAGATTTAATACCCTTCTCTTTAAGAGATTTCTTGGCTTCTCTCATTTCTTCATCACTTAGTTCAAGAATTCCTCTCTTCTTTGGTGTGGGTATCGGGGTCGGCTCAGGTATAGTCCAATCATCATGATTTTGGCTTATTTTATCCATTAATTCCTCAGCTTCATCTGGAGTTCTTTTCCTGAAAACACAACCAGCACAACTATCTAGGTATGTCCTAGATTCAACAGTTAGTCCATTATAGAATATATCAAGAAGTTCATTTTTAGCTAATTGATGTCCAGGCCGAGCTCTGAGTAAAGAACAAAACCTTGCCCAAGATTTAGGCAATTTCTCGGCTTCCAATTGTTTGAAATTAAAGATTCTCTGTAAAGCAGCATGTTGAGCACTAGCAGGAAAATATTTCTGGAAGAAAGCATTAACCAAATCCATAGGACTTTTAATGGATCCAGGAGATAAACTATTAAACCAAGTTTTAGCTTCATCTTTTAATGAGAAAGGAAATATTTTAGTAACGAAGTAACTGCGTTTCTTAGTGTCATCAGAAAACACACTACTTAAAGTAGAAAGAGTGTTCATATGTTCTACAGCACTTTCATTTTCAGTTCCTCGAAAAGGTTCTTTCTCAACAATAGATATATGTGACAAGTCCATAGAGAAATCATAATCTTTATCTTTTATATCAATGGGAGATGTAGCAAACTTAGCATCAGGAGACAGTTTGTAATTAACAGCACGTCTTGCAAGAAGATTTTTAATAGCACTAGCATCTTTAGAAGCATTGCATTCTTCAATAAATTCATCATCAAGTTCAACATAAGATTCCTCGAAATCATCACTAGTATGATCTCTTAATTCAGGTGAACTAACAGGTGTAATGGGACTTTCATTAGGTGTTTCAGCATTTTCAGTTTGTTTTGACTTAGCAATTGTAGCATCTAGAAAAGGACCTAATGAACCACTCTCATCAAGCACAGTAGAAGCATCATCAAAATTTCAGAAGTATTTTCAGATTCAGCAGAAGTAGCAGCATGTGAAGTATGTGTATGTGGTGGTGTGACAAGTTGACTTATAACAGACGGTGAATCAAGAGCAGCAGAAGTGTTCAGAGTTGTACCTCTCCTTGTAGTGGATGGCATATGCGAACCCTCTCATCACGAGGTTTACCCATGATGAATGAATTGCAGCGAACAGTATCACTCTCAGGTGAGCTTATAAATAGAGCTATGCTCCCCGGCAACGGCGCCAGAAAATAGTCTTGATGACCCACAAGTATAGGGGATCGCAACAGTCTTCGAGGGAAGTAAAACCCAAATTTATTGATTCGACACAAGGGGAGCCAAAGAATATTTATAAGCCTTAACAGATGAATTGTCAGTTCAGCTGCACCTGGAAATAGACTTGCTCGACACAGTTTATCAGTAGCAACAGTTTTATAGCAGCAGAGTAGTGAAATAATAGCAGCAGTAAAATAAAAGCAGCAGTAATAATTGTAGTAGACAGCAGGATTAAAATACTGTAGGCATAGGGATGGATGAACGGGCGTTGCATGGATAAGATAATTCATATAATAGTCAAGCGTAGGGCATTTGCAGATAGATAATAATAAAGTATCCAGGTAATAATCAATCATAGGCATGTGTTCCGTATTTAGTCGTACGTGCTCGCAATGAGAAACTTGCACAACATCTTCTGTCCTACCAGCCCGTTTGCAGCGGGGCCTCAAGGGAAACTACTGGTAATTAAGGTGCTCCTTTTAATAAAGCACCGGAGCAAAGCATTAACACTCCGTGAACACATGTGATCCTCACATTACAGCCATCCCCTCCAGTTATCCCAATTGTTGTCACTTTGGGGCCTCGGGTTCCGGACAATTATATGTGTAAACAACTTGCAGATATGATCTAAAACAATAATTATCCTCATGATTCAATAACATGTTCAGATCTGAAATCATGGCACTCGGGCCCTAGTGTCAAGCATTAAGCATAACAAGTTGCAACAATGACATAAAGTACTAACAACGGATACTAGGCACCATGCCCTAACAATCTGATATCTATTACATGAATGATCTCATCCAATCCCTACCATCCCCTTCAGCCTACAGCGGGGATTACTCACACATGGATGGGGGAATCATGGATGGTTGATGGAGAGGCGTCGGTGATGATGATGGCGATGATCTCCTCCAATTCCCCGTCCCGGCAGGGTGCCAGAACGGAGTTTCTGGTCCCCGAAATAGGGTTTTCGGTGGCGGCGGAGCTCTGGAGTGTTTCTGGAAAAAGCGTCGATCCTCCTCGGGTTTTTAGGTCAAGGGGACTAAGTAGTCGAAAGGGGGACGCGAGGTGGTGCCCGAGGCGGCCACACCACCCCCCGGCTCGGTCCAGCCCTGGCCGCGCGGGCCCATGGTGTGGGGCCCTCCTGGCCCGCCTCCGTCTCGTCTTCTGGCTCCGTGTGTCTTCTGGAAAAATAGGAACTTCAGGATATTTTTGGGAATTTTCCCGAAACTTGACTTTCTGCACAAAAATAAGACACCAGGGCAATTCTGCTGAAAACAGCGTTAGTCCGTGTTAGTTGCATTCAAAACACACAAATTAGAGGTAAAACAACAGCAAAAGTGTTCGGGAAAGTAGATACGTTTTGGACGTATCAGCCCTCCCCTCCCTCTCCCTTTTGGGGTTCAGCCCCCTATGGGCCTTTGACATCCGGTCAAGGCCCATTTAGGTGGGCTGCCTTTAAAATTCAAAATAAATAAAATAAAATTATATTTAATTATTAATTACACTAATTAATATTAAATATACATATTATATAATTTATTCCGGCTTCGAAAACTATTTCGTCGGCCCCCGAACTTCGTCGGATATGTCCAGGAACCATTCCAGAACCCTTCTCTATTTTCTCTCCGATATCCAATCTTATATAAACGCCATCTACCCTTAAGTGTGACACCCTAGCGGTTCAGAATCATGCCAGACATGATCGAGACCCGTTCTCCGATCAATGACTAACAGCGGGGTCGTGGATACCCATGATAGCCCCTGTGCGTCCACGAATAACTTTGTCGTTTGAACCTTAGACGTCACGTCTCAGACCTTTTGCCAAGCGATACTTAGTTTGTCGGAGACTCGATCTCCGGTATCATGATACCGAGCTTGATCTCGTTACTAGACAATACTATCTTTACTCGTCTGTGATATTACATCCTCGTGACCTAGTCACATGCTTGCAATCTCATTGATGCAATCTCACCGAGTGGGCCCAGCGTATCTATCATGCTATGTGGATTGGCAAATCCCGCTCTTGATCCCTCGCCTCAACATACTTCTTTCCGATACCCGAGAGGGACACCTTTATTGTCATCCTGTGTAAGGAATGACGTTTGATGCAATCAAAGTATCTTCCACAAATAGCAATTAAAGTTGATCTCACGGTCGAAGGCGTAATGACTACGTCCTGTAAATATTGGGTGCGTCCATCACATCATTCACCTAATGATTGACTCCATTGTCAACTGGCATAAATATCACATGATCAGGAAACCTCGATCATCAATCGCACAACGGACTAGTAAAGAGACTATTAGGGACCTGGTTGTTTACATACCACGCGTGCATTAATGTTTCCGCTTAATACAGTTACAGCATGGTACAAAACGTATTATGAACAATCGAGATATGACAAATAAAATATCTTTATTAATTGCTTCTAGGGCATATCTCCTTCAGATTGATCAACAACAACATGATTAAGGGACTAATATATTCATCTGGTATACACAGAAATTTAGTCCCAAAAGTTGATCTGGTTTGACCACCGACACAGTGATCCACCGTCTTGAAGCAAACTCATAATGATCTGAAGTGAACCATTTAAAGGATCCCTGAAGAACAAAAAACAACATTAGCATACATGCATCCCTTATCATCTAAGGAACGTTGGCACATATACGGATCAAGAAGTAGTCTTGACCAAGACGAAGACTTGATGAACCACTACAACATATGGACTGCTTCATAGATGAAACTATTTAACTTAAACACTAGCTCCGCACATATACAACGACAACTATATTGATCTGGTTTGACAAACCTTGAAGATGAGCACTCAAGAGGACTCAAGAAGCAGGCACCAACTATCATCACATCAGGTGTGCTTGAGGACGAATCTGCACATAACAGAAGGATTTCTGGGGGACCTACCCTTCTTCCCCGATTGTTTCCCAACTCTTGAGCAAGTTTTTTCCCCCATTATTGACCTTTTGGAGATTCCTTTCTCTATATTCCTCCAATGATTTTTACATATATTTGAGCAAGAAGAGAGAAGAGATCTAAAACTATATTTCCACCAATCAATCTCTATTCCTTGTGAGGGAAAGCTATTGAATCAAGATCTTGGATTTATTTTTTGATTTCCTCCATTGTTCTTCTTCTCATATTACTCCATATCCTTAGTTTTTTGTTGGGATTTGAGAGTGAGGGACTTGAACATTTCATGTGTTCTTGCCATTGCATCAATTTGAATTCTCCACGGTTATCCGTGGAAGTGAAAGTTTGAGAATATTAATACTCTTGGATGCTTGGATACCCTAGATCTTATTCCTCTGGGGTGCTTGGGCACCCTAAACGGTTGGTGTTGTCTCGGAGCTCAACTTCAGAAGTAAACTTCGGTAAACATCATCGTCTCCGCGTGCATCGTCATCTCTTACTCGAGCTCCACTACGTATGCATTTTACTCTGTGATAGCCATCGAGTTTTATGTTATATATCTTACTATCACATAGTTGTTTATCTTTGTTTACCATAAGCTGTTGGTGCACAGTGTTGAGCCTAGCTTATTTAGATTTTGTGATTGATAACTTAACCCCTAGTTTTATTCCGCATTTATTCAAACTAACCGTAATTGTTTTAAATCGCATATTCAACCTCACTCTAGATGACATCCGTGTTCTTTCACCTATCATGTAGCACTTCCCCTTCACAACACTCCTCTTTCTATGGATACATCTGCTCTGTGGATTCCTCATGGTGAACTCGAATCCTTTCCACCGAGATACGGTAGACGTGTGATGTCATGGAATGGGTCAATGGTCGCTTATCTGGCACCGACAGACATCTAGTGAGCCTGAATCCTCAAAGGGTAGTGCCTCCATTATGGATGGTGGAGGTTAGTGATTTCGATTATTTTTAATGTTGCGAAGGGTGTTTGATTGTTGCTAGCTTGCACGGTGTTTGTTGTGTACCCATGAGGGACATGTAAATATTCGTGTTGTATGCTCCAAGATATTTCCTCATGTTGCAAATGTTTTTCTTTTATTGTTGTCTATGTTTGTCACATAAGTTTGTACGCGTTTGATTTTTATGTTGCGACACATTTCAACTTCTTGCCGCAACCAACGAAGATTTGTTGCATACCCTAGATTGCTTTGCCGCATGGGCATATTTCAATGTTTCGACATGGGGAGATATGAACATTGCAAGCGAACAAAAAACACCACACGCGGGAGTTTTATGTTGCAGTGATCGGATGACCAAAATTCTCAATTTTAAATCGACCGGACGATGGCGAGGCGGTTGATTTTACCTTGGCTGCAGCCGGCTGAAGCCTAGTGTTGACCACTGTTTTTAGAACACTAGTAATCAAGCATATGCACATGCACGTTTGATGCAATGCCACAATTAAATGCACATATAAGAATATGTATTCGGATAGTATGAGCTAGAAGCTAAGTTCACAGCAACTCCGTAAGCTGCAAAAAAAATATTTTCTGGTCCAACAGGGCAACCACCACTCTTTTTCATTGTTTTAATAGAATGCAAGAGTATATATTGTGTTTACATGGCACACTGTCAGTTCGGATTAATTACATTCTAGTTGAATATCGAAGTGGTAAATCACTTGTTATCACTAAACATGAAAAGATCTGAGCAGGTTCAAAGATTCTTGCATGAAAATCCTAGTTGATGTTGCAAACAAAAAAGTAACTGTTGCTTGACACTCTCATAGCACAGGAAGTATTCTCACTACAAGAAATAATTGCCGATCATCCTTCCATGCTAAATGCCCGCAGAACAATTGTTGCCAAAACAAAGCGGGTTTAAAGATTTTTGCATGCCATTCCTAGTTGACGTCATCATAAATAAAAAGTAACTCTTACTTGGCACTCTCAGAACAGAGGAAGTACTCTGACTTCAAGCAAAATTTGCAGGTATATTTTTCCCGGTAAATACCCGCATAAAAAATTGTTGCCATGTTGTAAACGATAGCAAAGAAACGATGAAGAGCGGAACGATCAAACCAATGGGGACACGAGATTTTAACGTGGAAAACCCCTCCAACAATGGAGGAGAAAAAACCACGGGCGCCAGCCAGCAATACTTCACTATATCGGGTGAGGTTACAAACGCCGTGGGTTTACAATGTATGGCTTACCCCAAAACGGCGGCTTACAAGAGGAATATATAGAAGCATAAAACCCTAGGTCGGCTGCAGTCCAACCCGGAATCAATCCCACCTCGGCGGTACTACCGCTTATCCCAGCGGTAGTACCGCTGGGGTGGGCTGGTTCGGCTCTTCCCACCTCAGCGGTACCGGCGGCGGTACCGCCAGCGGTACCAGTCGGTACCGGACAAGTGCGTCAGACGGCCATTCTAACGGTAGCGGAGGCGGTAGCGGTGGCTGTAGCTCTCGAGCGGTAGTACCGCTTAACCCAGCGGTACTACCGCTGGAATTTGGAACACCATAAAACAACACTCCACCTTGAGACAAATTCCATCTTGTAGCATGAAATGAGAACCTTCACCCTGAAAACAACAAAGAAAACACCTTCGGCGCCAAATAGCCTCTTGGGCTAGACAGTGATACCAACTAAGCCCGAGCAAAGCTCGAACTTAGTAACAGGAACTGGCTTTGTCATCATATCAGCAGGATTATCATGAGTACTTATCTTGCATACCTTCAGCTTACCTTTTGCAACAACATCACGCACATAATGGTATTTGACGTCAATGTGCTTTGTTCTCTCATGGAACATCTGATCCTTGTAAGGTAAATAGCACTCTGACTATCACAAAACAGGTTAATGCAAGTATCATCTCCACAAAGCTCAGCAAACAAACCTTTCAGCCAAACCGATTCTTTACATGCTTCAGCAATAGCCATGTACTCTGCTTCAGTGGTAGACTGGGCAACAACAGATTGTAACGTTGCCCTCCAACTCACGGCACAACCACCAAGCGTGAACACATAACCTGTGAGGGATCTCCTCTTATCCAAATCGGCAGCAAAATCTGAATCCACATAGCCTACGAGTCCCTCATCAGTCTTGCCGAACTTGAGGCAAGCATTGGATGTGCCACGAAGGTACCTGAAAATCCACTGAACAGCCTTCCAATGTTCTTTACCAGGATTAGCCATATATCTACTAACCAAACTCATAGCATATGATAAATCTGGACGTGAGCAAACCATGGCATACATTAAAGAACCAACAGCACTAGAATATGGAACTCTAGACATGTACTCAAAATCCTCATCCGTACTAGGACATTGTTCAGCTGACAATTTAAAGTGAGGAGCAATAGGAGTACTAACAGACTTTGCATCATGCATGTTAAAACGATGAAGAACTTTCTTAATGTAATTTTGCTGACTAAGAAACAACAAACCAGAATTTCTGTCACGGGTAATCTCCATACCTAGAATTTTCTTAGCAGCACCAAGATCCTTCATCTCAAACTCGCTACTCAACTGTGACTTGAGAGCAGCGATATCTTTCTTGCTCTTGGCAGCAATCAACATATCATCAACATATAATAACAGGTATATAGGTGATCCATTAACAAACTTAATGTACACACAGCTATCAAATTCAGACCTCTTAAAGCCATGTGACAACATAAAAGAATCAAACCTTTTATACCACTGACGAGGAGATTGTTTCAAACCGTATAAGGACCTTTTCAACTTACACACAAGATCCTCCTTACCAGGCACTATGAACCCTTCTGGCTGGTCCATGTATATCTCCTCCTCCAACTCTCCATGCAGAAACGCAGTCTTTACATCTAACTGCTCAAGCTCAAGATCACGCATAGCAACAATACCAAAGAATGTACGAATTGAACTATGCTTAACAACTGGAGAGAAAACATCATTATAATCAACACCTGGAATTTGACTGAAGCCTTTTGCAACTAACCTTGCCTTAAACCTCGGAGGCTCGCTAGGAGATAAACCCTCCTTTCTCTTGAAGATCCACTTACAGCGGACTGCCTTCTTTTTCTTAGGCAAGCGCACAACTTCCCATGTGCCATTCTTATCGAGTGACTGCATTTCTTCTTGCATAGCAGCAAGCCACTTCTCGCGGTCACCGGAACCAATAGCTTCAGTATAGGTGGACGGCTCATGTCCGTGCTCCACCTGTTCTGCACAACTCAGAGCATAATCAACAATGTTACACTCTTCAATTAAACGTGGTCGAGGACCACAATTCCTCCTGTTCCTACGAGCAGCAATAGACTGTTGTGGCTGCAAAACAGGGGGTGAGTTCTGAACATTATTATTATCAGAATCAGAAGAATCAGAATCATCAGAACCAGCAGAATCAGGATCAGAATCATCTGAAGTAGCAGCACCATCATTGTCAACAGTGACATTTTCATTTTCAACAGAGTGCTCCACCTCGACACGAACCTGCTCCTCAGAAAAATCTGGCAAAACATCTGAGGACAACTTATCAAAGTACATAACAGATTCATTGAAAACAACACTCCTGCTCATAAAAGCCTTTTTAGTTTCGGGATTCCACAACTTGTATCCTTTTACACCCGAACCATAACCAATGAACACACACTTAATAGCTCTCGGCTCTAACTTTCCATTATCAACATGAGCATAAGCAGTGCAGCCGAAAACTTTAAGTTGTGAATAATCAGCAGGAGTACTGACCATACCTCAATGGGAGTTTTCTTGTCGAGGGGAATAGATGGTGACCTGTTTATCAAGTAGCAGGCGGTGGCAGCCGCCTCAGCCCAAAAACGCTTACTCATGCGAGCGTTGGAGATCATGCAGCGAGCCTTGGAGATGATGGTCCTGTTCATCCGCTCCGCTACACCATTCTGCTGAGGCGTGTACGGGATGGTGAGGTGCCTGACAATGCCTTCTTTCCTGCAATAATCATTAAAGGCATTCGAACAAAATTCGCCACCATTGTCAGTACGAAGTAATTTCACCTTCCTTTCTGTTTGCCTTTCAATCATAGCTTTCCACTCTTTAAAAGCAGCAAACGTATCATCCTTATTTTTCATGAAATAAGGCCAAACTCTTCTAGAGTAATCATCAATAATGGTAAGCATATAACGAGCACCACCATAAGAGGGCTTACGAGATGGCCCCCAAACATCAGCATGTACATAATCAAGTGTACCTTTGGTGGTGTGAACAGAAGCATTAAACTTAACTCTTGTGTGCTTACCGAAAATGCAGTGTTCACAGAACTGCATCTTACCCAAACTGCATCCTTGCAGCAAGTCTCTCTTGATCAATTCTGCCATACCAAGTTCACTCATATGTCCAAGACGCTTATGCCAAAGGTTAGTTTTACTAGCGTCATCATGAGAAACAGCAGCAACAGTACCAGATAACGTGCTACCTCTAAGAACATATAACTTAGCAGAATTCATATCACCAACCATAACATGAGAGAACCTTTTGATACCTTTAGGAGTTTATTTCCCCGTACTTGTACCCGTCACAGTCAAGGGTACTGAGCGAGATCAAATTTCTTGCCATGGTTGGTATGTGTTTCACTCCCGTCAGCGTGCGTGTCATACCGTCATGTGTCTTGATCTGAACAGACCAACACCACAATGATACATTGTTGGTCGTTGCCCACACGCACGAAATCTCCAGTCTGCACTAACTCATAAGAACTGAACCAATCTTTGTTACAGCAAATATGAAAAGAACATGCAGTATCTAGAATCCATTCATCCTGACGAGAAACACATGCAGCTAAAACAGCTAGGCATCGCCATCAGAACTACCATCAACAACATCAGCCTCACCGGTATTATTACCTTCATTATTTTTCGGTTGGTAAGTACCTTTTCTTTTCTCCTTGTTCTGCAACTTCCAACAATCATCAATGACATGATTAGATTTCTTACAATACCTGCAGAACTTGTCTCGTCCTTTGGACTTTGAGCGACTTCTGTCACCCTTGCTCTTATCTCTGTTGTTGTTGTGGTAGTGGTTATCTCGCTGCTCAGGCCTCCCTCGGACCTGCAAAGCATCGCCCTTGGAGGACGACGTCTCCTCTTTCTGTACCATACCTTTCATCTTTTCCCTGGCAAGCAGGGCCTCATATACTTCCGCGGTGGTTAGTTCATCACGGCTTAACAGTATGGTATCACGAAAATTTGCAAAGGAATTTGGCAGCGAGCATAGAAGTAAAAGTGCTAGATCTTCATCATCGTACTTTACCTCCATCGACACTAGGTCAGAAACGATCTCCTTAAAGATCGATAAGTGATTCATTACCGAACCACCTTCTTGCAACTTGTGCGTGAACAACTTCATCTTCACATGCATCTTGCTGGTGAGATCTTTGGACATGCAGATCGACTCCAGCTTAGCCCACAGTGCCGCTGCGGTTTTCTCCTGGAGTACTTCTTGCAGAATATCATTAGATAGATGAAGTTGAATAAGCGATAAAGCCTTACGGTCTTTCCGCTTCTCATAGCGGTCCATGAAGCCGCATCCTTGTCGCCGAATTTCTCCAGCGCCTCGTCAAGATCATTGGACTGTGCGAGGATCGCACGCATCTTGACCTGCCACAGCGAAAATCTCGTCTTGTAGTCCAGCGCCGGTAGATCGAACTTCATCGATGCCATCCAAAACCCTAATCTGAAAACAGATCTGAAACAGGGCTCTGATACCACTTGTTGTAAACGATAGCAAAGAAACGACGAAGAGCGGAACGATCAAACCAAAGGGGACACGAGATTTTAACGTGGAAAACCCTCCAACAAAGGAGGAGAAAAAACCACGGGCGCCAGCCAGCAATACTTCACTATATCGGGTGAGGTTACAAACGCCGTGGGTTTACAATGTATGGCTTACCCCAAAACGGCGGCTTACAAGAGGATATATAGAAGCATAAAACCCTAGGTCGGCTGCAGTCCAACCCGGAATCGATCCCACCTCGGTGGTACTACCGCTTATCACAGCGGTAGTACCGCTGGGGTGGGCTGGTTCGGCTCTTCCCACCTCCGCGGTACCGGCGGCGGTACCGCCAGCGGTACCAGTCGGCACCGGACAAGTGCGTCAGACGGCCATTCTGACGGTAGTGGAGGCGGTAGCGGTGGCGGTAGCTCTCGAGCGGTAGTACCGCTTAACCCAGCGGTACTACCGCTGGAATTTGGAACACCATAAAACAACATGCCAATGCTCAAGCTTCAACAGGAGTGTCTATCAGATAGTTACTTCTCAATTATACTTCGATTGAGATATATGAGATAAGAACACCACTCATTTTTGCATATCTCTAGTTTAATTGAGGAAAATAACCTAAATCCCAAGCATTAGTTTAGTTGAAAAGGAAAATAAGCTAAGTTCCTAGCAATACAATACTTGATTTTAACAATACATGCTAGTGAAAACTTGTACCATGCATGTGACCCATTGCAGACATAACAGAGAAATATATGATCTCCAGCTAGCATCAACGCCAAATTAAAGCCATATAGATAACTTTGTATAATTTTAATCTATCTCTTATTTCCCGTGAGAATAATTTGCATGTGCCTGATTCTTTGAAGAGATTCATGTTTTTCAATGATCACCCTGAACATTTAATTTTTGCAGACATGCACCTAGTTAAAACTTAAAACATCAGGTCACGTAGCACAAAAGCTATGAGAAAACACTCCAGGATCATACATGTGTTCACCTTAACAGGACATTTGCAATTATCCCACAACTCTGTCTTCTTTTTCCAAATCCACCTTGAGTTAAGAACTTTATTCTCTTCGTTGTCCTCGAGATCTGATCGAACCCGTGTTAGTATCTCGTTTATAGCACTAATCCATGAATTGAAGAGTAAGAATTACAATACTGAAACTCTGAAGCATATTCTATCAACTGTGTCAAAGTAGAGCAATTCTTCAAAGAATCTTGTACCGCTGTAGAAATTTATCATGCCCATAACACAGCGCGGGGACATGGAGGACGGCAGCGCTGGGACGGGGCGACGGTGCTGGGGTATTGCCGCGCCTTGGAGGAGCCGGACGCTGGCGCCGGACGGCAGGTGCAGAACGGCGACGTCCTCGCTACGGGCAGGATGACGACGTACAGTCAGGACGTGGGCACTTGGGTTGAAACGGCGCCTTGGAGGAGCAGTACGGTGGCGTTCTTGCTACGGGTAGGATGGCGACGTGGGGGGCAGTGCCTGGAAGTGGAGGACGACGGCGCTGAGACGTGTGGTTTGGGGAGGAAACGGGTTTTGATTAGCGGCGTTGTCCGTTCCACCATGTTTTAGTGCTAATGACGGGTGGAATCTGAGCCTTTAGATGTTCGTTGGATGGATACGATTTCTTGGATCTGCCCCCTTCTGTGCCTTTTTATATTGGTATAGATAGATATAGCAGGGCAATCCGGTGGATTTTCAGCTCCACTTGTCCTATTTATCTTTTAAATAACTGTTGTAGTCAGTCGAATTTTTTTGTTTGCACAAACAAAGTTTAGTATTAAGTCACAAGTAGTGGCATTGTGGCAACTAATGACGCAACAACGAGTCACAAATATCTCAATCAAACGAACTAAAGGGAGCTCGTCTTTTTGACCAAGAAAACCGAGAAGCGCCTTCAGGAAGGAAAAGAAAATAAAAATCGGATCCATCTACTTGGGCCGCAAGCCGAAGCTGGGAGGCGCCGCCGAAAACACACAAATACTCACGCATCTCCCACTAAGTTTCCGATCGAGACGGCGGAAGAAGGCTAGCCCAGCCTTAAACCCTACACCAGAAACCCCCAACAGAGCCATGGCCGCCGCCGTCGCCGCGAAGGCCGCGGCCGCCGCCCTTTCCGCCGGGGCGGCCTTCGCCGTATCCTCCGAGAGGGTACACGCCGGCCTCTTCTCCTCCCGCGCCCCCGCCCCCGCCCCCGGGGAGCCGCTGCCCCCCGCGCCGGCCGCGGAGGAGAAGCCCAAGGTCCGGAACGACAACCCGCGCACCACCGCCGCGGGCTTCGACCCGGCTCCGCTGGAGCGCGCCGTCGAGCTTCTGCGCGAGATCGGGAAAAGCCCCGTTGAAGCCAAAAAGGTAGGAAGGATTTCCGAGCTTTGGGGGAAAAATTCCCTTCGGAGCCTATAGTCTGTCTGCCCCTTGGTTCTGACGTTGTCTCATGGTTGTTTGCAGACGTTCGAGTATCTTAAAAAGAGGGAGGAGACGCAGAGACAAGAGCTCGAAGTGAAGATGGCCCAGTACCAGAGGGAGGCCAAGGCCATCGAGCTCGTGAGATATTTCTTGTCTTTGTCGTTGTTGCCTCTTACTTTGTTGGTCATACTGCTCTGAACGAATTGGCATTAGTCTCTATCAGACTGTTGCCAAAACCATTGTCAAAGGCATTCCATACCACAAGGGAGCAATTGTGTTGTATATTACTGCTAGTAGTTTCATTCCCTTTTAGTTGCTTGTTAGATATTGATAGTCTAGACCAACCAAATAAATGTCTCACGCGATTTAGCAGGCCTTAGGGAAGAATGGAAGAAAAGAGAGAAGAAAACTCAGCGTGTGCTCTTTAGTGAGTTAGGGGATGTCACACACAACAATTACCAAATTTTCACGCACACGCCACACAAGCACATGCACAAAGAAACCACTATTTGTATACCGTTCTTTTGATTTCCAGAAGTTTGTAATGAGTTTTTGCTGATGTTTATGTTTGCGACTCTTTAATACTGTAAAGACCAACTGCTTGACTGAAATCAAGTTCTAGCGCTGCAGCGCACCATATTAATTGCACGCGGTATATGCTTCAGATCATGCCCGTGTATATTTATTTGACTAAATGTGTATCTGCGCTGCTGATTTTATTTTGTTCTTGCTTATTTGCTTGTTTATGTAGCATGTTGCATTTTGACCATTTGCAGGAGAGGACACGCACGGAATATGAAGAGAAAAGAAAACTTGCGCAAACTCAAGCTGAAATAAAGGCACAAGGAGCTAGATATGAGGATGAACTAGCAAGGAGGAGATTACAGCACGCACATGAGACACAAAGGGCGAGAAACCAGGAGCTCGTGAAGATGCAAGAAGAATCTGCAATTAGGTTAGAGCAGATAAGACGCAATAGCGAGGAGGAAATCCAGGAACTACAAAGACAGACAGAGAGGGCAAAGGCAGCTATAGAACAGGAAACCAACAGACTGGATGCGCTTGCCAAAGCGGAGGCAATCGCACTTCAAAAGAAACTTTCTGAAGAGGTGGACCGGCGAAAGCTTATTGAGCAGGCAAAAGCTGAGCGGGAGAAGTGGGTCCAAGCAATAAATACAACTTTTGGGCATATAGGAGGTATACCTTACCAAGTTGCTGTTTCCACATGCTTATGACTGAACATGTGAATTTCTTGGACATTTTTCTACTATAAGCTATCTCTACACGTTTTGGCATGTTAGAACAATTGGATAAACAATTCTAAAGTTATGGCTTTAAGTTTAAACTTAGGGCAAAGTACCCAAGACGAATTAACTCCCGTAGCCCCTCTGTCCAGAAATGTATGTCGTAGTGAAAGAATTAAGTAGTAAATTGATATGATCACTAGTGTAGTTGTGCCCTTCTCTTACTCCCACACAAGTGCACCAATAAATATCTCAGCTCACCTGTTTGCTCTCTGACTAATCATATGACTGCTGCTCATTCCCATGCATGTACTGTTTGCTACTAAGATATGTTTTAGTGCACCTTCCAGCCAATTGGGAAGGTGATTTGGATACTCATGAGAAACCGTTCTTGATTTATAATAAGAGCGGAGGTAAAACTGCCTATAAATTTTACCTACGTATGTTGATAACATGAGATGGCGCAGACCAGAGGCGAACCAGGATTTGGGTATGAGAGAGCCAAGGAGATAGCAATCTCAAGAAGAAATCTGTTATAGCAATATAACAAGTGTCAAATCAATTCACTTTGATGCTTTAATTTATCAGAGGCAGCAGTGGGGGCGGTCGCACTTGTCAGGGTCTCAAGGTTGAGACGTCGAAGGCTAGAAACTGAATGAATGGATGACCACCAACTCAAATCTTTATAAGTAGGAAGATAATGTTAGAGCAGTGGCAGTTGGCCTGAGCGTCGCCAAATCAAGACCAGTAGCAAACTAGTAGACAAAACAATCGTAGTTGTGGCAGCCTGCTTTTCATGTACCCTAGTGCAGTAGTGCGAGTGACAAAACAATAATCTAGAGTTTTGTTGTGCGAGCACTTGGGTCTGTACTCCACTTCTATTCTACCTAAGATGACCTACATTTTAGGTTGGAGTGGGTTACCAACATCGTTGTCGTGATATGTGTTGATAATGCTCCTATCATGATATATCAATGGTGATATCGAAAGTTTGGTGTAACATTTTGTTTTTTTGACATTTCAGACGGTTTACGGACGATATTAACTGATCAGAATAAGCTAGTAGTGGCAGTCGGAGGTGCAACTGCATTGGCAGCCGGGGTATACACAACAAGGTAAAATTCATAAGCTGTACTGTGTATGTTTGAACTTCAGACATACCGATTGTTAAATGGCCATAAAATTGGAAGGAATGCTCCAAGTTTCTTATAAACCAAGGAATTAATTGCATGAAATTGCTTTTGTGCATATCCACTTGCAAGTTGCAACTTCTATACTCTCTGATTCACAATGTAAGTTTTTTTTAGAATCTTGACCAGTTCAATCATTTCTAGGTTTGACCATCTATAAAGAAAAAATACTAGCATCCAGGACATCGGATTCTGGTTACTAGATTCATCATGAAATTTATGCGATGCAACACATTTGCGTAGAAATTGATAGCCAGTTTCACCTTGAAGACTGATAGTTTCCAAAGCTTACATTGTGAATCGGATGGAGTAACAACTATGATTCCGATTAGTGCCAGAATTATACTGCAAAGCTATTATGTTTCAGTTGGATTGTTAAAAGTTATCATAAAACAGTATTACCAGATTCCGATTTGCTTCTCTTACTGTTAAAACTGCTCGTCAATTCGTTTGCCTTGGCACTTCTGGTGAAGACCATTTTGTTTCAAGATGTGTGAAGTTCTTAACCTTCTTATCCTTCATTGTTGAATGCGATGTTGCTGTCTTTAGTCCCAATGACACAAATATCATTCTGGAGTCATATCTGTATTAGTCATTTGTGCATGTAATGCTCTTACACGATTGACGTATTTGCCTCCAGGGAAGGTGCAAGAGTAGTCTGGGGTTATGTTGACCGTATTCTGGGTCAGCCTTCACTGATCAGGGAGTCATCACGAGGGAAGTATCCTTGGTCTGGTGTCCCCTCGCGTGCTATGAGTACTGTGACTAGCAAACTGAAGAATGGGAGCAATTTGGGGAAAGATGGGAAAGGTTTTGGTGATGTTATTCTAAATCCTTCTCTTCAGAAGAGAGTGAATCAACTAGCTAATGCCACAGCAAACACGAAACTTCATCAAGCTCCTTTTAGGAACATGCTTTTCTATGGGCCTCCTGGCACAGGGAAAACAATGGCAGCGAGAGAACTGGCTCGCGAATCTGTAAGTTGCACAAGCGAAATCCTTTGTGAGCACTAACCGAAACATTTAAGTACCATGAGCTTGCTAACACTATCCATTACAGGGACTAGATTATGCACTGATGACTGGTGGAGATGTTGCACCGTTGGGAGCACAAGCAGTCACCAAGATTCATCAGTTATTTGACTGGGCAAAGAAATCCGATAGAGGTTTACTCCTCTTCATTGATGAAGCGGATGCTTTCTTGTGCGAGTAAGTGATAGTCAAATCTTCAGACTATTTCTAGTGCTCTGTAATTTCATGTTAGTTCTTTTGTGTAGATACCACAAGATATTCCTGTTCTGAAGTCCTTTGTTTTCTTCTAGTTGGTAGATATGTTTTACCTTCAGCCAACTGCAGCGTTGACATTCCTGAGTAATTTATTTTATCCTGCAGACGGAACAAGACATACATGAGTGAAGCTCAAAGGAGTGCTCTGAATGCGCTCCTTTCCCGCACAGGTGACCAATCCAAGGACATTGTGCTTGCACTAGCGACCAACAGACCTGGTGACCTTGACTCTGCTATTTCTGACCGTATCGACGAGGTTCTTGAATTCCCCCTGCCTGGGGAAGAAGAGAGGTCCAAGCTTGTTAAATTATACCTTGACAAGTACATAGTGAAATCTGGCGAAAAGCAAGGAAAGGGCTTGTTCAGCTTCTTCCGCCGCCAGCCTAAGAAGATAGCGGTGAAGGGTATCACCGACGAAGTGATCCGCGAGGCTGCTGCCAAGACGGACGGCTTCTCTGGAAGGGAGATCGCCAAGCTGATGGCGAGTGTGCAGGCCGCGGTGTACGGGAGCACGGAGTGTGAGCTCTCCCCGGCCTTGTTCCGTGAGGTCGTTGATTACAAAGTCGCCGAGCACCAGCAGAGGAGAAAAATTGCTGGTCATGCCTAGGAGTAGATTTTACAATGTTCATTTCTGGACAGAGTGTCCGGATGGGCCGACGGGGGATGGGTGATTCACCTGCTTAGTCTTCGTTAATTCTTTTTGCTGCTATCCTGACACCTCGGTGGAATTTGGTAGGATTGCATGTATCAAAGGCAACATCCACAGTTCGCTTTCAACAAGCTCCGCATTTTTCTGATCGGTCTGTTCTATTTTTTCGTGTATACTTTGCCTTTGGTGGCATGTTTAACTAATAATTTAGTCATTGACAGTGACTGTAACTTTGTATGGTTGTCCTTTTACTGTTTTACCTGTGTTGGTCAGTCCACGATCGAATGAACGGTTTGTACCTTACCTTATAAATGAGTGCGTGCATCGCGGCCGCAGGCCCCCTGTTCCACCGTGCATCAACAGCTTGTATATTTTACAGGCGAATCCACATCCTTTACAAGCGGGGCCTTAACAGTAAACTTAGCCGTCCGTTATGAAATCAGTATCGGGAAGATATGCCACGTTCAGCTTCTGCATCTAAATAAAAATGTTGCACTTCTGCAATCTGCAGTAGGTATATGGCATCACCAGTTTACATGAGGCGTTTTGGTTTCTCGGTATCAGTATCAGCAAGTTTTCCCCTCGGTTCAACATCACGTCATTTTAACAGTATCACATATCAGAGAATCGAATAACTATAGTTTGGCCAGTAAAGATTTCTATGTTTCTTAAAAGTTTACTGTTCTGGGTTTCGAAGGAAGGATACTCAAGCAGAGAGATAAACGAAGCCACTGAAAGCAGAGCTGCCCAAAACAAAGCCACGCATTTCAGTTTGTCTTTCAACAGACGAGAAGGATGTAACTCCAGATTTCTTTCACTTGTATATAAATTATATATAGAAACGATCCACACAAAAGCCTGTTGCTATAGTTGCAACTGAGATTTAACGCAGCTGTATTCAGCTCGTACCATTTCACGGCGGCCAAGATAAAGGAGACAGTAATGTACAGATACAGTCAAGACAGTATTCAGGCTCACTCGGCAGGACGCTGGCTCTCGGGCACATCACACTCGTCAAGCAGCGCCAGGATGTTATGCTCGGGGGCACTTGCAGAGGGTAGTATGGCACGCCTTCGGACCGCAGGTCTCGCCCTTGTTCCGCTGCTGTCGGACTCGAGCTGCGACCCTTCCTTCACGACCGGCAGGTCTGTCCTCGCCCTCCCACCTGCTGTAGACATCCTCTCTTGCCATATCCTCCCATCCTAGCAATCATCAACCAACAAAACCAATAAGGACCAACAGGCTTGCATGATCTTGTGCTGGGAATCTTAAGGAACCTTGCAGTTATTGCCAAATAAGGTCGAAGAGACATATACCAAAAAGTACAGACATACCACAGAAACAGGTACATTAGAGTTTGATGGCACATGATTAGATCCTTGGTACAGTAAAAAGCAAAACAAATTAGGGAACATTAACAGATCTTGACACCAGCGAGCCCAAGCCCAATTGCCCCTGCCTTTACCCAGGACCTTGAAACTAAAGTATACAAGGGCAGGCATGTTGTTGTAGCTGTATGTCTGCTACAAAAGTTCACTACCACGGTCATCTCTCGCTACTTGTCGTGGACTACAACACAATCAACACAATCTTAAGGAAACCTTGCATCTATTGCCAAAAGAGGTCGAAGAAATATGTACCGACAAGTACAGACAAAACACAGAAACAGGTACATTAGAGTTCGATGGCACATGATTAGATCGTAGCTTAGGTACAAGATCTTTTTCAAGAACATCATCAGAGCCTGACACCAGTAACCCAAGCACAATTGCCCCTGCTTTTCCCCATAGGCCATAACCTTGAACTTCAAGTATATAAGAGCAGGCATATTATGGTAACTGTATGCCTGCTACAAAAGTTGACTACTACGGTCATCTCTCGCTACTTGTAGTGCACTACATAATAACACAATCAAACATGCAGCTATTCTTAAACAATAGGAAGAGGCTTACATGCAGTATAGATGGCTCAGGAAGCGGGCATTTCACCGGTTGATCAAGGTTGACAGGCTCCACAGGGTGCTCCACTGGCTTGAACTCAATGCCTACCTCAATGCCATGGGGACTATCTCCAGCTGCAGCTGCCGGGCCAGACTCCCCGGTCTCCATGTTGGGTGCCAATGTCTCCACAACCTCCTACACCATCAAAACGAGATTACCCAAATCAATACCTATTTGAGTACATGAAAGTGTTGGTTCGTTACAGCAGTTGGGCAGCACAGCCAAGAGTTAGCAACATTAGGTAGGAGTTATGCCTGATTCTTGGCTCTACTAAATCATGAATACCTCCTGAGCAATACTAAAGTTTTTCATAAAGTCTGCTAAGCTTGGATTACATTGCTTGAGACAGCAAAACCTCGCAATTTTCCCCAAGATCAAAGCATGATGAGATTGTGAATTTTGGAAGTTCGAAACCTGAGTTAGGGAAAGGTTGGCTAATCACCCCCAAAGAAATACTGCAAGCATACAGTTTTTTGTTGTTGCTCCAAACAGAAACATCTGAAGGAAAAATCCTCCTTATAAGAATCCTAACTTAAGAAACCAGAAGAGGAAAAGTTAAAGGAGCTACCATGTGTTGGAGACAACACCACCCACCCGTCATAGCAAGAACACGAGATCAAATGGAAACAGCTCAAATCTGAACCCTTGACGACTTCGTACAGCGCAAACTAACCTAGTATTTAAGTATGGCATCCGCTGACAGATCTCTCCTCTGGGCAAGTAAACTAGGGGGCAAGTGGGAATACAGTACAAATGAGC
The DNA here is from genome assembly GCA_947311845.1 of Poa pratensis. NCBI lineage: Eukaryota > Viridiplantae > Streptophyta > Magnoliopsida > Poales > Poaceae > Poa > Poa pratensis. The sequence goes on along the minus strand of CAMZMU010000119.1, from coordinate 24,918,100 downwards.
ACCGTAGAAACACAAGAAAGGGGGATAAGGGAGACTCACCACAGCGCTCTTGGCGCGGCGGTGGCCGCCGCCAGCGGAGAACCTGGAGAAGATTCCGACCATCGTCCCCGCGACTTGTGTGCACAACCGCGCTGGCTCGAAGCTTCGGAGCTAAAGCGGGGGCCTTTTCTTGGCGAGAGGAGCGCTGATCGATCCGGTGATTGACCTGTCGGAGTAGTGGCTTTAGAGCATCACTAGCAGTGGCCTCAAACTGGTAACCCTCAAAGCCAGTTTGAGACCGAGAAAACGCGAATTTGAATGCCCAAAACGGCCGGCGCAGATCAGTGCCCTCAAACCAACCCTCAAAACAGAATATTCGGGGCGGGTGCGGGGGCGGGGCGACGGCGGCGGGTGTGGAGCCTGTGAGGACGTGCGCCCTCCTCCTCTTCACGCCGACGTGCGTGGAGGCCACCACGGCGGCGCTCGGCGCGGGGCGGCGGGAGGTGGCTGCGCGGGGGCGCTCGAGGCGCGGCCGGGCGCGGGGTTCGGCGACGGGGCGGGGGCGCTCGCGGGAGGGGCCAGCGGGGCCTCCATGGCCGGCGGCGGGGCGGGGGCGCTCGCGGGAAGGGCCAGCGGGGCCTCCATGGCCGGCGGCGGGGCGGACGAGGGCCGGCGGCGGCGCAGGGAAGGAGGAGGGCTCGAGCGGTTGAGGGATTTTTCCCTCCCGCGACGCGTCGTTGACCAGAATGCAGGGCTCTGCGTTTTTTCCTCTCAACCCGTGTTTGTGCAGGTTGGGATGGAGTTTGAGGGCTGGGACTTCAAATTTTTTTGCGGGTTTACGGGTTTGAGGGCTCTGTTCCGCGCCAACTTTCGGCCTCAACCCTCAAAAAAGCAGTTAATTTGAGGGTTTGACCAGAATGAGGGCACTGCTAGTGATGCTCTTAGAGCATCTCCACGCACACGCTGTGCGTCGGCGCGCTAATTTCTTTTTTCAGTGTCAAAATAGCGTTTTACCGTGCTTGGCACGTGTTTTGTTTTATCAGAAACGCTATATTTTCGCGGCGGGAAGTACTAGGTTTTTCAGGCGCACTAAAATAACGCGCCGCAAACACGTATTTGGATTGTTTCAAATGAAAACAAAATCAAAATACAAAACAATAAATAGACTGAAAATATAAAATATATTGATTCGACATACGAACACTTAACGAATAACACACGAACACAAACTAGTCGGACTAAACCGATGAACATAAACTAAAATAATTCTTATTTCAACTAAAACGAGTAGTCGGACTCGTCGGAGCTGAAGTCACAGTCGTCAGCGGTTGTGTTGGAGATGTCGTCCTCCAGCGCCGCCCACCTGGGATCGTCGTTGGCCCAGGTGTCGGCGAAGCTCAGTTGTGCCTCCGCCGCGGCCTTGACCACCCGCCGCTCGTCCCGCAGCTCTCGGCGCTTGAGCCGCCGCTCCGCCCGCTCGGCCACCCGGGTCTGCTAGTACTCTTCCTCCACGGCTTCGCGCGAGTGGCTCGCATACCACTCCGTAACGACGCGCTCGTCCCTCTCAGCGACGAGGTGGCGGGTCGCTCGGCAGCAGTGGAGGCGGCGGCCCTCGTCGGTGACGAGGCGCGGCGTCGGCGCCAAGGCCGCCACCTGTTGCGCATTGCGCGCGTCGGAGAAGTTCATCTGGCCGTGCGGGCGGCCGAGCCTCCACGCCGCCGCGTCGTAGGCGCGGGCGGCCTCGATCGCCGTCGGGTACGACCCGAGGTTGACGCGGTTGTCGCCGGAGCGGATCTCGGCGGAGAAGGTTGTCACATCCCAAATTTTGGAACTAAGAAAAGCTTAGCTTTACAAGACCCAAAATTCAGAGCCAACAAAAACTTTTTGAAATATTTCACTAATGGTTGTATTTTTCTTTCTATTGGTCTGTTTGACCTTGTGTGACTTGTTGTTGAAGCTGGTTGACTAGTAAATGTTAACCTAAGAAACTAACCTAAGTAAAAATATATTAAACTTTGGTGATCAGGTCATGACAAGAAAATATTCCATATATTTTTTCCATTCTTATTTTTGGCCAAAGTCCATTTCAATGATATTGGTTTAGCAACCACCAAAATACCCACTCTTGAGAAAGTAAAAGTATTTCCAAAATTATGTGTTCCCAAAACTATGAAGATCTATATACTATCTCCAACCTTGATATCTCTCTTGTATTTGTAGCTCTTATTTTAAACTCATCCTCTCATTCTTTTTGGAAATAATAAGAGTGGGAAATATACTACCCAAATATTTTATCAACCCTTTTGAAAAATATCAAATTATTGAACTAAGCTAGTTGCAACACCATACTTGGCATGATGATGCTTGATCACCATCCCACCACCCATCTGAATATCTGAAATTTGGATGAAAACTTATAACGTTTGCTTGTTCGACTTATGTTTGTGTTGATTATTATTTTCTTGTTTTATTGTTTGCTTGGGTGAATAATTACATAATTGTACTTGAACCTTGAGTTAAAAACCAACTAGTCACAAATTTGGAATGTGACTTAAAATAAAACAAGAAAACCAAAACTTCTCACACACTTAAAATAAAGTCCCAATTAAAAGATATGATCTTATTTAAATTTCTCTCTCTCCCTATTTCTATGCTTTGTCATAATAATTATCTTACCTTATAAAATTCTAGGAATGAGAGGAAATCATAATCCCCTCACTTCCATATCACTCCCTCCTCAAATAAATATACTTTTCAATGTGAAACTGGTATCTCCACTTTTTGTGGTTCATTGCATCATGGCATCCATATTAATTTGCTAAACAACAAAACAATTGGTTTAGCACCATTTAAAAACAAGTTGCTAGAAGTGCCATAACTCAACTCCACTGGGTTTTACAAAAGTTTGACAAATAAAAATTATTTGAAGTTGACATATTTGTCAAGGAAGTTCCAAGGGTTGAAAACAATATTTTGCACTTGCTTTTAAAACACTGAAGGAGTATTAAATTGAATTCAGCAAAACTAACATAATCAAACCTTATGAACAAAAGTTGTGCAAAACATTTTATTTTGACACACCAATTTTTGTGGAGCCTCTACATGTGATGGGGAGGCTACATGAATAATTTCAGATTTTTCAAAAATGTTTTAGTGCCTCAATAAAATCCCTAAAGTGCTACTGGAAATAAAAGAAACATGAAATGAGTAAAGTACAGGGGGTTTTCTGCAAATTGGTCGTCCTCTTCCTCCTGTAGCCCGCCGTGGCAGAGGCATGGCGCCAGTGGTGAGCTCGCCACTGCGCCCACGCACCTCCTGCCGCGGGGAGAGGATAAGAGCACCAGCACGACGCTCCTCTGCTCTCTCTCCCCAGATATTTCCTCCAGTTCACCTGCTCCCTCTCTCTCCAGTTTCTCCCCACGAAACCGAAGCCCTAGCCGCCATGGCCGAGCTCGCCGCCGTCGATTGAGCGCGCCGAGAGCAGATCGAAGACCGCCATCGTCTCCGCCTCGTCTTCCTCTCCCTCTGCGTACAAGGAATTGAGAAGGGGACCCTGGAATCACCGTCGCCGTCCTCTTCTTCTCCGACTCCGGCTGAAGCTCCGCCGCCATCGATTCCGTCGTCTCTGACCTTCTCCGTTCTCTCCAAGCACGCGTACGCTTCTGGGGTGAGCACGCCGTCCTCGGAGACACCTTTTCCCTCCTCCTCTCCCTCTGTTTCTCCGCGTAGCCGTAGCTCCGCCGTAGGCCATGGCCACTCGCCGCCGTAGCTCATCGTCGCCGCCGTCTCCGGCGACCATTTTGGTCCATGGCTCCACCCGTAGATGCCCCGTTCCAGTGCGCATCGAATGCCCCCACTAGTTCGTCCCCGCGCGGGCTCCTCCGCCGGAGCCGAGCGCGTCGCCGCCGCGGTCACCGCGCGCACCCGCGCCGGTCCTGGCTCGGCGCAGTCAACGTGGCCGTGGGCCTCTGGCTAACTGGGCTGCCAGCGTGGCCATGGGCCCCACATGTCAGTGGCTGTGTCTAGCCCAGCCTGTGTGCAAAACGATTAGGTTGGATTTTCTGGAAAATAAAATAAAAGGCAGAAAAATGTTTAAACTTGTAAAATCCATAACTTCTTAAATATTTGTCCAAAAACTACAAACAAGATACCAAAATGTTCAGAATAAAGCTTGTCCTTTGGTGTAATTCACCTATCCAAATAAATTAGTTTATTTGACATTCTATTAAAATAAGGAAAATGGCAGAAAAGAAAATGCTTTTGGAAAATCCATATCTTTAAAAATAATGATCCAAAAATTAAGTTTGACCTATCAAAATGTTTAGCAAGTGATATACTTCATGTTACACCTTGTTTCCATACATGGATAATTATTTGTAATGTTTTTTAAAATAAATTAACAATATGGCAGATTGAAAAAGGATTTTATAAATTCAATAACTTTTTATTGGTATATCAGAAAAATGTGGTTGATATATCAAAATGCTCAGAAAAATGTGAACTATCTAGTAGCATCACCATCATGCATATTTGATCACAATCACAGTACTGCACTTTTTAGAAGCTAAGGAAATCATTAAGTTAAAGGTGGAGTTATAATTTTCTCTTGTTAAAATAATTAATTCTGCACCCCATTTAAATTGCTGGATAGTTTTATAAGTAAGTTCAGTGTGTTAAAATGTCATTGTCATCATGTGTTTGTGCATTGCACTTGTTATGCAGGTGTGGTTTTTGATTGTTACTTTCCGGTGTTTTTGTGCATCGCTAGATCAAGCAGTCGAGGTTCCACCACAATACCCCGACGACCCGTATTACCAGTCCCAAGCTTGTTGTTTAAGTAGACTTTATGTTAATAAAAGTTCCTTGATTAGCTTTGAGTTGTTACAATCTGAGTGTATGTTTGACTAGACGTTAGTTTATTTTGACTGGTAGCAGGACTAGTGCCTCCTTGCTTTGAATAGCACGTTTAGCTTGGTTGTCTTTAAGTTGAGTACTAGCGTGAGTATCTTGTTAATGTCTCTACCTTAGCTTGGTAAAATATTTTGAATTACAGAGAATAATTGGTGGCTTAACTTTTGTCTGAAGTATTTCCTATTTAAATAAAGATGTTTGTTGTTCATCTTTGCCTAAGATAGTTTTGGGATCTATGTTCCTAGCATGGGCATAGTGTTGGACTACTGATTAGTATAATTCCCTTGTAAGTGTAGATCTTAGTTTGTTGCTCGAATGGTTAGTTTGATGCTTGTGGTTTGTTACTTGTTTGTGTATCACTTGTGGTTTTGTTTGGTGTATTGAGTGTTGTTTCTTTTGCGACGCTAGAAAACAACGCTATCAGAGTGACCCTTGGAGAGGATTTCTGAAGAAGGATGGTATTTATTTTTATTGACGTATGAGGAGAAGTACATGAACATCATGTTGAAATCAGACAAGCTAATCTGAGCTTGCATCTATATACATCTATTTTGGTTCACATGTTTTACTTATAAAGATGATAAGTGATGTAGGTGCTGTTTGCTACTAAAGCTATGATTTTGAAAACCCTTTTTCCAAAATACAAGTATATTATTTTGACACCCTATATGGAGGTATTAGATGGAAATTCTTTTTCAAACTATAGAACGGGGAAAATATTGTTTACTCAAAACTTTTTTGAAAATACTGGGATGGATTGTGGTGTGCCGAGATGTCGGTATTGAAGTGGAGAAATGGAGAATGGTGGTTTATGAAAAATGCACATTGTGTCTTTGTACTATGACGACCAACCATACCCTGTGCGACCACATTTACCCACATATGGGAAAGGGCGTAGTCATAGAATTTGCTCATATTAGTATGGGATGCCTCAACAACGGAGATGACTCCGTTCCATGAGGGGATGGTTCGGTGACCTACCCCTGACCTGGGTCCTCGCTCAAAATAAATGAGAAAAATAAGGAGGAGGATAGAAGACGCCACCTTTGGGTCGCCGGGCAGAACTATGAGTCCTCACACTTAGATTCCGAAGGGCTGGGTTAAGTGTTGATGGAAAGTGTCATACGGGCAGGGTCCTATACTAGCATGAGCAAAGGACAGGCTATGGTCGGTGACTCAACTTCGCATACACCTTGTATGGCGGGACGTGGCTGACACGATGAGTTGCCGGATGGATGTGGGAAAAGCGTGCTACCTCTGCAGAGTGTAAAACTATTCGAATAGCCGAGTCCTCGGTAATGGATAGTTGGAAGGCTGTCCTAAGGACATGTGCAAGTTTTGCAAAGTTTTAAGATTTGAAAAGAAAATGGAGATGTTTAATATAGGCAACTATACCAAAGGGCTGGTATGAGGTTGCTGGAAAAGAGGAAGACCATGAAGGGCTATGGTCGAGAAGTACAAAGTTTTGTGTTTTAAAAGTGGAAAATGTATTATACAACTATACCGAAGGGCTGGTATGAGGTTGTGGGAAAATGATCGACCATGAAGGGCTATGGTCGAAAAAGGAGGAGTTTTGGGGAAATAAACCTGGGGATGATTTTTGAGAAAAAGTATTAAAGCGATTTCTTACCCTTTTTCAACAAAGATATATTTTCAGGAAAACGTTTTAAAAGAGACTTCTTTCCTTTTTCCACAAAGATATATTTTCGGGGAAAAGTTTTAAAAGAGACTTCTTACAAAGACATATTTATGGGAAAAAGTTCTAAAATCCTTCTTTCCTTTTTCATCAAAGGTAGAGAGATGTTTTTCTAAAAATACAAGGCTTATGAAAAGCTATAAAATTCTTCTTTATGGAGGTTTCAAACAAAGTTTTATTAAACAAAAGTCTATCCTTCTCTTTTTCAATAAGGATATAGAGCTTTCAAAGCAAACAAAGTTTTATTTAAACAATGAAAAGAGTAGTGCATGCTCATTTTAGGGGTAGTTTGCGAGTACAATCAAATGTACTCATATTGGTTTTGTCCCTGGCTATTGTCTTAGCCAGATTTTGAAGAGGAGCAGTTCGAAGAGAAATGCATTCAATGACGTCAATGCGAACTAGGCGCTTCCCAGTCAGCTGCCTGTAAGGTTATGGCAAATGACTTGGGCTCCACGTTGTTTGATGATTTCCGCTGCAAGTACCTGTTAAAGTTACGGCTTCAATCAAGTAAGTATATTCATTCGGTATTTATGGATGTTCTTTTGATACCAGTTTGTTTGTGCTCGGCGACACACTGATCATGGGATCGCTGATGTTGTAGGCACAAGGGTATTTCGGACAGCTAGTTCGGGGTTCCCACAGACTTGGTATCAGAGCGAGGTTGACTATAGGAGACCTTAGTTAGCATGGACGTTTGTTAGGAAAGAAATATTTTGTTAAAAATCTATTAATACCAAAGGTATAGCTTCCACTCTTCTCACCTTCTCAAATATTTCTGAGTCTTATCCCTCTATTTTAAGATTTTCCAAGGATTTCTCTACTCCCTCTTACCCGTTCAAAACCTACGGATATACTTGACGATGAACCCAAGTGAGACCTAATTAGCTAGCACCCACAAGAAGAAGCTTCCATCTTAAATACTCAACCTTTAATATCTAGGCAATTGATCCGCAAATACCAAGTTCGTCAGCATCAACAAAGAAAGAGACCTCTGAAGACTTCAGCTCAACATCAGCAACTCTACACCAGTTGCAACTTCGACAGTCTCAATTCTCCTGCTGAAGCCTACAGCGACAAAATGAAGACTTCAACAGTCCTGTTCCACCAAGGCCCATAGGAAAAAAACATATGATAGGAACCTTGGTTGTACTACCCGATTACCACGAGTATTAGGCATCCAGTGGTACTAAATGTACCTTGTGTGTTGTTTTTTTGTAAGTTCTCTGCTTGTATGTTGCTTCTCCTGTGTGTTTCGCAAATTGTGCCCTATCAACAAACCCCTAGTACTTACTTAGTGAAGCAATCTGGTATCCTAACCGTGGTAGTCTTGTTGCGCTTTTAAATTTTGTTTTAACTACCTCTACAAGATTTGTTTAACTCGATTCCGGCAACCATAGTTCCCAAGACGGAAATGTCACGGGAGCACACCTACATCGGTCCTGGTTTTGAAGCAACACAAAGTCCTCTGATCCCTCAAATAGAAGCCACCCCAAGAACCCACTCGACACCTTCTGAAAGGGAGGAGTCCCATACGTCTAGAGATCTGCCCAAGAAAATTAGTGAAGACATCATCGAAGTCAGAGGACCGGACGCCAAGGCCATAGAAAAACACTGGTGTCACACTTTTAGGGAGCGCGGACATCAGAGCTGGAAGTGCCCCCTTAGGTACACCATAAAGAGAAGACCACCACAAGGAAAGGCTTGTAGTCAGTGCGGAAGGGTGGACATCAGGCGAGTCATTCCCCCCGACAGCTGCCCACACTGTTTCAATGCGCATCCACTTGGCAAGTGCCCAACCGCTAGCGTCACTTGCTACCTATGTGAAGGAAATGATCATGTTCCGGCTAAGTGTCCTATGGAGTTCATAGTAGACGCAGTAAATGATGCCCATGAGAAGATTGCTCAAGACGCCATCCACGCCCCGAGAAAGACGTCCACCAGAGCATCTAGCCCATGTCGGAATTCGAAGTGCCGGAAGGGTAGAAACCACAAGGAGCCAACACCACCCTTAGGAACATATCACAAGTTGTGCCTACGATCTGGAAGAACCCTTCTCAGGAAGAAGTACTCTCTTAGAAGTGCTCCCCACCCAGCAGAGTTTCAACTCAGCACCTCGAGCCATGGTGACTCCTAGGCGGACTCCTAGAAGAAGTATGGGTCCTATTTATTAAGCAGTATCTGGGTTCAATGTAAGGTCCGTCACTTTTAATAAAATCTTTTTAGGCTCAGTATGATGCCCTAACATGTCTTACACGATCCTTACCCTGTGATCTTAACTACCAGAACACTACACTAACGGATCGTACCTAACTTAAAAATAACACCTGGCCCAAGTAACCGTGATAGTACTAACTTATAATTCAGGGCTGTACAAGAAACGATGACATAAGTAGACTCATTTAGGATTGGTAACTATAGGAACTCAAGGAGTGTATAAGAGTTGCTATGAAGATTCGAGCTCAGAGGCCGACGGTAATGATGGGTTTCAAAGGGATCATGTACCTACCCGCTTGATGAGCAGTTCGTGGCATTTTAATCCCTTGAGCTAACTTTACTAATTTTGACCTACGCGATAATCATAAGGAAAACCAGAGAAAAACCTCGACTAACTCCTACCTATCACCGCAAACTTGGGAAAACGGATGAGACCCTAGCCTGCCGCTAGTTTTCTGAAGATTATATGAAGCCTCAAGCACAAGACTCATCCAAGGGAGATCGCCACCAACAAACCCGAAGGAAACCTGTAACAGCCCAACGTTAAGAACCTGAAAATCTGTATAAAAATTTCGTGTTTTGCTTCATATTTGCATCATTGCATCATGGCATCATACTAACTTGTTAAACATCTCACAAGTTGGTATGACAAACTTGCACACAAATGCTGGAAATGGTTGCAAACCAAATGAGCTTGTCTTGATGAACTTGGTTGCAAATCTCAAATCCATATTTGCCAAGGAAGTTCCAAGAGTCCAATATCATCTTTGCACTTGCTCCAAATATTAAAGTGGACACATTTGGAAATTGAACAAAATGGCATAACCCAACGCGTTGAACAAAGGTGGTCCAGAATATTATTTTACGTAGAGCCAATTTTTTGTGTAGTTTCTACTCAATATGGGGATGCTCCCCAAATTTTCCCAAGTTTCTAAAAATGTGTTGTGCCTAGAGAAAATTCCGGGAAGTTGCTGTCCAATTTTTGAGCAGAAAAGGACTAGATTGTAATTGCCCGGGGACTTGTCCGTGATGGAGGAATTTCGGCCAGGGGCCTGGTTGCAAAACTTGCATCCCCTCCCCTGTAGCGACGCGCAGCAAGTCGCTGCCGCCGCACCAGGTCGCCGCGCCGCGCTGGACCCTCCCTGCTCCGGCCTTCTCCTACGAGGAGAAGCACGACCCCACGCCTCTCCTCCTCACTCGCCTGCTCCTTCCCCGCTTCCTCCCCGTCTCGCCATCCTCTGTTCTTCTCGCGAGCACGCCATGGCCGAGCCACAGCTCGCGTTCGCCGTCGAATCGCCGCCGTCGTAGTCCACCTCGAGACCTGCCATCTGGGGCAAATGCTCCGCCTCGCCGTGCTGCTCACCCCTGCCCAAGGAATCGACGCGGGGCCGCCGTTGCTATCGCCGCCGTCCACTTTTCGCCGCTGCTATCCGAGCTCGCCGCCGAGCTTCGACGGACGCGTCGTCGCCTCCAGCCCACCCCGCGCCTCGCCGTTGTTTCGAGCGTGTCCGTGGTGAGCCCCCGAACCACCCCGTGCCCTTCCCCTCCTTTTTCCCTCGCCGTAGCCGCGTGCCCACGCCGGAGTTCGTCGCCGTAGTCGCCGTTCGTCGCCCGCTCGCTGCCCGGCCTTGGGCCCGACCCAAACCGGGCCTCGAGCCGGAGCGCTCTGTCGCATAGCCGGCCTCTCAGCCGGCCCAACCGTGCTGAGAGCCGGTGGGCTCTGTTAGCAGGCCGGCCTCACCACCGGCCCAGCCGGGCTGTGGACCGGCCTGAACAGTAAAAACAGTTTTCTTTTCTTTCTTAAAATAAATCAATTGATAACTATTTAAGTATTGCTTCAATTTTAGCAAACAATATATCAAAATGATCAGCAGCTCAAATGCTATCTAACCATGCAAATCTCACCTCATGATCACAAATATTTATTTGATGTTACTCCTAAATTGAATAAAAGAATTAAATTCATTTAATTCTTTAATTCACTAATTAGTCATCGGTACTCGGAAAACCACAAAGGAGGTACCAATTCGATCGGAAGAACGAACCCTATCCATTCATGCCATGTTCATGCATATTTGAGCCACCTCTTGGTAATGTGATAATGGATGAACAATGTGGTTTTAAGCTAAATATGGGGTTGCTTCCAAATAAGTGCACTAATTATTTGGCTCTCCATTTAATTTTGCTGGATAAACTAAATGATGCCATCTTTGCATAAACTTGTCATGTCATCATGTGGTTGTGCATTGCATGGTACACATGTGTGGTGATTGATTTGTTTTTCCGTGTGTGCTTCGTTAGATCAAGCAGACGGGGTTCCACCTCAATACCCCGCCGAGCAGTACTACCAGCACTCTGAACAAGGCAAGCGTAATCCCCCCTCTGAGCATATCTTATCCTATTTTCCGCAATTATTTTCTCCACTATAATATTGCATGCGGTTCTAAATGTCTTTTGCCTGGATTAGAGTATCCTACTAGTTGCATTAGAATCCTGTTGCCAATACCTGTTTTACCTTCCTATTACCATAGGTTTGTATTGTTGGCCATGGAATACTTACTATGCTATGCAAGTGCTTAGCCATGCTTAGTGAAATGCCTAGTTGTACTAGGGATGGTGAATGCTGGAAACAGGTGTTAACTTGTGACAGTGATGTTGATGGTGGAGAATTGTGGAGATGGATAATAAAATGCTAAGAAGGTGGGGATGAGAGGCCACATGGAATGTGGTGGGTTGTCTCGTTCTTGCCGCCTAGGTGCGAGTTCTGTACCTCCTGAACCAAGACTGAGCGTGCAACCATGCGTGAGGCCTATGCAATTGCAGGAACCCTCATAGACTAAATAACTCGAGCGGGGCTAGCCAGGGTCCTCTAGTTTGGCTTTCCATTTGCGCGTGCGTGATGGTGTTGAACTGAGATGAGGATGGTGGTGTTAGGAAAATAAGTGGCCGTGGGGCGGGGTGTTGTGATCCTGGCAGCCCTACTGCCACTGATGATCCTGGAAAGTCCTTAACGAGGGAGAAGTCGACACCGCTCCCACCCAGCCGGCTTTCCAAGGAAGAGAGCTAATGCGCAGGTAATGGGCCGGACGGTACGCGTGGCAAACATTTGTACACCCCTGCAGGGTTAAATCTTTTCGAAAAGCCGTGTCCACGGTTACGGACGACTTGGGAATGGACGATGATCATAGAATAACTTAAACGGAATGATTAAAAACTGGGTACTAGAGGTACCAATTCACGAATGTAAGGTTGACTTCCTCGAGGGTGATTCGGGGAGGTGCCTTTGATGAACAGGTACAATGGTGATGTGGTGATGTTGAGAAAGGTGATCTCAAAGAAAAGAGTTACTTCTTACCCCTCTTTGAAAATGTTCTAATAGTCGATGCCATGAGTTGTGTTTTCATAAATAAAATCAGCTTTATGCAAAACAGCCATAAAACCTTGAAAGCCAATCATCGAGCATATATTAGCTCTTAATCTTGCGAGTTCGTCGAACTCAACGTCTTTGCTTTTGTTTCAGAGGAGGACTTCACCGACCTCGAAGGTGGGTTCTTTGTGGACGTCGACGAGTAGTCTGGGGTTCCCAGGTGGCAGCTTGGGACATCCTGGAACAGCTGGCGTTGTGATGTTTATCTGTAGGCCTCTTAGGCCATATGTTGGTTCTTGTTGTTTAGAACAACCTAATTTGCTTCCGCTTGATGTAATGTTGGGTCTGTGACCTCTGGTTGTCATTTGCTATCTTTCTCTTATAAGAGTTGAACTATATGATTTGTGTCGTAGAGTCTGTGATGTGCCAGTTGTTCCACAAGTCTTGATCTTACTATTATGCTTGAGTTGTGCCGTGTTAAGGCATCAATCGGGGTGTTGTGTTGTTGGAGGTGTACCCAGCAACGCCTGCCAAAGGTTTTGGCCGGGGATTGGTAAACCCGTAACCTCCGGTTGTATCGCTTAACCGGTGACACAGCATCACTGTATACAGTCGGGTCGGGGCGCCACAAGTTGGTATCAGAGCAGTACTGCCTGTAGGAAACCCTTCTACTGGTCGATGTTGAGTCTAGTGTTTGTGAAAATATTTTAACCTAAAAATGAGTTGTGAAAACCATCTTAGGATTCTTTTTACTCCTTATCTGGTTACCCTCTAATCTCGGAGCAATCTTACCTCGATTTGAGTTTAAAGGTTTTACTTCTCACCTGTTACTTCAAAATTAGGAGAAACGGGGTGGGTTCGACCTTGAGTGTTATGTGTCACGTTGCTCCCGCTGCGTTGCAATCCCAAATCAACTCAGATGTTTCCGAATCAAATCATTTGATCCTTTCTTTGGGTTTTAACCCACGGACTTGAACATAAGGTCCCGGATTGTGCCAACTAGAGTGTGTTAAGTTGTGATTTCTTAACTCTCACTAGTAGCACATGATGCTGATCTTCGACCCAAGTTCTATCTTGTTGTTTTCCTTCTCGCAAAGTATTATCGTCCCTAGTCTGTGTACTTGTGTAGACGCTAATGCTATTGTTCGACCATTCGGAGAAAGATACTAACGTGTCATTGTCAAATCTCCAGAATGGCTCGAGGAGGTCGTGGAGGCCGTGGTGGTCGCGGTAACCACAATGATGATGAGGATGATCTGCCGCCACCACCCACAATGGCTCAAGTCTTGATGGCCATTGAGGAGAACCGTGGGCGCAATGAGCGCTTGCTTGAGCAGTTGGTGCAGCAGAATGCACGGAGGAACGAGTGCAACACTCTCACTGAGTTCTGCGTTCCCAGCCACCCACTTTGCTGATGCTAAGGAGCCACTGGAAGCTGATGATTGGCTTCGTGCTTTGGAGCGCAAGTTCTCCGCGCTGCATGTCCCATTGGCTGAGCAAGTCAACTTTGCCACCTATCTCTTGGTTGGTGCTGCTGGCTGTTGGTGGGAAAGCCATGTGGCTTTGTTTCCAGCCAACCATGTCTTCACTGGGAGAATTCCGCACTGCCTTCCGTGCGGAGTACATTCCCCAGCCAATCATGGATTGAAAGGAGGGAGTTCCTGGATCTGCAACAGGGACGGATGGACCTCCGCACTTATGGTCGTGAGTTCAACCATCTCTCGTTACGCCCCAAGGGACGTGACCAATGATGCTGACAAGCAAGAGCTGTTCCGCAAGGGTCTGATCCGCAGCTCCGCTATGAGCTTGCCCTTCAGGTTCCAGACCTATCAGGAGCTGTTCAACCAGGCTTTCACTCTTGAGCAAGGAAGAAAAGAACTTGAAGCTTCCAAGAGGCCCGCACATGGGGATCACCAGAGTTCCTCGGGTTCTGAGAGCAAGAAGCGCAGGGTGTTTGTCCCCTACAGCGCCGTACCTCGTGCTCCCTTCATGCCGAGAGCAGGATACAGGCCACCTCCTCCGCGCCCCACTACTTCGACACTTGGGTAGGCGGAAGTGGGTACCGTCCTATGCTACCTGCTCCACCTGGACTCACTTGCTACACCTGTGGCCAGGCTGGTCACTACTCCAGGGAGTGCCCCCAGAAGGCACCTCTCGCTATAACTCCTGCACGAGCCCCTGCCACTCCAACTGGCAAGGCTGGACCTTTGGTGCGTGGTCGCCTGAACCACGTCTCTGCTGAAGAAGCTGAAGAGGATCCTGGCGTCCTTATGGGTGAGCTTCGAATCAACAACCATCTTGCTACCGTTTTGTTTGATTCTGGAGCATCGCATTCATTCATCTCTATTGCGTTTGCAAAAGATCACCAAATACCGTTTGAGAAGATGAGCAGTCCCTTGATGATCTCTACCCCTGGCTCCAAATGGCAAACCGATGGCGTTACTCCTGAGGTCCAGATTATCATAGCATCCCTGTCCTTCCCTTTCCCGTTGATAGCCTTGAGGTCGAAGGGCCTTGATGCCATACTGGGCATGGACTGGTTAGCAAGATACCATGCTAATCTCGACTGTGCTGCTAAGTCCATCACCGTGACCCACCCTTCCGGTTACGATGTGCAGTTTTGGGCTACATATTCAGGACCTCCATCATCAGACAATCCCCTCTCCCCGGAGATCACCCTATGTTTCATGGAAGGCTTGTCCCCTCCTGAAATCCAGGACATACACGTGGTGTGTGACTTCCCGGATGTGTTCCCAGAAGAATTGCCTGGCATGCCACCTGATCGAAGTGTGGAGTTTGTCATAGACTTGCTTCCCGGTACTGCTCCAATTTCCAAGAAGCCCTACCGCATGCCGGTGGAAGAGTTGGCTCTGTTGAAGAGCAAATTGATGAGCTGTTGCGAAGGATTTATTCAGCCTAGCAGTTCACCTTGGGGTTGTCCGGTACTCTTTGTCAAGAAGAGGGATTCTACCGTGCCCGTTGTTCTGATTATCGACCGTTGAATGCGGTGACAATCAAGAACAAGTATCCTATTCCCCGATCAATGATCTGTTGGATCAGTTAGCTGGTGCAAGAGTATTCTCCAAGATGGATCTGAGGTCAGGGTACCATCAAATAAAGATCAGAAAGGAGGATATCCCAAAGACGGCATTTGTTACTCGCTATGGCTCATATGAGTATACCGTCATGTCCTTTGGTCTCACAAATGCTCCAGCTACTTTCATGAGGCTCATGAATTCCATTTTCATGGATTATCTTGATAAGTTTGTCGTCATTTACATCGATGACATCCTCATCTATTCTAAAACCGACGAAGAGCATGATGAACACCTTCGGTTGGTTCTGACACGGCTTCGTGAACACCGTCTCTATGCCAAGTTCTCCAAGTGTGAGTTTTGGTTGGATAAACTTGTCTTCCTTGGACATGTAATATCTGCCAATGGTGTGGAAGTCATCCCCGACAAAATTCAAGCTATTCTAGACTGGAAAACTCCAATGTCAGTCAAGGACATTCGTAGCTTTCTCGGATTGGCGGGTTACTACCGCCGATTCATCGAAGCTTTCTCCAAAATAGCCAAGGCATTGACTGACCTTCTCAAGAAGGATAGAAAGTTCGTATGGACTGCCGAAGCTGAAGAGAGCTTCCAAGCCTGAAAGCCAAGCTCACGTCCGCTCCTGTGCTTGTCCTGCCGGACACAAGCAAGGATTTCGTCGTCTTCTGTGACGCCTCTCTACAAGGTTTGGGCTGTGTGCTAATGCAAGATGGCCATGTTGTGGCTTATGCTTCTCGCCAACTTAAGCCGCATGAGCTCAATTACCCTACTCATGATCTAGAGCTTGCCGCTGTGGTCTATGCTTTGAAGCAATGGAGACCATACCTGTTTGGTAACCGTGCGAGATCTTCTCGGATCACAAGAGTCTAAAGTACCTCTTCACCCAGCCGGATTTAAATCTCAGGCAAAGGCGTTGGTTGGAGTTAATCACGGACTACAATGTGAGTCTGAACTATCAACCCGGCAAAGCAAACGTCGTGGCTGACGCGCTAAGTCGGAAGTCCTATTGCAACAATCTGATGATTGAAGCGGCCCAACCTTCCCTTCATGAAGAATTCTCCCGTTTGAACTTGGAAATGGTTCCCTCCGGCTATCTAGCAAATCTGGAGATCAAATCTACTCTTGTAGACCAGATCAAGGATGCTCAGAAGCGTGACAAGGGTATTCTGAAAATCAAGGACAATATTGCTAGTGGGAAGTACAAATGCTTCTCTGTCGATGAATCCGGAGTTGTTTATTTCGGTGACCGTCTAGTGGTACCCAAGAAGCGGAAATTGAGAGAGCTGATCCTTCAGGAGGCTCATGATACACCTCTCTCTATCCATCCCGGTAGTACCAAGATGTACCAAGACCTTCGACCACAATTCTGGTGGACTCGTATGAAACGGGAAATCGCCAAGTTTGTTGCTGAATGCGACACCTGTCGTCGGGTAAAAGCTGAACATCAAAGACCTCCTGGCACTCTTCGCCCTATTGCAGTCCCGAGTGGAAATGGGATGAAATTGGTATGGACTTCATCACCGGTTTCCCAGATCTCAAAAGGGCAACAATGCAATCTGGGTAATCGTTGATCGTCTTCCAAGGTTGCCACTTCCTACCAGTCCGTGAGGATATACGTGCAAGTCAACTTGCTGAGTTATATTTGGCTCGTATTGTTCCATTGCACGGGGTCCCTTTGAGGATCATATCGGACCGTGGAAGTATCTTCGTCTCCAAGTTCTGGCACAGTTTCCAAACTGCTATGGGTCCCGTCTCAACTTCAGTACCGCTTACCACCCCCAAACTGATGGTCAGACTGAAAGAGTGAACCAAGTGTTGGAAGACATGCTTCGGCATGTGTATCTCTTTTGGCAAGGTTGGGAAAAGTATCTCCCTTTCGCGGAGTTCTCCTACAACAATAGCTATCAAGCTAGTCTGGGCATGGCTCCATTCGAGGCTCTATGGAAGAAAATGCCGCACTCCTCTAAATTGGTCCGAGACCGGAGAGAGAGCACTCTTTGGTCCGGATGTGATCAATGAAGCTGAGGAGAAGGTTCGAATCATAAGGAGAATCTGAAGATTGCTCAGTCTAGGCAGAAGAGCTACTATGATAAGCATCATCAGGAGTTCACTATGAAATTGGTGATAAAGCTTATCTCCGCGTCTCTCCCCTTCGTGGCGTTCGCCGCTTCGGAAAAAGGGAAATTGGCCCCTCGCTATGTTGGTCCTTCACCGTTCTGGAAAAGCGAGGAGATCTTTCTTATAAGTTGGAGTTACCGGTCAAATTCCCAAATGTGCATGATGTGTTTCATGTTCCCAACTCCGCCGTTGTTTCAAGGATCCTATCCATGGGGTCAATCATGAAGAGCTAGATCTACAAGAAGACCTCACTTATCGTGAGCATCCTATCCGAGTCTTGGATGAAGCCGAAAGGAAGACCCGGAACAAGACTACCAAGTTTCTCAAAATTCAGTGGTCTCATCATTCCGAGGAAGAAGCAACTTGGGAACGAGAGTCTAGTCTTCGTGAGGAGTATCCCGACTTCTTTCCGCACCTTAGAATCTCGGGACGAGATTCCTGTAAGGGGGTAGAATTGTAACAGCCCAACGTTAAGAACCTGAAAATCTGTATAAAAATTTCGCGTTTTGCTTCATATTTGCATCATTGCATCATGGCATCATACTAACTTGTTAAACATCTCACAAGTTGGTATGACAAACTTGCACACAATGTTGGAAATGGTTGCAAACCAAATGAGCTTGTCTTGATGAACTTGGTTGCAAATCTCAAATCCATATTTGCCAAGGAAGTTCCAAGAGTCCAATATCATCTTTGCACTTGCTCCAAATATTAAAGTGGACACATTTGGAAATTGAACAAAATGGCATAACCCAACGCGTTGAACAAAGGTGGTCCAGAATATTATTTTACGTAGAGCCAATTTTTTGTGTAGTTTCTACTCAATATGGGGATGCTCCCCAAATTTTCCCAGATTTTCTAAAAATGTGTTGTGCCTAGAGAAAATTCCGGGAAGTTGCTGTCCAATTTTTGAGCAGAAAAGGACTAGATTGTAATTGCCCGGGGACTTGTCCGTGATGGAGGAATTTCGGCCAGGGGCCTGGTTGCAAAACTTGCATCCCCTCCCCTGTAGCGACGCGCAGCAAGTCGCTGCCGCCGCACCAGGTCGCCGCGCCGCGTTGGACCCTCCCCTGCTCCGGCCTTCTCCTGCGAGGAGAAGCACGACCCCACGCCTCTCCTCCTCACTCGCCTGCTCCTTCCCCGCTTCCTCCCCGTCTCGCCATCCTCTGTTCTTCTAACGAGCACGCCATGGCCGAGCCACAGCTCGCGTTCGCCGTCGAATCGCCACCGTCGTAGTCCACCTCGAGACCCGCCATCTGGGGCAAAAGCTCCGCCTCGCCGTGCTGCTCACCCCTGCCCAAGGAATCGACGCGGGGCCGCCGCTGCTGTCGCCGCCGTCCACTTTTCGCCGCTGCTATCCGAGCTCGCCGCCGAGCTTCGACGGACGCGTCGTCGCCTCCAGCCCACCCCGCGCCTCGCCGTTGTTTCGAGCGTGTCCGTGGTGAGCCCCCGAACCACCCCGTGTCCTTCCCCTCCTTTTTCCCTCGCCGTAGCCACGTGCCCACGCCGGAGTTCGTCGCCGTAGTCGCCGTTCGTCGCCCGCTCGCTGCCCGGCCTTGGGCCCGGCCCAAACCGGGCCTCGAGCTGGAGCGCTCTGTCGCATAGCCGGCCTCTCAGCCGGCCCAACCGGGCTGAGAGCCGGTGGGCTCTGTTAGCAGGCCGGCCTCACCACCGGCCCAGCCAGGCTGTGGACCGGCCTGAACAGTAAAAACAATTTTCTTTTCTTTCTTAAAATAAATCAATTGATAACTATTTAAGTATTGCTTCAATTTTAGCAAACAATATATCAAAATGATCAGCAGCTCAAATGCTATCTAACCATGCAAATCTCACCTCATGATCACAAATATTTATTTGATGTTACTCCTAAATTGAATAAAAGAATTAAATTCATTTAATTCTTTAATTCACTAATTAGTCATCGGTACTCGGAAAACCACAAAGGAGGTACCAATTCGATCGGAAGAACGAACCCTATCCATTCATGCCATGTTCATGCATATTTGAGCCACCTCTTGGTAATGTGATAATGGATGAACAATGTGGTTTTAAGCTAAATATGGGGTTGCTTCCAAATAATTGCACTAATTATTTGGCTCTCCATTTAATTTTGCTAGATAAACTAAATGATGCCATCTTTGCATAAACTTGTCATGTCATCATGTGGTTGTGCATTGCATGGTACACATGTGTGGTGATTGATTTGTTTTTCCATGTGTGCTTCGTTAGATCAGGCAGACGGGGTTCCACCTCAATACCCCGCCGAGCAGTACTACCAGCACTCTGAACAAGGCAAGCGTAATCCCCCCTCTGAGCATATCTTATCCTATTTTCCGCAATTATTTTCTCCACTATAATATTGCATGCGGTTCTAAATGTCTTTTGCCTGGATTAGAATATCCTACTAGTTGCATTAGAATCCTGTTGCCAATACCTGTTTTACCTTCCTATTACCATAGGTTTGTAGTGTTGGCCATGGAATACTTACTATGCTATGCAAGTGCTTAGCCATGCTTAGTGAAATGCCTAGTTGTACTAGGAATGGTGAATGCTGGAAACAGGTGTTAACTTGTGACAGTGATGTTGATGGTGGAGAATTGTGGAGATGGATAATAAAATGCTAAGAAGGTGGGGATGAGAGGCCACATGGAATGTGGTGGGTTGTCTCGTTCTTGCCGCCTAGGTGCGAGTTCTGTACCTCCTGAACCAAGACTGAGCGTGCAACCATGCGTGAGGCCTATGCAATTGCAGGAACCCTCATAGACTAAATAACTCGAGCGGAGCTAGCCAGGGTCCTCTAGTTTGGCTTTCCATTTGCGCGTGCGTGATGGTGTTGAACTGAGATGAGGATGGTGGTGTTAGGAAAATAAGTGGCCGTGGGGCGGGGTGTTGTGATCCTGGCAGCCCTACTGCCACTGATGATCCTGGAAAGTCCTTAACGAGGGAGAAGTCGACACCGCTCCCACCCAGCCGGCTTTCCAAGGAAGAGAGCTAATGCGCAGGTAATGGGCCGGACGGTACGCGTGGCAAACATTTGTACACCCCTGCAGGGTTAAATCTTTTCGAAAAGCCGTGTCCACGTTTACGGACGACTTGGGAATGGACGATGATCATAGAATAACTTAAACGAAATGATTAAAACTTGGGTACTAGAGGTACCAATTTCACGAATGTAAGGTTGACTTCCTCGAGGGTGATTTGGGGGGGGGGTGCCTTTGATGAACAGGTACAAGTGGTGATGATGGTTGATGTTGAGGAAGGTGACCTCAAAAGAAAAGAGTTACTTCTTAGCCCTCTTTGAAAATGTTCAAATAGTCGATGCCATGGAGTTGTGTTTTATAAATAAAATCAGCTTTATGCAAAACAGCCATAAAACCTTTGAAAGCCAATCATGGAGCATATATTAGCTCTTAATCTTGCGAGTTCGTTGAACTCAACGTCTTTGCTTTTGTTTCAGAGGAGGACTTCACCGACCTCGAAGGTGGGTTCTTTGTGGACATCGACGAGTAGTCTGGGGTTCCCAGGTGGCAGCTTGGGACATCCTGGAGCAGCTGGCGTTGTGATATTTATCTGTAGGCCTCTTAGGCCATATGTTGGTTCTTGTTGTTTAGAACAACCTAATTTGCTTCCGCTTGATGTAATGTTGGGTCTGTGACCTCTGGTTGTCATTTGCTATCTTTCTCTATTATAAGAGTTGAACTATATGATTTGTGTCGTAGAGTCTGTGATGTGCTAGTTGTTCCACAAGTCTTGATCTTACTATTATGCCTTGAGGGTTGCGCCCGTGTTAAGGCATCAATCGGGGTGTTGTGTTGTTGGGAGCGGTGTGCCCAGCAACGCCTGCCAAAGGTTTTGGCCGGGGATTGGTAAACCCGTAACCTCCGCTTGTATCGCTTAACCGGTGACACGCAGCATCACTGTATACTAGTCGGGTCGGGGCACCACAAAACCAACTTTAAGGATCGTCAACATGGAGTTACCCTAGGAAATGGACGCCATCGACGTCATCTGCCGAACAACAATCCTAGCTCAACCCGGCTCAACAAATCGAAACAACAAAAGACAAAGGTACCCGTTTGGAAGACAACTGATGCGAAGGTTCTTCACTAACATTTTCTAAGGTCCATTAAGCCGTGACTTTTGAACAATCATCGATCCACACCCCAAACCACCTACCTCAGGACACTCGAACTGACTTTTAGACTCCTCTGGAAGCTCGATGCCCTATACTCTACCTCTGAAGATTCTTATGAAGCTTCGTGAAGCTCAAGAACCAAGGAAGTCAACAATGAAGTTCCTCCTTTACTCAGCTGAAGAGGGACAAAAATGAAGAAAACCAACCAACGGAATACTCAGAAGAATCAAACGACGGAAGCACCTGCTGTTGACAACATCAACCACCAAGCAAGTCCAGACGCATTTAGAAGTTTAGAACATCCTTCTTCTAACTAGAAACCGGAGAGAGTCGAGTACACAGGCTCGACGCATCCTGAGGACAACGCGTCCCCACCTGCGACCCTTGTAAGGCGACAATATCAGGAAGTGATATCTGCACCAACCCCAAGCACCATGGAGTGACAACCAAGACGAATATTTTCAATCTACCCAAGAAGAACGATGCCTCCAAGTCAACCCCAGATGCTACCTTCATCATGACCGTTCAAAAATCCCTTTTTAAGGGGGGAAGACTTGCGTTACGTACACCAGAAGGTGTTAATAATTAGTTCCTTGCGCCTTAGCAGCCAACCAGGACTCTCCATCAGCGTCGATCGTCAAGTCAACCCTATCATCAAGGATCTGAACTCATCAAAGAAGATTATTAACAAGGAAAGACCTCGCAACATCAATTTGTCAAGATCTCACATGGCGACCTTACTAAAGAAGCAACGACCTCGGAAGTATAGCCAGCCCAAACCCAAAACCCGTGTCCTCGTACTCCCCTATTACCTCACCTAGCAAATCTCGAGGACGAGATTTATTTTAAGGGGGGAAGGATCTGTCACATCCCAAATTTTGGAACTAAGAAAACTTAGTTTTATAAGACCCAAAATTCAGAGCCAACAAAAACTTTTTGAAATATTTCACTAATGGTTGTATTTTTCTTTCTATTGGTCTGTTTGACCTTGTGTGACTTGTTGTTGAAGCTGGTTGACTAGTAAATGTTAACCTAAGAACCTAAACTAAGTAAAAATATATTAAACTTTGGTGATCAGGTCATGACAAGAAAATATTCCATATATCTTTTCCATTCTTATGTCTGGCCAAAGTCCATTTCAATGATACTGGTTTAGCAACCACCAAAATGCCCACTCTTGAGAAAGTAAAAGTATTTCCAAAATTATGTGTTCCCAAAACTATGAAGATCTATATACTATCTCCAACCTTGATATCTCTCTTGTATTTGTAGCTCTTATTTAAACTCATCCTCTCATTCTTTTTGGAAATAATAAGAGTGGGAAATATACTACCCAAATATTTTATCAACCCTTTTGAAAAGTATCAAATTATTGAACTAAGCTAGTTGCAACACCATACTTGGCATGATGATGCTTGATCACCATCCCACCACCCATCTGAATATCTGAAATTTGGATGAAAACTTATAACGTTTGCTTGTTCGACTTATGTCTGTGTTGATTATTATTTCCTTGTTTTATTGTTTGCTTGGGTGAATAATTACATAATTCTACTTGAACCTTGAGTTGAAAACCCACTAGTCACAAATTTGGAATGTGACTTAAAATAAAACAAGAAAACCAAAACTTCTCACACACTTAAAATAAAGTCCCAATTAAAAGAGATGATCTTATTTAAATTTCTCTCTCTCCCTATTTCTATGCTTTGTCATAATAATTATCTTACCTTATAAAATTCTAGGAATGAGAGGAAATCATAATCCCCTCACTTCCATATCACTCCCTCCTCAAATAAATATACTTTTCAATGTGAAACTGGTATCTCCAGTTTTTGTGGTTCATTGCATCATGGCATCCATATTAATTTGCTAAACAACAAAACAATTGGTTTAGCACCAGTTAAAAACAAGTTGCTAGAAGTGCCATAACGCAACTCCACTGGGTTTGACAAATAAAAATTATTTGAAGTTAACATATTTGTCAAGGAAGTTCCAAGGGTTGAAAACAATATTTTGCACTTGCTTTTAAAACACTGAAGGAGTATCAAATTGAATTCAGCAAAACTAACATAATCAAACCTTATGAACAAAAGTTGTGCAAAACATTTTATTTTGACACACCAATTTTTGTGGAGCCTCTACATGTTATCGGGAGGCTACATGAATAATTTCAGATTTTTCGAAAATGTTTTAGTGACTCAATAAAATCCCTAAAGTGCTACTAGAAATGAAAGAAACATGAAATGAGGAAAGTACAGGGGGTTTTCTGCAAATTGGTCGTCATCTTCCTCCTGTAGCCCGCCGTTGCAGAGGCATGGCGCCAGTGGCGAGCTCGCCACTGTGCCCACGCACCTCCTGCTGCGGGAGAGGATAAGAGCACCAGCACGACGCTCCTCTGCTCTCTCTCCCCAGATATTTCCTCCAGTTCACCTGCTCCCTCTCTCTCTCCAGTTTCTCCCCATGAAACCGAAGCCCTAGCCACCATGGCCGAGCTCGCCGCCGTCGATTGAGCGCGCCTAGAGCAGATCGAAGACCACCATCATCTCCTCCTCTTCTTCCTCTCCCTCTACGTACAAGGAATCGAGAAGGGGACCCTAGAATCACCGTCGCCATCCTCTTCTTCTCCGACTCCAGCTGAAGCTCCGCCGCCGTCGATTCCGTCGTCTCCAACCTTCTCCGTTCTCTCCAAGCACGCGTACGCTTCTGTGGTGAGCACGCCATCCACGGAGACACCTTTTCCCTCCTCCTCTCCCTCTGTTTCGCTACGTAGTCGTAGCTCCACCGTAGGCCGTGGCCACTCGCCGCCGTAGCTCATCGTCGCCGCCGTCTCCGGCGACCATTTTGGTCCGTGGCTCCACCCGTAGATGCCCTGTTCCAGTGCGCGTCGAATGCCCCCACTAGTTCGTCCCCGCAGCGCGCCCGCGCCGGTCCTGGCTCGGCGCAGTCAACGTGGTCGTGGGCCTCTGGCTGACTGGGCTGCCAGCGTGGCCATGGGCCCCACAGGTCAGTGGCTGTGGCTAGCCCAGCCTGTGTGCAAAACGATTAGGTTGGATTTTCTGGAAAATAAAAGAAAAGGCAGAAAAATGTTTAAACTTGTAAAATCCATAACTTCTTAAATATTTGTCCAAAAACTACAAGCAAGATACCAAAATGTTCAGAAAAATAAAGCCTGTCTTTTGGTGTAATTCACCTATCCAAATAAATTAGTTTATTTGACATTCTATTAAAATAAGGAAAATGGCAGAAAAGAAAATGCTTTTGGAAAATCCATATCTTTAAAAATAATGATCCAAAAATAAAGTTTGACCTATCAAAATGTTTAGCAAGTGATATACTTCATGTTCCACCTTGTTTCCATACATGGATAATTATTTGTAATGTTGTTTAAAATAAATTAACAATAGGGTAGATTGAAAAAGGATTTTATAAATTCAATAACTTTTTATTGGTATATCAGAAAAATGTGGTTGATATATCAAAATGCTCAGAAAAATGTGAACTATCC
This sequence comes from Poa pratensis, assembly GCA_947311845.1. Taxonomy (NCBI): domain Eukaryota; kingdom Viridiplantae; phylum Streptophyta; class Magnoliopsida; order Poales; family Poaceae; genus Poa; species Poa pratensis. The sequence continues at coordinate 24,893,119 of CAMZMU010000119.1, read as the reverse complement.
AGTAGCATCACCATCATGCATATTTGATCACGATCACAGTACTGCACTTTTTAGAAGCTAAGGAAATCATTAAGTTAAAGGTGGAGTTATAATTTTCTCTTGTTAAAATAATTAATTCTGCACCCCATTTAAATTGCTGGATAGTTTTATAAGTAAGTTCAGTGTGTTAAAATGTCATTGCCATCATGTGTTTGTGCATTGCACTTGTTATGCAGGTGTGGTTATTGATTGTTACTTTCCGGTGTTTTTGTGCATCGCTAGATCAAGCAGTCGAGATTCCACCGCAATACCCCGACGACCCGTATTACCAGTCCCAAGCTTGTTGTTTAAGTAGACTTTCTGTTAATAAAAGTTCCTTGATTAGCTTTGAGTTGTTACAATCTGAGTGTATGTTTGACTAGACGTTAGTTTATTTTGACCGGTAGCAGGACTAGTGCCTCCTTGCTTTGAATAGCACGTTTAGCTTGGTTGTCTTTAAGTTGAGTACTAGCGTGAGTATCTTGTTAATGTCTCTACCTTAGCTTGGTAAAATATTTTGAATTACAGAGAATAATTGGTGGCTTAACTTTTGTCTGAAGTATTTCCTGTTTAAATAAAGATGTTGGTTGTTCATCTTTGCCTAAGATAGTTTTGGGATCTATGTTCCTAGCTTGGGTATAATGTTGGACTGCTGATTAGTATATTGCCCTTGTAAGTGTAGATCTTAGTTTGTTGCTCGAATGGTTAGTTTGATGCTTGTGGTTTGTTACTTGTTTGTGTATCACTTGTGGTTTTGTTTGGTGTATTGAGTGTTGTTTCTTTTGCGACGCTAGAAAACAACGCTATCAGAGTGACCCTTGGAGAGGATTTCTGAAGAAAGATGGTATTTATTTTTATTGACGTATGAGGAGAAGTACAAGAACATCATGCTGAAATCAGGCAAGCTACTCTCTGAGCTTGCATCTATATACATCTATTTTGGTTCACATGTTTTACTTATAAAGAGCATAAGTGATTTAGGTGGTGTTTGTCACTAAAGCTATGATTTTGAAAACCCTTTTTCCAAAATACAAGTATATTATTTTGACACCCTATATGGAGGTATTAGATGGAAATTCTTTTTCAAACTATAGGATGGGAAAAATATTGTTTACTCAAAACTCCTTTGAAAATACTGGGATGGATTGTGGTGTGCCGAGATGTCGGTATTGAAGTGGAGAAATGGAGAATGGTGGTTTATGAAAAATGCACATTGTGTCTTCGTACTATGACGACCAACCATACCCTGTGCGACCACATTTACCCACATATGGGAAAGGGCGTAGTCATAGAATTTGCTCATATTAGTATGGGATGCCTCAACAACGGAGATGACTCTGTTCCTTGAGGGGATGATTCGATGACCTACCCCTGACCTGGGTCCTCGCTCAAAATAAATGAGAAAAATAAGGAGGAGGATAGAAGACGCCACCTTTGGGTCGCCAGGCAGAACTGTGAGTCCTCACACTTAGATTCCGAAAGGCTGGGTTAAGTGTTGATGGAGAGTGTCATACGGGCAGGGTCCTATACTAGCATGAGCAAATGACAGGCTATGGTCGGTGACTCAACTTCGCATACACCTTGTATGGCGGGACGTGGCTGACACGTTGAGTTGCCGGATGGATGTGGGAAAAGCGTGCTACCTCTGCAGAGTATAAAACTATTCGAATAGCCGAGTCCTCGGTAATGGACGGTTGTAAGGCTGTCCTAAGGCCATGTGCAAGTTTTGCAAAGTTTTAAGATTTGAAAAGAAAATGGAGATGTTTTATATAGGCAACTATACCGAAGGGCTGGTATGAGGTTGCTGGAAAAGCGGAAGACCATGAAGGGCTATGGTCGAGAAGTGCAAAGTTTTGTGCTTTAAAAGTGGAAAATGTATTATACAACTATACCGAAGGGCTGGTATGAGGTTGTGGGAAAATGATCGACCATGAAGGGCTATGGTCGAAAAAGGAGGAGTTTTGGGGAAATAAACTTGGGGATGATTTTCGAGAAAAAGTTTTAAAGCGACTTCTTACCCTTTTTCAACAAAGATATATTTTCAGGAAAACGTTTTAAAAGAGACTTCTTTCCTTTTTCCACAAAGATATATTTTCGGGGAAAAGTTTTAAAAGAGACTTCTTACAAAGACAGATTTATGGGAAAAAGTTCTAAAAGTCTTCTTTCCTTTTTCATCAAAGGTAGAGAGATGTTTTTCTAAAAATACAAGGCCTATGAAAAGTTATAAAATTCTTCTTTATGGAGGTTTCAAACAAAGTTTTATTAAACAAAAGTATATCCTTCTCTTTTTCAATAAGGATATAGAGCTTTCAAAGCAAACAAAGTTTTATTTAAACAATGAAAAGAGTAGTGCATGCTCATTTCGGGGGTAGTTTGCGAGTACAATTAAATGTACTCATATTGGTTTCGTCCCTGACTATTGTCTTAGCCAGGTTTTGAAGAGGAGCAGTTCGAAGAGAAAGGCATTCAATGACGTCATTGCGAACTAGGGCGCTTCCCAGTCAGCTGCCTGTAGGGTTATGGCAAATGACTTGGGCTCCACGTTGTTTGATGATTTCCGCTGCAAGTACCTGTTGAAGTTACGGCTTCAATCAAGTAAGTATATTCATTCGGTGTTTATGGATGTTCTTTTGATACCAGTTCGTTTGTGCTCGGCGACACACTGATCATGGGATCGCTGATGTTGTAGGCACAAGGGTATTTCGGACAGCTAGTCCGGGGTTCCCACAAAGGTCCCGTTGGGGCGCGCGCGGATGCCGCGGTAGCCGGAAATGCTTCGACGGCGCGGAAGCGGTGGGGAAGTTTCCAAATGTGTGCGCGTTAGAGGGGGAGTGCGGTTGTGTGGCGCGTGCATGTTCAGCGCGTTGGACGCGTGGCGCCGTATATAGCGCGGCGCGTACCGCTTTGGCCAGCGCGTGGGACAGTTTTCACAGCGCGCGCTTTCTTCCCGCGTCTGCTGGAGCGTGCGCAATGGCCCCGCGCGCGGGAAAGTGTCGGTATTTCGCGTGCACGGCATTTTTCCAGCGACTGTTGGAGATGCTCTTAGCTCCGTCCCTTTTCCCCTCCCGCTTAAATTTGCTCAGCTAATATTAACGAGGGTGACATATTGGTCAGATTTGCAACATGGACGTATCTTTTTTCTAAATCGAAGCATTTTTTTTGAAACAAAACATATGTAATAAAAATCTTCGACAAGCTTTAATCTTGCTATGTTGTCTAAGAAAGTGTGGAGGTTGATTTCAGAACCTGATTCTCTATGTGCCCAAGTTTTACGAGCAAAGTATTTTCCTTCGGGTGACTTATTAAATTGTGAGTTGAAGAAGGGAAGTTCATACACTTGGCGGAGCATATGGGCTGGGATCCAAACTTTTAAAAGAGGACACATTTGGAGAGTGGGAGATGGAGAGAATATCAATATTTGGAATGACTGTTGGATTCCAAATAGCTCAAACCGAAAAATTATGACCAGACCAGGTAACATTGTCTATACTCATGTTTTTGAACTTATAAATGAAAACAATGAGTGGGATGAGGAGCTTATTAGAGATCTATTTTGGAGGGCTGATGCAGAAAGAATTCTTAAGATTCCATTGGCCGTTGGTATGATGGAGGACTTTGTTTCATGGCATTATAATAAAAACGGAGTGTTCTCGGTAAAATCTGCGTATTATCAAGAATGGGATTTTCAGCATGGGAGGAAGCTACGAAGAACTAGACTCTTTGATGCATCGGGGTCCAACCCTATTTGGAAGTCGATCTGGTCTCTTAAGGTACCAGCTAAGATAAAAATTCATTGTTCGAGATCGGTGTTAGGTGCTATACCATGTTGTGGGGTTTTAGCTAATCGCCACATTCAACCATCAAGCCAGTGCCCTCTGTGTGTGGTTGACTGTGAGAGCATTTCTCATGCTTTCTTCAAGTGTCCGAGAGTCAAGGAGATTTGGCAATACTTTGATCTATTATACTCGGTCACTAAAGCATGTATTGAAGAGGTGCAAGGGGACTCGGCTCTTGTTTCGCTGTTATTGAACCCGACTGAGGCACCAATGCACCCGGATCTAAGAAGATGTGACCTCATTGCCGTTACCATTTGGTATGCTTGGTGGAAGAGGTGCAAGATAACACATGGTGAAGAGGTTGTTGATCCAATCCGCTCAGCACAGTCTATTCTAGCATTGGCTATGAATTTCAAGAGGGCGAAGAAGATCAGGAGCAACCGTATAAACAAACATGGATGGCTGAAACCATCAGAAGATTGTGTCAAGCTAAATGTGGATGCATCTTTTGATATTGATACATGTACAGGAGGTACTGGAGCTATAATTCGTGATCACTCTGGCATGTTCATCTCATGTGGTCGCTGGACTCTTAATCATGTGGAGGACGCGGCAACGTCGGAGGCACATGCGATCCGCAATGGACTTCTACTAGCTGGATCAGTAGGATGCAATCAAATTATGGTTGAATCTGATTGCATGGAAGTTGTGGAGACCATGCAAAATAACGGGAATTCTCTTGGAGCAGCTGTAGCAATTTATGAAGAATGCTCGTTCCTTTGTCGTAATTTTAGCCGTGTTAGTTTTTCTCATTGTCCGAGGGAGGCTAATAGGGCCGCACATATTTTAGCAATTTTCGAGGTCTACCATGAGATATGGCATGCCGATCCTCCGAATTGTGTGCGTTCTGTAATCACAGATGATGTAACTATTGTGCCAAATTAATATAATCCGTCGTGGTGGCTTTCGAAAATAAAAATCTTCAACAAAACTGAAAGTATCTGAAGTTTTCATCACCAGCGAGTGATCTACAATGCGCACGCTGCTAAGTCGCACTGGCCATTGTATGTTGTATTTGGAGACATGGATTCACCTACCTTGTGTCTCCGGTGGAGCTAAATTTTGTGGCAATGCAGTTGTTTTTTCAGAGAGCATGAGTCAAGGATGGTCGAACGCTCACGGTGGTGCGATTGCGCTACGTCGTTGTTATCGGAGACAATTCCGTCCGTGAAGTGAGCGGTACAGGAGGAAGCGCTACTTCAGAGCGAGCAAATATGCGGGGTGGCTACCCGCTAAATGGACGGTACTACCAGTCTAACAATTTCGCACAAATCAATTAGGAGTGATCCCTCGAACCAATGGAAGGGCCATGGGGGTGCATACGAGGTTTGTGTACCAAAGATGATTCCACCCCATACCCCCAACATGAATTCCCGACGATTTTCCTAGACTCACATGAAAACGAAATACAGAAACAGTGTTTTCGCGCTTGACCTCTTTTAGTATCGTGTTTCCGAGAAATGTACCTATAATACTCAAACACACAACTATACCGCAAACTGCGTTCTCATCAACACCAAAACCACTTAGGCGGGGGATGCCCCTGCCATCCTATGTCAATATATAATTCAGCGCCCTATCACTCAATGCCTTGGTCCTGGAACATGAAACCTTAGAATGTTCATGGACTCATGCTCAATATATGCTGCTTTAGTTGTGACTATCAACATCAAGTCATAATCATGGTCGGAGTCACGACCCATCAGTTCCTCAACATAAACAACACCTCATGAAAAAGTTAAATAAAAAACTCACCGTGTCTATTCGGGTAATTGCTCGAACACTTGGTGCGGTGTGGCGGCTTTATCCATGAAAGAGGATGGAAGGATGCGTTGTGCTATATATACTGTTGTGGCAGGCGGTGCCAGCAACAATTTGACACAAACGCAGTCATAGATAGGCGGCGACATACATAGGAGTTAGAGGAGGCTTGATGCCCTACAACACAGAAAGACAACTACATGCAATACGAGAGGAGGGGGGTGGTGGCTCTCTGGCAGTGGTGAGAATGAGCTTGAGAGGCGCATCGGTAGCGAGACACCCGCGGGGTGACGAAATCGGCATGATACTAACCGCCAGACGATGAGGAGATATGTAATGGGATGGGAAAAAATTCTCCCGTTGATGTTTTAGAGGGAAGGGGCTCTCTTTACATTGAAAGAAAACGGGGTTGAAGTGTGCCTTCATACTTTAAGAAAAGTAGGAAATTGAATATGTTTTTTGTCCAAATTTTCTGAAGGACAAGCAGACAAATGCTCCCTCCATTCCTGATTATAAGATGTTTTATCTATTTTATGATTCGTACACACGTAGACGCGTTTCAGTGTGCAGATTTACTTATTTCAATCCATATGTAATTTATATTAGATTATCTAATACATATTGTATTTTGGATCGGAGGGAATAGGATAAATGTTAGAATTGTTGTTTTAGTCTCTACTGCTCCCTCCTGTCCAAATCCATGTCAAGTATTTTGAAACGGAGTGAGTAGCTTCTAACGCGTAGATATATCCGAATTTAGACAAAATCATGTCTAAATTCACATTTTATTTTTTTCCGGAGAAATTGTGCCCATGGTTTTCCAGCGAAGGAAGCGGGGCGAAAGAAAAAGAAAACTTGAACCTGAAGCGACTTGCAGAGTTGCAGTTGGCAGTCGGGTCAGTCCACCGCGGTCGACACGCCCACTCCACCCGCTTCCTCTCTTCCTTCCCTCGCCTCCAGACCCCAACCACTGATCATTTCCGTCCGAGTATCCGACGCTCTCACCGCCCGAATCCAGCCAGGCGAAGCTGCCAGCCGCGAGGATGTACCGAGATCCCAACCCCTTCGACGAGGCCGACGACGATGGCGCCTTCTCCGTAATCCCCCATTTCCCCTCTAGCTAGCAGATCTCGGGTGGGATCTCCCCGCTTAGCTCCGGTGCTTGATTTTTAGCGTGTTCTAACGAGTTGTGCGTTTGGTGTTGTCGTATGCAGAATGGAGGAGGACGCGGCGGTGCTGGTGGTGGCAAGTTTCGCCCGACGGAGCCCGTCGGATTCGGCGGCGGCGGCAACGGCCATGCCGCCGTCGACATTCCCCTTGACAACATGAACGTAAGAGAGGATCTTCCATTTGCTGTTGCTGAGAAAGTGATTGAGCGTGTTCGTTCTGTAAGCTGATATGGTTGTTTTGCAGGGTTCGAGTGGCAAGGACAGTGAGCTCTCGCAGTGGCAGGCAGATCTCAAGAGGCGAGAGGCGGTAAGCCTGTTGTGCTGCTGTCTTGGGTTCTTAACTGTTGATTTATACATACTAGGATGTTACATTGTTGACATTTTTTTCTCTCCTGTTCCTTCGTCCTCATTTTTTGAATTGTTTTGTGGGTGAAGGACATCAAGAGGAGGGAGGAAGCTCTCAAGAGCGGTACGCTACTCGCATTGGGCCTCGACCAGTGTTTATATTATGTTATGATGATGGAACTGTGAATTGAATGTCGTGTTACCATACTCTGTTGATGCAGCCGGGGTGCCCATGGAGGACAAGAACTGGCCGCCGTTCTTCCCGATCATCCACCATGACATTGCCAATGAGATACCGGCCAACGCGCAGCGGTTGCAGTATCTTGCGTTTGCAAGCTGGCTCGGTAAACCACGAATCCATCCATGAGATATCGGTTTAAAGAGGCAGAAAATTGTTTATACTCACAGACAATATTTTGGGTTGCAATTATCTACAGGCATTGTGCTTTGTCTCGTCTGGAATTTCATTGCTGTCATAGTTTGTTGGATCAGAGGGGGAGGTGAGCTAAGTACATCTGTATAGCTAGTTTTCGTGCATCCTGTGGGCATGCGCATTTGTATTGTATGGGGATGTACTTAAATTGCAGTTTGGGTACCAACAAGTTATAGTTTTGCTGTGCTATCATAGTATCATGTCTTTAGTGCAGCAGGCCACTGAATCGGTCTTATGCTTGCAGACTCCAAACTGTTTTTCCTGGCTACTATCTACGGCATGCTTGGAATTCCTTTGTCGTACTTGATGTGGTATAGGCCTCTGTACCGTGCAATGAGGTATGCATCTAATAGTCAATGCTTCTTTATTCCCTGCTATGGACACAAAATAATCTGCACCAGTGCATGCATTGCTAATACAAGAACACTTCTAATAGATGTTTAACTTAACCGAATGCAAATCTCTGCACTGTACTTTTCTTAGCACTAGGAGTGGCTTTATTTTTAATATCAATCAACTTGTTGAACAGAACTGACAGCGCGTTGAGCTTTGGATGGTTTTTCCTTTGTTACATGGTAAAGTCTTGACGAACTCGTTTTTTCTGCATTCTTCACCTCATATGCTCTTTATGTTGATGATCTGATTGGATTATTTTGACCTTGTTTGGTTGTAGCTCCACATTGGCTTTTGTATAATTGCTGCCATTGCTCCACCAATCATATTTCAAGGAAAGTCATTAGCGTAAGATAACTTACACAATATGTATTGCTTCCAGCAATTACTGTTGCGAATTTTCAGCGCGATGAGTGGCCACTCTACAGTATATTAATGCACAGAGACCGTTGATTTTTCTATGTGGCTCTAAATGAAGTATACTTTATCTGTTATCAGGGGTATACTGGCTGCAATTGATACCTTCTCTGATCATGCATTAGTTGGGGTGAGTAGTAACGTAGATGCAATTTCATCCTTCTGCAGTCCATATACTTCATATTTATGGCTGTGCAGCTTTTCTACCAGCACTTTCTCTTTGTCTATAAAGTATTCAATATGAATTTGTATGTTCAGTTTATATGATACTTAAGACCAATGTTCTTTTTTCAGATATTTTACTTTGTCGGATTTGCATTGTTTTCTTTGGAAACAGTCGTGAGCATTTGGGTTCTTCAGGTCTGTGACTGCGCTCTTATGCTCTTATGCTGCCTTTACTTTATTATATTTTTAATGATTTGGTTTTGCACAACCCTCACTCATCTTAGGGTACTATATCTAAATGGATAAGTAAATATGCACTTGGTTTGGTGGATTATACAGTTCGAATTCTCATATGCTTAGATGGCATAAATAAATTAGGAACAATTGGAGATGTTTTTAACTTTTCTAAAACTGGAAGTATTCCGTGTTTATTTTTTGTAATTACTCCAGGCATCTAGCTATCCAACTCTATGCATAAATTTCAACAATAGTGATCTGTTCAACACTAGAAAAATATGTAGTCTATCCAACTGTGATACATGTGTTTATTGTTGGAAGAAAGTAATATTACCCATCAGTTAGCCTGTTCTCTAATCAACCTATATTTGTTTTTTATGTTCATATGTCTTCGTTATATTTGTTTGAACAGAAAAAAGTATGTACAATTTAATTTACAACTAAAAAGTATGGGAAGATTGAGTGAGCATGTCCCATGCAGTGACACATGCATATAGAACTTTGGTGGTGGTTACGTTCCTTACAGTGCAAAATACCAGCAGGAAAGCAGGTATTTGATTTGATTTTTTCTTATTTTGGTGTATGCAGAGAGTATACATGTATTTCAGAGGGCACAAGTGAAGCAAGCAAACGGAGAAATTTACAGAAGCTACATGTAGTATCTGAGCGTGCTGCGGTTCTGTGCATACCTACAAGTATATGGAATTCTTTGTATGTTATGGCAATGGCGGAATAATTACCTTTGAGATTTGTTTGGTGGAGGGGGGGTAGCAGTGTAGCCCCGTTATACATAGTGTTGTTTCTGGAACTGCCTGTATTTGAAGCCTCATTTCTTTAACTATACAAACTGCACTTTCTTCGCATTTTTATATGCTAGTTTGGTTGCATGTTGGTCTGCTGGTTTCTTGTACGGGAGCCATGGTTGCTGAAACCTGAACAAAACAAACTATCCGGGGATCTCAGCTGTGTACTGCGATGTAGAAGGAATCTTCCAAGTCATTTCTTGGAGATTCAGCAGCATCGTTTTGTTCGAATTATAGATGTTTATGTAAAATATGAGGTTCCGCTAGTTATATCCTGGTTTGCAGAGCTCCTGCCGATTAGCCATAAAAAAAAATCTCGGTCTGCAGATCTGAGAATTCTTTGACGCTATATGGCAGAATATTGGAGCTCCAAGAAAATGATATTCCCTCAATCACACGATATAAGATGTTATTACAACCAATATATTCCTATATGGGTTGAACATCTTATATTATTTGTATACTATATGGAGTATACATTAAATTATTAAAATACTCCGTATAATATAAATTGGATCCCATGATGAATTAGGGTTCGATGTAACACCAGCAACTTCTACAAACGTGAGAGTTTCAGACAGCATAAAGTCAAAGTGAATTCTACTGGAAGGAGTCATATGAACAGTGAGCTGCTTCAGAGAGAGACAGGAGAAAACGGCGCACACGCGAAGAGACATGAGAGGAGGCTATCGTGGCGATCGTGGTGGCGGCCTAGGGTTTCAACCCTAGCCGCCGCCGCCGGTGATATCTGCAGCTTCATCGTCGTCGCCGGCAAAGATTCGATGGGTCCTCGCCTCCTCTAGGTGCCGTTCTGGCACTAGAAGGGGTGGGGACCTCGGACCTGCGCACGGTGTTTCTCGAAGGTACTTAATGGTAGAGTTTGGTTTTGGTCGTCATCTTCTTCGTTAATGGAGATGGTATCGTCTGCAATAAGTGATCTTCCACGCTTCGTTCGACGGCGAGATATCCTTCTCGACGTCAATAGTGGCTTTGGAAGATTAAGTCTGTCTATGTATGGTTCTTCAGATCTTTCTTCGCCAGATCAATCTTGGATTGTTTCTCATGGTTGCCGCGAGGAGGTTTATCCTCGCAATATCTATCCCGGCTACTATGTCTTCGGCAATGGTGATTCGTTCTCTCGGCTCGACAAAATGGTTCGGTTATTTGTCCCTGAAATATCAGTGGTGGTGCTCTTGCCGATGTTGCTTGATTAATTTAATGGCTGCGTGCGTATACAAAGCCTTGGCATTGCGGCTCAAAATTAAAAAGGGAGAAACTTCGGTGGTATTCACAGGTCTGTGGTTTGGTGGTGTTGGTGTTGTTCTACGGCTGCCTTCAGAAAAGTATAAGATTGTGTCATGAATAAAGAAAGAGATTGAAGATCTCATAGATTTGCTAGTCTCTTTTAGTTTTGTTTTTGTAATCGATGTAATCGTGTACTCTTTGCTGGTTTAATATACGTGGAAAATTTTAAAAAAAAAAACAGTGAGCTGCTTCAGTTTCTGCGCAGTATACGCTACGGAATGCTCGTGTCTCTCTTGGACAGACATGCAGACAGGGGTTGGTCATCGAGCGTGTTGTGATTTTGGGATGCTGACATGGCACATTCCAGTGACCACACGTTGACAGATGGACTGCCTTCTAAAGATAAAAAGCACACATGGACTGCCTTCTAAGATAAAACGCATATATGGACCGCAGCACGGTGAAATAAGCATCAGCCATATCTCCTCCAATTTGTTAGGAATAAATTAGCTTAGATATTAGGCTAACTAGGGAGTTAGATATTAGCTTAGATCCTAAGCAAACTTGGCAGTTGTTTTTGTCCAAACGTTGCGTCTCTCCCTCCGAGGGGACGCGACTCCTTGTAACCGACCTTTGTATGCATCGGTTGGGGACCTATAAATACCCAACTCTATCATCAATACAATCAGAGATTCATTCTCATTCTTTCAGTTCTAAACACGTTATCACGCACGCTGCTCTCCGTGAGAGCGAAAAGCCACCAGATAAGAAGAACCGGCGGCCGGAGAGACGAGAAAAAGAGAGAAGAAGAAACGCGGCACCGGCTGGCCTACCAGCCTGGCGGCCCTCGGCCGCGCCGTTGCTCCTTGTCGGCGCGCGCAGCATAGCCCTCCGGCGACGCACGGCGCGCTCCACGCGGCGAAGACACCGGCGATGCCCCGCGTGTTATCAATCGGCACCATGGCCGAGCCCTCCTGGCCACGGCGGTGAACGTGGTGCCCCTCGGCCCTGACGCACTCAAACCGCGGCGTCATGTGGCAGCACGCGCGGCGGTCCTCGACTCCAAATTTCTCCTCTCATCGCGACAGCGTCCGCCTAAGCGCGGCGGCAGCGGTGTCCGACGGCCGGCGCACCACGCGGCTGCCCCCACGGCGCCCGAAGTGGCCTCCTCCTCTGCACCTCTTCGACGCGGCTGCTCCCGGCGCAGCAGCCCGAGGCGGCGGAGGCCCTGGCCCCAACGCGAGGCGGCGACACCGGCCTACTGCCGGTGCCCGGCATGGCGACGCCCTCCGGCGCGTGAAGGGAGAAGCCCTCCTGCATGGCACCCTCCAAGGCGTCGTCCTCTCGATTTGCTCGAGCACCTCTCCTAGTCCTTGGCTAAGGAATCAATTGATTCATGAATCGTGAGGAACTTGCTGTCTCTGTACCACGTACAGGAAAGCGATGGGGAATGGGGAACCTTATCTCTTTGGTAATTTCTCAATTTAGTCCCATCAATTTTTATATTACGAAAAGGCTCCAGCATTTATCTGTTAAGCCCTCTGTGTTACTACAGTATGCACTCAACTACTTAGATGTTCAAATTTCGTGTAACAGTCTTGAGAAATATTGTTCAGATTATTCACGATTCTTGTGAGGTCTACATTTGTCAAAATAGACATTATGACTACCTTAAATGTGCTCCCTCATATATTTAAACTAAAGCATAACACAAGGTATTAAGATCAAGGCATCAACTGATTTATGTCAGATTATGCTTCTTAGTACTACGAGATTTGCTCCATAAATTTTGGTGATTATCTCTAATGTGCTATGCACGATATTCTGAGGTCAACACAAGTGGTTATAAGCATCAGCTTCATTTTAAATTTGCTCCTTAGAAGCAATTTTATTGTTTAATAAATTACTTCACGCTCAAGTAAATCAATTCATGCATGATCAACTCATGCTTCCATTACATTGGTAAAACATAAAAATAGTGGAACCTATATCATTGATACGGCTGTTCCATCTTCTATCTATCAAGATAGTCCGTCATATATATCAATGATGGAGTTTCTCACAAACTACTATAGGTTCTACATCATATGGTGATGGTTTTTCTTCACCATGACTAACCAATGTCAAAAATACATATCTTTGTTTTGGCGGTGAATGTAACATTACCCATCCCTCTAGGAATGAAGTCCAAAGCACCGATATAAATATCATTGAATATCTACATTATGGTCATTAAGGAAGAATCATCTTCACCATAAATTTGCTCAGTCAGAGCATTTTATTTATTTTAGTTTACTATCACAGTAAATGAATTGCATGATCACCTCATGCGGGACATGGCTGACATTTCCATCAATGGAATCCGTTGAACTCACAATACATGAGAGAAATTGGATAATTTTCCATTTCCCTCTAAATCCGCATCAAGGAGATATATATTGCATAAATGCAATGTGAATATTCACTCACTTATTTTATTGGACTTCTAGTCCATTGCACATTCCACGCTGTTGTCTACAGAATCAATCCCAAGTTGATAATATGTGATGAGATATATCAAAAATAGATCTCATTCAAAACCTAGAAATCACTTTACATCCTCCCCATTTCAGGTATACCCTACGGGTGATCTACCCTTACTTGAAATTCATATTAGTACTCAAATACTAAGAATCTCAATGGTATCGAAAAGAACCACGAGAAATCAATGTAAAGTGGAGGTAAAATGGCAAGCAGAATCATAGTGGACCCCCCAAAAGTAATAAGATAACTATCAAGTTTATCAAATGAATCATCATACGTATGAATGCTCTCAAGCATTTGGTTGGATATACCACAATCATCAATTAATGTGAGTTCAATGGGATAAGGAGAAACACTCCTTCACAATTATAGATTTCTTGCGGAATAAAATTCCCAAGATATTTTGGAGACCTCGTTTAGTCTCACAACTATCAGCCTATAACCATACTTCTATACATGAGGTATGTTGTCCATTATATCATGTTCCTCAGACATGATATGAATGTATGAATAAAGTTTCATACTAAACTTCGTTGCGTCCAAAAATAATTTTCCGTATCTTCATAGATTGAAGATTTGGCGTGTTCGCCTTGGTCACCCTTAAATAGGGATGTTACGGAAAGTCACTGACAATTTTGTTGGTCACACCTTAAAATTAGAAAAAAAACTCAAGTCATCAGACTTTATGTGCACAAAATGTGCCATGCGAATAAATTAATTTTAAGGCTCTCTCACCTTAAAAAATTTAATAAAGTAGCCACTCAAGTTCTTGAACACATTCAAGAAGCTATATATGGGCTACTCACCATTTTGAGACAAATATTCATGGTATCCATGAACATCTAATAGATGCTCTTATGTGAATCTCTAATCTCCATGAATCCATGATTTAACTAAACTAATTGCTCAGATTATCAAATATGAGCAAAACATTCTAGCATATGGGTTATACCCATTTGAATGCCGTTTTCACGAGCATTTATGATTTTATCAAGTACCTCATGTACATAGTCAAAATGGTGTAAATAAATTCTTTATCAAAAGAATCAAATCTAATTAAATGACCACTTCTACATAATTTAATATACCAACATCTTGTTGGAGACATGCGGTTTTACACGCCGCAGATCTATTCTAGATCATATCATACTGATTCCCCTTGCAGTTAGTACGTGGAAATCAAACAAGTATTTCCCATCTGCGATGTCGGTAATATACCGATTTCACCACTCCGGCGTACATTCATGGGCCCTCACATTAAATTTGGGATCTATGTGAGGTATTACTATTTATTTATCCGTCAATTATAAATATATCAAGCCCTATCAAGGGAATTGATTATAGCCCGTACGCTGATTACACTAAAATAAGGATATTTTCGGCATTAGGGGGACATTCGTACCACAAAGAATGCTGATAAACTAGAAATGTCATAGACATTCATCCTTCTATTCACGTACTTAAAATCTGAACATAAAGTTCAATATATTTGCAACACATTGCAAATCTGCCACATACATTTACTTATGACAAAGACATGAAAAAGTCATGAAATCATATTATGCATGCATGCAATGTGCCATACAAAGTGGAAGTATCTCATACAACCACTATTCTCCCAAATGAGAGCAAAAGGGGGAGAAACATGGTCACATGAGAAATGAGTTCTCATATGTATCCGCGGAAAAAGAGGAAATTATATCCTCAACTAGTAAATGTAGTTCAACCTAAAGTTGAATAACACATAACGGATGCTCACATCCAAACCCAACACATATGTGCACACAATTTTTTAAGTGTTGGGACATCGAAACACCTTGACTCCATTGTTATGGGAAATCACGAGGAGTTCAAAGATGTAAATATTGTTTCCACAATTTTCGTTGATTCAACAGAATCATATAACGTAAAGACTACATTTGTCGACAAATATTTATTCTTGAATTGCTAAAACCTTTAGGGCCCTGAACCAAAATCCATGGTAGAGTGCCTCATGCACTCATATATTGGTTCAACTAGAAGGAGGCAATTAAACAAGAGTAGCATTCGCTAAACAAAAGAGATGTATTTACCACAGTAATACATTCTCCTCATAACTTTCTTCCCTTTTGGAAGACAAATGAATTTTCATTCATAATGAGGTGGTGAAAAAGCGAGGCTTGTAGCATAAGGGTTCACGCAGAGACCCGACATCGATTTTGATGTAACATACCCTCTTGGTATAAGTGGAATTATGTTTCGATATTAATATTATTGGCAGTACAAATAAACTATCCATGCAGTTGATAGACACGGTGATTTCATACTCATGTGGATCACTTAGCTCGGATATATCTAAATGTCCAAGAACAAATCGCAACATATATTGTGTAAAACATCAAAAGTCACTCAATGACTCAAATAGTCAAAATTTGTGTGGTACAATCGACTATGAGATTTCTTTCTTCGAAAGAATAACTCGGATAAAGATTGCTTACATGTAGTCATTAACAAAATCCCTCATTGGATTCTACATGACCTATGTATTTGTCGATGATTTCATCATTGAAGTCTATACAATACATGAAAGGTACTCGCAATCATATCAAGACGGAGATTTGGATGAAACCAAATACTATTCAAGTTCACAACTTGAGAATATTCCCTTTAGGAATACATATCTATCACTCGTTACATATCCATAAAATATGGTAGAAATTAAATATGGATAAATCATATCAAATACACATATGGTCATACTATCCCTAACAGGGATGCAAACTCATTTTTCACATAGTAGCAATGATGAAGTGGTATGGGGACCTCTAGTTCCATATCTCAATATCATTTGTTGCAAACTGCATCACGTGTGACAATATTTTGATGTCAATTTATTTGAAGTGCTTGTGTAATTAATATCCTTTGATATCTTCAAGGTATTAAAATCTTGATTAAATTCCTCAAGAACATCAAGAATTGACCATTGTATACATATATTGGCTATAATTATCTGATCCCAAAAATGCCATATCCATGACTGAATTCAGTGGAAGATCCTTTTAAGGGAAGTCTTCAATATAGACTCTAATGTCTACTAGCACTAATCATTCTGGAATAATCGAAGCATCATAAAATGTATATGGCTTCACAGAATGATACCACATTCAAAATTGTGGTTAAGATTCAACAAAATCACCTACCATTATCTATCAAGATAATACCACTTGTATTGCTCAAATGCTTATGGGTTATATATAGAACAATGTTTCAAGAAACTTGTTGAGATTTGCAAAGTTCAGGGGGAGTAAACTTCCATGTCATAATCCATCGATGATCCTCAGATCATATATATTGTACTCTTTTTCCCTTGATGAGTTTTTCCCTCATGGTTTCTCATAAAAGGTTTTTAATGAGACAATATAAATACAAGTGTTCAGATATGCCATTTTTTCTCCTTATATTTTTCCCACTGGGTTTTAGAGGAGTTTTCAGTGGCACGTCGTATTGCACTCATTTTCACACCTTTTCACTTTATGAGTTTACTCTCAAGGTTCTCATATAGGGTGCTAAATGAGGCAATATCTTTTCATTTTCATATGTCATACTTTTCTATTTTCCCCACCGGGGTTTTTAAAGGAAGTATATAAGGCATATTTATTGATCTCTAAACTCACTAATGAGATTTTTCCTATCAAGGTTTTTCTCATATGAGTTGTCAATGAGACAATAATCATTGTATGTTGTATCATTTTTCTCCTTATTTTCCCCACAGGGTTTAAAGGAGTTTTAACAACATATCAAATACAACTCTCCTCATATTTTTCCCACAGGGTTTTTAGAGGAGAGATTCTAAAGATGAAGAATTTCAAGATGATAGAATCTACAAAGGACATTGTTTTAACAAGGACATCCTCATGGATGCACAAGAACACTCTAAAGACTATGCGAGAAGATCCGAAGATTATACAAGAGATTTTCAAGGATTTGCGTTGTCCAAGGGGGAGTGTTAGGAATAAATTAGCTTAGATATTAGGCTAACTAGGGAGTTAGATACTAGCTTAGATCCTAAGCAAACTTGGCAGTTGTTTTTGTCCAAACGCTGCGTCTCTCCCTCCGAGGGGACGCGACTCCTTGTAACCGACCTTTGTATGCATCGGTTGGGGACCTATAAATACCCAACTCTATCATCAATACAATCAGAGATTCATTCTCATTCTTTCAGTTCTAAACACAATTCTCGGCGATCGGTTTCCAGCCTCCATTCCCTCATCTGCATCCAGCCATCCTTGCGATGCCACGTGGCAGAACCATATCTTGATCCGTGGAACCACCACCAAGCTTTCTTCCGAGCGCCTCTGCCCATCATAATTCAAGCGCCAACTAGTTAGTAAAGACAAAACAGGCACACATATACTGCAGGAAATAAAATCACAGACACGTATACGAAATTTCAAATGTCCTGCACTCTTGGATTTGGCAGATAGCAGACGCATATTAATTTTCAGCAATAACAGATGATAAACTGATTAATATAGGTTTAAAACGTCGCCAGGAAGAGGGCATGATCATAAAAAAGATTCAGAAGCTTTTTGTAACAAGAAAGCTCAGTGTCCCGGGAAAGAATACAGACAAAATACGATGGTTTGGAATTATAGGAAGAACTCATTTTCAGATCACTATAAGCTGCTCCTGATTTCACCAGAAAAATAAAAGAAAATAAAAGGAAAATAGGGATACCACATCATCACCATCTCATTTCCCTCCTTATGTTTTCTTAGCTCTTATCTCCACAATTCTTTCATCAAGCTCTCTCTTCTCCTCAAGTCCCAGTTGCAAGGCTTGAAGGGAAGAAGAAGAAGAGCAGCTCCAAACAGGAGCAAAGGCTGGGCAGCAAACATGGCATTCTGCAGCCCACACACCACCACATCCCTGCACTCCCCACGCACCACCATCCCAAACTCTGGCTTCAGGCAGAACCAAGTCATCCTCTTCACAACCAGAAGCAGCAGGAGGGGTAACACGAGGAATGGAGCAAGGACCTTCCAGGTTTCATGCGCAGTTGACAAGCCAATAGTGATTGGCCTGGCAGCAGACTCGGGATGTGGGAAATCCACCTTCATGCGCCGGCTCACCAGTGTGTTTGGAGGTGCTGCAGAGCCACCCAGGGGCGGGAACCCAGACTCGAACACGCTCATCAGCGACACCACAACGGTGATATGCCTTGATGACTACCATTCCTTGGACAGAACCGGGAGGAAGGAGAAAGGTGTGACTGCCCTGGACCCCAAGGCAAACGACTTTGATCTCATGTATGAGCAGGTGAAGGCAATCAAGGAAGGCAAGGCTATTGAGAAGCCAATCTACAACCATGTCACCGGACTGTTGGACCCGGCGGAGCTCATCCAGCCCCCTAAGATCTTCGTCATCGAGGGTTTGCACCCAATGTAAGTTCACATTCTATCCCTTGCTCCACATGCTTCTCCCGTCGGTTGCAGTATTTGGTGTCTGTTCTTCTGTTTCTTCATCAGTCCATTAGCTAGTGGTAAGCGGTTATCAACTTTATCATAAAATCTTTTGAATCACCGCAGTATCTTATATTAAATCTCTAAGAAAATTTCGAAACAAGTTAAAAGTATATCCCCGACTAAAAATAGCATGATCGTTTTGCAAGCTGAAAACAAGCAGAAACATTTTCTAATCTGATCCCATCACCATTTATTTGTTTGCTTTCTGTCTTTAAACCAGGTACGATGAACGTGTGAGAGACCTCCTTGATTTCAGCATCTACTTAGACATCAGCAATGAGGTTAAGTTTGCATGGAAAATTCAGGTCAGCTAAACAGCAAAATGTTTCTTCTTTTTTTGTGTGGAGAAAAGATGTTTCTGGTTCCTCATGACTCATGACACAGTGGATTTTGCTTCAGTTGTCCATCTTTAAAAAGAAATAAATGGCGCTTTTGCAGAGAGACATGGCAGAGCGCGGGCACAGCCTTGAAAGCATCAAGGCTAGCATTGAAGCCAGGAAACCCGATTTTGATGCCTATATTGGTATTTCCTTTTTGCAAACTGGTCACAATAAGTGTTTGCCATAAACAGAAAATAACAAGAACATGACACAACAAATTACTTATAACTGAAACACAATAGAGATGACATGTAAACTCACCACTTGGTATGACAGATCCACAGAAGCAATACGCCGATGCTGTGATTGAAGTTTTGCCAACCCAGCTGATTCCTGATGACAATGAAGGAAAGGTGCTGCGTGTTAAATTGATCATGAAAGAAGGTGTGAAGTTCTTCAACCCGGTTTACCTCTTCGATGAAGGATCAACCATCAATTGGATCCCTTGTGGAAGAAAGCTCACATGCTCGTACCCTGGCATCAAATTTTCCTATGGCCCAGACACTTACTTTGGCCAAGAGGTAATTCATCTTGGTTTATTTACTCTTTTGCACCCGACAAGTAATGTGGACTGCTGCTAATTCAAAACTAAACCGGCAGAAACCCAGCTAGTAGCTAAACCGGCAGAAACCCAGCTAGTAGTCCAAAGAAGGAATGAATAGGGAGCAACAAAAACATTCTTAGACTAGAGAATTTTTTTTCGCTGAGTAGACTAATTGCCTAATTCTACCTGTCAATCAGGTCCTGAATCAGCCAATGCTGTACAACTTAGCGTTTGCTTGTTTACTTCAGGTATCGGTGCTGGAGATGGATGGGCAATTTGACAGACTAGATGAGCTCATCTATGTTGAGAGCCACCTAAGCAACCTCTCGAGCAAGTTCTATGGGGAGGTGACACAGCAAATGCTAAAGCATGCAGACTTCCCAGGTAGTAACAACGGAACAGGTCTCTTCCAAACCATCGTAGGTCTGAAGATTAGAGATCTCTATGAGCAAATCATTGCTGAGAGGGTCGGCGCACCTGCTGAAGCAGCAAAAGTTTGATGAGCCCCAAATTCAGATATCGCGAATCATTTCATCACCGACTCAATGAGAATGAGCATCCTCTCTTGTAACTAGTTTGGATATATTACAGCTAGAAGACGGTAGAAAGTTCATTGCAGAACTCATGAAAATCTGCATTATAACTTCTTGAAAACCCTCTCCATGAGGGTGCTCTTACGTCTCCTGTTAACACATTTCGATGTACATCTTCTCCCATGTTTCAATGCAGAAAATACATGTGCTTGCTACTATTAAAAGTAGGTGCTTCCATTTAGTGTCTCCTTTTGTGGTTTTTTTACAGCTGACCATGAGTAACATTCATAAAAGGCCATTTAAGAAGTTTGGAAAATGGAGGTGGATATGTCTATAGATAAAATTGGAGGTGTGAAAAAACATGAGAACATGAGTACTATTCGTTATGGACCATGGTGTTTTAGCAAATCACTCTGTGTGGAACTGCATCTCTGACGCTGAGAATAAAGCCCTAGTAGTAGATCTTTCACTAACAAATCGTGTGACGCATGATGGCCGGATAATGGTTATGAACCTAAGTTATAATAATTATGTCCTTACTATGGAAAAGTTACAATGTGCTTTGAGGACATAATTCATAAACCCTAATGTGAGGAACTGCGGATCAGATACTGGAGAATAATGCAGTAGTAGACGATTCGTTAACAAACATGTAAAGAGTTATGACAAGATAATGTATAAGAACCTAAGTTATATCGGCCATGTTCTTATAAGAACAGGTAGATGCTGCTACTTCTCAGCCAAAATCTGAATGAAATAGACTTTCAGGTGTAAGTCAGAAACAAAAAACCATGAATGGAGCTTCTGAACAGAAAATGGCCAGCTTCTTGTAAATAGCAGGAACAACCGAACAACGGCTTTGTATGCAAAATCTTCAAATTTTAAGAGTACAGTGCAACATATGGCAAGCTTAAGATTTTTTTAATATTATGATGCTAAGTGCACTAAGTGTAAGTTGCATACCATGCAACCAGTAATTATAAGATAACCACATACATAACAACAAAACGAAAGGAGAGCACAAACACAAATATTCACATCAACAGCATGATTACTCCATACTAGAAACGAAAATAAAGGTTTATCATCCACCCTAAGTATTTCCATATGAGATGCTACAAAATAACAATATGCTTAGTAGGTGACATTACAGCGAACAACTGAATATAGACAGTTGTTCTAGGTAGACTTAGTGACCTGTTCCGTTACACAGTAGACAGTACACACATCATCAAAAGAAAAGAGGTGGATAGACCGATATCGACGATGGCCATGGTGGGCGCGCCATCGGCTTACTGGAAAACCCTCCATCCCCTTCACCGTTGGCGTTGAGTGGCGCCTCCCACCCTGGCGCGACTGGCCTCCTCCAGTTATGGCCGTTGGGCGGCAGAACATAAACTCGGTTCTCCTCCACTCCACTGTTCCCCACATCCACACACGACACCGCGCTCCTCCCGGCGCAGTCCACAAACAAGGTGTAAGGCGCAATGTTGTCCACCTCATCCCACATCATATGCGCCAAATCAAGCGCGTACACTGCGACCTTTCTCAGCCTATACAGCTGAAACAGGGAGGCGCCAAGTGTTGGTTCAACCATGAAGAGCACCAGCAGCAGCTGATCCCCCGCAGCAACCAAATGCGGCCCGAAGTGCGATCTGTCGAATGTGGTGGCGTCCGGGAGGCCGGCGATCGGCAGCATTCGGACGGTCTGGTTCTGAGCGGTGCTGTCAAGATGGAACTCCAGTATCTGCGCACGGTCGGTCAAACCGAGGACACGCCCGCGGAATTCAATGACGGTGGTGACGAAGGAGGCTGCGCGAGGAAGGGTGTGCTTGGTCCATTCGGGGCTGGCGCTATTGGGGCTTGGACACTCGGGGAAGGGGAGCGAGAAGAAGGCGTGCTTGGAGTGGAAGAGGAGGAGGTGGGAGGGCGACAGCACGCCGTAGTGATAGGGGAAGTGCGGGGAAGGGAGCTGGAACGCGCGGCGCTCGGTGCCAGTGAGGGCATCGACGAGGTGTAGGCTACCCCGGCGGAGGAGGACGAGGTGGCCGCGGGAGGCGGAGAGGAGCGTGAAGCCCTCCGCCGGGACGAGGAGGCGGTAGGGGATGGACTGGGGGGCGACGAGAGGGGAGAAGGGCTTTAGGTGCAGGGAGGGGCGGACGAGGAGGAACGGAGGGACGCGGGGGCGGACGAGGCCGGCGGCGGAGGCGCGGAGCAGGCGCCGCCAGGGGCGGCACGTCGCCGCGAAGGCGTAGATCGAGCGGAGGCAGGGAAGGAGGCCCCGCAGCACCTCCTCCAGAGGCAGCTCGGGAAGGTCTGCCCAGTCGCGGAACGCGTGCGGCTCCGGCGCCGGTGGCGGCATCGGAAAGGAAGGAGACGTGGCGGTGGGGAACGGTAGGGTTCGAACGCTTCAGGTCGGACAACTCGCAACCATTCTTCTTAGTGGGCTCGCCGGGCAGGTACTAACGGGCTGCCGAAAGCGGCATGCCTTATTAATGGGCTCTGGGCTGGAAGTTTGGACGCACTCTAGCCTACGCATGGCTCAAAATGTGGGCCAAACCTATAGGCCTTTTTGAAAAAATAATCTAGAGTAGTAGTGGTCTAAAAGAAAACCTCGGGGTCAAGAGTTTGACCGCTGCTGCTTCCCTCCGTGGTCAACAATTTAAAACAACATCCCGACCTCAATCCAAGGAGCTGAATTACGGGGAGTTGAGTCCAAGCAAAGGTGATCTTCGCTGTCTTCTTCCCAGCCTAATTAAAACCACGTGCGTGCTTCACGTCTACTCACACACCTCCCTAAGCTCGTCGCCAGAGGCACTTGCTTCGATTCATGTCTTAATTGATGCTTTAGCTAGTAGGAATACCTTTTTTTTTAGCTACGTGTACATAATAATATGCACTCCAGCAGTGCACTTCTAAGGAAACTGGTTTCATTTTGAAATCGAAACTGGATTCATGTCATAACAGTGCAGGTTTCTCGGTCAGAGGAAATTAAGCAGTTTGTTTATAAGAAGAGCAGCTCCTACTACTACCTCCGATCCATATTAATGGGCTCAACTTTATCTAGATACGGATGTATCTAGTTAAGTGTTTAGACTAGATGCATCCGTATTTAGACAATGTTGAGTCCATTAATATGGATCGGAGGGAGTAGTAGTTTATGGCCGAGGAAATTAAGCAGTATATTAGTGCAGCTCCTAATAGAAGTTTATGTACAGGAGTTTAATTTCTAGCTCTATCATTGGCATTTTAAGACTGAAGAGTCAAAGTCGACATGACAAGACGTATATGTAGCGTGTATATATATATATATGTATGTGACAGGAGCACGGACGTTGACGCATGGATCGAAATATATAAGTCGATCGATCGTGTACCCCACTCTCTGTTGGGACTAGCTAGTTAATTTGATACTCCCTCCGGGACCCTCCCTACTAGCAAAGATAACCTAAATATTATTGATCAGTGTGCATAATTAATATAGGTGTTCAGCTAATGTATATATGTGATGTTTAGGTACGTAGCTAGTACTAGCTAGATTAACTTACAACTTCTTATAGCTAACCTACATGGTGCTACTTAAGTTGGCACTTGGCACCCTATAGCTAGCTAGCTAGCTCTAATCCACTGCATATGAGTACTAGCTACAGATCTGAAGTTCAGGTAAGCAAGATCGACCATATGAATGTCCTAGTTCAGTCTAACAGCCCGCCATGGGTAAATTAACTTACAACTTCCCATGATCACGCCTACTGTGTGTATGGTACCAGCTGCAAGCTAGGATGGTGCTCTTCATAAGCTTCGATCCAGCTCCTTCAAAAATCAAATGAACATCAGCTCGATTGACAGCCTGTGTTAGACATCAATCGTGGGAGCTGTCCTGATGTACAGCTCACTTTGTCAACTTTAAAGAAGTATAATACCATTTGGCTGATGTTATAAGCATATCTAAGCTGACGTTTAGCAAAATGACTAAGATATCTCGCGCTCAATCGCTAATTCGCTGTGACGTGTAAGGATAAGCAAGCAAGCATGCATGCATGCACGCGTGTAGCCGGTCAAAGCTGCAGAAACAAAAGATAGCTTTTGCACGCATATCCGTTTATATATAGTCGCGATTAGAGATTTTTGGCTCCCAAGATACAATGATCTCTTTATTTAAAAAAAATCATATATATATATATTTTAAAAAAGTCTGAAAGGAAATCTCTGCATATTATCAATAACATATCCCACAAACATGCAAATTATCAATTTGAAATATTTTATATTTCGAGATACATAAAAATGACAAATGTGTAATTTAAATGTACACACTCTCAAATCTCTAAAATATACACGATTTTGTCATTTTTTGTGTAGTTCGGAATATAAAGTATTTATAATCGAAATTTATACGTTTGTGGGATACATCAGTAACAATATGACAGATTTTTTTAGATTTTTTAAAACTAATAAAATAATTTTAAATTTTATTAAATACAGGAAGCACTGCATCTCAGGAGGCAAAATGACTTTCCGTTAGTCGCAGAAAATAGAAGCGGTGCTCTCAAGAGCCGCGCCATCAAATCTCTCTAGATCTTAGTCTGTCTAGTCCCACTTAAATTATGATTATATATGTAGTCACAAAAAAGATGCTTTGATTCGTGAAGAAGACTCGCAATTAATCATATCAGCTTATGAACGCAACTTGCCGCTACGTGTGTGTACGTGATCTCGGGTTTCACGTACGAATTAGCAGTAAACTAATTCAGCTCCTGGTTTGCATTGATATCCATGACGCATTTCTTCGATAGCCATGACACGATGGACGTTCATCAAACTTGTCGACCACCCAAGCTTATAATTTTCAAACTTGACAACTTGTCAAAACGTAAAGCTCACCGATCGTCACCGCGTAACTACTAATTATTGTTCTAGCTCGGGCCAGCATGCAGGCGGAGGAAGCGCTAGTGCACATGCAGGGAGATCGATCGGCACAGTGTATATATATGAATATATGCAACAAGCTCGATCCGTCACTAATCAAATGAGTAAGAGATCGATGCATTAACTAGTGGTTGTTCCTCTCTGCGCATTGCACTAGAATATAAGCATGCATGTATGCAGGCATTGATGTGACACATGGCTGTTGGATGCTTCTTATTCCATCATCGACCAGAGAATCCCACTAGCAGATACCTAATAGAGAGACAAGGGCTCTCGAGAGCTGGCTGAGCTAAGTGAGAGCATCTCTAACTGGACTGGGTCAATTTGGTCACTTAAATTTCCGCAGACCTTTGAACAGTTTCCGGGTGTATCCGCTTTGGGCTCTCGCTTGTGTGTCCAAGTACCTCTTTCAATTGATGGAGAAGGAGAGAGATGGACAAAAGAATGAAAACAAAATGTAAAAGTGGTCCAGGTTAGGCTAGACGGACAATCCAGACACCCGGACGCCCTAATCAGTCTTGCGCTGAGTCTGAGAGGAGCCAGAAAGTCTGGACATATAGAGACAAAATGAGAGGACCGGTTAGGTAGGCTATTTTACTCTCTCTATTGTCCTGACAGTGTCTGGTCTGTCCGCCCAACCAAATAAGATGAGAATATGGGGACCGGTTGGAGATGCTCTAAGAAACACATTTTTTTAATAGCCTTTTTGTAAATGAACCGGAAGAAGTTGTTCCTCGGTGTCTGTTGACAGGATTGACGCTCCACGCCTGGAGCAAGAAGACATGCGGCCCTTTCTGGTGATAGCTTTGTGGGTCAAGGATGGCTATGTCTGGCGGTTTCATAGGGAGGCGTGGTTACACCCTACTTGCCATGGGTGTGTCTTGGAGGGTGTAGCTTCTCCTATGTATTTCTTTTTTTTAGAAAAAGAGGGTGAAAGGACATGCGTCTCCTAATATAGTTTTGTGTGTTTGTTAACAACATAAGTGATGGTCTTACCGTGTGCTAAAGTACTACAGGTACAATTGATGAAAAGCACATGGCCATGTTGACCCCTCAAAAAGGAGAAAAAGATCGAAGTCGGTGGCCCGAAGATTTAATTTATTGAGTCGTAGGGTTGCCGTACTATCAAGAGGGGTTACTCTTTGGAAAGCTTGGGGAAATCTTTAATCATGCTCACAAACCATATTTGCACCCCACAGCCTTCCTACTACCGTGGTGCAATTTGTCGGAAATAGATTTGCTGAAAAACAAGCCAAACTGGACGAAATCCGGATGAACCGGATTTGGTCCGGAATTCCGACCGACTCGGAATATTCCGGATGGATTCCGAACTCATTCCGGGCTGAGTTTTCGGTACTGCACTCAGTCTGAATTCGAGTTGGTTTACATCCGAATTATTCCGAATCAACCGGAATTCCGGATTAATTCCGAACCAAATCCGGATTGCACGAATCTGTGCAATAAACGGCTAGTTTTTTAGTGGACCTATTTAAGTCGCCTCTTCTTCACCAAGAGAGGTACCACGACCAGAAATATCTTACCCACCATTGTTGAAAGCTTGAAACTCGTAGATCTCTCTCCCTACCCACTCAAACACCTTGTCCTTCTAGGACTTGGGAGAGTTGACCTAGATCTACACTTCCACCAAAGAGATTTGATTTCCCAATCCATTCCTTTGAGGAACTTGTTACTCTTGGGTTCTTTGGAACCCTAGACGGTAGTTGGTCGTTCTTGTGGCTTTGGGAGCCGCGGGGACTAGCCGGGAGCCTCCAATTGAGTTGTGGAGTCGTGCCCCGGCCTTGTGATTCTTGTGGCTTTGGGAGCCGCGGGAATTTGGTGAGAGCCTCCAATTCGGTTGTGGAGTGTGCCTCATCCTTGTAAAGGTTTGTTGCCGACCTCGAGGGCATCATATAGTGGCTCGTGGAACTCCTCATCGGAGGATAACACGAGGGAGATACGGTGTGCCATATCAAGGCTATTCGGAGTTCACTTTGTGACTCCGCACCGCTCCAACGGAGACGTAGCTTCCATTGGGAAGTGAACTTCGGTAGAACATCTCCGCGTCACCGTGTGGTTATCTCTTACCTTCCTTTACTTGTATTGCTAGCTTATCTTGTGTAGAATATCTTGCTAGCTTGTTTATTGCTCATCATATAGGATTGTTCACCTAGTTGCATATCTAGAGAACTTATATTTGAGCAATTCCCAAATTTGTATTAAAAGAAAAAGAAAATTTGTAGTTGCCTATTCACCCCCCTCTAGTCAACCTACTCGATCCTTTCAATTGGTATCAGAGCAAGGTCTCTTTATTAAGGGCTTAACAACCTAAAGAGGAGGATGACTAGCGAGGAGGAGTTAAAACTTGCTAAGGAACAACAAGAGAAAAATGATAAAGAACAACTTGAGAAAGAACTAAGTGAAGCGGGGATAACCCCTCCCGATGATAATGCCCCGGTCACCATGAAAGCCATGATTGAACTCTTTGGGTTCATGAAAGGCAAAATGGTGGACGAGGTGTTTACTCGGGTCATTAATAATCAAAATGCCTCCTCATCAACCGGTGTTTCTAACGTTGAGGCCTTGGTTGTTAAGGATAACAAAGATCAACCTAAAACTAGTGAGAAGCCTCCTCATAACTTTGCTCCACCTACTTCATATCTCACTCAAGTTCCACTCACTCAACCTCATATAACCAACCTAAGTAGGCCACCTCCTAAGCTTGATAATACTCGTTATTTCACTTGGAAGAAATCTATGGAGTCTTATTTTCGCAGCTCATCGGTGCATCTTTGGAGGGTGGTTCTAAATGGTTACACTCCGGTTGATCCCTCCAACTTGACAAGGCAAGAAGAGATTGATGAACAACTTGATGCAAACGCCAAGTACATCCTTGAGAGTGCCATGACCGCCCATGATGAAGATCAAGTGCGGAATCTCAAAACCACCAAGGAGGCTTGGGATTTTCTCGCATCGGTATATGAAGGAAATGAGGGCCTTCAACGCTCCAACGACGCCATCCTTCAACATCAAGTGGACAACTTCATCATGCTAGAAGAAGAGACACCATCGGATCTCTTCCGAAGACTCACCAAGCTTGTTGTGGCATGTAGGGAAAATGGAAAGAAAGATATGGATGATGAATGGGTCAAAGCCAAGTTCCTCAAGACCATTGTTCCATACAATGAAAATATGGTGATGAATCTCCATACGAGAGCGGACTACAAAACAATGTCTCCCAATGACATATTGGCACAATTCGTCACTTATGATACCTTGAAGGCCACTTCCAAGTCTTCCATCAACCAAATTCGTGGCACAAAGAACCTTGCCTTGAAGGCTCATGTGGAAGAACATCCAAGATATGAAGAAAGCACAAGTGGTCATCATGAAGAAGATTTTGTGGGTGAACTCAATGAGGTGCTTGCTCTTGCCGCCACCAAGTATTGGAACAAAAAGAATATCAAGAGCAACTATAAGCAACTTCTCCCCACAAATGAAAAGAATGTGCTTTAATTGTGGAAAGGAGAATCACCTTGTGAAGGATTGCCCCTATGAGAGAAGAGAAGATTTTGGAGGCCAACTCATCTTAAAGAAGAAGAAGTTCTTCACCAAGCCCATCAAGTACCTCATCAAGAGAGAACCTCAAAAGGCTCTTGTCACCGCAACACATGAAGAAGAGTATGAGTCCGGTGGCGAAGAGGAGGATGATGATACAAGTGAGGAAGTGGGGATGGCGGCTCTTGCAATGGGCAACCTTCCTCCTTCATTGGCACCCCTTTTCTCCGCTCCAAATGACAACAAGATCCCCAAGCCTATGTGCCTCATGGCCAAGGAAACCAAGGTGAATTCCCCACCTAAAATTACTATCTCCTCTAAACCATCTCTCTTGGATTGTGTTGAGGATGTAGGGAAAAATGAGAGAAAGAGGATACAATTACCCTCTTTATAAACAAGCTCCAAGGTCCAACCAAGAAAATGGTTGAGGCTCTCATGTACCAATATGGAGAAGCCAAACACCTCCTTGAGGAGAAGGAGAATAGGATTTATGAGCTTGAGGGGCATGCACGTGATCATGCCGATAAAATTGGTGAGCTAGAAGAGCAACTTGTTGAGGAACAAGTGTTCCGGGAGCAACTTGAGGAGACCCAAGCCAAGGATTTATCCAAGGCAAAAGAAACCCGTGAAACCTCTATTCAAGTTGCTAGTGATCTAAAAATTAAAAATGATGAGCTTGTAGAGAGTCATAACAAACTCCTTGAGAATTTTGAGCAACTTAGGGAAACCCACAAGGTGACCTCAAGTGAGCTCACCAAGCTCAAGGGGTCATATGCTAAATTACAAGCTCAATTTATATATGCTAGCTTCACCACTCCTCATAATGATAAAGATGCCAATGCTTGTGCTACTAACCCTTATGTCTTAAAGCATCTCTCATGGAGGAGAACACTAGGTTGAAGGCCCAACTTGAAAAGGGCCTAGCCACTTGCATCCAAGGGGAAAAGAACCTCAATGATCTTTTGACCAATCAAAAGGGAGTGGTTGGCAAGGAAGGGCTTGGGTTTGCTCCCAAGTCCAAGAAGGCAAACAAGAAGAAGATGCCTACCTCCCCTTCAAAAGATATTATTTTTGTGAAGGAGGGGGAGTTGGGCAAGAAGAATGTTGAACCCATTGTGGGTGGTAAAGCCACAAGGGGCAATGCCACTCACAATGACTTTGCCGGAAAATATAACCCCTCATATGTGCTTATGAAATCTAGAAATGGTTATGTTTTTGCTAAATATGTTGGTACCTCATATGGAGATGATTATCACTATGCTATTTGGGTTCCAAAGACCCTTGTGACTAACAAAAGAGGACCCATTCCAAAATGGGTACCTAAATCAAAGACTTGATTTATTGTAGGGCTTTTCTTCCGGTGGATCTTCATGGCTCATTGATAGTGGGTGTTCATCTCACATGACCGGAAGCAAAGAAGTAGTAAAGGGCTTATTGAAACAATTACTCTCATTCTCTCATGTCACCATTGGGAACAATACAAGACTTAAGGTATTGGGATATGGCAAGGTGGTGATCACGCCGGAGTTATCAATTGAGAAGGTCCTCCTTGTTGAATCCCTTTCATATAATCTACTTTCCGTTGGTCAATTATGCGATGCCGGTTACACCGTTATCTTTAATAAATACCACGTGACCATCCTTTTCACAAAATCTCTTAAAGTAGCCTTTGTTGGATTTCGTGAGAACGGTTTGTATGTGGTCGATTTCTCGAAAGAGACCACTCAAATTGCCACGTGTCTAATGGCTAAATCCGACAAGGGTTGGCTTTGGCATCGCCGGCTAGGCCATGTCGGTATGAGAAATTTACAAACTCTTGTAAAGGGTGGACACGTGGTAGGACTAACCGATGTTAATTTTTCCAAAGATCGTCCTTGTAGTGCTTGCATAGCCGGAAAGATGCATGAAAAGAATCACCCCAAGAAGACCATTATCTCCACTAAGAGGCCTTTGGAGCTCCTTCATATGGATCTTTTGGGCCTCCCACATATGATAGTCTTGGTGGCAAGAAATATTGTTTGGTGATTGTGGATGATTATTCAAGATATTGTTGGACTTTCTACATCAAGAAGAAGAGTGAAACTCAAAAGATATTCATTGACTTTGCAACCCTAGTTCAACGCCAATATGACTCCAAGATTTTGGCAATTAGAAGTGACAATGGTACGGAGTTCAAGAATTACACTATGGATGATTTCCTAAGTGGGGAGGGCATTCAACACCAATATTCCGCTGCATATACTCCCCAACAAAATGGTGTCGCCGAAAGGAAGAACCGCACTCTTATTGATATGGCAAGAACTATGATGGCCGAATTTCATTCCCCATACAACTTTTGGGCCGAAGCCATCAACACCGCTTGTCACTACTCAAACCGGCTCTTCTTCCGTCCTCTCATGGAAAAGACACCATATGAACTCCTCACCGGTAAAAAGCCAAATGTATCTTACTTTCGAGTCTTTGGTTGCAAATGCCATGTTTACATTAAAGGTTGCAAAATTGCTAAATTTGAATCTAGATCTTTTGATGGTATACTTGTTGGATATGCCGCAAAGTCTCATGCTTATAGGGTCTACAACATATCCACCGGGTGTGTTGAAGAATCTATGAACGTGGAGTTTGTCGAGGATAATGGCTCCCAACGGAGCATATTGATCATGATGATGTAGGTGATGATGCTCCATCTCAAGCCATAAGAACTATGGGGATTGGAGAACTTATTCCTATTGAAGGACCTATTGATGATACTCAAGAAGAAGGAACAAGTTCTACTCAAGTTGAGCCATCCACCTCAATAGTTGATCAAGAAACTATCCAAGAACAAGAACATGATATTCATTCACATGATCAAGAAGATGGTCAAGACCCACCCAACTCTAGTGGTGAACGAGAACATAATGAACCCACAACCCAAGAACTCCACTTAGGGTTGACCATGAGCAAGATGAAGGCAATGATGAAGATATTTGTGTTGGTGAAACAATTGGTCAAGCCATGGAACGCCGGGTCATCCGGCGTGCATCAAAATTGGATCATCTTTCCCACTTCAAAGAAAATATCCTTGGGAGTATTCGTAGGGGTGTGTCCACACGCAAACAATTATCTAACTTTTGTGGTCATGTCTCTTGTTTGTCTAGCTTAGAACCTCTCAAGGTATATGATGCTCTTGAAGATATGGATTGGGTTGCGGCTATGCATGAAGAGTTGAACAACTTCGAGCGCAACAAAGTATGGTCATTAGTTGAAAAACCCAAAGACACATGCCATAATGTCATTGGAACCAAGTGGATATTTAAGAACAAGCAAGACTCTCATGGTCAAGTCATCCGCAACAAAGCAAGATTGGTTGCACAAGGCTACACCCAAATCGAAGGAGTCGACTACGGTGAAACCTATGCCCCCGTTGCTAGACTTGAATCCATTCGCTTACTAATTGCTTATGCATCTACTCATAATATTGTCTTATATCAAATGGATGTTAAAAGTGCTTTCTTAAATGGTCCACTAAATGAGTTGGTGTATGTTAAACAACCTCCGGGTTTCGAAGACCCTAAATTTCCTAACCACGTCTACTTACTACATAAGGCTCTTTATGGGCTCAAGCAAGCTCCACGTGCTTGGTATGATCATCTCAAGGAGTTCTTAGTAGACCGTGGCTTTGAAATTGGGGTAATAGATCCCACTCTTTTTACAAAAAGGGTAAATGGAGATTTTTTCGTATGCCAAATATATGTTGATGATATTATCTTTGGTTCCACTAACCGTGAATTTAGTGATCAATTTGGCAAGCTAATGACCAAGGAATTTGAGATGTCCATGATGGGAAAGTTGAATTATTTTCTTGGCTTTGAAATCCACCAATTTCGAGAAGGAACATTCTTATGTCAAGCCAAGTATATTAAGGACATGCTCAAGAAATTTGACATGAACAATGCCAAGCCATATAAGTTTCCCATGGACTCCAAGGCGGATCTTCACTTAGATCCGGATGGTAAGGAAGTTGATCAAAAGCTTTATCGTTCTATGATTGGATCTTTGCTTTACCTTTGTGCATCTAGACCGGATATTATGTTTAGTGTGGGTATGTGTGCAAGATTCCAATCAAGTCCTAGGGAAAGTCATGAAACCGCGGTTAAAAGGATTCTAAGATACTTGATGGATACTCCTAACTTTGGTCTTTGGTATCCCCATGGCACAAGCTTTGATCTTGTAGGTTATTCGGATGCGGATTGGGCGGGTTGCAAAATGGATAGAAAATCAACTTCGGGTACTTGCCAATTCCTTGGTAGGTCCCTTGTGAGTTGGTCTTCTAAGAAGCAAAATTGTGTGGCCTCGTCCTCCACCGAAGCCGAATACATTGCCGCCGGAAGTTGTTGTGCACAACTATTATGGATGAGGCAAACTTTAAAGGATTATGGTGTCATTTGTGACAAAGTGCCTCTTTTATGTGATAATGAAAGTGCCATCAAAATTGCTCACAATCCGGTTCTTCATGGGAAGACCAAGCATATTGAGATCCGGTATCATTTTATTCGAGATCATGTTGAGAAGGGTGATATTGCAATCAAGTATGTCAACACCAAGCTTCAACTCGCCGATATGTTCACAAAGCCTCTTGGTGAAGCAAGATTCAAGGAGTTGAGAGGAGAACTTAATGTGGTGGACATAAGCAATTGGATTTAGTGGACTTCTTGCATACCTACCCATATTAGACGATATTCATTTGGTTTGGATGTAGGCATAGACATAGGGGGAGTGTAGCTCAATTCATGAGTCAACACTTCCCTTATAATGCGCAAATAGACAAATCTTGCATCATAGTCACTTGTGTGACCAAATGTGCTTCAAAGATGAGTTTTGATTTTGAGCCCAAGATATATCTTCGGCGTCAAGTCATATATACTCAAACATGGTGGCTACGGCCACCGCCCTCCTCTTCTTGAGGAGTTGGATTTCCTCGTGAAATTTGGGTGTTGTTAGACCTTTATTATTGCTTCCTCAATTTTATCTTGTTATATTCGAATCATGCTTGTTGTAGCTCATCATGTTCTCGTTCTTCATCCAACAAGCATGTGTAGAAACCATAACTCTTACCTTGTGTCTATGCTCTTATCAAATCTATCTGTTCATCTCTAAACATATGCCAATATATTTGAAAAAGAACTATTGAGAAAATCTCTTTAAATCTTTTTATTTTTCGGAATCATCTCGGAATTTGTCTGGAATTCCGGACGTTTCAGAATTTTCCGACCATTTCCGAACTCATTCCGGACCATGTCCAGTACCGTTTCTTAGTTTTCGGAATGACTTCGGAATAACATCGGAATTTTCCGGATGGTCCGGAATTCCGAACAAATTCCGGATCTATTCCGGATGTTCAAAAATCTTGGTTACCTGTTTGCGTTTGACCTTGTCTGCTTCGGTTCCTCATACCGTCCCTGACTCGTCCCAGGGTTCCTCTGCCGCCGTTTTCGCCGCCACCTCGCCGTGCTGCCCTCCGGCCGTCCGGCGCTCCGGATCCTCTCCTAGCTTGATCTCCTTCAAGCTTGGAAGGGCTCCACTGACCAGTTTTGATTTTCGTCATGTCTTCGGGTATTAACTCATGTTCCTCTTTGTTTTCACTCAAATCTAGATGGGTTCCGAGTTTCTTAGGGATTTCTCGTCCTTATAAGGCTTATATCGTCGGATCTTTGCCTCCATTTTTCAATCTAGTGCTAATTTGATAAACGAATCGTGTGCATCGGAATTGGCCCAGAATGGCTCGGAATGTTCCGACCCGTTCGGAATATTCCGACTCAAATCCGGAC
The DNA here is from genome assembly GCA_947311845.1 of Poa pratensis. Classification (NCBI taxonomy): domain Eukaryota; kingdom Viridiplantae; phylum Streptophyta; class Magnoliopsida; order Poales; family Poaceae; genus Poa; species Poa pratensis. The sequence continues at coordinate 24,858,522 of CAMZMU010000119.1, read as the reverse complement.
CAATTCCGAATTCACAGTGTCTTTGAAATTGCCTTCATATTTTCACCAAAATTGCGAATTTTAAAACTTTTGGCATATGTTTTTCTTATCCATTGCTGCGTATCTATGCTCTATTCTCACAGGTGACAGTGCTGACCGTGATGAAAGGCGTGAGGGTTTGAGGAAGAAACCTTGCTCCAAGCCGGCTATGAAGCAGTTTGAGTCATCTGTTCGTCGTGGCTCTAATCGCCGTCCTGGCAAAGGCCGAAGGAGCAAGCAGCCTCAGATTGATTCTGTTGAGATGGAACAAGAGGATGTTCCCATTGAGGATTTCAAGGACATGCCTCGGAAGGAGTGGAAAATTGTTCGCAGTCTCAATCCTTACCGGTTTGTGGCAAGAATTTGTGAAGGTGATGAGAGGTTTTGGACTCGCACTCAGTTCAAGATGTGGAATGAGTTCTACATGACACTTAAGAAGAGCTTGGTTGTTGCGGTTAAGCCACTTGATAAGGATTATCTCAATGAGCACAAGGACACCGATCTTGTTCATATTTATGTGACACTTAAGAAGATGGACATTTTGAAGGTAGCTTTGGTCTCTCAATCCTATTGTCCCGAACTTATTAGTCAATTCTATTGCACCGTTTTCTTCAAAAATGATAGTGTGCGTACCTGTCGGGGGGCTGCCCCGAGTAGGGCAAAGAGATGGTGTAAAGGGATGAAAAGAGTGGGCCGGATCAAGGTTAAACCGGATCTCTTGGGCCGGATCCCTTGGACCGGATCACTTGGGCCGGATAACTTGGGAGAGTCAGTTAGCTCTCAATCATGCTAGAGTGCAGGGGGAGACCGAAGGGGATCCGGCAAAGGCTCGCCAGATCAGAGGAAGGAATTCCGGCTTAACTTAGCCGGGTTGGTCAGGAAGGATCCGACATAAGGCGATGTCAGATAATGCATAAAGGCCGAGTAATGTCAGTAAGTTCACGGGTCCTGCAGGCCTCCTGCCCAAGGTTCAGAAGACAGCCAGGTCGAGCCACGGGTTTTCTGGGTCGCTAGGCCCTAGGCGCTGAATCGGCTAATTCGGGAAAGGGCAGTGGCCTAGGCTCCGGTGGGCTATGATGGCTTAAGCTCAAAGAGGAAAAGATAGACCTGTCGTTGGACTGACAATGAGCTGGACTGAGTGACAGTAGCCAAAGCTTGTCCTGTTCCTCTTGTCCATGCCATTATCATCTCCGGCCAGGGGCATGATGGTAATCTAGTTGGTGTATAAGTAGACCAGCACATCCTCCAGGGCGAGGGAGATGACGGAGGACGGAGAAGAAGCCTCATTTCCCCCTTGCTCGATCTTCCTCCTAGAGTTCTCACCATTGTTGCTTCATACAGCTCAAGGAGCACTTTGTACTTGTCATCATTGAGATATAAAGAGAGTAGGCTAGTGCTGCAGTAGGGGTGTTACCTCCTCAAGAGGGCCCTGAAGTAGGGTACATCTTGGTGTGCTTTGGTTGTTCTTGGTTTTGCTCGTTCTTGCTTGTTCTTGCGTGTTCTTCGTGGTTCTTCATGCGTGCTTCTTGAGTGCGCACACCCTCCCCGGATCCCCAACGTCCTAGCGAGCCCCCAACTTAAGCCATCCTATGGCATCTGCCGTGACACCACCACGACAGTTTGGTGCTAGAAGGAGGGCTAGTGCTGCAGTAGGGGTGTTACCTCCTCAAGAGGGCCCCGAAGCAGGGTACATCTTGGTGTGCTTTGGTTGTTCTTGGTTTTGCTCGTTCTTGCTTGTTCTTGCGTGTTCTTCGTGGTTCTTCATGCGTGCTTCTTGAGTGCGCACACCCTCCCCGGATCCCCCAACGTCCTAGCGAGCCCCCAACTTAAGCCATCCTATGGCATCTGCCGTGACACCACCACGACAGTTGGCGCCCACCGTGGGGCAAGCAGTGGCGTTGGCTGGGGTTTCCATCCAGACGGGTTCCGTCACCAGCTCCGGCGTGCGTGTGCTGTCCGGGCTCGTCTGCAACTACGGCGGGTTCACCTTCATCAGCGACAACGCCGGCTGCTTCGCGGGAGGCCACTCCCTGTGGATGGATGCTTCATCCAGTTCGGCAGCTTCCTCACCTACGTCACCACCGAGCTTGTCCGCGAGTACCCGGCGCAGGTGCTCGTGGCCGAGGACCCTCCTTCTTTCCGCGCAGCTCTCGGACGGCGTAGCGCTCGCCCCGGGAGTAGCGTGGAGGTGATGATGACCGGACCAAGTGCTGGAGCAGGCAAAGGAGATGCCGGCAATAGCATGCCCGAGGAACTGGTCACGCCAACCGATCTGGTTGACAAGCCGGCTCGGACGGCAAAGTTCCCAAAGGAGAAACCGGATCCGGTTGGCCCACTTGGCATGTCAAGTAGGGAGGCTCCCTTAGAGGATGTCCTGGAAAAGTTGGCTCGGCCAGTGGCACCTGGGGCAAACGTAGAGCTTACTATAGCTCAGTTAGAGGCAGAGCGCCTGAGGTTGCAAAGAGAAGCCCGGTTAGTGGTAGAGTCTAGGCAAGCATTTGATAGAGACATGAGAGAGTATAATGCTGCCAATGGTATCACCGATGGTTTCACTCCGGTAGTGCCTCACCCACGCAAGAGAGCAGATTTGCGTAACAGGGGTAAGGACCTCAATGACGAGTTAGCTAGAGCCGCAAGATCGAGCTCGAGTAAGGCTACTAGTCATAGATCGGGTACAGGCAAGCCGGTGTATAGCTCCCCGGCCAAGAATCTTAGGGCTGCAGCGGCAGCGCGAGCCGAGTTGACCACATTAACCGGGGATGCTTGGCGCAAGCAGGCAGAGAGGGTCAATGAGCTGGTTGATGTGTGTAACCGGCAGAATGAGGCTTACCGGAAAGCTAATCCGGACGCTGGTGGTTCTCGGGTAGTAGTGTCGGCTAAGGCTGTTAGCCAGAAATCCAAGGGGCAAGCGTCATCCGCATGTCGGAGTTGACCGGGCCCAAAGCGTGAATTCGGGCAAGAGCAAACAGCTGCAGGCCTATGATGCTGAGTATGCCGGCAAGCAGCTAGCTGCTCAAGGAAGAGGTGGCCAGAGCAGAAACAATGGCGGTCAAGGCAATCCGGGAGCCGGAAGGGGTAATTCGGCTGGCCGAGGTCAACCACCTCGTCCTCCTGGGCAGAATCAACCCCGGCAGGAGCAGCAAGTAATGGTGCAAGCGCAGCAGCAAGGTGGTGGCCAGGCGGGCTACCGCTATGATGATGGTAATTCGGCTATGGCGCGAGCCGGATACCAAACGTATGATAATGCACTTGCATCCAGACTGGGACCTCGGACATTGGATCCGATGATCAGCGTCTCAAGTTGGATAGGATTTACCAGTCCGAGAAGCTGGAAGAGCAAGGCCCACCAGGTCCTCCATGCTTTGGGCCTCGGATCATGAACGAGCCGAACGTGCCGTTGTTTCAGCTTGGCCGAATCACAAAGCCGTATAACGGCAGCACTAAGCCACAGGATTGGCTGATAGACTATGTATCCTCGGTGCACATTGCGGGGGGCAATCGCCGATGGGCGGTCCGGTATCTCCCGCATATGTTGGAAGGGCCAGCCCGGATTTGGCTGAATAACTTACCAGAGGGTAGTATCAACTCTTGGATGGACTTGGAGCAGGCGTTTTACAGCAACTTCTCCAGCACTTACAAGAGGCCAAACCGACCTCAGCTCTTGTCTGCGTGCAGGCAGGAAGAGCGGGAGACAGACCGAGAATTTTTGACTCGGTGGAGCAACATTCGCAATTCTTGTGAAGGTGTCGTGGAGGAGCAGGCCATTTCTTGGTTTGCGCAGGGTTGCCGACATGGCACCCCGCTTTGGCAGAAGCTCCAGAGGGATATGCCAAAGACCCTGGCGGAAAATCCGGATAGCAGATACATATGCTCTTGGCGATCCGACGCAGCCAGCGTTGGATGCGGTGGGAACAAGCAGGAGGCAACCGGTCAACAACCGAACAGGACCATTGAGGCCCAGTGACCGACATGAGTTCGGTTACAAGAGGAGAGATCCGGATTATAGATACGGTTCAGATCAGGTTGCTGCAGTAAATATGGATCATCCTGGAGCAGGAGATAGCCAGAGACCAAAAAATGAGGGTCCAGCTTGGAGGCCGAATCAAGGTGCCTGGGCAAAGAAAGTGTGGGATGGACCGAGTCCACCTCTAACTTTTGAGGCAATGATAGATGGGCCTTGCCGTTATCACACAACAGACCCACGCAAGCCGGCCAATCATTCAACTCGGAATTGTAGCTGGCATCATCGCATCCAGGCGGAAGGTCAGAGAGGGCCACCTCAGAGAGGTGCTCCTAGACCGAATTTCAGGCCGAATACGCCTTTATCCGGAGCCAATGCAACCCCGGTGAACGCAGGAGCTCCAAGGCCGGCAGCCACAAAGCCGGTTAACCTGGTAAATATGGGAGGCAACAACAACAATGCTGGTCCGAGTCGGCAAGGTGGATACCCCGGAAATGATTACAAGGAGGCTCATCAAAGTTATGTGGTTTTTGTGACCGAGCCAACTGACAAGAAAAGTCAGCTGCGAAGGGCGAAGGAGGTGAATGCAGTCACACCAGCAGTCCCAAAATACCTGAACTGGTCCGAGCAGGAGATCACTTGGAGCAGGGCTGATAATCCCAGGGTTATGCCAAGCCCAGGAAACTATGCACTGGTGGTGGATCCGACTTTGGTTGGACCAAGATTAATGTGAATTCACCGAGTCTTGATTGACAATGGCAGTGCTATAAACATCATGTATCGGGACACAATGGTCAAGTTGGGTTATTCGCCGAATCAGTTGCAGCAGAGCAGTTGTACCTTCCATGGTATAGTACCCGGTGTGTCTTGTTCCCCAATGGGTAAGATCTGGGTAGATGTGCTGTTTGGTACCAAGGACAATCACAGACTTGAGAGTCTCGAATTCGAGGTGGTAGACTTGGAGAGCCCATACCATGCTCTGCTCGGCAGGCCGGCATTAGCCAAGTTCATGATATCCACTCATGTGGCCTACCTCAAGATGAAGATGCCTGGCCCGAATGGTATCATCACCGTTGCGGGAGATTACAAGAAGGCCATACAGTGTGCCACGGTTGGTTCCACCTTAGCCGAGTCGTTGGTGATCCAAGCTGAGAAGAGCAAGATGCATGAAGTAGTGGCGATGGCGAAGTCAGCTCAGCTCGGCGTGCTGGCTATGACCAATCCGGATGCAGGTGCAACATTTGAGGTGCCCAAGGAGACAAAGAAGATCCCCATTGACCCGGAGAATCCGGAGCGCATGGCCATCATTGGTGCCGGATTGGGCGAGAAATAGGAAAGCGCGCTCTGTCACTTCCTCCGTGAGAATCGGGATATCTTTGCATGGTCGGCTAAGGACCTGCCTGGTGTTCCGAGGGAGTTGGCAGAGCACTCTTTATTTGTCAGGCCGGATGTGAAGCCGGTGAGGCAACCGACTCGGCGTCTTTCAGACGATCGAAGAAAAGTGGTGCTTGATGAGCTGGCTAAGCTACTTGCAGCCGGATTCATTATGGAGGTGTTGCATCCAGACTGGATATCCAATCCGGTTCTGGTAGAGAAGAAGAAGGACGAACCAGCGGTGATCAAGGTGTGGCGTATGTGCATCGACTTCACCAACCTGAACAAGGCGTGCCCGAAGATCCTTTCCTTTACCTCGGATTGATCAAGTGATCGATTCTACTGCTGGGTGTGAGTTGTTGTCTTTTATTGATGCGTACTCTGGTTTTCACCAGATACCACTGAACCCCAAAGATCAAATAAAGACTGCTTTTATTACCCCGTATGGGGCGTATTGCTATCGTGTCATGTGTTTCGGTTTGAGAAATGCCGGTGCAACTTATCAGAGATGTATGCAGAAATGCTTACACTCTCAAATGGGCAAAAATGTGCAAGTGTATGTCGATGATATCGTCATCAAAACTAAAGAAAAACGCACTCTCCTCGAGGATCTCGAGGAAACATTTGTGAACTTGAGAAAGTATCGGTTAAAATTGAATCCGGATAAATGCACCTTTGGTGTCCCGGCTGGAAAGTTGCTCGGTTTCCTTGTATCGAGCCGAGGTATTGAGGTGAATCCGGCTAAGATCCGAGCCATAGAAAACATGAAATTGCCTAAATGTCTAAAAGATGTGCAAAAGTTCACCGGGTGTCTAGCCTCGTTGAGTCGGTTTGTGAGTCGGCTAGGAGAAAAAGCCTTGCCCTTGTATCAGTTGATGAAAAAGAGCACCGGGTTCACATGGACCCCGCAGGCAGACTCGGCTTTCAATGAATTAAAAAAGATGTTGTCCACTGCACCAATTTTGGCATCACCTTTGCCGAATGAGCCAATGCTACTTTACATTGCGGCCACTAACCGGGTCGTAAGTGTGGTGATAGTGGTAGAGCGAGAAGAGGAGGGTAAATCCGTGCAGAGACCGGTGTACTATTTAAGCGAGGTGATCTCAACCTCAAAGCAGAATTATCCTCACTACCAGAAGATGACATATGGTGTATACCTGGCGGCCAAGAAGTTGAAACATTACTTCCAGGAGCACCCGATCACCGTAGTATGCGAAGCTCCAATCTCGGAGATCATTGGGTGCAAAGATGCGACTGGCCGAGTTGCCAAATGGGCAATAGAAGTGTCTCCTTACACCCCGCATTATGAGAGAAGAGATGCTATCAAGTCTCAGGCTTTACCGGATTTCCTTTGTGACTGGGCCGAGATGCAGTATGAGCCACCCAAGCCGGATTACAATTACTGGAAGTTGCACTTTGATGGCTCCAAAACCAAAATCGGACTAGGTGCTGGGATAGTACTCACATCACCGAAGCAAGATCAGTTGCGATATGTGTTGCAGATTCATTTCTCAGCATCAAACAATGTGGCCGAATATGAGGCACTGATCCATGGGCTTAATGTGGCTAAGGACATCGGCATCCGCCGGATAGAATGTTTTGGTGATTCAGATTTAGTGGTGCAGCAGTCTTCTGGAAATTGGGATGCCTTGATGCCAATATGGCACTATATCGGTTTCATGTCCAGAAAATTTCAGGATTTTTTGAAGGCTGCGAGTACAAGCACATACCTCGGCTGGAGAACGAAGCTGCTGATATCCTGTCAAAGCTCGGGTCGTCTAGGGATGCAATCCCACCCGGGATATCCTTGAATCACCTAAGGATCCCTTCAATCAAGCCTTCGCCTGATTCCGAGTCAATTTTTATCCCAAAGCAAGAATCTGAAGCTGTTCCTATGAATGTTGATGTCGGGTACATTTGGGAAGACCCGGGGACTGCATGGCGAGACTCGGGGACTGCGCACCGAGACTCGGGGAATGATAACCAATCTTAGGGAAGAGGAGAAGAGAGGAAGATGGTGCTAACCGAATCTTAGGGAATGGACAGAGACTGATAGAAGAAATAATGGCGGCCGAACCAGTGGAAATAGATGAGCACTTATTCCCTTTGCATCCAGTACCGGAGTGGGCTGAAGAAATCATGAAGTTCATGTCGGAGGGGAGTTTGCCAAATGATGAAACCGAAGCTAGGCGAGTGCAGAGGAGGTCCAAGGGTTACACCATCATCAACAAGGAGTTATACAAAAGGAGTGCAACCGAGGTGCTACAGTTGCGTGGAGCCAGCCGAGGGCAAGGAGATGCTCCTGGAGATACATCAAGGAGAATGTGGGCATCATTGCAGTACAAGAGCCCTGGTGGCTAAGGTATTCCGGCATGGGTTTTACTGGCCCACTGCTCATGCAGATGCAGAGGACATAGTCCGAAATGTGAAGGATGCCAAAGGTTTGCCAAGCAGACACACCTACCCGCATCGGCGCTCAAAACAATTCCTATCACTTGGCCATTTGCTGTGTGGTGTTTGGATATGGTGGGAGAATTCAAGCCGGCTAGGTAACATGACACATATGCTGGTGATGGTGGATAAGTTCACCAAGTGGATAGAGGTGAAACCAATCCGGAAAGTGGATGGTCATTCGGCTGTAACTTTCCTGAAAGAAATCATTTTGAGATACGGTTACCCCCATAGCATCATCTCGGATAATGGCACGAACTTTGCTGTGGGAGAGTTTGCCCGATTCTGCATGATAAGGGGATCCGGTTAGACATAGCCTCAGTGGCACACCCAGAGTCCAATGGACAGGTGGAAAGATCAAATGCTTTGGTATTAGCGGGATAAAAGCCGGTTAATGAACCTCTGGTAAAGACTCCGGGGTGCTGGATAGATGAGATACCATCAGTACTATGGGGTCTAAGGACCACGCCGAATCGGTCAACTGGCTATACGCCATTTTTTCTGGTCTATGGGGCAGAAGCAGTGCTACCCACTGACATAGAATATGATGCACCAAGGGTGACAATGTATACCGAAACCGAGGCAAAAGAGGCCCGGGAAGATGCAGTGGATCTGCTAGAGGAAGCAAGAGAATTGGCCCTATCTCGGACAGCAGTATACCAGCAGTCTCCGACGTTATCATAGTCGGAAATCAGCCCTCGAGTGTTTCATGAGGGAGATCTAGTACTAAGGCTGGTGCAGCGCAGCAAAGGCCGACACAAGTTATCACCTCCATGGGAGGGACCATTCATTGTGAGCAAGGCTATGCACAATGACTCGTACTACCTTGTAGATGCACAGGAACCAAGGAGGATGGCCTGGACAGACCCGGAGAAGAAACCAAGCGACCCTGGAATGTAGCTCTGCTTCGACCCTTTTACTCTTAAGGGGCGCAATGTATGTATCTCAGTTTATCATAAATGAAATTTCGGCAATCCGAGTCTGGACTCGGGGACTGCCTCGTCCTTATGCATGTGTTTTTTATTACTGTTTTGTCCATACCGTTCATGTGTCGGATTGCTTTGAACCTCGTCCCAAAATTCAAGTAATGTATGCTGTGTTGTTGATCTCGTGACTCGACTGACAAACACCAAAATGGTAGTCAAGAGCAGAGGTGGGGAATATGGGAAACATGAAAATGGACTCGGGGACTCGGTCCAAAACCGATTCGGCACATGTCGTTTACTAACCCCTGTTATTTCTTTTTTGTTTATGTTAGATGATTCTAAACCACAACTCGCATGTTTCAAGTATTGTATGCTATGATTCCTATCTTGTGACTCGACTGTCAACACCTAAAAGGTAGACAAGAGCAAAGATTCGGCAAAAATAGTGAACAAGAAAACAGACTCGGGGACTCGGTTTAAGATGATCCAACATAAACCTAGTCCGGATCACATTAAGCAAAATAAAAGTAGTCTCGGAAGAACTTAAATTGTATATTACATCTGCTCCCGGCATACCGGGGATTTAATGTTTTTCATTAAGATAATTCAGGAAGAAGGAGCCTGGTTGCAGGAGACTCGGTTGCAGGGATGGACTCGGATGTTGGAGGAACCTCGGTTGAAAGAGGACCCTCACTTGCAGGAATGACCTTGGACGGAGAGCTTGAAGGCTTGGCAGACTCGGAAGCATCCGGATCAACTGAAGTCTTGGCGGTCTTGACTAAAGCTTGTTCGGCAGTTTCAGCCAAGTCAGTGGCTGGCGTCTTGGAAGTCTTGGCCGGAGATTGTTCGGCAGTCTTGGCCGAGTCGGAAGCTGGCACCTTGGTGGACTTGATACGAGGTTGTTCGGCAGAGTTAGCCGAATCACCAGACTCGCCCTCAGACTCGGCGTATTCGTCAAGGGAGGCATCGTCCGATTCCTCTTCTTCAGTTTCTTCCCCATCCGAGTAGACCGGAGCGTCCAGATCAAGATGCTTTGTTTGCAAATTCGGCCATAAAGTTGGCAGCTTCTTCGCGGATCTTGATCCGGTTCGGATCTGAAGCCCATGAAGAACCCTCGCGAAGTGAGCGCACTTTGTTGAGCTCAATCAGCTCATACCAAGACATGATAAATAGCAAAGTTGCGTCAGCACCAGCGCGGGCGGACGAAGATCTCCACTGCTTTAACCGGGTCTTCGCCTGATCCAGGTCTTTGATTAGCTCGTCCGCAGACCGGACTTGCCGGGCTTCAGGAAACAAGACTCGGTGAGCTTTGAGACTTGCATTGAACAGATCAATGTGGGACTCCTTCAAAGGAGCAATCCGAGCTTTAAGTGCAGTAATGTGATCTTCGATATCCCACGTCTCTGGTAGGGGAGCCCCAGCTAACTTAGCTCTCTCAGCTCGGGCATCTCTCACAGCTTTGGCGGCTTGAAGCCGGATGCTGGTAAACTCTCCTACATTAGATAAGCTAACACCGAATTAAACGAGAGGGAACACGAAATTATGTGTCGGATAAGAGCAGAGGAGAAAGGAGATTCGGCAAACTTACGATCCATGTCTTCATTAAGGCTAGCAAGATCAGCCAGCCATTTCGCGCTGACCGCCTTGTGAGCAGCCAGATCATCTTTCGCCGCTTTAGCTTCGGCTTCAGCGTCTGCAACGACCGTTTGGATTTTCTTGTCCAATTCGGCCCGCTTCGCAAGCCCGGCTTTCAAAGTGTCTCGCTCCTTCTGGATCGAATCTTTCTCACTCTGCAGCATATCCCGGTCTTTCTTGAGCTTGGCCTTCACTTTTCCAACCCGGTCAAGCTCCCGCTGGAGCCGAGTCACTTCTGACTTTTCCTCCGCTAAAGCGCGCTTGTGCTCCTGATCTTTCTTTTTCATCTCCTCACCTTGCGCCTCGAAGGAAGTTTGGAGGGCCTGGTGTTGCAGGACTAGCTGCTTAAAGATCCGGCTGCGAGCAGTCGTGGTTTCCTGAAAGAAAAAAGGTTAATGGCGTAAAAAGAGTCTCGGGGACTGGCACCCGAGACTATTAAAAAACTAGCAAGATGGAGCCAAAACGAATCTCGGGGACTGGAGGCCCGAGATTGATAAAAAAAAGTTGACCGACTCAATTGAAAAAGAGACTCGGGGACTGGGAGTCCCACGATTTTTTCGGCTAAAACAAAATTCATGATCAAGTTTTTTAGAGATTCAAGCCGAATGACTTTCTTACTCGAAGGAGTATCAGTCGTTCGACCCGAATCTCGGGGACTGGGAATAGTACAGATTGATCATGATAAAAGCAGGATTCGGCAAAGTTACCTCGAGGACCCGGTTAGCTTCAACGACCGAGGCCCGCACAGAGTGTAGAGATTGAAACATCCGGCTAGGGCCAGCCGGATGTGGCGACGCTGAAGTAGAGGAGCCTTCGGCAAGGTCCGTAGCATTCCAAGCTTTAACAAATTCGGAGTGCAGAGATTCGGAGGACCTGGCCACTAAGTCGGGCGCGAGTAATCGCCTCAGAGAGTTGATCATGCACCCGAGTCACTGATGGAGTGCGGAAACCTGCTTGCTAGCAACTACCTGCTTATCCAGGTGGTTGGAGTTGTGCCAGAGGCGGCCTGAGTCGGCTTAGGTAGAACCGATGCGCCCGGGGTCTCGGCTGGATCTGGCTGTCTCGGTTGGTTCTGGGCTTGTTGTGGTGATTTAAGTACTTCCTGTTGCTGCTTCTGCTGCTTCTCGAAAGTTTTGTTGTTGCTTTTTCTTCTTCTGCTGCTCTTGATTCAGCAGAGCTTGAGCCTTGGGGTAGGGCGAGGATCCGGCTTAGGCAAAGACTTAGCCAAAGTCTTAGTTTTTTCCTTCTCCAACTCCTTCAGAGGCGTGGCCAAGCTGAATCTCGGGTAGGAGCTGAGATTTCCTTGTTCTCCAGACAGTAACCGACTCTGGAAGGAGAGTCGGCGGAGAAGTCTTGGCAGTTGTGGCACGCGCGGGAGAGGTGACAGCCCTTTCAGGAGACTGGTTCTCCATGGCCGTATCCAGTGGGGAATGGGAGAAAGAATGGATGAATGAGTTTGCTCGGTGACGACGACGTCACTACATAGAATAAAGTAAAACAGTTAACTCGGATAAAGATGACTCAGATAATAGAGGAAGAAAGCAAATGAAGTTGGCATTACCCCTTGGTGGTAGGCATGGGCTTGAGCCGATTCGGCTTGAAGGCAGCTTTCTTCATTCTCTTGGCTTGAGGGGCATCTGATCCGGACGCGTCATCGCGTTTCCGAGATGTCCCTTGAGCATCCTGTTTGGCTGGAACATGAGTGGTGACCATGAAATCGGAATAGCATCAATGGGATTTAGGATCCAGCAATCATCATCTTCGTCATCGGAAATGTTGTAAATAGTCGGTTGCTTACCCTTGCGGATGGGCTTGGTGAGCGGAATGGCAAATAATCGTCCGTATCCGCATCCTCTTCGCCCTCACGCAGCGGGCTGTGATCCGGTCCCCACACTTTGGTGGAAGATCTCCATCTTCGGTGATTTGACGGTCGAACAGCTGCAGAAGAGTCAAGGAAGGTCTGGATTAGTCCGATGGTATTTGGTGAAGTATGGATTAATTCGGAGAATGGTGAACTAACCTGTGGTGGAAGTGCATCTCGGTGGAACGGCTCCACACCCCACCTCCACTTGTCCGACATCTCGGTGTAGGCAATGGCGTTTACCCGTCTCTTGACGGAAGCTCTGGTGAGGTCATGTTTGCTGATCCGGGTAGGATCTAGCAGACCACTCATGTGGCAAATCTTGTGCTTACGTTGTTGAAGAGGACTGACCCAGCGACAGACGAAGGCCCGAAGGAGATCGTCCGAGAGCAGGCCCTTCTCCAGAAAATCCTCCAGGTTTGATGTATGGTTTGAAGCTCCGCAAGAGTGTCAGCCGGATCGTATCTGAAGTTTAATTCGGCTGTGGGGGGCTCGATCCTGAACTCGGGCAAGTTGAGAGCATCATGGCCTTCAACGCTATTCACGTAGAAGAAGGACCTTTGCAAGTATCCAGGCCAGTGAACCGGGGAAAGATGGAGCCCGTCCTCGGAGTAATGCTAGCCGAACCACAAGCGGTCATCACCTTCGGGTCACTGCCCGGGATAGTCTGTTTCCGGAGGTGGAAGTACTTCGCCCAGGTTTGGACAGTCAGCCAGAGACCGAGATATCCCTCGGTAAAGGAGGTAAAAGCCGAGAGGGAGACAAAGGCGTTAGCCGGAAGGTGGTGAGGCTGCAGGCCAAAGAAATTTAGAAAAGCACGGAGGAAGTCACTCGCCGGGAGTCCGAATCCGCGCTCGAAATGCGCTAGAAATACAACGCGTTCACCCGGTTGGGTGACCGGTTCGAGTTCTTTCCCCGGTTTTCGGCATATAACTTTGGGTGTTGTTAGCACCCGTTTTTGGCAGATTGCCAGTTTCAGGTTCAAGGAGGATTTGGCGGCTTAAAGAAGGCAACAAAGAAGGCTAAAATGGTGATATGGGAAGCTTTCCAGGAAAAGATGGCCGGAAGAAGGCTGCCAATAATCCGGCAACCGGAACAAGGCGGAAGCTGGATTCGGGAGTGCGAAGTTGCCTGAAGACATAGCGAGCTAAGTCAAAGGAAGCAATAAAGGTGGCTGAAAAGAAGCCAACTTTGTCAACACAAGGTGGCAAAAAGGAAGTCAATGTTGTCAAGACAAGGCGGCAGAAAAGAAGTCAACATTGTCAAGACAAGACGGCATAAAGCCAACTTTGTCAAATACAAGCCGGCAAGTCAACTTTCCACCGATCAAGGCAGAAAAATAGAAGACAACTTTCAAGGTCAAGATCAAGGCGGAAAACGAGAAGACAACTTTCTAAGATCAAGGCTGGAAAATGGGAGGCAACTTTCTAAAAGAAGCCGGACAGAAATCCGGGTCTAATACGAAGCCGATCAAGATATCTCGTCTCTAAGAAAGAAGGCAAGTTTGAAGCCAATACGGAAGGGAAAAAGGCAACTTTCCAGTAGCCAGCAAGTTGGAAGCCAGTACGGAAGGCAAAAGGCAACTTTCCGAAGTAGCCAACAAGTTTGAAGCCAACGTTGCCGGCCAAAAGTTGCCTATTTTAGAGATGGATTCGACTTAGACTATGATTTGTAAGCCTTGTAGAAGTCCATTACTTGTACGGGAAGTCCAGCCGCCTCATATATATGTGAGAGGTGACGGCCGATTGAAATTAAGCAAACAATCGACAACCTATCAATACAACCTACTTTTATCTCCTCAAACCCTTGTTTATGCTTCCGTTGTTCGGCGACTTCATCTAGATTTCGCCGGGTATCGAAAACCGAGCTGAGAGCGGCCAAGTCCGGCTTAGTTCAGCCAATCGTCGCCGGCTTCCTCAGACGGGGCTTCCCGAGGGGCTGGGGCGTCTGGTCTAAAAAGCGCCTGCTTGCTGTCTTGCGTATCGCGCTGGAAGCAGGCCTCCCGCGGGGCGAGTTGCGGAGTATCTCCCCCGGCACCGCGGGTACACGAGGACGTGTTCGTGTGACGCGTTTCGAGCGCAACACACTTTTTGGCGACTCCGCTGGGGACGATTCGATCTGAAAATTGGACAGCAATGACCAATTCCAAGACCGACGCTGCCGGTATCAATACCGACAACATCATCAAGCCAACTCTCGAGAAGTTGTCGGAAGAACAACGCCAAGGTCTGGAGGCGTGGAAGAAGAAGAGAGATGAGGAGTTCGAGGCGCTGCGAGCCAAGCGGGATCAAGAAGATCAAGACCTGTACTTATCCAGCTTCAAGGTAGATCGGCAAGGTATAATCTCGCCGATCAAGGAGCCGGAATTTGTACCGCTGGATGCCAACATTGACAAACCCGCTGTAAGTAGTAGCCTTTTTTCCTCTGAACAGATAGCCGAAATTCAATTTCATGTTTCGCAAGGCACTGCCAATGTTTACGACCTTATGCTAGAACATGAAAAGGCTAAGAAAAACACGTCCCATGACCAACCATCGGACAAACAACCGATCGGTCAAAGTAGGGAAAACCAACTTGTGCCTACGCTGCCATGTCCAACTCCTGTCCAGAGTATGCCTAACTCGGCAAGCCAGCCGAGTCAGACAAGGCGGATTCTGGGTCATGAGTCAATGCCGAATCAAAATTCGGCTACTTGGGTGCAAGCTGGCCCTGCCGCCAATTCTTCTCTCGTGCCGGCTCAATCGGCCATTATGGACGATTCCTTAGCCGAATTCAGGAGAAGATTGGACCAGATAGCTTTTGACAAGCTCGGGGTGATGCCAAAACATAGAACTTACACTAAGCCTTACCCCGATTACTTTGATCTGCAACCTTATCCACCTGGTTATAGAGTCCCTGAATTTGCCAAATTTAATGGGGTGGATAGTAAGTCAACATGGGAACATATCAGTCAATATTTGGCTCAATTAGGCGAAGCTAACCATGATCACATTAAAGTTCGCCTGTTCTCATTGTCTTTAACCGGCATTGCGTTTTCTTGGTTTTCGGCTTTAGCTCCTAATTCTATACATACATGGTTTCATCTAGAGCAAAAGTTCCATGAACACTTCTTTGCCGGCGAAATAGAGTTAAAATTGTCTCACCTTACATCGGTTAGGCAGAAGCAGGATGAATCGGTATCTGATTACGTCAAGAGATTTAGAAATACCAGAAACCGATGTTATAGTTTGGCAATAACTGAAAGAGACATGGCTGACTTGGTTTTCAATGGTTTAAGGTCCTACCTGAAAGAGAGGTTAGAAGGACATGAATTCTTGTCTGTTGGCCAAGTCCAGGAGAGAGCGTTGGCTCAAGAGAGCCGGGTCAATGAGTCAAAAGACTCGCATCGGATGAGCAGGAGCCGGCTTAATATTGTTGACAACGATGCCGACTCCGGTGATGAAGCCGATGTTTATTCCGCTGAGTTTGTTTGGCCCAGCAAGGCCAAACCATACATGTGTGATGATCTAAAGCCGATTCGTAAAAATCGGGATGACGAAATAAAATGCAGCTTTGACGTAGGCAAGTGTGATAGAATATTTGATGCCTTGTTGAAGGATAAAGTGATAAGGATAAATCATGTTATACCATCGCCTGATGAATTAAGGCGGCGGGCTTATTGCAAGTATCACAATTCTTTCTCTCATGCTACTAATGATTGCAATGTCTTTCGTAAACAGATCCAATCGGCCCTCAACGACGGACGATTGAGCTTTGCCGGCATGGCAATTGATACACAGCCGTTTCCAGTAAACGTGCTAGATCTGGAGGGAAAGAAAGTTCTACTTCGGCCAGAGGCAGCCGAAGCCGCTAATAAATCAAATGTTGTTGTTGGTGAACCCAGGAAGGTGGCCAGCAGCAAGGCGGCAGGAAGACAAGTTATAGTGAGCCGGCAACCCGATGGAGGCGAAGTCATCAAGATTACCATCAACAACCCTACACTCGGGGGGCAAGTACCACGGCCAGACAAGTCGCCGCCTAGATTTATCAAGCCCAAGAGCCCAGAAGTTGGCAGATGGAAGACAAACCAGGTTGAATATAGACCAAGGAAGACAAAGCCAACTTTTGACATGCTGCTGAACAAGTACGTGCGCCAGGCCGGGTCGAGGTCGCACCAGTGGCAGTATGGGAAACGACCAAGGTCACCATCCACGGAGGAAAATAGCCGGCACCAGAGGCCGGCTGACGAGGTCAAACGCAGGGCAATCCGGCCATCTATGCAAAGCCGGCTTGTGTATCCCGGAGACATGTCATATTGGCGGATCAAGGCGCAAGGTGCTAAAAAGGCGGAGCCAGAAGGCGGATTAGTCTCAGACAACTTATTGGTTGTTGGAACTCATGTGCTAAAATTGAAGGACCCGATTACAGAGCCGGCAAACAGTGAGCCGATACTTGCTATCGCGCCAAAGCCAGCAACCAATGATCATGAAGCTAGCTCCAGTCAAGCCATGAAAGCTCAACCCCGGGATCCAAAATATACTCAGCCAAAGTGGTGCCCGCCAGGTATAACAAAGACACAAAAGCGGAAACTGCAAAGAGCAAGGAACCGGGAGAAGGCAGAAGAAAGAGCTGAGCAATCCAGGGACGTCAAATTCAATGCTGAGCGACCAATGTTGCCGGCGCAAAAGTGGATTCCTAGGCCAGTCCTTATGGCGGCTTCCGCACCAACTACCATGAGTCCTGCTGTCGATGGTGAAATAGAGCCGGCAGCTACGCCGGCTATCACCTATTCTTCATGGGCTGACGAAGTCGAAGCAGCAGACTTGGCGATGGCAAGTTTGGCAAAGGAGCTGGCAATCCAAGATCCGGCCACAGAGAAGCCGGCAAGTGAAGACCTCGCAATGGAAGAAAAGGCAGAAGAAGAACCAGCAATGTCAGAGTCAACAATGGATGAGTCAGGCAATTTGACAGATGAAGATCTGCTAGATTATGAAGAATCGCCGACTCGGACAGGAATGGACATCAACATGGTGTATTACTTGCCGGCCGAGTTCCGTGCTGTCAAAGAAGGCGAGGTTGCGCAAATCAACTTTGGACCAAAAAATGTTGTCTTCGAAAAACCTGACAAGCCGGTGAAACACCTCAGGCCTCTGTATGTCAGAGGACACATTGATGGCAAGCCGGTCACCAGGATGATGGTGGATGGCGGCGCTGTGGTAAACTTGATGCCATATTCTGTCTTCAAGAAGCTACAACTAGATGATGGCGACCTGATGAAGACAAACATGGTGTTAAATGGGTTCGAAGGAGGAGAAGGAGTAGAAGCCAAAGGCGTTATCAGCTTGGAGCTCACAGTAGGAAGCAAGACTTTGGCTACCGCCTTCTTTGTTGCTGAGGTGCAGGGAAACTACAATGTGCTGCTAGGACGGGATTGGCTTCATGCTAACCAGTGTGTTCCGTCTACTATGCACCAGCAACTAGTGCAATGGGTTGACGACGAAGTTGAAGTTGTCCATGCTGACGAATCGGCATGCATTGCGTTAGCCGAGTCGATTGTTGACTGGCAACATTCTAATGTCACATGCCTTTCTGGGCGTGATTTATCCGGATTCGACTTCCTAAGTGCTACCAGGGACGGATTCGTGCCAGTATCTCTAAAGCCGATTGGTAGCAATCGGCTGCCGCTCAAGTAGATGGATCAAAATGATGAGTGGCTGCAGAAGCGTCTGGACGAGTATCGGACCGAAAGGAACGATATGTATGAAGCAATTGAAGAACCAGATGACATGGATAAGTTGGGACAAGGCTTTACATCGGCTGACTTGCTGGAAGAAGTTGACATTGGGGATGGCACTGTCCCTAGACCGACATTTGTAAAGCAAAAGTTGGCGGCCGATTATAAGTCTGAATTAATCGCGCTAGTCAAAGAGTACGTGGATTGCTTTGCATGGGAATACCACGAGATGCCTGGGTTAAGCCGAGAGTTGGTCGAACATCGGTTGCCTATCAAAGCCGGCTTCAGACCATACAAGCAGCCGGCTCGCAAATTTAATCCACTGATCTATGATCGGATAAAGGCGGAAATTGGCAGGCTTTTGAAAGCCAACTT
The DNA here is from genome assembly GCA_947311845.1 of Poa pratensis. Lineage (NCBI taxonomy): Eukaryota > Viridiplantae > Streptophyta > Magnoliopsida > Poales > Poaceae > Poa > Poa pratensis. Next base: position 24,840,208 of record CAMZMU010000119.1, on the reverse strand, counting down.
TATTCGGCCCTGTAAGTATGCCGAATGGTTATCCAACATTGTGCCGGTCGAAAAGAAAGGATCCGACAAGATTAGGGCATGTATTGATTTCAGGGATTTGAATCGAGCCACGCCAAAGGATGAGTACCCTATGCCAATAGCCGACATGCTTATCAACGAAGCCTCAGGTCACAAAGTTATCAGCTTCTTGGATGGCAACGCAGGTTACAACCAAATATTTATGGCCGAAGAAGATTCGGCTAAGACGGCGTTTCGCTGCCCAGGCTTTGTTGGCTTGTTCGAATGGACCGTGATGACTTTTGGATTGAAGAATGCCGGAGCCACCTATCAAAGAGCGATGAACCTGATATTCCATGATCTTCTGGGAGTCGTACTGGAGGTATATATTGATGACGTGGTGGTTAAGTCGGACGGCGAGTCAAATCACTTGGCCGACTTGCGGCTGGCGTTTGAAAGAATGAGGAAGTACGGGCTCAAGATGAATCCTTTGAAGTGTGCCTTTGGCGTGTCGGCTGGGAGATTCCTTGGTTTCATCATACATGAACATGGCATAGAAGTTGATCCGGCAAAGATTGAAGCCATCCAGAAGATACAGGCGCCGGGTTGCAAAAATGACATGCAGAAGTTTCTGGGCAAGGTAAACTATTTGAGAAGATTCATTGCTAACTTGTCTGGAAAAGTTGATGCATTTACACAGATCCTTCGGCTCAAGAATGATGATGAATTCACCTGGGGGGCAAAGCAGCAAGAGGCGTTTGACAAGATAAAAACTTGCCTGTCTACTCCTCCAGTTCTCAGGAAGCCGGCTCATGGTCAACCTTTCCGGCTTTATATTGCTGCTGAGGACAAAGTGATCGGAGCTGCCTTAACTCAGGAAGCCGAAGGACAAGAGTACATCATCACTTATCTGAGTAGACGTTTGCTGGATGCCGAGTCAAGGTACAGCTTTGTAGAAAGGTTGTGTTTGTCTCTTTACTTTGCCTGCACCAAATTGCGACATTATCTGCTATCCAGTGAATGCAAAGTCTTTGGTCAGACCGATGTTCTCAAACACATGATACAAAGGCCGATTCTTAGTGGGCGAATCGGCAAGTGGGCGTACGGGTTGATTGAATATGATTTGGCTTATGAACCACTAAAATCTATGAAAGGCCAAATTGTAGCTGACTTTATTGTTGAACATCGGATTGACCTGGAGGAAGAAGCCGGCTTAAATATTGTGTCGGCTGTACCGTGGAAGCTTTATTTTGACGGCTCAGTCTGCAGCAGCGGACAAGGAGTTGGCATTGTGTACATCTCACCACACGGTACTGTTTTTGAAGCCTCTTGTCGTCTTGACTATTTATGCACTAACAATGAAGCCGAATACGAAGCACTTCTATTCGGGCTAGAAATATTGGTGGACGCAGGGGTAACTCATGTCGAGGCATATGGAGATTCGTTGCTTATTGTCCAGCAAGTGGCCAAGATTTGTCAATGCAACAGCGGGTCTCTCAACATTTATCTTGATAGATGCCTGGATATGATTTCAACGTTGGATTATTTCCACATATCTCATGTTCCTAGGCAAGACAATTGGCTTGCGAATGAGTTGGCACAACAGGCATCTGGCTATCACGTCAGTCGTGGTTTATTCTTTATCAAGGAACAGCCAACAACTCATGTTGCCAACTTGGAGGAAGCCAGTCAGGAAGCCGGCTTGTTGGAGCCGGCTAAGGAGAAAGCCAAACAGGAAGCCGGCTTGTTGGAGCCGGCTAAGGAGGAGTCAAGTGACAACTTGGCGGACGACTGGAGACAACCTTATATTGACTATTTACAAGATCCAAGTCGAAAAACAGACAGAGCAGTTCGGCGCCTAGCTCTCAAGTATACATTGGTGGATGCCGCCTTATATCGCCGAACTGCCGATGGTCTTCTTCTAAAGTGCTTGAATGAAGACGAAGCTAGAGTTGCCATGGGAGAGGTACATGATGGTTTATGTGGAACACATCAGTCGGCCCACAAGATGAAGTGGATGCTCAGGCGAGCAGGTTTTTATTGGCCGACAATGATCAATGACTGCTTCAGATATTACAGGGGATGTGAAACCTGCCAGAAGTTTGGAGATATTCAGTTGGTGCCAGCTTCACCTCTTAATCCAATTATAAAACCGTGGCCTTTCCGGGGTTGGGCGCTTGACTTTGTCGGCATGATCCATCCGCCTTCATCCAAGGGGCATCGGTTCGTATTGGTGGCTACTGATTATTTCACCAAGTGGTCTGAAGCAGTACCTCTCAGAAACATGACCCACAAGGAGGTGATCCAGTTTATTACAGAACATATCATCCATCGATTCGGCATTCCGCAGACTCTTACCACAGATCAAGGTACTTCCTTCATGGCTAAGGAGGTGAAGCAATTTGCCGAATCACTTGGAATCAAGATGCTCAGTTCATCTCCCTACTATGCACAAGCCAACGGACAAGCCGAGTCAAGCAATAAAATCTTGGTCAAATTGATCAAGAAGAAGGTACAGGATCATCCAAGGAGGTGGCACGAGGTACTGTCCGAAGCATTGTGGGCGCACAGGATCTCAAGGCATGGAGCAACCAAGGCAACTCCTTTTGAGTTGGTGTATGGACAAGAAGCCGTTTTGCCAGTAGAAGTGAATCTGGCTGCCTTGAGGCTTGCTAAGCAAGATGACTTGTCGGCTGAAGACTACTGCAGCTTGATGATGGACAATGTTGATGAAGTAGCCGACAAGCGTGTTATTGCCTTGCGAGAAATTGAGAAGGAAAAGTTGCGGGTGGCAAAAACTTACAATAAGAAGGTCCGGCTAAAAGACTTTCAAATTGGCGACTTGGTCTGGAAAGTTATATTGCCAGTTGGCTCTAGAAGCCGGAAATTTGGCAAATGGTCCCCAAACTGGGAAGGGCCGCTGCGAGTCGCGAGAATAGTACCCGGCAACTCTTATCTGGTGGAGACATTGGAAGGCAGCATGTTGCCTCGAGCTATCAATGGGAAATACTTGAAGAAATTCCACCCGAGCGTGTGGCAAACTGCATGAGTTGCACGTATGGCCGATATACATATATCGCCCTTAGCATATGGCCGATGAGCTTAAGCATCGCCCTTAGACAAAAACTTCTACATTGAATATTTTCTAGTACGCAAGCTCTACTAGAAAACAGGGGGGCATGTGTTAGCACCCGTTTTTGGCAGATTGCCAGTTTCAGGTTCAAGGAGGATTTGGCGGCTTAAAGAAGGCAACAAAGAAGGCTAAAATGGTGATATGGGAAGCTTTCCAGGAAAAGATGGCCGGAAGAAGGCTGCCAATAATCCGGCAACCGGAACAAGGCGGAAGCTGGATTCGGGAGTGCGAAGTTGCCTGAAGACATAGCGAGCTAAGTCAAAGGAAGCAATAAAGGTGGCTGAAAAGAAGCCAACTTTGTCAACACAAGGTGGCAAAAAGGAAGTCAATGTTGTCAAGACAAGGCGGCAGAAAAGAAGTCAACATTGTCAAGACAAGACGGCATAAAGCCAACTTTGTCAAATACAAGCCGGCAAGTCAACTTTCCACCGATCAAGGCAGAAAAATAGAAGACAACTTTCAAGGTCAAGATCAAGGCGGAAAACGAGAAGACAACTTTCTAAGATCAAGGCTGGAAAATGGGAGGCAACTTTCTAAAAGAAGCCGGACAGAAATCCGGGTCTAATACGAAGCCGATCAAGATATCTCGTCTCTAAGAAAGAAGGCAAGTTTGAAGCCAATACGGAAGGGAAAAAGGCAACTTTCCAGTAGCCAGCAAGTTGGAAGCCAGTACGGAAGGCAAAAGGCAACTTTCCGAAGTAGCCAACAAGTTTGAAGCCAACGTTGCCGGCCAAAAGTTGCCTATTTTAGAGATGGATTCGACTTAGACTATGATTTGTAAGCCTTGTAGAAGTCCATTACTTGTACGGGAAGTCCAGCCGCCTCATATATATGTGAGAGGTGACGGCCGATTGAAATTAAGCAAACAATCGACAACCTATCAATACAACCTACTTTTATCTCCTCAAACCCTTGTTTATGCTTCCGTTGTTCGGCGACTTCATCTAGATTTCGCCGGGTATCGAAAACCGAGCTGAGAGCGGCCAAGTCCGGCTTAGTTCAGCCAATCGTCGCCGGCTTCCTCAGACGGGGCTTCCCGAGGGGCTGGGGCGTCTGGTCTAAAAAGCGCCTGCTTGCTGTCTTGCGTATCGCGCTGGAAGCAGGCCTCCCGCGGGGCGAGTTGCGGAGTATCTCCCCCGGCACCGCGGGTACACGAGGACGTGTTCGTGTGACGCGTTTCGAGCGCAACAGGTGTTATACGCCGGGTGCTCAGCAGCCATTCCAGGTCGTCTTTTGTAACATCGGAACCCTCCCAACTGCCAGGGGGCAGCTTCGGCATATCTGAATCAGTCCTGCAAGAAATCGGAGATAGCCGAGTTAGGAGATTCAGAATCTTTAAGTCCAGAAGAAATCGATAATGGTGTAACCGAATCAGGTGTAAAGCGATTCGGTAGAAGCTATCCCGGATAAAGTTGTCTAGTCAATACGGAAAAGTAATTCGGCTAGTAAAAACACCTTTTCGTGAGAATCTAGGGTTACGCAAGATCTACCGCAGCAGTAAAATAGAGAGGAAATCCCGAGTAAAAAATATGGTGGAACTGCTCAAGCGGTGGCAAGCCAAACTAGGGCAATCTAGTGCAAAACCTGGAAAGGAGATCTAGGGAATGCACTAAGGCGTGACAATGGACTCGTACGCGAGTGAATCTACAAGAAACAGGCGCAAGTTCCCAACGGGACATGAACTTGCTCGAGGTCGCCATGGCCGGAAGAAAAGGAACTTACGGTTATGATGCGGCGAGGAAGAAGCTCGGTGAAGAAACGGCGGTGCAGGGCGTGGTGCGTGGCTCCGGCGAGTTTTCTCCGGCATTGTCGAGGTCTCCGTCGCGGCGAAGTCGCAAAGGCGAGATCGCAGCGGCGTCAATGGCACGGATGGAGTTCTTGGAGTGGGAAGTGCGGGGAAGAAGAGGAACCCCGCACCCCTATTTATAGCCGCTCGCAGATAACTGGCGCACTACCGCGCGGTTTTCGGGGCATGGCCAGATCAAGTGTGGCCTGAAACTCTGTGGTCGTAATTGTGGCCGTGCTTTTAAGCATAAGGAGGGTTGCGTAATTGGAAGCGGTCGCGCCGGATCGGGTGCGCCGGTCAACGAAGAAACCGAGGAGGCGGTGTCATTTAGTCAAATGCACTCAAGTACCTGGTGGATCCGGATAATGTGCTGTCAGTGGTATGTCAAATCAAAGACCCAGATTACGGGGCTTTGCACAGAGATTCCCTGCCAAGTGTCCCGGGAAATCCTGAGACATGATTCTGTAATATGGGATTCGGTTAATGGCGTTTGTGTTAAACCTGCTACGGCCCTTCAGCCAAGGCTGTAGGACCGCACCAGCTTCGGGGACTACTATCGGGGGGCTGCCCCCGAGTAGGGCAAAGAGATGGTGTAAAGGGCTGAAAAGAGTGGGCCGGATCAAGGTCAAGCCGGATCTCTTGGGCCGGATCCCTTGGACCGGATCACTTGTGCCGGATAACTTGGGAGAGTCAGTTAGCTCTCAATCATGCTAGAGTGCAGGGGGAGACCGAAGGGATCCGGCAAAGGCTCGCCGGATCAGAGGAAGGAATTCCGGCTTAACTTAGCCGGGTTGGTCAGGAAGGATCTGGCATAAGGCAATGTCGGATAATGCACAAAGGCCGAGTAATGTCAGAAAGTTCACGGGTCCTGCAGGCCTCCTGCCCGAGGTTCAGAAGACAGCCAGGTCGAGCCACGGGTTTTCCGGGTCGCTAGGTCCTAGGCGCTGACTCGGCTAATTTGGGAAAGGGCAGTGGCCTAGGCTCCGGTGGGCTACGATGGCTTAAGCTCAAAGAGGAAAAGATAGACCTGTCGTTGGACTGACAATGAGCTGGACTGAGTGACAGTAGCCAAAGCTTGTCCTGTTCCTCTTGTCCATGCCATTATCATCTCCGGCCAGGGGCATGATGGTAATCCGGTTGGTGTATAAGTAGACCAGCACATCCTCCAAGGCGAGGGAGACGACGGAGGACGGAGAAGAAGCCTCATTTCTCCCTTGCTCGATCTTCCTCCTAGAGTTCTCACCATTGTTGCTTCATACAGCTCAAGGAGCACTTTGTACTTGTCATCATTGAGATATAAAGAGAGTAGGCTAGTGCTGCAGTAGGGGTGTTACCTCCTCAAGAGGACCCCGAAGCAGGGTACATCTTGGTGTGCTTTGGTTGTTCTTGGTTTTGCTCGTTCTTGTTTGTTCTTGCATGTTCTTCGTTGTTCTTCATGCGTGCTTCTTGAGTGCGCACACCCTCCCCGGATTCCCCAACGTCCTAGTGAGCCCCCAACTTAAGCCATCCTATGGCATCTGCCGTGACACCACCACGACAGTACCATAACTTGGATGTCCGGGACAACCAAATTTGAAAGCCCCTGGTCAGTTTTTGCTCATGCCTTGGGATATGATTGGGAGAACATCTATGGAGACTATGGCTTCCAAATTCACTCCTCCAACGAGTATGACAAGGCTATGCTTGATGATTGCTATCCCCCAGAGTATGGCGAGGTCAATTCTCCTTTTATCACTGACATGTATCCATTCTATAACATGCTTGCTAAGATCTTCCGTGAGAACATTATGAACAAGGCTGGTGATGTTTCTGCTGTTCGTGGGTATATGGTTAACCTTATGCATTACACCAAGCCTAGCCATCAGCGGAAGATTGATGTGATGGATTTCATATACCGTGAGATTGAGGCTGGGGTTATGTGCAAGCGGACTCCCGCATATGCACCTCTCATTCAGAAGTTCATCAACCATGTGGCTGGTGAGACTATTATGCTTTGCCGTGAGCTTGTGAAGCCAGATTTATTTGCTCCTGTGTTCATCAAGGGTCCTGAGATTCCTGAGTTTGCCAAGGGCAAAGGCTCTTTGGTTGGTGCTCGCGCCTCCAGCTCCTGTGCTCCCGTTCCTCCGTCCGCTCCCGCTCCGGGGAGGAAGGGAGGTAGTGCGATCTCCAAGTTCTTTCAGGCGATGTTTGCCAACTGCCGGGATGCCCGTGCCTACAGCCACGACGCTCGCGAGTTAGCCAAGGAGGGCCGTCGCATTCAGAATGCGGATAAGCGGGCAGCTGGTTTGCTTTCTGAGGAGGATGATCCGTCTTTGGCCCCCACGGCGTTTCTGGACATTCCTATGCCATCCGTGACAGATGATCACTTCCTATTTGGAGCTGCTTATGATGATGAGGACGAGGAGGATGAGTAGTTGGGTTGTGTATTAGCTTCGCTCGTTTTCCCTTTTTGGCGTATTGATGCCAAAGGGGGAGAATGAGTTCTATTAGGGTGCTCCGGGGTTTTGCATGGGCTAGCACAAGCTTCTTGGCTTTTCACTTCATTTGATCTTATGAGCTTGTGCTCCTTTATTTTCATATGTGTAAGAACTATTTGTTTCTTGTTGTACCTTGGTGCGTATGTGGTAAGACATACTTTTCCCGGTATTTGTGCTTGTAATGTTGAAAGACTATGTTGTTCATCTACATATCTTGTGATCTAGTCTTTATGATTTCATTTATCATGTCTTATGTAGAGCGTGCAATTTTATCAAATAGTTCTATCATCTCCATTGTTACACATCTTGTTGGTTTATAAAATGTAGGGGGTGTGTTGATTCTTGTTGTGTTCATTTCGTGTATTCAAATGCAACTATAATGTATGCACACATCAAGGGGGAGCCCGTCTATATTTTGTAAATTCATTGCATCGTTCATATTATATATATCTCTATGCAAATCCTTATGTTGTCATCAAACACCAAAAAGGGGGAGATTGGAAAGACATGCATCTCCTAATCTAGTTTTGTGTGTTTGTTAACAACATAAGTGATGGTCTTACCGTGTGCTAAAGTACTACAGGTACAATTGATGAAAAGCACATGGCCATGTTGACCGCTCAAAAAGGAGAAAAAGATCGAAGTCGGTGGCCTGAAGATTTAATTTATTGAGTCGTAGGGTTGCCGTACTATCAAGAGGGGTTACGCTTTGGAAAGCTTGGGAAATCTTTAATCATGCTCACAAACCATATTTTCACCCCACAGCCTTCCTACTACCGTGGTGCAATTTGTCGGAAATAGATTTGCTGAAAAACAAGCCAAACTAGACGAAATCCGGATGAACCGGATTTGGTTCGGAATTCCGACCGACTCGGAATATTCCGGATAGATTCCGAACTCATTCCGGGCTGAGTTTTCAGTACTGCACTCAGTCCGGATTCGAGTTGGTTTACATCCAGATTATTCCGAATCAACCGGAATTCCGGATTAATTCCGAACCAAATCCGGATTGCACGAATCTGTGCAATAAACAGCTAGTTTTTCAGTGGACCTATTTAAGTCGCCTCTTCTTCTCCAAGAGAGGTACCACGACCAGAAATATCTTACCCACCATCGTTGAAAGCTTGAAACTCGTAGATCTCTCTCCCTACCCACTCAAACACCTTGTCCTTCTAGGACTTGGGAGAGTTGACCTAGATCTACACTTCCACCAAAGAGTTGGGTTCTTTGGAACCCTAGACGGTCGTTGGTCGTTCTTGTGGCTTTGGGAGCCACGGGGACTAGCCGGGAGCCTCCAATTGAGTTGTGGAGTCATGCCCCTAAAATTATCAAAGGAGGAACAACACCACTGGTAGGGAATTTACTAGCTAAGTAGTCTTTTACAACATTCACACCACTAAACCATACCTGGGAAAGAAGGAACAACACCACTGGTAGGGAATTCTGAACTCTCAGAGACGGTTCATCACCTTAATCAAGTATCCATCCCCCAGCAGCACCGAGTTCAGTTGGCATCCTGCCCCTCCATCTTCCACTGCAGTCTTCCACCCATAGCCAGTAGCTATATGACTAGTCATCACCGGCATTGCACCAGTGTTTTGCTTCATGTTCACCCAGGGTCCCAAGGTAACAGCGGAGGCGTCCGAGCTAGCTGCTCCATGGCATTGGCCACCATCTTCACATTCTCTTTGTCTCTTCCAGCGAACAGAACGCTCCACTGAGTAAGGTTGAAGGCTGCACGTCTCCAAATTACCTGCAGACCAAGCCATATATCATGGTTAAAGAAACTATTGTTTCTAATAACCCACAAGGTCCATAAAATGGAGGCAGTGATAGTGTTCTCCACATCAAACTTTTTCTTTGACCATAGATCAGTCACATTTTTTAAGCAACAGGGAGAACCTATCGTAATATAAATTCTCTGTACCGACGCCCAGATTTCTTTAGCCACTACGCACTCAAACAGTAGATGTTCGACCGACTCCTCCTCATTACAAAAGAGGCCAGTCAAATCACTTAGCTGCTGCCTCTTAGCTAAATTATCTCTAGTGAGCAACTTATTTTGCGTAACCAACCAATTTTTTTTTGGATTTTCGGCGGTATTTTAAGATCCCAAACCAATGCAGTGTTCACAGGCATAATCCCTCGAAAGTTCACTACCGCATAAAGAGATCTAACCGTATACAGGTTATTTGATTCCAGCTTCCACAACAGGCAGTCATCCTCCACACTAAATTGGAGGGACTGCGCTATTTGAAGGATCTCGTACCACCGCTGAAGTAAATTTTGATCAAAGCACCTTCTAAAAGTGACTTTAACTGATTCCCATCCCAAGCTTCAGCAACATAGATAGTTTTTTCATTTACAATAATGTAAACCTCCCAATATTGGATGGCGAGGCTGGAAGGACCAAACCAATGGTCCTCCCAAAATTTTACTTTCCTACCATTCCCAATCTTCCACTGATAACCCATTTTCGCAGCCTGAGCCACCCATATAACCCCTTTCCAGAATGGAGAAGCTCCTGTAGTATTACAGCAGAAGATATTGGCATCATTATCCATATACTTATGGTCAATGATTTGTTTCCAGAGTTTATGGTCATCTAGCTGATATCTCTTAATCCAAGAAGCTAAAAGGCACATGTTAAGGTCAGCTAGATTAGGGATACCTAACCCTCCATATTCTCTTTTCTGCGCAACCAGACCCCAGTTAGCCAAATGATATTTAAAATGACCTTCATAGTTATCACAAAGACAATGAGCCTTTTGGGAATTTATTAAGGCTATGGCCCATTTTGGGAATTTAATCACACTCATTCGGTACACAGGGATGCTAGCAAGAACACTCCTGACTAACTCCAACTTGGTTGCATGAGAAAGTAATTTCCTTCTCCAAACTCTAGCCTGCTTCAGGATCTTATCAACTAAAGGTTGAATATCCTCTCTCCTTTGATTTTTATGATGCAGGGGCACTCCCAGGTATTTTAGAGGGAATTGTCCCAGCCTGCAGCTAAGGATTTGCGCAACATTCTGAGCCTGGTCCTCATCCACATTAATGGGAATCATATCACACTTATGAAAGTTTATACGCATCCCAGACATCTGCTCAAAGCACGAAAGCAGCCATTTAAGATTTCTAGCTCCTACTGTATCGTTTGAGAGAAAGAGCAAGGTATCATCTGCATACTGCATACTTACTACCCCAGTTTGATTAAAGCTAGTTAGCAAAACAGTAATCTGGCCATGACCCGTAGCTTTCATCAACATTTTTGTAAAAACCTCAGCTGTCAGGTTGAACAGCAAAGGAGAGATAGGGTCTCCTTGCCGCACACCTCTGCTGGCAACAAAATAATCACTATTGGTATCATTTATTCTAACACCAACATAACCATTATCTAACAGACTTTTAATTCTAGAAACCCATTTTGGGCTAAAACCCCTCGACTCAAGGACTCGAATGAGAAAAGCTCTATCAATACGGTCATAAGCCTTCTCATAATCCAACTTAAAAATAAAACCAGATTGGTTATTTCTCACCACATCATGTATAATCACATGTGCTGAGACAACACTCTCCAAAATATACCTCCCCTAATGAAGGCGGTTTGATTTTGAGAGATCAAAGTTTCGTAGATGGTGCCAAGCCTATTGGTGGCGCACTTAGAAAAGATTTTAAAGCTACAGTTTGTCAAAGCAATAGGTCTAACTTTCTGGATATTAACCGCATCAGGTTCTTTAGGAATCAACGTGAGCAGAGAAAAAATTAGCCTATACAAATCCAAACTTCCACTGTTCCAATCATTCATTAGGACAATCAAATCATCTTTGATCAGCTCCCAAAAATGTTGGTAAAAAGAAAGGAAAGGCCATCACGGCCAGGTGCACCTTCAGCATACGAACTGAAGACTGCATCTTTAACTTCTTGCTCAGTAAAATCAGCATCTAAGAAGTTATTTTGTTCACAAGAAATTTTATCATTTTGGTCCCAGAAATCATCTAAGATATCTATACCTATTTTATCTTCGCGGCCAAAAAGAGTCTTATAGTAATCAACAGCAATATCAATGATACCTTTAGTGTCTTCAACTAGACCATTGGGTCCTTCCAAAGATGTGATAAGTTTCTTCCTCCTTCTCTGGTTTGCCGTGGCATGGAAGTAGGCGGTATTCCTGTCTCCCTCTAGAATTTGCTTTTCCCTTGACCTCTGTCTAGCCTTGATCTCCTCTTTCCTCCATATATCTGTAAGTTCAGATAAAATACATTTCAATCTAGACTTAGCATTAGGAGAAAGAGGTTGAGACTCAGCCAAAATGTCTAATAGATCGTATTCAGCTACCAGCTGTTGTCTTAATCTCTTTTGGGCAGCCTCAACATTAATACACTACCCTTTAGAATTTTTTCTTAGATTTCTGACTTTAAACTGACATCTATCTAAGGCTCTGCGCAGGTTGCAAGGGGTTGACCAAGATTTAATAACTACTTGGTCAAAACCTTCAACCTGTAACCACCACTTCTCAAATCTAAACATCTTAACTTTACAGACAGCTATCACACCCGTATCTAAAATAAGAGGTGTGTGGTCACTCCCTACTCTGGCCAGTGTTTTGACATTGCTCGCAGGGAAACTACTGTCCCAACAAGTAGTAACAAACACTCTGTCCAGAATGGCCATAATCAAGTTATCTTAATTATTAGCCCAAGTATATTTCCTCCCAGCGCTTTTCAATTCTAAAAGCCCAAACTTATTTATCCAATCATTAAACAAATCTGCCCAATGTTGGTTAATATTGCCACTACTTTTTTCACTTGCTTCTCTAATGAGATTAAAGTCTCCAGCAATGACAGTAGGGCCTGCCCACCTCGAGAACACATTATGAAGTTCATTGATGAACTCCAGCTTATGTTCCTCATAGGCAGTACCATATACTGAAATATATCTCCACACACCATTATCACTCTTGTTTTTAAGAAGAACAATAACACTGTAATTATTAATCTCCCAGGAGATAATCTCAAAAAGATCCACACTAACCCCTACCAGGATACCACCAGCAGTACCCACATCAAGAAGCCAGTTCCAGGCATATTTGCCCACTGGATCTAAAGTTCTGAGCTGAAAGGGTTCAAACTCAGTTTTCTTTGTCTCAGAAAGACTAATTAAATCAGGATGATGATCACTAAATAGATCATGCACCCTACCCAACTTACCAGGTCCGTTTAACCCTCTTGGGTTCCAGATAAAGGCGACTACCATTAAAATCTTAATTTCTTTTTACTCCTACTTTTCCTGTTGGTCACCTCTACCCATGGTGACTCAACAGAGCTGTCATCACTACTGCGAGAGCAGCTCGGAGAAACCCCACCTTCCATACTTGGTGTAGGGTTTCCCAACATTTATTCCCAAGTAAGACTAATGTCACTGGGTAGGAACATATCTGGGTTATCAGAGTGGAACTTGTCCAATCTATCGATTTCCACACTTTTAACCACCTCAATATTGTCTTCTATCTCACTATCAGAAACACCTAGGCTAATGCCAGCATTTCGTGCATTGTGAATCAAAGACATATTATCAAGGGCAGCAAATGAATTTGAAAAACCATGTACAGTACCTCTAGGTTTGCCGACATCTCTAGCTTTTTTCAACTCCTGAGCTTTTTCCAAGATCGTTTTACCATCTTTTTGAATCCTTTTACTCATTCTAGTGGCCTGTACCGGACCCCATTTCTTTTGCTTCTTGTTTTGTGGGGCAATCTCAATCACAGCAGGGTTGACATTTCTCACTGCTACTTCCCTCTCAGCTGGCTGGACCTCATCATCCTCCGAGTCTTCCATCAGTGTTAACAGGTTAGCAGCAATATTTTCACCAGGTGCCCTATCAGACACTGCAGAGAAAACACCCACAGGTCGAGTCTGTCCATCTGTAATCTTTTGACGTACGCTTTCTTCCATCCTAGCTTCAGAGATCAGAACATGGACATTTCCAACCGTGACGGTTCGGGTCCCGCCTCTGGTAGAACCACTGGCAGGTGCAGGAGTTGTGTATGGTGTTTTATCAGTATCCATCAACCCTGGACCCCCTTTATCCTTCTCATGCAACTCTTGGAAATCATCACCTAGGCCATCCTCATCTTGGTCTGATGGACCATCATCTCCCAGATTACCTCCATCACCAGTATCCACCTCCAAATCCTCTTCATCTACTGTAAAGAAGATAAGGAACAATTGCTGTTCCATCTCGAACAGTCTGTCCTTAGGAAGTTTTTCACCATATCTTACTGAGACTTTGATTCTCACCACCCTATAGAAGCTTCTGAAAATTGTGTGCCAATCAATATTGACCAACACACCCACAGTTGAAGCAATCTGACAAATAGTCTTCCAAGAGCACCATTTAGTAGGGATGTCCTCAATGTTGATCCATGTCTCCTTTAGTTCATCAAAAGGTTCAGCTTCACCATTCCACTTAGAAAAGGCTATGCTGACTCCCTTCCTTTTGAGATTAATGGATGGAAATTCCACCAGATCATCAATCTTCTTTGACGGCGGCAAGCGCAACATGTACTTGTTCGAGGCAAGCTGTCTGAACTGCCAATACCAATTCATTTTCCAAATTTCACTCAAGTTCTGCTCAAGTTCCTACTCATTTACCTCTCCCTCGATAACTGTCACCACTCCCACATTATCAAAGTTGAGCCACTTGGACGCCTCTGGACCTTCAACTTCTACATGGAAGAATCCTAGTCCGGGGTTAGCACTCCCCCAGAACTGTGCCATTGGCATGGGTTTGTACCACTCCATGCAAGAGTCCATGTGGTGGCCTGCCTTATTACACATAAAGCAGCACTTCTGTTTTGTGCAGATCCCAACATAATGCCCGGGCTCTCCACAATTATAGCAGATCATGTCCTTGTACTTAGGATCATATGCCACGGCTGCAGGTACTTTCTCTTTTTCTTTGCTCTTATCACTCTGAGCTTTTTCCTGCCTAACTGCCTGCTGAGGAGCCGAGGTTGATCTCCCCTGTTGATTATTCTTCTTCTTAGCCTTATTGCTTTGCTGCGAGCTCGCACTACTTGTCTGACTCGGAGCTTGCGGTTGCTGAATAGCCATCTGGGGCAGCTGACCTTGCGTCCCACCACCTGAAGGTTGATTGAACTGTCCTGTAGGCGTAGGCATCATCTGATTCTGCATCATCTGATTCTGAAACATCTGAAACGGCGGCCATGCCCCCATCGGATACTGAGGGAACATCCCCTGCTGTTGCATCATTTGAAACATCTGCCCTGGATCAAAGCCTCTCGGCTGTAACTGCAAGGGTGCCGCCGTACCCGGCTGATTCTGCGGCAGAGTATTGGGACGCTGAGTACCTGAAGCCGACGCCGGCGGAGGAGCCACAGGGCGCGTCGGTCGCTGTAGCCCGCGGCCACGATTGGCCCCGTATCTCCCACCCTGTCCAGCACCCGCCATCAGTATCTCTGCGTAGGTCTCCCTCCCCGCCTCCCGCCGCCACCAATCCTTTGAAAAGCTAAATCTCTTTGGAACTGGCAAGCGACCTTCACCAGCCGGGAAACAATCCCGGGCTGTGAAGGATTTGCTCTCGAATAACCCCTTCTCAATCCAGACGAGAGTCGATTTTGGGGCTGAAACCCTAGCTTTGGCTCGCCGTCTCTCAGAAGGGGAAGACATCCCTGCAACTTCTAGATTGGTTGTCGAAGGCGTATTCCGAGATCCCGTGATCTTCTCATGGCGACCCGGAGCTTTTCCACCATGGATTCTGCCATCTGGCGCGCATCCAAGCCCCGCACCACCCCTCCGACCGACAGGCGGGTCCCGGAGATTCAAATCCCCGTTCCCCGCCCCGATTGCTGTCTCGCCGCGTTTCCTGATCGGCGACGAGGACGGTCTCGCGCACGGCGAGGGCTCCCGTCGGCGCGTCGGGGCATCTCCTCCACCACACGCAGTTCCTCTCCTCGACACCCCAACACCACCCACCGCTCCCGCATATGTGGCGCGTGGCAGGCTAGGGCGAGTCGGAGAAGCAGGGGCCGTCGCGAACTCGGCGGCGTTCTCACGTGTCGAAGTCGGCGGCGGTGGAGGTGGGGGCGGCGGAGGCGGAGAGCTCATTGCAAAAATCTTTGCTTACCATACTTATATGGGCCCAAACCCTATTGCTCCTATGTATTTCTTTTATCTTTGATGTGCTATTTAAGATAGTTTTTTCATCAGGCTTTGTATTGATCCGTTAATCGTGGTTTTATTAATAAAATGGGACGAAAAACTGTTTCGGAAAAAAGCTGTCGTGCACGCATATGGCCAACTGGTAGCACCGTGGCAGCACCACTTGTACTGTACATGCTTAGTTGCATTAAAATAGGCTTTGTGTTTAATTCCGTGTCATGTTAAATCATCCTTAATGATCGAGCTTGTCTTGTCTGCAAAGATTTCTCTTCTCTCTCCTCGGGCGGCAATACGCGTATGTGTACTCTGTGTAACAGGTGGGTATTTGTTTAATCCGATGATGCCACGTCTGCATACATGCAGCTGCAATAATTTCATTAGAGATAAACACACCATTGGTCACTGAACTTAAATTAGATGAGCAGTTTGGTCACACAACTCTCAAAGTGTGATAAATTGGTCACTCAACTCTCAAAGATGAGTATATCAGTCACAATTTTGCCAACAGAGCACCAAACGATGACGTGTTTCGCTGATGCAGCAAAATTACAGTGACGTGGCATGCTGACTGTGTTGTTTTTTTGCACAAAGGACCTTGCTGATTTTTTATCACTGCATGCACACATCACCATGGTAAGACATTTCCTCGAACAGCTTATGGTCGCCAGAGTACAGAGATCGTCAGCGATGGGAATGATGGGGAGGCGGCGGCGGAGAGCTCGGGTGGTGGTCGGAGGAAGGTCGTGGCGGGCGAATCACTAGATTGTGCCTCCGGAAGCCGAGCTTGTGGTCGGCACACGGTGGCCCGTGCGGGGGAGCTGCAGTGGGGTCTCAAGGGCGGCGCGCTTCGGTGGAACGCCGAGGACAGCGCGAGCTGTGCTGGAACACCGTGGGAGGCGCGCTTCCATGGAATGCCGATGACGGCGCATTTCCAGGAGGCCGTCAGAGCTCGTGGCCTTGGTGACCAACTGCCCGACGCCGGAGTTGGAGAAGACGATGGAGGCTCGTGGCCGTCCTGACCTGCTAGAGCCTAGAGGCAGCGTGGGGAATAAGAATCCAATATTCTCCAGGGGTTTTATTGCAATGTTTTAAGTCTCCAATACTAGTCAACTGCACAGTCAACATGTCACGTATGCACCACTTTGCTGTGCTGGCGACTTTTGAACCGGTATACTCATCCTTTGAGAATTCAGTGACCAATTTGCACATTTTGAGAGTTCAGTGACCAAACTGCTCATCTAATTTAAGTTCAGTGACCAATGATGCGTTTATCACATTTCATTATCTTTTGGTCGCCAAATTACGAAAGGCAGCAAAACAAATTGTTGTGCGCAGCTTAAGTAAAACATGTGCAAAATCGGCGACAACGGGGACATGCACGTACAAGAGACGCTAGGACGGAAGCAGTGGGCAGAATATTTCTGAACGGTCATACTCGTTTCAAACTCACAATGACATGTCATGTAGCTCTGTATTGTCACGAATGAAAAAGTACCCGATGTAGCAATGTACTACTATTGCATCACGTGTTTTGGATTCTCTTGTTTCTACTTGTCGACTGTCGTGATGAGGTTCTGTTGAGGAAAGTTATGTTCCATAGCTAGGTTTAACTGTCCACTGCCCTTTGTCGATCGCGGTAGTTTTATTTTAAACTGAGGTAAAAGTTTTAACTCCTCTCGTTTAATAAAAAGAAGAGGATTGTTACCATCAACCTTTTGTTACATGGTTTCCTTTTTGTAATACATGGTCTGCAGATTCAGTAGTGTTTCTAGCTTAATAATAAATCATCTACCTAGCAGAACATTGGAAAATTCATGCACACATTATCACACAGGAGATGGAATAACATGTAGTGCTCAACTATCACACATAATCAATATCACAAAATCAGCATCACATCAAATGATACTCGATAGGTAACGGCCAGGATACTGCCAGAGATGGAGGACGACTAAGCTCTTCACCGTAGGGGACAGTTTATTTCCTTTTTGTGATGGAAGGGATCAAACAGGTTGCATATTTCAAAATCAAGGGGTTTTGTGCATCAAATACATATTTTTGAAGGCATTTTCTCAAAATTGCCTCCATATGTTCACTTGCATGCATATCATTATAAATTTTAGGAATTTGCTGTTTTGCAATCGACTGATTTCGATTTCGTCGTCAGTCGATTCCAGGGAGGGAAGCACGGAGAAGAAGCCCGAGGGCGCAGACGGGGGCGCCGTGGCGAGCGGCAGCGAGGCGAGGCGACGTCGGCTAGGCCTCGGACAGGACGTCACCGGAGGCGGGGACGGCGCCGCGAGCGGCAGCGAGCAACGACGTTGCCGGTGGAGGCGAGGGAACAGGGTTAACAGGTGTAGGTGGGGGGCCATATCGTGGTGACCGCCGCTCGGATTAGGTAGCTCCCTCACCGGAGGCAGGGACGCCGGCGGCGAGCGGCAGTGAGGCGCGCCGTCGCAGCCGGAGGAGAGGAAGGCGGCAGCCAGAGGTAGAAAAAGAAGGCGACAGTCGGAGGGAGAAGAAGAAGGCTGACGTGTCGACGTACGATTGGCTCAAAATTCGACTGACGACGAAATTATTTTCAGTCAACTGACAAATAGACACTCCCTTTTTCTAAAGTTACATTCCATAGTGTCAGTGTAACTGTGGCAAATTGACTCTACCAATATCTAAATAAGATACGTGGTACAGCGAGATGGACGTTCTGGAAAAGAAAGTACTACTTTTTTTTTTAAAACAACTTCCTGGATATATTAATGAACATGAGAGTACAGGAGACATCCGGAAGCAGCACAGCTGTTCCGAAATTTACAGAGAGGACCCTGAAAATCAAAAAAATTACAACCAAACCCCTGGGACCAACTCTGCAGAGACGATTCCGCCGCCGCTCGAACCGCCGCCGTCGCACCACCGGAAAAAGGAGACGAAGACGATCGAAGCCGCAGCTGTGTCGCCGGATTGAACCTTTAGAGGTACACACCTCGTTGTAGTCGCCGCATGAGCCACCCGTCGCGCTCGACGGGAACTTGAAACGGAGCTGTCAACATCGGCGGGGGCGACGCCCCGATTCAGTCCGACGGTCAGACCGCATATGCCGGCGAAGACCAGCTTGCAGGCCTGCAAGCAAACAAGAAGGAACAGCAACACAAAAGCAAGATCCAGCAGATCCTTCATCTCCCTTCTCCTCCCACCACAGCAGCAAGAAAGAGATCGAAGAGACCACAAGATCCGCTCCAGATTCGGCCCATCGAGCTTATTAAAGCAGGCGCTTGTAGATCCACCACCCGCCGGCCCCATCCACCACGGATCCTTGCCGGCAAGAAGCTTCACCGCACCGCGGCCGCTGCTCGGGAACGGCCGCGTCGAACGCCAGGGGAGGAAAGACGGCATAAAGCCAATCGCCACGGAGGCACAAACCCTACAACTACTAATATATACAGCGGGCCGGCACCCTATTCCATCTCCACCCCAACCAGCGTAGCCGCCGGCGGCGAGAGAGGCCGGAACTAGGGACGGACGGTGGACAAAGAAAAAAAAAAGTACTACTACTCGCATCCTTGTCAGTAAAGAAAGACACCGTGGGCATCAAAAGATACGTTGTTCACTTGCATGCATGTGCCGTTAAATGGCGATATTCTGGGCATTGACTCCAAGTCTCGATTGATGGAACCATGTTTGCGCTAGAGTCAAAATTCACTTTTGTATTTACCAGAAGACTGAACTGAAGCGGGAGAAAGAAAAAACTGAATATCAATAATGCTTCACAGTGGAGGTACGTATATAGCCAGGTGCCGTATTCTTTGCACAGTAGACAAACTAAAGCATGCCACTTGGGCATTAATTTCAAGCAAGTATCTCCCTATATACTAGCTAGACGAGTACTAGTAATGCCTGGACCCGTGGAGCAAAGCCCTAGAAGTGCCAAGATCAGGCAATTAGAGATCATGGAACGATAATGATGGACAGGAAAGGCCACAGTTTCAAGAAAGATCCCAGTAAGTACAGATCTCTATCGTTTCGCTTGTTTTAAATTTGTAAGTTGCGTCCTTCGGATGGTTTTAAAATTCCTTTCTTCCAGTGGGCATTCCATTCCAGCTAAGGGTCGACACGCCCTGACATGAGGCAGACAAAACCGCACACGTTAGCCGCCGAGCTGATCGACGGGCTCCGCATGTAGGGAACTCGATTACAATTATTTTCCTTAGCCGGTCATCCAGCTTTGTTTATTATTGACGCTAAACACGTACGTCCTTTAATTTGCGCTAAAGACGCCTTCAAACATGGCCTCCGGATTTTTCTATGGGCACAAACTGATCAGTGTGCGAGATAACTGGAATTGAAGCTTGCAATTTCCTCGGTATTTCGTCAAGGTGATCGACTTGTATGGCTTGTTTTAGGTCAGTGTACGGCAAGCGTCCTGAAATCCTGACCTGATTTTTACCGTGCACTGTCCGGCCCGTGCATGGTCCTGAAATTACCACGGCCCCCGGCCCGTGCTGTTTTGCGTGTGGAGAACACTTTGCGTCTGCGATGAAAGAAGAAGTCAACGAGACCTCCACCCAGTGGCGGAGCCAGCACTATGGAGTTGGGTTCATCTGAACCCAACAAAATTTTGTAAATGCTCTAGTGAATCATTGGTGGTGAAAGAAAAAATAGTACTAAACCCATGTACTATATGAAGATGAACCCATCAAATATTTTGGCTAGCTTCGCCACTGCCTCCACCATCACCGTGTTATCTTCTTCTACCCACGTCTCTTCTATAGAGGAAAACAAATAAACATAACAGGATCGACTCCCAGTGACTGACTGCCAGTTTCCTCTCTCTCCTCGCGTCTCTCTCAATCTCTCACTCTCGAACCGGAAATGACAATTTTGTCCTCTAGGGCGCCAGACCACCCGGGACTCTCTCTCTCTCTCTTAAGGAAAAGACAGGCAGTTTGCATTTGCACAGCCAGTTTCTCTCTCATATCATCTGCGTCCTCTCTCTATCTCCACCTTCTCTCGTACACGAAAACAAAGCTAGCTAGCTCTTGAGCTCGTGCAAATTGCCAAGAATAAGCACGAACTAGCTAAGCTGTCTTCTAGCTGCTTCGTAGGTACAGCCTGCATATATACATACCACAACCGATCGCGGAGAGGGAGAGAGTGGTAGTCATGTGCGACTACTTCTTACAGAGGGTGGAGGGCGACCAGCAGGCCGGCGGAGACCTCACCGACATCGTCCGAGCCGGAGGCGACATGCCGGCCGGCACCACCGGTCTCCCTTCGACGGCCACCGAGTGGCTGCAGCAACCGACGGGCCCGATCCTCTTCCAGTCGTCCTCGGACGGCTCCCGGGCGAGCGGCGTAGACGCCTTCGGGGACCCGTTCTCCGGCCTCCTGGACCCCTTCAGCAGCGACTACCCCTCCTCCTCCGGCAGCGCCGCCGCCGACTTCTTCGACGCCATCAAGGATGCAATGGATGTCGGTATGGCCAAGCAGGTCGGCTTCGTTGACGCGGCTGGCTGCGGCGCCGGCGGCGGGACTGTTGGTGCTGGTGGAAGGATGTTGGACATGAGGAATCACGCTATGTTTCCCAGGGAGATGCCGATGCCGGGCGTGTCGCCGCGGGCGATCGGGTCGTACGCGGCGATGGGCTGTGGCGCGCCGATGGCCGCGCACGGGCAGGCGGCTGGGCCACCGTGCGGGTTCGACGCTGCCGCAGGGCTGCAGATGTCGTCTTCTCCGCGTGCCAGCGGGATCAAGCGCAGGTTCGGCTCTGGTCCTTACTCGTTAGCTAGCTGTATCAAATTAGATCTACAAAAAAAATCTTGATCAGTGCGCCCCGAAGTATGTCTTGATTTCCATAGCTTTCACCGACAAGTGTAATTAAGGATGGAGGTTCCTTGTCGAGGAGGAAACACTGTTTAAGATTCGTAATTTGCTCCATTCCTGCTTAGTTTTTCCTCATTCTGCAACTCCCGAGAATGTAAGGATCGAGATGAAAATTAAATGCATGGCTCGTTTTGGCTGTGACAAGAAAAGCAGCAATACCCGAGCTTCTAATCCTTCTGAATCACAAAAAAGAAAAAACTCTCATCTCCTAATTATTACACCAAAGTAGCCAACCCTTGTTTTCATTTTTGTTTTGACAAACACATGCACTGGACTACTGGTTGCTCTTGCTCAAATTCTGTGTGGGTTGCTATATTAAGGGGTGGTCTTGTGTCTTTGATGCAGGAAGAACCAGGCAAGGAAGGTGGTGTGCATACCAGCACCTGCAGCAGCAGTACCTGGGAAGACCACTGGGGAGGTTGTTCCTTCTGATCTCTGGGCTTGGAGGAAGTATGGCCAGAAGCCTATCAAAGGCTCCCCCTACCCAAGGTACGACATGTATATCACATTAATTTCTCTCTGCACTTACATATATGGTACTATGTTATATGGCCGCACCTCTCTCTCTCTCTAGTTCTTTTTTGCTCTCATGTATATATGCTTCAGGCTATGATGTGAGCCTGTTATACCGAGCGAAATACGCAATGTTTCCCCAGGCCCCAACTCCTCTAGTCCTAAACTTCTCCTCCCCAAACTAGATTTGAAATCTTTAAACGTTACCAACTTTGACATAAAAAAATTGTTTTGAGAATCGTCTGGTCTTAATTTCCGGTAGCCAAACACAGCCTCTGTAGAAATAATATTCCTGGTAGCTGACTTCTTAATTATAATAGAATCATGCTTAAGCTCACAGATTCTCCTCTTCGACCAGAGAGTGAAACGCTCAAACACATGAATAGCTCTCTATTTTCTAGTATTGCTCTACCTGTTTAGTTGTAGAAGCACATGATAAGCTAGTTTACATCTATTGCTATTGGCAAGTGGGAAGGTAGTACTGCATTGAACTGTTGTGCTCTTTTTTTTCTTCTTGGAGTTGTATTATTAGTTTGTCCTTCCAACTTGACATCTACAATTAATTGTACAGTTCAAATAATGTTTATATTAGTGCCAGACTGCCAGTAGACTCGCACTTTGATTTTGTACTTAATTGAGAAATTCAGGTTGGCCGGTTTTTCCCACCGGTGAATCCTAAAGAAACACTTTCATATTGCTCATTTCTTCCAAAAGTACTTCAATAATGTTTTGAGTTGAACAAACAAATGAACCCTAATTATATGGACATTTCCATTATATATATATACATCATCTTTTATTTTTTGCTGCTTCGAGTTTAGTATGAGAATTAGTACTGTCATATGAAGTTATTAAAAGAAAGGAAATTATATATGACCTTACTTACTATTTCGTCAAACCAACTCTTTATTCCATTAATCCAACATATATATAAATATATGATATATAACCGCCCATGAATGGATTAATATTTTCTTTGTTGATGGCCATATATTGATTACGCTTGTACTCTTATTTTTTAACATGTAGTTGGGACTAATAAAGATTTTCTAGTATTGGATTAACTTTTTTTTTTAAGTTAGCAAATTTGAACATCAAGTTCACCTAGGTTGGGTTTGGCACTTTGACACCATGTGTAAACGTAGGCGGCAGACCATTCATCTAAATAACATTCCACCATTTACAAATTCTTAAAGTCCATTTGCAATTACATATGTAACACAATGGTCAAAATTACATTCCACCCGTTCAAATCAGAATAGATGTCTTTTTAGCCTGTTCAAATTTTCTCAAAATACTCTTTCTTCTATTGTCTCAATGCAATTTTAATCATTATGCTTATTTATTTTTATTGGTCAATGTCATAAAATAGAGATAATGAACTTCTTTTGCTGGCATACTTTGCTTTGTGAAGGAAATAAAGATAATGCAATGCCATCGGAAGGAAAAAAAAGTAAAATATGAACACTTCACTCACACTCTTAATTCTTGTGCCCAACTCTAAAAAGACATATATCTTGGAATGGGTGGTTGTATTTAGCCGTAACCTAAGTCTGCACAAATTTAAAAAAGTCCTAATATCGACTACCAGTTAGGAAAAGTTTGTCTTTTGCATTGTAGGTTCTTGTGGCCACTTTTCTGTTCAGCTCAATATTTTATGGGAGAAATAAAATTTCCAATTCTTGAATATTTTTTACATAACTTAATTCATTGTAATACAATAGGTTACGATAGGTTTGGGGGGGGGACTGACACAACACTATCAGGGTGGCCTCTTTCTATTTATATTAGAGACATACATATTACAACTGCATCGGTTAGGATTAGAAGCCCAATACATATAAAATCTAACACCCTCCCTCAATCTTAACGGTATTTAACAAGTTAAGATTGTGCCGACATGCATCAAACAAAGGCAAATGCGACGACTTGGTGAAGATATCCGCAAGCTAGTTGATCCTTTGATGAGATAAACTTGATATGTAGAAGGTTCTGAGCAACTCGTTCCCTCATAAAATGATAGTCAACCTCAATGTGCTTCGTCCTAACATGGAACACTAGATTATTGGACAAATATGTAGCTCCAATATTATCACACCAAAGTACTGGTGGATGCCCATGTGATATACCCAGCTCCTAAAGTAGTGACTATTTCCAAATCAACTCAGCAGTTGCATTAGCAAATGCTTTATACTCTCACTCGGTGCTCGAATTGGCTAGTGCATTAATTCAATATGGTATCAGATCCAGATGGTCTCAAGTTCAAACCCTGACTAACGTGATGTTTAATATAAAAATAGTTGCGGACTCCCATTTATTGCACATCAAAGGTCTTCCCGTTTGTCCAGCCTATACGTGAGAGGGAGTGTTAAAATATAAAACCTAGCCCTTTCCCTCAGTTCAGACTTTTGAGATAATTGGCTAGTGCATCAATTCAATATTCACGTGTATGAATTGCATTCCATGATGCTTCTAGAAATTTCGTCCATGATGCTTCGGGGAAAATTGTGTTTCGCTTTTGCAAAGAAACTGGTTTCCACCTGCTGTGACAAAAAAATTCCCAGTGATCACCACAAGAAGACTGTCCTCTGCCGAGTATAAAAAGTACTTGGAAATTATTTTCTTGTATTGTTTGCCAAGTATTATCTTGGAGTAAATCTGAAGGCACATAGTGAAGCGCAACAACCTGATCCTGCACCTGAGCACGTGTATAGAAAGCATCAACACCAATATGCTTGGTCAGCTCATGCTTGACCGGATCACGTGCAATACTGATAGCACCTGTACTGTCACACAAAAGTGGAGTGGGTGTCGTAACAGAGACCCCAAAATCTGCAAGCAACCACCGTAACCAGGTCACCTCAGCAATCAACGAAGCCATAGCCCGCAGCTCAGCCTCAACACTCGAACGGGAAACCGCGACCTGTTTCTTCGTCTTCCAAGCAACAAGCGAACCACCAAGAAACACACAGTAAGCAGAAAGTGAACGACGATCCGTAGGATCACTCGCCCACGTGGCATCCGAGTAACACTGGAGCTGGAGAGAGCTGGAACTAGGGAAGAAAAGACGACGAGTAATCGTGCCACGAAGATAACGAAGGACACGGAGGAGATGACTATAGTGAACGGTGGTAGGAGCTGAGACAAACTGACTCAGAATATGGACGGGATAAGAGATATCAGGGCGAGTGACAGCGAGATAAACAAGACTCCCAACAAGATGGCGATAACGTGTGGGATCAGAAAGAGGCTCACCATCAGTGGATCGAAGCTTAACATTAAGCTCCATAGGAGTCTCAACGGTACGCTCATCACTAAGATCAGCCCGAGAAAGAAGATCCTGAATATACTTTTCCTGGGAGATAAAGAAGCCATCGGCTGTAGAAGAAACCTCAATCCCAAGAAAGTAGCGAAGAGGACCAAGATCAGACATGAGAAACTGCTCACGTAGACGTGCCTTAACAAAGGCAATGTGCTCAGGGTTATCACCAGTGATGATCATGTCATCAACATAGAGAAGCAACAAGGTCCGACACCGAGAAGAGGTGTAGACAAACAGTGCTGGATCATGAGCACTGGGAGAGAAGCCAGCGGCAATAACCACAGAGGAGAAACGCTCAAACCAGGCACGAGGGGCCTGTTTGAGACCATATAAGGATCGTCGAAGACGACAAACCATCCCATCGGGAACAGAATACCCAGGAGGAGGCTGCATGTAAACCTCCTCACTCAACTCGCCATTAAGAAAAGCATTCTGAACATCAAGCTGGGATACAGACCAGCGTCGAACAGAAGCAACAGCAAGAAGAGTACGAACAGTGGTCATATGAGCGACAGGAGCAAAAGTCTCGTCATAGTCTCGGCCGTGCTCCTGCTGAAAGCCACGAGCCACAAGACGCGCTTTATAGCGCTCGAGAGATCCATCAGAGCGGGTCTTAATTTTATAGACCCACTTACACGTGATAGGACGAACACCTGAAGGGGGAGAAACAAGATCCCAGGTGCCAGTGCGCTCAAGCGCAGCAATCTCCTCAGCCATGGCCAGCTGCCACTCAGGATGACGCTCAGCATCCCGATAAGAAGTCGGCTCGGAGACAACAGAAAGACCATACTTACTAGGAGTATAACGGTCTGGAGGACGACGCTGACGAACAGGCCGTGAATGGGAAGGCTCATCAGCAGAAGATGACTCATCAGAAGAAGAGGAAGAAGGAGGAGCCGAAGAAGAGGAAGAAGGAATAGGAGAAGGAGGAGCCGAGGCAGGAGAACGAGGAGTACTAGGGGTACTAGACGGAGGAGAGGATGGCTCCGAAGATGGAGGAGGCGCACCAGGTGTAGAAGATGGAGAACTAGGAGATGGGGAAGAGACAGCAGGAGGTGAATCCGGAAAAAGGAGAAAAGAAATATCATCCACCGGATAAGTGCCAGAGGTATGGCGAGGATAGAAGGAGCGCGTCTCATCAAACGTGACATCACGAGAGATGCGCATCCGACGAGCAACAGGGTCCCAACAGCGGTAGCCCTTATGCTCATCACTGTACCCAAGGAAAACACACTCAGCAGACTGAGCGGTCAGTTTGGTGCGTTCGCGGGGAGGAAGAAGAACATAGCAAGCGCAACCAAACAAACGAAGAGCCGAGTAATCTGGAGAGGTACCAGAAAGACGCTCGAGAGGAATGCCACCTTGAAGGGCAGCAGAGGGCTGAATGTTAATGAGGTAAGTCGATGTAGCGACAGCCTCAGCCCAGAAATGTGGCGGAAGAGAGGAAGCAATCATCATAGCACGGGCAGTCTCAAGAATATGACGATGCTTACGTTCGGCGACACCATTTTGAGCATGGGCACCGGGACACGAAAACTGAGCAAGGGTACCCTCCTCAGCAAGAACACCACGCAGTGCTGAGAGATATACTCACCTGCAGAATCAGCACGAAAGACACGAATAGGCGTGGAATACTGAGTACGAACCATGGCAACAAAGCGCTTATAAATGGAGAGAACCTCACTGCGAGAGCGCATAAAAAATAACCAGGTGTACCGAGAAAAATCATCAATGAACAAAATATAGTATCGATGACCCCCCTTTGACTGAAGGGGAGCCGGACCCCAAACATCTGAATGAACTAAATCAAAAGGTCGCTGAGATACAGACGCACTAGTAGGATAGGGAAGCTGAATCTGTTTACCTAACCTACAACCCTGACATGAATGTAAAGACACATCTCCTGAAACAGACCCTAGAAGACCTCGACGAACTAATGACGATAAACGGGAGCCACAAAGGTGACCCAGCCGATGATGCCACTGCTGGAAAGAGCCAGTGACAGAAGCAGCAACCGCAGGAGAACTGGCAGATGAAGTAGCAGCGGAAGGAACACGAAGCCAGTCTAACTCCCAGAGCCCCGGAGACTGAAGACTACGAGGGCCAGCTCCAACCAGGGCCTGAGTCCGACGGTCCTGAACAGCACAAGAATCAGCGTCAAGAATGACGCGACAACCAGAATCAGTAAGCTGACTAGCAGAAAACAAGTTCATCTTAAGGCTAGGGACATGAGAAACATCAGGAACAGAGAAAGATGAAGTAGAGAGGGTGCCTCGACTAGAAACAGGAAGAGAGGTACCATCAGCCGTGATGACACGAACAGGAGAAATAAGAGAGCGAAGAGCAGAAAGAATAGAAGACGCAGAAGTCATATGAAAAGAAGCTCCAGAATCCAGATACCACGGGGATGACATACCTGATGTGTAGAAGGTGGTGGTCGCGTGTTGCCAGAAGATCCAGACACAGAACCAGCAGAACCCGGCAAGGAAGAGCCGGAAGCAGCGAGCAGACCACGAAGACCACGGATAATGTCCTGATCAGACAGTGCAGCAGCAGAAGAACCTGAAGAGCCTGAAGATCCTGAAGAACCAGTCCTCCGACGAGCAAGATACTGCTGACGTAAGCTGGGATCCCTCTGCCAGCAGCCAGAAATATCATGGCCAGGCTTGCCACAGTAGGTGCAAGGACCACGAGAACCACGAGACTGCGGGGGCTGACTCTGACCCTGGACCTGAGGAGTAGGTAGTATCGGCGGTACTGAAGACCGCGACGGAGGCTGTGGCGGAGCAGGACCACGAGCAGACGGCAGGAGGACCACGAGCAGCAAGAACAGAGGGAACCTCCAGAAGACCAGCACCACGAAGACGAGTCTCCTCAGCACGAAGCTCAGACAGGACCTCAGAGAGCGGAACACGACCACGGGCATGTAGCTGTGCACGGCGTGGCTCAAACTCCTTGCGGAGCCGCGACAAGAACTCAAAGACGCGCTGAAACTCCAGGTCGGCGCGAACAATCAAGCAGCAGGGACAGGTGGCACACACAGGCGTACGAAGAGAATCAAGCTGACGCCAAATAGCAGCACTCTGAGTGTAGAACTCATCAATAGTCAAATCGCCCTGCTGAAGGGCATGCTCCTGGCGGACCACAGACAGGTAAAGAGCATCCCCAGACGGCTGATAACGCTGACGAAGAAAGGCCCACTGAGCAGCAGCAGTGGGAAGAGCCATAAACTCAGCAGCATACTGAGGCAGGACACTGGAAGTCAGAACAGCAGCAGCACGAGCATCCTCATCTATCCACTGAGAGTAGGCAGTCAGATCCTGCCGGTATGTCGCAACAGCAGCAGAATGGTCCTGGACCTGCCGGTCATAAGCAGTCAGAGCAATAGCATCAGCACGAGTGGCGGAATCCTTGTCCTCCTGAGAAGCATCAGAGGCAAGGGCAGTAGGCGTCGGTGCAACAGGCACCGAAGGAGCAACGGGGTGGGGCGGACAGGGACCTCGCCAGAAAGCACACCCCACAGACGAAGACCGCGCATGTGGACGCGCATGAAGTTAGCGAAATCAGGGTAATTCGCTCCATCAAAGATAATCGGGCAGCGAGGAATCGCAACATAGCCCGACGAGGTAGACATCTCTCTCTTTTTTTTTTTTTTTAGAAAGTCAACTCAGATCAGAGATTGGATCGGGGGCAGCACGCCACGACGGGAATCGCAGCACGCCACGACGGGAGAGCAGGGAGGCAGCGGGAGCAATCTGATCGGTGAAAAGCTAGCCTTCCTGCTAGCTCACGAGTGATCAGGCAAGCACATCCGCGTGCACGATCGGGAGCTATCAACGTGGAGCAGCAGGGATCGATCAACGTGGAGCAGCAGGGAGCACGTGGGCCAGCAAGAGACAAACTCGACCAGGAGCACGAAACGGCCGGCGGCGGAACCAGCACAAGATCGATCTGTGCGCTGACCTCGGGACGATCGAACGCGGACAGCAGCAGCCAGACGAGCTCGACCGAGCACGGGGATGTCAAGCACGGGAAGACGCGGACGGCGGCAGCGATGGGCGGGACGGGGAGGACGGCGGCAACGGCCGGGGCGCGGCGGCGAGGAGCCGGGGGCGCGACGGCGGCGGCGGCACGGACGTGGAGAGAGGAAAAAAAGAGACCCTAAAACCAGGGCTCTGATACCATGTTAGGGTAATAGACTGCTTGTATTACCAGGGGGCCAAAGGCCACATATATATAGTACATGTACAGGTGAATATGCAGGAAGGCCCCTAACATATGGGCAAAATACAATATACACAAATCTACTCTAACAGAGTACACTCAGCAAATACTTCTGATGGGCGGTAAGGAAATAATCTTTTTCACTAGGGGGGGGGGGAAGAGGATTTTCACGCATTTTTATTTGTCTAATATCTTACCGTCAGACACTCCTCTGCAAACACCATGCCACCATCACGGAGCCGTCTAACACTATGACAAGGGACGCGTGGCATGTTGTTTGCCGAGTGTGTTTTTTATTTTTGCCGAGGGTTTTTTCTCATACTCTGGCATACAGCCTAGTTAATTTACGTCCATAAACGGCAAACACGGCTCGTATGCCAAGTATCCGTGTATTTACACTCGGCGAATGGTGGAATACTCGGCAAAACCTGATTTTCCTGTAGTGGATGTAACTAAAGTGTGGTACTATATGCTCTCAAGTCTGATCTATAGTATAACACTTTTTTTTTTTGCGAATAATCTATAGTACGGAGTATAACACTACCGCAATAATTTTCTGATGAAATCTGTTACAATGCATGTAATTCAGGGGTTACTACAGGTGTAGCAGCTCCAAGGGGTGCCCTGCACGGAAGCAAGTGGAGCGCAGCCGGACGGACCCCAACATGCTGGTCATCACCTACACCTCGGAGCACAACCACCCGTGGCCGACGCAGCGCAACGTGCTCGCCGGCTCCACGCGGTCCCACTACGCCAAGAACGGCAGCAACAACACAGCTGCAGCTTCGTCCAAGAACAACTCCTCGCGCAACCAGCAGAAGCCAATCGTCAAGGCTGAACCGAAGGATCAAGCCTCCGCCGCCGCCAGGGCCATGACCACCCCGGCGAACACAAGCACCGGCAACAGCACACCTCCAATGGCTGTGAAAGAAGATTCGGAAGTGGAGAGAAACACAGGCGCTGACGATGCTGCCACGGCGGATTATCACAGTGACCATCTCCTGCAGCAGATGTTCAGCCAGAGCTACAGGCCCATGGTGCCCGAGGCTGCGGACAGCTACCACCAGCACGACGACTTCTTCACCGACCTCACCGAGCTGGACTCGGACCCCGTCAGCCTGATCTTCTCAGCGGGGTACATGGAGACCATACCTGACAAGAGTGACAAGGAGAAGGCAGCGGCCAAGGACTTGGACCCATTGTTCATGATGGAGTGGGCGCCTGCATGTGCTGTTACTTCTTCTGCAGGGAGCTCATTTGAGCAAGGGGAGAGAGGTTTATGAGTTACGACATTAATTGGTTAGTTATCTTCAAACATTCTTCCTTCATCTCATAATATAAGATGTTATGACAACCAATATACTCTCCATATTGGTTGTAATAGCATCTTATGTTATGGGACGGAGGGAGTACGTATCAGACTTCCAATTTCATGCATGTGCAAATGCAAACACCACATTTGATCTCTAGCTAGCTAGATATAGTCTTGAAATAACCTTGAAGATGACAAAAGAGCAAGAAATCGAAAATAGGAGTATGAGTTTTTTCCTCTCTATTTCTTTTTCCTTAGTTACCGTGTTTCCTTTCTAATCGGTTCACAAAATACGGTTTGTTCAAGACGATTTAGCGATATATTTTTTATTTACCTACGGAAGCGCGACCACGCTCTCTCTCACTCTCACTCTCTCACACACACACTTATTGTTCACTGTTATATAACAGAACATTATATTCTATGTGCTTCACGAAAAGGGTTGATGAAAGGAGCATAAAGAGACATGTACTCTTCAAGACGTGACAGGAAGCTTAGCTTACAACTATTTTGGAGATGAAGAGCACGGACTGACTAGATGTGCCATCAAATAACTCTCTCTCTCTCTCTCTGTCTCTCTCATGGCAGAAAATAGTGCACCGTCTGGCTGTGATGAGAATCTGAAGAGAAAAAATGTGAGGATAAGTGCTGGCCCTTGCTTGCATGAGAAGGGGATATGTTGGGTCTGGCATTGGTGCATACTTTTGTCTCCCAACCGGAAGAAAATACATTTACTACTGTCCCTAGCTCTACCTCTGTTGTTCTGAGCATGCACGCCCTGGTTCATCATGTGTACGTACGTACTCCCTCCGTTTTTTAATATAAAATGTTTTACGTGGTACACATGTTGTTTATATGCACACTAAAATGAGTGAACATATAAACTAAAATATGTCTACTACACTTGTATGCATGTAAATGTGGACAAAAGCGAAAACATCTTATATTAAAAAACGGAGGGAGTACCCATTAAGGCCTTTGTTTGGTACAAATAATTTTCAAGTAATTAGTGGGATAATCCACATATGGATTCGGTGAACCCCAACCTTCACCAAATCCTCATTTATCCCCAATCCACTAGACAAGGGTAGTGTATTGGGTATTGAGGAAGATGCACTAGATTTTGGAGATTTGCGAGGAAATATGGGATAAAACATGTCAAATACATTAGACCAAACTGTGTCTTAAGATATGTGGGGATTTGGTGGTTTGACCAGGATATGCTTGGAAAACGGGCTCACTAATGCTCAGGTGGCACAACAACTTTTCACACATATGTTTGCCATATACTCCCTCCGTTCCACAATATATGACGTTTTAGCATGTGTGCATGTTCACATATATGTAGATGTATGTAGACATGTTTTAGTGTGCATGTTCCCTCATTATAGCATGCATTTAGACAATATATGTGATAGCTAAAACGTCTTATATTATGGAACGGAGGGAGTATATCTCCCTCTTGCCCTCTACTCCAATTACATCTGTATATTTCACTAAGCATGCATGTCTTGTGTATTGTATGATTGTATCTATCTACATATGTATGGTGTGCGTTACGGTTACACAACGTGCATAATACATTTCCACATCCATCCATAGTGCTGAACTATACACAGGAGACACATCACAACTGCACAAGCACAAGTAAGGGCATGTCTAGCCGATCCCTCAAAATTGATTAGAGGAGTAAAAATTAGTTTTAGTCCTCCAAACCGTAACTAGACGATCCATCAAAATTTCAGAGGAGGAAAAGTTTACTCCTCTATTTTTCTCCTGACACCCAACTCTCCTATTTTTACTCCTCTCCTCAAAATCAATTCCCTTCCTTTTCTCCCGTTTGCCGCTGCCGGAAACCACACCGCCCGCCGTCGGCCACCCTGGTGACTAAGAAAATGAACCCCCCGTCCCTCCAGTGACGCTCGCAAGTTCGACATACCCTCACCTTGCACGCTGGCAGCCGCGCCGCATTCATCTCCTTCCACCTGTCCTTGTGCCCATGCATCGCCGACCTAGTTTCTCCCCCTTCACTTCGTCTCGAGCTGGAGCAGTAAGCAGTAGCCGGTCCGTCACCTAGTCGCCTCGACCCGCGCCGCCCATCTCCTCGCTAGGCGTGGGCTCCCCTGGTCCCCGAGCGAACCTTCTCGTGGTTGGCTGCCATGACAGCGCTCACCTGCGCGTCGGCACATGCATGCTCTCCGTGTGCGTGTGCATGCTCTGCGGCCCGTAGGAAGATGTAGTAAGAAGGACGAA
Organism: Poa pratensis; assembly: GCA_947311845.1. Classification (NCBI taxonomy): domain Eukaryota; kingdom Viridiplantae; phylum Streptophyta; class Magnoliopsida; order Poales; family Poaceae; genus Poa; species Poa pratensis. The sequence continues at coordinate 24,807,131 of CAMZMU010000119.1, read as the reverse complement.
AATGAGGTAGATAGACTTCTATGTGAGGTCACTTTGTTTAATAAATTAAATTTGAGAAAATGGTTAGATCCGGATACGGTTAAAGGATGAAAATTTTATTATCTAACTTTACTTGCTCCTCTAAATTATAGGGGATTGGCTAGAGATGCCTAAATACACGGAGGGCACACCCTGTTCGGAATACCTATACCCTGCCAACCTTGCCCCCAAATTGACGTGTATGCATGTGTGTGTGCAACAATGTCATCTGCATGATCGATTGCAAATAGTTGAATCGACCGATCGATCGTTAGCACTCATCTACAAGAAAAAGAAGGACATTAGATTAGCCACAATGGGGGTATCATAGGTGGTATCATGCATGGCATGTTGGCAAAAAACTGACGTGTCACTGTAATTAATGATGAGAGAGGTGATAGTGGTATCATAGGTAGATACCGTAACATAACGGATTCCAATGCAATATGAGTCTACAACCTAATTAATATTGTATTATATGATACCACATATATGTTACTACCCATTGTGGAGGTAGTAACATATACTAATATCATATGCATGATACTAGTATATGATACTCTCTATTGTGACTAGTTTTACCTGGATGCATGCTTCCTGATTATTTCCATCTCTATATATAGTAGGAGCATGTTGGCACAGTATCCGATAACCATACCCAACGTACGGCACCCAAGACATGTGTGCGCGCGTTCGTGTTTTGTCTCTTGGAATGAATGCTCGTGTCTTCTTGTTGGATCTCTGATGCAAAATTAATAATGGTGGTATTTCTCTAGATTTTATTAAGTCACAAATGATTTTATTAAAATCCTATTTTTAAATTTGCATAAAGTGTCAATTAGTACCTTTTGGTTTGAACAAAACAGAAAGGTAACTATTGGTTTGGCCGGCTACGGCCTCCTTTGGTTTGCCCCAAATCGAAAGGTATATTTTTTCGCCCAAACAGACAGCGCAATATGTCTGAAAATATTTTCGTATTAGTGAAATCTCTATAAAAATATAATATTTTGAAAATTCTGTATATTTCGTACTCTTGGCAGGAAATAGAATCACTCGAGAGGCCCTTCTGCACCTACAGTCTTACATCTTCTAGTGAAAAGCCCAGTATGGCCCAAACATCTATTTTGGCCTTGTTTCTGAGCTCGGAAAACATGCCTAACGAAGCCGCTAAGCCCAATGCAACTGCCCATAGCACGGCGCAACGACAACGAGGTAACTCCTATAAACCACTTATTAGCGGCGCTACGGGCTCGCGTCGCCTGAAGCGGCATTGTTTTGGGCCGGCCCATTTCACATTTTTCTTTCTTTTCTGCTTCTTCTCTGTTTATTTTTCATTTTTTCTATTTCCGTTTTTTCTTTTTCTTCTGTTTTTTTCGTTTTTTATTTTATTTTTTTCAAAAAATACAAATTAGAATTAAAATTTTGTTCATTTAAAAAATTGTTCAAAATTCTAAAATTGTTCAAAATTCGAAATTTGTTCAAATTTGAAAATTGTTCAGATTTGAAAATTGTTCAAATTTGTTCATTTTCGAAATTTTGTTCAAATTTGAAATTTGTTCATTTTCGAAAAAATTTCAATTTCGAATTTGGTTCAAATTTGAAAATTGTTTGTTTTTTAAATTTGTTCAAATTCGAAATTCAAATTTTGTTCAAAACCGAAATTTATTCAAATTCAAAATTTGTTCAAAATTGAAATTTGTTCAAATTCGAAATTTATTCATTTTCAAAATTTGTTCACATTCGAATTTGTTCATTTTCGATTTTTGTTCATTTTTGGAAAATTGTACAAATTCGAAATTTGTTCATTTTTTAGAAAAAATGCAACGATCGCCGAATGGGCCAGCCCATAAGGGTGTGGCGTGGTCGTCCTTCAGGCGGCGCTACGAGCTAGCGCCGCACTGAAGCGATATATATCATCTCCCCAACAACGACCGTCAGCTGGCGGCAAATTCTATGCATCGCCCCGCGGCGATGCGGAAAGTCACCATCGCCTGAAGGATTCCGCTTGTGGGCCGGCCCATTTCACCGATTTTCTTTTTTTCCCGTTTTCTTCTTTTACTTTATTTTCTGTTTTTGTTTCTTTTTATTCTGTTTTCTTTTCTTTTTGTTTCGTTTTCTTTTCCAGAATTTTGAATTTTTTTACATATTTGAAAATTGTTGAGATTTTCAAATTTGTTCAGATTTGAAAATTGTTCAGATTTTCAAATTTTGTTCAGATTTGAAAATTGTTCACATTTTTAAAATTATTCAGATTCGAAATTTGTTCATTTGTTTGGATTTAAAATATGTTCTTATTCGAAAATTGTTCAGATTCGAGATATTTTCATTTGCTCGTAATTGAAATTTGTTCAGATTCAAAAATTGTTCAGATTCGAAATTTGTTCATTTTTTCGGATTTAGAATTTGTTCGTATATGAAATTTATTCAGATTCAAAATTTATTCAGATTCAAAATTTGTTCAGATTTGAAAATTATTCATACTTGAAATTTGTTCAGATTTCAAAATTGCTCGTATTTCAAATTTGAACTTTGTTCGGATTTGAAAATTGTTCAAATTTAGAAATTGTTCGGATTTGAAATTTGTTTGTATTTCAAATTTGTTTAGATTCGAAAAATTTCGGATTACAAATTTGTTACGCGCTCGACATAATATGACTGAACGAAACAGAAGAAACAGCCGAGACGAAACAGTTCCAGTGGGCGACGCAGGCAAGAGCAGTCGCCGTAAGGCGATGCAGAGGAGCTCCCTCAGCTGGCGGCGGCCGTCGCGACCTCTCCACAGCTGTACCGATTGCCCTGGCTTCTACATCGAGGCACGCCACTCCGATCTGGGCATGGTAGGTGGTGAGCATAAAGAGCACCTTCCTCAGTACTTTGTCACTTCCGTTGCTACGTTCAAGGCTTCAAGCTGTTTATTTACTGAACTGTTTTATGGTTTTACAACTATGGATATCCCTGACTCCCTGTGTCATGTTCCATCTCTTCCATCAAGACTCAAATCGGAAAGATATATGTGCAGTACTCCACGGGAAGAAATTCAAACATGAAGTAGGTGATTGAACGTTTGTGGTGCATGATTTGTATCAGCTCATGACCTGAAGTTGGTGAACAACTGTTTTTCATAGTACATACTACATACCAGGATAAGGTCAATTTATCCAAAATAAATCAGGTCATAGTCTCATACTACATTTCACTTCCTTTGCCTTTTTTCTGGATTGTCATTGATATTCTGCTATGCCTGTTTACACCAGTACTCACCAACTCATCCACCAACATTTTCAAGGATGGTGCTATCTCGGGTCAAAAATCAAACACATCATATTATTAGTATGGGTGTAGTTGGGAATTAGTTGGTTGTACCAACCCGTACGTGGAAGCATAAATTATAATAAAAAATACTAGATAAAATTCATATCTATCTGCAAATTAATTTTCTGATTGCTTCAAGCAAGCTACAAACTAAAAGAAATGTTCCTACAACTAGGCTGCTGATGAGTGATGACTGCACAGAACAAAAGGGGAATGTAGTATGAGCAGGAAACTGTCAATAAACCTGGTTTTGTTCATCTGATCGCAGATCTGTGGTCCTCTTACCAGTTTTATAGTAGTTCCATTTAGGATTCGGAATCAATCTCAACAACCATGAAACAGGAACGGTCTGTTCATCAAAATTCCAAGTTTCTCCTAAATATGCAAGCGTTCAGTCTATGCATTAGAAGAGAAGACCAAGAATCTGACACGAAACAATTTTCAACATTCAGTCATTAAATATTTATCGTGCACACGTGTTCTTTGTTTGCAATTGCATAGAGGATTCTGAACACACGAACCATAATGGTAAACATGCACAAGAGATTTGCTACTTTTCCATATCACCTCCGACTTTATCATTTTGCCTTGTTGAAATACTTAGAACATTGTGTCATGAACTGTTGACATTCGCCTTCCTACCTACTTCACCAATCACCATAACAGTTAACTTGATGCAAAGGAAGATATGCATTTATATGTGGATTTTATAAGGGCGTTGAAACAGTTAGGTGCGTTACAAATTCAGTAGACATCTTCACAAATATCCTGTTACGTTAAGCGTGGCCCGCAGCCGCGGCCCGCACAGGCCTGCGTAGACCCAGATCGGGCCCAACCGCCATGCATGAGGACATGCCCCTTGCGAAGCAACCACCACCGTCACCACGCGCCCTCCATGCGCCGCCACACGCCGCCACGTAGTCTTGGACCACCACCGCCGCCCAGGCCGACCGCCCTCACGACGAGGCGCGCAAGCGAGAGAGAACCCGCCTCCGTCGTTGGCGGCGCGAGCTTTGCCCGACCACGTCCTCCGGCGGAGGCGGAGGGGAGGGAGCGCGGCACGACGGCGGCTAGGGTTTGCCTCCGGTGCCGCGCGAGCGGGGGCAACACAGGAGGGGAAAAGGGTCTATCACATGCAGTGGTGCAGTCTTAACACACACTGATTGACTAAGAACTGTTTGCAGTTTAACATCTCCGTGTCATGGCCAAGAAAAGCTCGTGTCTATCAAATTGCATCCTGCTCACTAAGGATTCGCAAGATAAAACCTGGAATAGTAAATAAATAAATGAGCATATGATTTGGCAGTACTCGACAAGAAATTTTACCTGTCAGATTTCTGCTTTGATAAATCAGCCGATCCCCTTGGCACCTACCCCTCTCACTCTTTTCTAATGCAGAGTTTTTGTTCAGAGAGGTTTCTAATGCCAAGTTGGCGCCGTGCCAAGTTCAGTCTCCTTTCGGGCGCGAAGCAAAACCAGCACGTTTCTGCTCAATGGATAAACTAAGCACACCATCCGGCATGGCATGCACTCTGGAGACCGGAGACTGAAGATGAGCGACTGCCTGCGGACTGCAACTGAAAGCGCCTACTCGCTAGCCACCTACTGCGTGCGTGGAAACTTCCGGCTCGACGGCACGCATGCGTTCGTGAGGGGGAGAGATTATAACAGAATTGTTAATTACTCTAGGATTTTATTATTATCCACTGGATCTTGTCCAAGCTTCGCCTCCTATATTAAGCGCCACAGCTGCCTCGCCGCAGAACACAAGCAGAGCAAAGCAGCAGCCACCAGCTAGAGCCTGAGGCGAGCTAAGCAAGAGCTCACCGAGGAAGTTTGCTAGCTTAGCCGAGACAGTCCTTTGCAGACTACTTGCTTCCGAGAAGAATCCCTCACCTCCTCGCAGTCACACAGCTCGTCGTCGACATGGACGCCATGGAGAGAGGCGAGCGCGGCCCGCTGCTGCCAGAGGTAACGGTCGAAGATTATCTCCTTCCTGCCCCCTTCTCTTGATTCTTCACTGTCCGACACTCAAAATGGAAGAAACACGAGATGGAAAATATAATGCTAAATTCAGAACCATGCTTCTGCATCGGTCAATGCAAGGAGAACATTTGTGTACCTCCATTAGACCAAGTCTAAATTAAAGAGTATTTGTATGCTTGTAAAACTATAATATACATACATCAGCCTTGAAGGTTTTTAACACGAGGTTAATACCATCAGGAACCTTCCTTCCCTAATCAGACAAGCACATGCGCACACATCCACATCACAGTTATATATGCTAGCTGCATCTTATCTACAAACTTCTCAGCATATCAAGATTCAAATACATGACGCTGGTTTGGTTCCGGTTCTAACCATTTAAGCAATCTATCTTGTTAACAGAGTCACGGCCCAAAGATTCAAGAGGACAGCCTGCAGGTGCCACTCCTGAAGCATAAGAAACGTGGAGGCAGCAAGGCGCCGGCAGTAATTCTAGGTGAGCAGAGCTCCATGCTATAATTTGACCAATCAGATACACAAATGCTACTATGGAGTACCACTAGTTTTACTTTTTTTTTCGAAACAAGGCAAAAGCTTTGCGGTACAAGTAAAATGGCAATCGGCAAGCATTTTACGATTAATGTGAGCAGATAATTAACTAAGGGCTAATTTGCATTTAACTGGTGCAGGGTTCGAATGCTTGGAGAGCACAGCGTTCAATGGCATCTCCACGAACCTGGTGGTGTACCTGGAGACCGTGCTCCACGGCAGCAACCTCGCGAGCGCGTCCAACGTCACGACCTGGATAGGGACGAGCTACCTGACCCCAGTCTTCGGCGCTATCATCGCCGACACCTTCTGGGGCAACTACAACACCATCCTCGTCTCCCTCGCCGTCTATCTCCTCGGCATGATGCTGATCACCTTCTCCTCGTTCCTGCCCACAACCACGGCAGCACTATGCGCGGCGGCCGCGTCCTGCTCCACCGCGGCGGACACGTGGGCGGTGAGCTCGCAGACCGTCGCGTTCGTGGGGCTATACCTCGTGGCGATCGGGGCCGGCGGGGTGCGGTCCTCGCTGCTACCGTTTGGCGCCGAGCAGTTCGATGAAGACAACGCGGCGGACAGGGAGGGGAAGGCGTCCTTCTTCAGCTTCTTCTACCTCTGCGTCTCCTTCGGCCCCATCATCTCCGGCGTGTTCCTCGTGTGGATCCAGCAGAACGTCAGCTGGGGCCTCGGCTTCGGAATCGCCACCGCGTGCATCGCGATCGCCTTCGTAGCCTTTGTGCTCGCCACGCCCCTCTACAAGCGCCGCATGCCCACCGGCACGCCACTCAAGAGTCTCTGCCAGGTGGTTGCTGCCGCTTGCCGGAAGATCAACTTTAAGGTGCCCGCTGACGCCGGCTTCCTCTATGAGGTCAGCGACAAGATCGACTCCCAACCAAAGATCGCGCATACCAGTGAGTTCAAGATTCTCGACAAGGCGGCCATCGTCACGGAGTCTGACATGGAGGAGAGGCCGGAGGCGGCGACCTCGTGGAAGCTCTGCACTGTGACTCAGGTGGAGGAGTTCAAGATCCTGTTGCGCCTTCTGCCCGTCTGGGTCACCAGCGTCATCGTGTCCTCGGCCTACTCGCAAATGAACACCACGTTCGTCCAGCAGGGCAGCGCCATGGACAGGACCATCATGTCGGTGCCGGTGCCAGCGGCTTCGCTGGGATCCTTCGAGGTGGTCTGCGTCCTCGCCTGGGTGATCCTCTACAACAAGGTGATCGTGCCTGCGCTGAGGAGCTTCTCCTCTCGCCCCGACGGTGAGCCGTCACAATTGCAGCGGATGGGTGCCGGGCGGCTGCTCATGGCGCTCACCATGGCGGTGGCAGCGCTCGTGGAGATGAAGCGGCTCGACGGAGCGGCACGTGGGGAGGAGATCAGCATCGTGTGGCAGTTGCCGCAGTACTTCCTCCTGGCCGGTGGGGAGGTGTTCTGCTACATCGCGCAGCTCGAGTTCTTCTTCAGCGAGGCGCCAGACACCATGAAGAGCATGTGCACGTCGCTTGCCTTGCTCACCATCGCGCTGGGAAGCTACATGAGCTCCTTCATCTACGCCATCGTGGAGGCCTTCACGGCGAAGGCGGGAAGCCCCGGTTGGATCTCCGACGATCTCAACCAAGGCCACCTGGACTACTTCTTCTGGGCTATGGCTGCCATGTGCACGCTCAACTTCGTCGTGTACAGCACCGTCGTCAAAAACTACAAGCTCAAGACGGTGATCTCTTGATCGCTCACTGCTTAGCTCATGACCTCAAGATTCGTTTGCATTACATTGCACAATCACCAATTGGCGAAGGGTGACGGTAATTAGCTAGTAGTCACGTACAGAGGAGCATTTTTTTTTTTTCTAAAAGGAGGTCTCTTTGCATTGGTTGATGCACACAACCATAATTAGGAGTAGAATGTAGGACATATATAATATATATGCATAGTTCTCTTAGTGGAGTTTTTTTTTTCTCGAACTACAGTGCTCCTGCCATTTAAAAAAATAAAATCATATTTACGAGTTTAAAATAATTTTGAAAAAAGTTCAGATGTTGCCAACGGTGTATCCTACAAATGTGCAAAAAATAAGTTTGAAATACTTTGTATCCTGACACAAAAATGACAAAAGTGCGGATTTTAGTACATATAGATTTAAATCTCTAAATTTATCAGATCTTGTCATTTTTTATGTAGCCCATAATATAAAGTATTTGAAATTAATATTTTACACGTTTGTGGGATACACCATTAACTACATCCACATTTATTTTCAGAATTTTCAGAAACTCCGAAATATCATTTTTATTTTTATTTTTTTTTAAGTGGCAGGAGCACTCGTGGCCAGGATCAATAGACAAATTTCGTAGTTCTCTACCTTTTTAAAGGTCGGGGGCGGTGTTTTGGCTCTGGGGTCCAGATGAACACTATATCTGGACCGTTCTCTCCACCCGTGGATATGTGCCCTGCTATTAATAATGTGATATACGATGCGGTAGTAAATGAGGGAAATCGGTGTACGTATGGAAAGAATTAAATGCTATTTATTGTCGCCGTTTGCGCTCTGACGGGTGGATAGCTGACGGAGGGTCCACCATGAGGAATCACAAGAAGCTGATGCATGCAGCTTCTGCGGCCGGACCTGGCGGTGGTGGAGACCAAGTTGTCAGACGACGATGACGACGATGGCTGCTCCATATGCTGCCATCGCCAGCGCGGGCACGTCGCACGTCGGCCGCGGCGTCCCCGTCGCCTTACATATCGCTACAGTGGGTGAACCTCGGCGGCGTCGCGGAGACGACGAGGCGACGCAGATCCTAGAGTCGCTCGTCAAGGAGGACGGGCATGTGTACTCGCTCGCGGCGGTGAGGTACCTGCTCTACATCGGCACAGACTCCAAGGACGGGTATGGCGCGACCGGCACGAGTTCCCCGGGTTCAAGTGCGGAATCGGCCTAAGGCCACGGTCGATCGGGATGACAGGAGATGTACACGGGCCACCAGGATGGCAAGGTCCGCGTCCCACCACGACCCCGTCGTGCACAAGCGCGTCGGGTAACTTGGGTTGTTCCCGTGGCTCGGGGAGTCTGAGGAGCTCCGTCAGGCCGTCGCACTATGTGGAAACGGGCGGCACAAGCAGAGCTCCGTGTGGCTGCGGTACTTCGACGCCGTTTCGTGCCTCAGGCCTCAGCGTCGATGTCAACGCCGAGCTGCTCTACACCGAGCCCTCGGACAGGACGTTCAAGTTGTGGCGCGTGTCGGACTCGCGGAGTCACGGCGCCTCGAGTTGGTGCGCGCCCAGGACGACGACATTAACACGGTGGCCGCGGCAGGCTTCGACGTACGAGCTGGCGTTAACCGGCTCCGCGGACGACATATTCAAGGTGTGGCGGCGGGAGGTTGGCAAGAGCGGCGCCACGAGGCATGTCATGGAGCGGCCGGCGCTCCGCAAGGCCGACGGCGCTGTCGACGCCATAGCCAGCGAAGTCATGTCCGCAGTACATGGCCTGATCGGACAGGGCGGTGACACACTAGCTGGCGGGGGGGTAGCCGGCCGGGAGAGCGCGCTCCGGCAATCGGCAGGGCGCTGCGCGGGCAGAAGATGGCAGTGCTGTCCCTCGCGGTCGCCGGGGCGCGTCGTCATGAGTCATGAGCAGCTCCGCCGATCAAGTGCGCGGCCATGGCTGTCTTTATCTAAACGTTAATGAGTGTAGAGGATGGACTACCAAGGGATTACGGAGATGTCGGTCCAGGTGTTAGTGGATGGTCCAAAAACGGCGTAATCGTCTAGTACCATCAGCTCGGCCAACGTCTGCTTGTTCAATAAATGATGTCTGGCCTAGCCAGGCTACTGTTCCAAAATGGACACACTGGTCACAATACGAACTCAAATACAGAGAAGTGTGCAGATCCCGAGTGAACTGAATGACCCAGATATAGAGAGCATCTGGACCCCAGTTCCGAAACGAATTTCCAACACTGTAATATTTAGGTACAGAAACAAATTCCTGCATACAGAACAACATATTATGTATAGTACCTGCTTTCAGTTTTGCGTCATTGAAAGATCAGATGATGTCTTTGTCGAGGGTGACTCTAGCTGAGTCGAATTTTTTCTTTCGAAATGGAGGCTGAGACCGCCAGCCTATGCGCACAGTTTTTTTAATTTATTCAACAAAGACTTACAAACAAACACATCGATCAATCTGAAGCCACCTTCTCGAAGATAGTTGCTGCTACACCTATAAATGATGAAGGGGGTGACTATGATCAAAGTCGTATGCCGTGACCTCACACCAACGCACGTTATCAAAATACGCAAGCCTCATTAAACCGCCCACCGGCTAGCCGCGAGTCACCACCAGTCCAACAACCTCGCATCGCATACCTCATGCATAGGCCCCAGAAGCCGTCGTCGTCTTCTTCCGCCGACCAATTTTCAGGACATGGATCAATGCAATGACCTTGTCAGGCCAGCAATCGATGTCGCCACGATGCCGAACATCGCCCCCGCCTTGCACACACGTCCATCATTGCGCATCCGACGCCAAGAACCCGCTGCACCGCGCCGCCAAGATTTGTCGCTATCATTGCGGTAGTTGCCATGCCGCTCCCCCTTCCGGCCAAGGGTGGACCCAAGAAGAAAATTACCCGATGACCACTCCTACTCACACAAAATTCTGACTTTGATACAGGGTGGCACACACTATATCAGAGGTGAAAAATACCAACAAATGATCTTGGACCCGATGTCCAATGCACCCTTGAAGCTTAACGTGGGTATGCCCCTGCTTCTGACCTCTCTCGATCCAGCAAATGCTCCAAGACAATGCCCTCAGGAGAGAGAACGACACCTAGCATCGTCAACGCCTGATCCGGGAGACCCAGAGCAAGGGTTTTCCCTGGAGTAGCCTGAGCAAGAAGATGATGACTACAATGACGATGCCTTGAACAAGGTAACGGTGTGTAGACTCCACCATCGTCCACCATGACCGTATTCGGAGCTTGGTTTTCACCGGCAGGCACACCTCTCCTTCCTCGCTACCGGCAGAAGTGTTAGAAATATGCCCTAGAGGCAATAATAAAAATATTATTATCATATTTCCGTGTTCATGATATATGTTTATTTTCCATGCTATAATTGTATTAACCGGAAACATAATACATGTGTGGTTACATAAACAACACCTTGTCCCTAGTAAGACTCTACTAGACTAGCTCGTTAATTAATGATGGTTATGGTTTCATAACCATGAACATGAGTTGTTAATCAATTAACAGGATCATGTCATTAGAAGAATGACGTGATGGACAGACCCAACTAAGCATAACAATATTGATCGTTTCATTAAGTTTATATTGTTATGCCTTTAATTGTCAAGTATCATGTTTCTTAGTCCATGATATCATGTTATTCCCGGGTACCGGAAGAATACTTTGGGGACATCAACCATCGCTTCGTTACAGGGTGATCATAAAGGTGTCTTACGGGTATCTCGGAAAGTACTTGTTGAATTACATGAATCAAGACTGGGATTTGTCCCTCCGTGTTTCAGAGAGATATACTATGGACCCACTCTGTAGTGCACATTCAGTAACGCTTGCAAGCACATGACTAATGAGTTAGTCACAGAGAATGTTATATTACGGAAGGAGTAAAGAGTACTTACCGGTAACGAGATTGAACTAGGTATAGTGATACCGACGATCAAATCTCGGGTAAGTAAAATATCACGTGACAAAGGAAATTGTATACGGATTATAGTAGTCCACGACATGGTGGTTCAACCGATAAAGATCTTCGTTCAATGTGTGGGAGTCATTATGGATATCTTGGTCCCTCTAATGGTTATTGATCGGAGAGGTGCCTCGATCATGTCTACACGTTCTCGAACCCATAGGGTCGCACACTTAACGTTCGGTAACGGTAGAGTAGCTCTGGGATAATTTTATTAATGGTGTCCGAATATTGTTCGGAGTCTCGGATGAGATCCTAGACATCACGAGGAGCTCCGAAAGAGTCCGGAGGTAAAGATTTATATATGGCAAGTTGATTTCAGGGTTCCGAAAAAGTTCAGGATTTTTTCGGCAGAGTGTCAGAATGTTCTAGAAGGTTCCGGATGGTCCCACTGTGAGCCCACCTGTTCCGGACGACCAAGGGGGCCCACTGGTCCATTTGACTAGCCCTCCTTGGTCCATGTGGTCAATCAATGGCCATCTCTTAAATGGGGGTTACCACTCTTGAAAGAGGGGGTTACTATCTTTTAAACGAAAAGGGGTTACCACTCTTTAAAGAAGGGATTACTACCTTGGAAATTAAGTGGCTGCAGCTCCCTTGCCTATATAAGAGAGGAGAGAGGCACACCATGGGTGTCCAATCGCTGCCACATCTCCTCCTCCCTCCCACTCACCGCTTGGCGAAGCCCTGCCCGCGGGAAACTCACCACCATATCCACCACCACGCCGTCGTGCTGCTGGAATCGATCCCACCTACTTCTCCCTCTCGCTTGCTGGATCAAAAAGAGGGAGACGTCATCGAGCTGTACGTGTGCAAGCCTCCGGAGGTCCTGCTCGTTTGCGGTGCTGATCGGATCGAACCTCATCAAGAACTTCACTGAACTGCGTTGAAATAAACGTTCAACGCGTGTGTTCTTCGAGGGTATGATGAACTACTCTCCCCGTTACTAGCATCTTCTAGATTGGATCTTGAGTGTTGCTTCCGCATGTGAGAGAATTTTTTTGTTTTCTATCGCGCAAACTCCTACAAGAAGCCAACTGGCCATATAGGGATCTCGACCACCCGCCTCGAAAGGGAAGCCACCACCACCGCTCTGTACTCCAAACGCCGTAGACCTACCTTCGCTGCTAGGCGAGTTCGTTGTCCCATCTCACGATGCGTAGCACTGCGCTCGAAGAAGACGAATCCGAAAGAGGGAAGACCACGCCTACACATCACGCCGCACACCGGCCGTAGCCCCAAACCGCCTGTCGTCCCCATCCCTATCCCCTGATGCCACGGGAGCGTCACCCCGATCGGGAGAAGACAAACGTGTGGGGTTGGACCCGCGCCTGCACGCCATTGCCAGGAGAAACACCACGTCGCCTCCGTACGCCACAAGGGCATTGCCCGGTGGCCTCCTCCAGCGAGAGCGAGGTGGAAGGAGGTGGTGGCGGCGGCCGCGATCTAGGGTTCCGCCCGCCGCCGCCAGAGAGGCGACGCGGGGCCTTGGTTGACTAACAATATATACGTCATGAGTCGAATTACACATAGTTATTTTTGAAACATGTATAACTGCCCGATCAGTAGGTTCTAGTCTCTTTTCGTGTTTGCACGATGTTAATGTTTGGACAATCTTAGCATCGAGAATAAATACCTATTTTTTGAAGTCACGTGGAGGGGCCGATCATGGAAACATGGACACGAATCTCTTGTTTTCATTTAGACACAATAATTTGCATAATTGGATTTGCTATAAAAATTGATCAAGTTGCACACCGTGAGACCTAAGTTGAAACTACCAAATTAGTTTTATACAAAGGGTCAAGAATCATGACCCATGCCAAAACAGTAAAATGCATCATTAATCTTATAACTACTAGATTTAGGGGTGTGACTTGGCGCACGATCCACCGAGCTGTATGTTGACAACACGCTATACACAATGTTAATAACTAGCAGTTAGAAATTATAATATCCATGTGTAACATGTGCTGACTCAGACGCTCGGGGATGGAGATCTCTCATGTAAAATGGAAGAAACCTAACTATACACATCACTAACAGTCTATGTAAACTAACAAACGGATATTCCACATTCCAATACTTTTCACCATGGCGATAAAATTGGAACGAAAATACAGGATAGAAATAACGTAATAATAATCATCAATAAGAAAACTAACACACGGAAGTTACACATGGTATTCGATTATGTGCTCAATACTCAAAACCGTGTAGGGGATACCACGTTCGTGTTGGCTCTGCCTCGCAAAAAATGCGGATAGAAGAACCAATTTCCCAGACCAACAATGGGAGGACGAAACGATATGTTCACATGTCACGGTAACACTATTCAACCGGGACATATACACTGTGTGTAAGCCAGTAGACGTGCGAACATCTATCAACAGTCTTGTGATGACACATTGCTGGTCAACTACATCTTTTATTTCTGTCTTTAAACCACTGTCTCACTCGTGTGTCGACAGGTCCAACTCCTCTGACTGATGGGATAATACGCGGACCATCGCCACACACGCCGTGCATTCCTGCCATGCCATGGAGCGTGAACTAGATGCAAACAAGCACCCACGGTACGCGCTCTAGAAAACTAAAAATTGAAGAAAAAAAAGTATTCCAAGTTTATGGTTTTTCCTTAATACTAGTACACTAAAAGGGAAGATTCGGGCAGGATTTCCAATTTTTTTTGGAGTTTTATCGAATTACATGATTTTGTCAAAACATGGTCAAAATTGGCCACCTGACCGATCATAGAAAAGTTTTAAATTTTTCGATTGTTTTAGGAGGTATTGCGTAGAATAATTTATACTACGTTTATATGCTTTTACTATATATATTTTTACCAAACTATAACACACATGTAGTTTAAATTTCAATTAATAGCAGTAAATCCCATAATACTCGTTTAATGCATGTAATATAGCTAAAAAGCTCAAAATTTTAAGATATTTAGGGATTGTGCCTCCAATGTGATATGCTACGTGTGAAAATTGTGAATGTCGAATTTTAAATCTTATCTGTAGTATCTACTTCACAAAAAATAAGATTTTTTTTCAAAATATTGCTTTGCAATGTCAAAAGCCATGTTTATGCCGAGTTTGGTCATCATAGCAAAAAACTAGCCATGGATGTGGCCATTACCTTGGTCATCTAGCTTGAAAGTCACTAATTTTTAGACAAGTTTGTCCATTTTGTGAACACGTGTTTGATAAAATTATTGTATGGCAAGTTTATGATTTTTCTTGATACTAGTTCTCTAAAAAGGAAGATTCCCACGGGATTTCCAGTTTTGTTTTGGAGTTTTAATGATATATGTGATTTTATCAAAACAGAGTCAAATTGGCCGCATGACCATTCATAGCGAAGTTGTGAATTTTCCGATTGTTTTGGGCGGAATTGCGCAGAATCATTCTATACTACGTTTATATGATTTTTATATAATTTTGTGATCAAACTATAATGCACTTGTAGATCAAATTTCAAATAATAGCATGAAATCCCATTATACTAGTTTTATACATGAAATATAGCTCAAAAACTAAAAAAAAATATCAAGATATTCAGTCATGGGTATTGCTATGACCTTGCTCATCTAGCTTGAAAGCAATCTTGTTTGCTAATTTTTTCGGAATCTTGCTTCAGCAACCTTGTTTGCAATGTCAAAACCCATGTTTGTGCGGAGTTTGGTCATCATAGCAAAAATCTAGCCATGGATATTGCCATGACCTTGGTCATCTAGCTTGAAAGTATCCATGAATCTTCATATAAGGTTGTTTATAAATTGTTGTGTTTCAAGTTTATGATTTTTCCTTGATACTAGTACACTAAAAGGAAACATTCTCGCATAATTTCTGATATTTAGAAGTTTTATCGATTTATATGATTTTACTCAAAACAACCATGGATATTGCTATGACCTTGGTCATCTAGCTTGAATGAAATCTTGATTCCAAAGTTTTTTGGCATCTTGCTTAAGCAATTTTGTTTGAAATGTCAAAACCCATTTTTGTGCCGAGTTTGGTCATCATTGCAAAAAGCTGGACATTTATATTGCCATGACCATGGTCATCGAGCTTGAAAGCGGCCATGAATCTTAAGACAAGTTTGTTTAGAAATTGTTGTATTCCAAGTTAAAGATTTTTCTTTGATACTATTATGCTAAAAAGGAAGATTCCTGCAGGATTTCCTATTTTTGAAGTTTTACTGATTGACGGAAACGTTCAAACGAGATTAACCCGACGAATAAGCTGCTCACATGGTCAAACATCCCATCCAGAGAAACCCAACCACAAACAATGATACATATTTCTAGGGAAGATCTGAGTGCTCAGATTACTCACATCTGCCCTTAGATTCAAGGATCACGATACCAGTGAAACATTCAGGGTATATAAAACTGGTTGTACACCCTCTAAACTAGCGAGGTGGGAATAAACATCCCACCCCGTACCATGCATATAAAACTAGAGTTGAACCAAGGTGCCCGGACCCGGTTTCACCCTACATCATTCAATGCTAACGATAGTTGCCGCAAATTCGGGTTTCTAAACATGTCGTGCACTTGCGAACTATCGATGTGGGACTAAACCCCACCACGTGTGGCTCAACAGCAGGAGAGATCGCGGTCAGTTTGGGCTGGTCAATCAAAACTGTCAGCGCAGTAACGGTCAACGTGCTTGACCAGACGGAAACACCCTGTTTGGCCATTTGCAAGCCTCGAAAGAACGAAGTGGGGCGAAGCTAAGCGAGTGGGGCAAAACTGAGAAAAACTAAGCGAGTGGGGCAAAACTGAGGAAAGCTAAGGGAAGTGGGGTTCCAATTCCAAACTAAAAATCCCTAGTTAGAAATATAGTTATGTTAATCCCTAGTTAGAAATATAGTTATGTTCATACAGAAGAGAGATATTTTTCGCGATGTTATATATCCTAGTCCTAGTTTTTACTAGTACTTAGGCGATCTGGTCATCTGGATGGATACAATAAGAACAGTATACAAATATAACTACTTTTGCACCGGATAACTTGGGGAAGTCGATCCTTCACGTAGGGTCGTCCTGATAGTTCAGGGGCCCCGGGGCGAAACATAAGTTGAGACGCTTCTAGTTCAATTATAGAATATAAACAAGTACTAAAAATGATCGTTATGAGATACTAGCACACACATTGAAAGTAGTACTAAAATTCAGGGGGTCCAGGGCGAAGCAGAAGTAGAGACGCTTCTAGTTCAAATTATAGAATATAAACAAGTAAAAATGATCGTTATGACATACTAGCACACACATTAAAAGTAGTACTAAAATTGGTTTGGCCGAGAAATAACAACACCTTGATTTTACAAAAAAAAGAGAAGGAAACGACAGCAAGAATCCAGGTAGGCAAACTTGATGTCAGACTCAACCCTCAACAACAAGAGATGTAAAAACAAACTGAAAAGAAAAACACGTCCTGTCAGAAATTTTGTACCAAATAGACCATAACGAAGCAATATCAACCGAAGAAAAATGAGAAATCCTTTCAATGAACAGATGAACAATCGAATGGCGATTGGTTAGGTGTCTACCGTGGAGTCCAGAAAAAACGACTGAATGCTACTGTGGTGGACTTGGTCAGTTTTTTTTTTTTAGTGCCTAGTGTCTCCTTGCCTTCTTGGGCTTGGGCCCATCCACTACCGGTTGGTGTTTGGCTGGTTCATTAAGTCATCAGTATAGTTTTTTTCAATATCATTGTATACTACGCATACTGATACTGATGTACATACATACACGGGTCAGGGCCCTGAGTGATCGCCCTGGCTGACCTGGCCAACGGCCTCCACGCCTATATAAGCTCGGCCCACCAATCACAACCAATTCTCCATTCCCAACTCGCTGGTTCGTTCCTCCTAAAGCTCGCAATATGGTTTCAGCCGACGCCGCCCGCAATATCGTTGGCATCATCGGCAACGTCATCTCCTTCGGCCTCTTCCTCTCCCCTGTGTAAGCCGCCACCACCGTCTCCTCTCCCGCCCGCCCGTCCGCTTGTGTAGTCCAGAAAATGGAAGGCGTGGTTCCGTAACTAGCTAGGGTTTGCATCTGACGCCGCTGCTTGCTTTTCGCTGGTGCAGGCCCACGGTCTTGAAGATCATCAAGAGGAAGGATGTTGAGGAGTTCTTGCCCGACCCCTACCTGGCGACGCTGCTCAACTGCATGCTCTGGGTGTTCTACGGGCTCCCCATCGTCCACCCCAACAGCATCCTCGTGGTCACCATCAACGGAGTCGGCCTCGTCGTCGAGGGCGTGTACCTCATCATCTTCTTCATCTACTCGCCCAACAAGAAGCGCGTAAGTCCTCTCTGATCCTATGTACTGGAAGATGTTTTGGTTTCAGTTTGATTAGATCTGCCTAATTAACCCATGGCCGTGTGTGCGTGCGTGCAGTTGAGGATGCTCGGCGTGCTTGCTATTGAGGCGGTGTTCATGGTGATCGTGGTGCTCTGCGTGATCCTTGCTGCCCACACCCACGAGAAGCGCTCCATGATTGTCGGCGTCCTCTGCATCATCTTCGGCACGGCGATGTACGCCTCCCCCCTCACCGTCATGGTACGTATATCCTCTTTAATCCACGCTTCAATTTCTCGATCTGGCGGCGCTGTTTATTTGTTTGGATCTCTGTCAGCTTGCCGCACCTGGCTAATTAATCTCTACGGTTTGGACGTGCGATGGGTTTAGGAGCAGGAAACCTGAGCAGTTAGTTAATCTGCATGGATCTGCTCTTGGGCCCACATGTCTGTGAGTGGGCAGATGCTATTTTAGATCTAATTAACTGTTAATTTGGTTGGCCGCGGAGATGTTTGTGTTTGTGTGGAGTTTGATATGGTAAGTTTGGGTGCATGGTCATTTACAGCTGGATTCTGAAAAGATTTGGTGAAACCACCTGTCAATTTACGCTCAATTTACAGCCTTTGCAGTTAATAATCTGAGATGGATAAGATTTACCTGTGATTTATATAATCCTGTGCAACTTCTACAGATCGACACCAGATTAGGCATCAGGTTTTATTCTGTGTTCCCATCTTAAAAACTGCACCCGAACTTTCCGCCTCAATAGGGTAACGAAACTCCTATGCCTATGGATCTGTAGTAGCTGCAATCCTTCCGTATAGCCAACCAACATTCTGTTGCCCGCACCAAACTCTCGTGTTTGCTGTTGGGTGAAAGAAGCGGTCCTGAATCTAACTAAAACCTATGATCCAGCTCATCGCAAACGTATGCCTAGGGGTTTTATTTTAATTAACGCATTTGTTATAATCTCTGCCTTTTGTCCTTCCCTTTTGCCAACAATGTATGTAGTATAATGTGATCGATGATGAAACTGATGAAAAAGTATATATGTTCACTGAGTTTGCTGCTAATTAACCACGAGTATATGTATATGCTTGCAGGGTAAAGTGATCAAAACCAAGAGTGTGGAGTACATGCCCTTCCTACTGTCGCTGGTCAACTTCATCAACGGCTGCTGCTGGACGGCCTATGCGCTCATCAAGTTCGACCTCTACATCACGGTCAGTATATACAAGACGCATCTCCCTCCCCAGATCGATCAGCTGGCCGCGTCGATCGTTCTAATTTCCTTTTAATCATCCCGTGCAGATCCCCAATGGACTCGGCGCCTTGTTCGGCCTCGCCCAGCTGATCCTCTACGGCTGCTACTACAAGTCGACACCCAAGAAGGAGAAGAAGCAGGTCGAGCTGCCCACCTTCGTCGGCAGCGGCAACGTCTCCGTCACCGTCGAGAGGTAAGAAGCTTGGCTTGCAGCGGCAGCAATCCCGCCGGTCGTCGCCAAGTGATATGATCCGGCCGGCGGCGGTCGACATTTTAGCATTGAGAGATTTTTTTAGTATAGTACTCCCTCCGATCCTAAAAAACGGTCGCCACTTATGCTACCAGCTTGTGCATGTTTAGTTGTTTGCTCACGACCCTTATAGTGGACCGGAGGAAGTAGTTAATTTCCGGATGATATAGAAGTGTCGTTTGTGTTAGCTAGACTGCTAGAGTCCGAGTGTGCCTTTAAGTTTCGTGAACCGCATCGTCGTCCATTGTAATGCTGATTAAGGAATTATTTATGCAGCTAGCTGAGCTATCCCAGATAATGACACCACTCGCTGCTCCTCTCTGAATCTGATCTTACATCTGATGAGGATGGTTTGGTTAATTTGTTGCGTGGTGATGGCCTTGTTAAATCTAAAACAGTCTTTTTTGTAGGGGAAAATTTGCTACAAGACACCGTTATTTTCCGACGTTTGCCGAAACACACCGTCCGATTGTGTTTTTACCATTACAATTTAGTGGTACATTTGGCAGAACACGTCGGATGGACAAAAACGGAAGTTTGACGATTTCCCTTGGAATGACCATGTCCAAAGACCTGTTCTAAACACTTTTTTTTCTAATTCATCTTTTGGCGCAAGAACACACCAACTTGTTCTATTTGAGATATGCACATTTCAGTTTCGGACATATATATGAAAACAATCAGACGGCATTTATCCTCAACTTGAATTGTAGATCTGTGTACCATAAACCCTATTGGAATATTCAACTGAGAATCTCCACACTGAGAATTTGTAGCAATACATGAATGAACATATTTAACAAGACATACGTTCTACCGTTTATAACCGGTTCAACTAAAGCGGAATTTACAAGGGCATATGGCGCCAGGAGAAAATCTGGGCCGTCGATTCCCGCAATCCGATGGATAAGATTCGTCGTTGACCAGTCCGTTGGAGTCCGTCGGTCAACGACGAATCTTGTCCATTGGATTAAGGGAATCGATTGTAGATTTTCCCCTGGCGCCATATGCCCTTGTAAAGCTCTTTTTCGCGATTCAACATAATAAAACATCAAGCAAGAAGCGTCGTTGTAGGCATACACCACGTTTAACATAGACCCCATGTCATGGTTGTCCAGGGCGAGGGCGTCGGTGCTCTCTGGCCAAAGCGCTTGTGCAGGCAGCCTGGGGTCCTCACGGGGCAGTCACCGTTTGCTGCCAGGGCGCGCTCTCGCTGGCTGACGCGAGCCAGATGAGACGAGGGAGCCCGAGCTCGAGGGAGATGGAGAAGTGCAGGGCGCTAACCAAGCAAGGTAGGCGGGCTCTCCCCGAACTTGTGCTTTGCAAATTTTTGTGCACACAAACTAAAGGGCAATTTGGTAATTCAGGCGTCTAAAAGTCAAACTTTTCGTTTTTTGGCTATTCGGTGTGTTCTGGCAAATGTGTCGCAAAACTGTAATGGTACCTGGCAAAGACGATTTTTTTTTAGATAAAAGGGGACTCCCCCGATTTCATTGAAATCAACACAGGGGAACAGAGTTTAGCAGATTCCAGGCCACGACCACACGCAGGGCCAGGTTCGACGGACAAAATACAACATCCAGGGCACCAACACCCAAACCACCAGCTAACACCAGAAACTAACACCAACTAAAACTACCAGCGCAAACCTACAGCCTAGGCACCGATGAGCTTCGCGATGATCCGCCTGCAGGTTTCCGCTTGCTTGTCACTGAAAAATCCAGAGGACGAGTCTGGGGAGCGATCAATTCTTGGGACCTTGACCATCACCTCCAGGCGATGGGAAGAACCTCCCCCTCCTCTTGTTGAGCATGACGACGTTTCTTGCCAGAGATATGATGTCCACATCCTTGGAGACAACTTTCCATTGATCGAGATCAGTGGCTACCCTTCTCCAAATGTCCCGAACGCCTGGCCAAGCCTTTCCCTGAAAACACATCTCATTACGGAGTTTCCAAATAGACCATAAAACAGCAGTGCAGACTACGTTTATGGTAGAATTCTTGCAATTACGTAACGACCAGCGAGCAACTGATTCAAAATCAGTCCCCACCTTAACCCCAATCATCTCAGAAATAACAGGCCACACAAGTTTAGCTACAAAGCAATCGAAAAAGAGATGATTAACAGATTCAGGCTCATTGCAAAATAAACAAGATTTATCCTCCACATGTCTTCTCTTAGCCAGGTTATCTCTAGTAAGTAACCTATTATTAGAGACCAACCATAGAAACACATGTAACCGACACTACCAGAAAATTGCTCTCCACCGGGTGGTCAAACAACACGGCGAAGGCTAGAATTGGCCTCGGCGAAGGCTTCGCCGACAAAGGCACCCGGCAGAGGCCTCTCGGCGAAAATCGGGTCGGCGAAGACACTTCGCCGGGTGCTTTTTGTCGGGGCATCTCGGCGAAATCTTCGCCGAGACAAAATAGACGATACCCGGCGAAGAAAGGGCAATCACCGTCGTCCAATGTCAGATACGCGTCAGGCGTGTGTCAGACGTTCGCCGAGTATGGATGCCAGGGATCTCGGCGAAGTAGAAACGCGGAGACGGCTCCACGTGTCCGCCAAACTGGCGCCGGCGAAACTCTTCGCCGAGATTGTCTTCGCCGAGTGCCGAGCTTCGCCGTACGAAGATTTCGCCGGGTTGCCTCTTCGCCGAGTGCTTCTTCATAGCTTCGCCGAGCAGGCTCTGTGCTTCGCCGAGTATATCATTTCGCCGAGTGCTTGGTTTCGCCGTGTCGACAGTTTCGCCGAGTGCCCTTTCAGCCGCAAGGGTCGGCGAACGAACCCGAAGGGCTGACCACTTGGCCACATTTCGCCGAGAAAGCTGGCCGGCGAAACAGACGGCTCGGCGAAAGAAGTTCCCAGATTACTATTTGGTACGTGTTCGCCGAGTGCCATGGTCGGCAAAAAAAATTTGCTCGGCGAAGTGACTTCCCAGGTGACCAAATGGCTCCTGGGACGCGTCTTCGCCGAGTGCCATTGTCGGCGACGATCTCTTCGCCGTGTAAAGCACTCGGCGAATTGCCCATTTGGTCCGAAATTTTCCTGTTTTTTCAAATCCCTGCATTTCTAAAAAACAGTATGCATATATATATATATATGAATTATAACAACACACCCAGAACACTAAATTGAGACACATATAAGAAAATATATCACAAATGGTCCAAAAGTTCACAAAAAAGAGTCCACAAGTCGTAAACACACAACACAAGTTCAAAATGCATCCATCCAACAAGTTCAAAGTCCATAAATCCATCCAGTAGCATCATTCCACTAGTCCACAAGCCAACAAGTGCACGGATTGTCAAAAAGTTCACCAAAGGCCTTGTGGATGCAATCCTACAAGTTTGAACACTCTAAGATTAGTTTCAAGACATGAGTGTGGAAATGTGGGTAGAAATCTATGTATGTGGTACATGAGCTTACCTAGAGTTGGTCGGGGTTGTTGGAGGCTGTTGGCGCCGAGGATGGGCTTGTAGGTCCGCCTCCACCATTCCCTCCGTCTTGACCATCCGTGGGAGTGTGGGATCCAGCGGACGGATGCTCCTATGAAGATTGACATTAGACGAGTAAGCAAACAAAAGATGAATTATTGCCTAGCAAATTCGAATAGCAATTACCAAGATTAGGTGGGGGGCAACTAGTGGAGGAAGAGGAGGTAAAGGAGGAAGCGTCGAATCCGCGGGCATCCTCTGCAAACCGAAGAGGAGGGTTAGTTTGCAAAGTAGTAGCACATGCTATAGTTCAAAGAAAAAGTGAAAGCACTTACCGCCATAAGGGCCGCGAGGCATGCTTGTTGCGCGAACATATGTGAATGCATTTGCTTGTTGTTCTCCTCAGCCGCCTGCGCCCTCGCTGTAGCCTCCTCCGCGACTTTCCTATTTCTCTCAACTTCAGCCTAGAGGTTGGAACATGTAAAAGAAGCGGTCATGGCGATGCAAGAATGTACAACAGTGGAATAGATGGTTGAAAAAGGACACGTGTACCTCCATTGCAGCCATCTTATCAAGTCCGACCCTTGGGCGGCGCTCGATTTCGGGGGCTGAGCTCGTACGCCTAGCACGAATCTCGGCAAGTGTACCGACGCCCGATGAATCGAAGGAAGCACCGCCAATGTAAGGCCGGCCATTCAGCTTTCCTTGCCCTGCGAGCATAGCAACCTCGGGGTCGAAAGGAGCGGTCAAAGGATCGGTCTCGGAACCGTGTACCTCCCTATACTTGGCGCAGTAGTTCTTATGTTGGTTCTCCGCCGTGGAGGTGATCCACTGCTGGTCCACGGGTTTGAGAGGATCCAGATCCTTCTCCTTTGGCCTCCTGGTCTCAACGAACACTTGCATCTTTGTCTTTCTCACTCCCTCCTTTAACTCCTACAATTCATTGACACCAAAATGAAGCAAACAAGTGAGGTGCCAATAATATTTAGGGGCAGAAATAAAAACATTAATGGAAAGGACAAAATTGATTTATTACCTTGTGTGCCACGAGACCGTCGAGTGTGAGGGGGCCTTGACGGTGGACTCCGTGCTTGCCTACCATGTTCCGCCGCGCCCGTGCCGACTTGTTTTGTGCCTTGAACCCATCTGACACCCACTTGTCTACAATCATCTTGTAGCAAGGCTTATGGGCGGCTAGCCATTGAGGAATCACCTATTTAACGCAAGAAAGGTTCATGTGAGTAGCAGAGAACTATTCATCAGGCATGTGGAGAAAAGTAGGAAAATATGTGGTTACCTTCATGTATTGGGCTTTCGACATGTGTACTTGCCTAGCTTCCTCTTTGGTGATTGTCCTGTGAATATGCTCAGCATAGAACTGGACAACAGCGGCAATGCGGGCCTCGTAAATCTGGTCGGGGATGAGCTTCTTCGCCATCTTAATCAGCACCTTCTTAGCCGCCTCACATTTACCTTCAGCATCGACGAGTGAGAAGAAGTCCTACAAACATTGAGCATAGGATAAACGGGGTTACCACGACGAAATCGAAACTGCTGGTATTTTTTAGTAGTAAAGTTATAGGAAGTACTAACCCAGAACTCGGCGATCAGGCGCTCGCCGAGGTGGCCGTGGGTGGTGTCCTGAACCATCGTGAAGTGGCTCCAAGACCTAGCAGGCCCCCTTTCACCGGTGGCGACTCCATCCTTCTTGTAGTCCACCAAGCCAGGGTAAAGCCTCTTGATAAGAAGGCCAAGGACACCTGAAGGTAAGCGCTCCCATTTTGGGCCCACCCACTTGAATGTCCTGCACATACCAAAAACATAAGTTAGATGCATGTGATGAAAAGGTAACTAAAGTATTAAGGTAGCAACATTTTAAACCAGCACTTACGCATCTGCTGTGACATCAAGCATGCCATGTGGCTTGCGATCTGGAAAGCTCGAAGGCCCTCGCAAGTACACCTTGCCCTCACGCGCTTTGCCGAGAGTCTCATCTAGTGGATGGTGTGTCAAGAGATCCTCATCTGGCACGGCATACTCCTCGTCCTCCTCCTCCTCCTCCGAGTGCCGCTCCTCCTCCTCCTCCGAGTCACTCCCCTCACCCCGGTCCTGGTAGTCATCGTCACTAGGCACGACGTCCTCCTCCAAGGGCTCCTCGGCCTGCTCCTGCTCTGACTCTGAAGACGAAACCGCGGGCAGAGGACTGCTCAAGCGAACAGGAGGCCTACCCCGTGGCGTCTTGTGGGCAAGCAGCTTTGTACGCCGTGCAGGAGGCTCCACCATAGCGGGCCGGTCACGCTTTCTTCCAATGAGCACGCTAGTCCCTTGAGCATTCTGCGTGTATAGCTTAGACACGTTGCCAAGCTTCGCTGCCCGCTTCTCCTTGGCCACCGTTTTGGTCTTAAGGAGCTTCTCCTTGGCTGCACTATTGCTCGCTGCTAGATGCTTCTCCTTGGAGCCCGGCTTCCCCTTGGGGCCCCCCTTCCCCCCCGCCATGTCTCAATCACCTGTCATCACAAAAAATGAGTTGATTAGTACGAGTTAAAACACAATAGTAATGAATAGGCTTAAAGAAAACTCGTAAGAAGAAATTGCCAAAACTCATAATAATACAACAAAAACAATAAGCTTTAGAAGTGGCATATAGATGGTTCATAAAAAATATTACATCACAAATGGTTCATAGATAATATTACATCACAAATGGTTCAAACCAAATATTACATCACAAATGGTGCAAACCAAATATTACATCACAAATGGTTCAAACTAAATCGACGAGTACAAAGCTTCAGAAGCCCGTGTCAACATTGTTTGGATCATAACTAGGACCAGGATCATCATCATCACTATCACGATTGTACCACCAATCAGGAACGTAGTCTATAGGTGGACCGCTCGGCTCATCTACATCGGGTAGGTTCATCCGTTCAAGAAGCTGCACGTCCCTCTGGTTGACAACCAGCTCAGCGTCCTCTTGCTCATTGTCGACTCCAATGACATCATCGTCTTCTTCCATGTCATCTACAGACGGCAAGTTGATGTCAATTTGGCCTGACAGCCCATCTTCCTGATAGAACTCTCCCTGGTAGGTGTTCGGGTTTAGGCGCTCGTGGTAGTCGTCATCGTTAGGAGTAGGTACTTTATTACGTGGCGGTACCGAGCACACTACATCCCAGCCTATTAGACGTTTCACAGTTTTGCATGGGTATGGGAGATAAAAAACTTGGATGGCTTGGTGTGATAGGATATACACATCATCTCCCTTGTAGACGGATTCTCGCTCAACTTCGACCAACCCAATTTTAGGTGTTCGTCTCACTCTTTTTGGATTGAACCAATGGCATTTGAAGACAACAGGGTTCTTTTGTTTGCCGAAATCACAATCCAATTCAATTATTTCCAGGACTATTCCAAACCAATCAAGGCCGTCCTTTCCTTTGCATAAGACCCCGGAATTCCTTGTCCTCGGGTTTGGCCTAGTTTTCTCATGATGATCGGTATGGAAGCGATACCCATTCACGTCATAAGAATTATAGCTCTTGACGACATAGGTGCATGAGGTGAGTTTCTTCAACTCGGGCCTCATATTCGGGTCAGATATTCCCTACAAATGCAATAGGAAGAAGTATGATATGTTAGTGTTGACAAAACGTCTTACACAAACATGGAATTAAACAAGGGGATATTTTCCCTACTTTAGCTTTGAACCACGGAATGAAACCGCCGCCGCCCTCACCCCCCTTTTTAAAAAGAACCAACTTGTCATTTTCGGAACATGGTCTTCGATGTTTCCAGGTTTCTCTCTCAAATGACCTATGGACGGCACATTCAAGAAGCGGAGTTAGTCCACAAACTAGGAAATTAAAGTGTGACGAACAATACACCATAAATTGAGCACTTACTTAATGTAGGGTTCTACTTCTGTTGTGTTCCTCAAGACATAAGATGTAATGTTCGTCCACTCATCAAATGATAATTTCTTCTTCTTGGGGCCACTTGATTTGCCACCGGCCCCGATGAAAATGCTAAGTTCAGGTAGATCTTCCTGAATTGCCGTGTTGAGACGAGGTACTGGATTATGAACAGTGGTAAGATTGTCACTATAGAACTTAGTGGTGAAGCGTGACACCTCCTCGTTCAGTGTAGCCTCAGCTATGGATGCTTCGATTTTGTTTTTGTTCGTGCTTTTCTCTTGAAGGTCCTTCTGCTCTCTTTCAGTTGCAAACATCCAACGTGTGTGCACAGGACCCCCCAATCTTGCCTCGGTCGCGAGATGCACCAACAAATGTTGCATGGGATTGAACATGCCTGGTGGAAAGATAGTCTCTAGCTCGCAAATCAACTCGGGCGTCTGTTCCTCTAACTCTTCAATCACCTTGATATCTAATTCTTTAGCACAAAGCCGGCGAAAGAAATAGCTCAACTTTGCCAACACTACCCAAATGTCCTCATCAATATAGCCTCGAAACATGACCGGCATTATCCGCTCGAGCCATACATGATAGTCATGACTCTTGAGCCCACCTATCTTGAGACCAACCAAATTCACTCCCCTCATTATGTTAGCTGCATAGCCATCAGGGAAGAATAGGTGATCCAGGACCCACTGGAGAATTTGTTTCCTTTGGGCCCTTGTTGGGGTGAAACGGGCCTTTGGTTTGGACCATGCTTTTTTGCCTATGCCGGGAGGGACCATGTTCATGTGTGGCCTATCACATAGCGCCTGCTGATCGACTCTAGCCTTGACATTATCCTTCGACTTCTGAAGGTCCATTAGTGTGGACCAAAGGGCCTCGCCGATATTCTTTTCAGTGTGCATTACATCAATGTTATGAGGAAGAAGAAGATACTTAAAGTAAGGTAGTTTCCAGAAGCATGGAATGTGTGTCCACTGGTGTGTGTCTCCATAACCCACAAAGCCAGTCCCATCTGCATTGGGCACAAGAGCATCTAGCTGAGCCTTAATGGCTTTACCATCCATGGTAGGTATTGGTACGTGAGCATCAACAACTACATCTCTCTCGAACTTCTTTTTGTCTCCCTTGAATCTATGACCAGGTTTAAGGTACGACCGGTGCTTATCAAAACAAGAATACTTGCCGCCCTTACTCAGCCAAACGAAAGTCATAGCCTGCATGCACACTGGGCAAGGCCACTTCCCGTGCGTACACCATCCGGCGAATATCGCGCGTGCCGGCAAGTCATGCAGAGACGTGTGGTACCAGATGTGCATAGTGAAGTGCGTCTTTGCTACGGCGTCATATGTCCGTACCCCTTCTTCCCAAGCAAGCAACAAATCATCCACCAACGGCTCCATGTACACACTCATATTCTTCCCCGGATATTCAGGCCCTGGAATTATCAGCGACAAGAACATGTTTTCTCGGCGCATGACGACGCCAGGGGGAAGATTCAACGGAATGACAAACATCGGCCAACAACTATAGTTGCATGAAGACATACCATATGGGTTGAACCCATCTGTTGATAAGGCAACTGCTACACTCCTGTTATTGCCGGCTTTTCTGGGAAACTTCTTAATGAATTCCTGCCATGCAACACCATCAGACGGATGTACCATCTTCGCAGGACGATACCTCTTCCCATCTATCGGCCATCTCATTTGTTGGGCAGATTCGTTGGTCATAAAAAGCCGTTGGATCCTCGGTATGAATGGAAGATACCGAAGGATCTTTTTGGCTACTGTGAGCTGCGTCTTCTGACCATCACCGCTGTCGATCTCCATAAATCTAGAGGACTTGCACTGGAGACAGTATTTTTCATCGATGTGTTGTTTTCTAAATAACATACAGCCCTTTGGACAAGCATCTATCGGCGTATAGTCCATCTTAAGTGATTTGAGGATTTTCTTCGACTCGTACATGTTCTTTGGCAGAATATGTGACTCCGGTAAAATAGAGGCAATAACATGCAGGAATGCATCAAAGCAATTAATGCTTACATGATACTGGGACTTGACAGCCATCAGGCGACTAATGGAATCAAGTTGAGAAACCGTGGTATGGGCATGGAGGGTTTTTTGCGACGAAAACACAGTATCGTAGAACTCCTTTGTGCTCTTTTCCCCCACCCCATTTGCATCTTCGGTTGGATTTTCAGGTGCACGTGCATTAGCGAATTGATCTAGCATTCTATCAGCCCCAGTATCAAAAGCTGTTGATGCCTCCTCGGTGCGCTGTCGCGCGACCTTCTTCCCTCGAGATGCACGCTCTCCATGCAAAGTCCAACGATGGTAGTTTGGCATAAACCCAGACTTGGCAAGGTGAAAACCCATCTCCTCCTTTGTTTGCCGACGACCGTTTTTGCAACATTTGCAAGGGCACCAAGTTGACCCAGGGTTTTTAACAAATGCAAACTCCAGAAACTCCTCGGTCTTAGTCACCCATTCATCAGACATCTCACTCGCACCCACTCGACCAATGTACATCCATTCACGATCCTCCATCTCCAAACTGATTAATGCAGACATATATGTATTTAACAAATAGATTCATGGATTACTTAATTCAATTATTTACAAAAAATTATAGATTTTACGCGTTGAATGCACTCACCTATATCTACTAGGTACAGCTAAGGCTATCCCACCCGAGTATGTGTAACTTGTGTTCGTTTCCATGTCCTACTCCTATGCAAGACAGAATTTCGGCAGCACCTCCCCGCTGCTCTCCCAATACACGTCTCGACAAAGTTTCGAGAGATTGTGTATCAGGAGAACAACATGGGAGGCGCCACCGAAATTATGTCTCGCATAGGAGTAGAACATGGAAACGAACACAAGCTACACATACCCGGGCTGTCCAAAACGTGGACAATTCGAAACGGCCACGGTTATAAAAGATATAGCTCTTTGTATATAAACATATACCCTGGACAAGGTGTATACATAAATATATACAAACAGCTCTTTATATATAAACATATACCCTTGACAAGGTGTATACATAAATATATATAAAGAGTTTCATCTTTATAACCATAACCCTTCCGAACGGGAGACTCCTAGGGTTACGCGACTTGTTTGGTGAGCTACAAATAATGCAAACTAGCAAGAGGAGCGGAAAAGCGTCATTACCCTCGAAGCGTGGCCGACAAAAAGACAGGGGAGGTAGCTCCTGCCGGAACCCTGTCCTACAATGACGCTCCCGTCGTCAACCTCGCTGCATATCCTGTAGAAATGAATAAACAAATTAGTGCACAAAGCTAATTAGTGCACAAAGCAAACAAAAAAAATACTAAGCTAACTAACCCTAAACAGCAACTAACTAACTACTGACCAAAATCAAATACACCTAGACCCTAACAACAAAGTAACCAACTACTAACCCTAACACAAGCTACAACAAAATAAATAACACAAAGTAACCTAACTAACACAAGCTAAACATCTAACATCTAACACATCTAAACACCTAAACATATAACACAAAGTAACCACAATTGCTATAAACATCTACTGCTACTAACTACTGACCCTAGCTAACAACAAATTAACCAAGTACTAACCCTAGCTAACAACATAGTAAAAAAAAAGTGGAAAATCTCACCTTCGACGGCCGGAGAGGAGCAGCTGCAGGGGCGGAGAGGAGCAGCTGCAGGGGCTTCGACGGCCGGAGAGGAGCAGCTGCAGGGGCGGCTCGCGGCGGCTGCGGCGTGGAAGGGAGCCGCAGCAGCTCGGGGTGGAGGGGAGCGGCGGCGGCGTGGAGGGGAGCGGCGGCGGCGTGGAGGGGAGCGGCTGCAGGGGCGGCTCGGGGTGGAGGAGACGGCAGCGGGGGAGGCTGCAGGGGCGGCTCGGGGTGGAGGAGACGGCGCGGTGGAGGTGGCCGCTAGCTAGGGTTCGTCGCGGCGGGAGGCAGGCGGGGGCCTGCGATTCGAAGCGGCGGCGGTGGGGGGTCACGGCGGCGGCGGCGGTGGGTGGAGCTGGACGCGGCGGGGGGCAGCGTGGGTGGAGCTGGACGCGGCGGCGCCGGCGGCGAACGACGGAGAGAGACAGTAGCGCGAACGGAGAGGGATCGATTTGGGAATTTTTGCCCGTTCAGGGCACTAACACTTCTTTTTCCCCGCGGTTTGTTCGCCGAGTGGGCATCGTCACCGAGATCCCAACTCGGCCAAGATTCTTCGCCGAGATGCCCACTCGGCAAAGATAATTTTATAATTTAACCAAAAATTATATTAATTAGTTTTCTTAGTTATTTTATAATTTTATTTTAAAATATGTACTAACACACTCTAACTCATATTATATGTCCCCACCTATTTTATGGTGTAGTTCCGACGCTCTGCGGTCACCAGTTCCGTCGATCCCCCCTACATTTGATCGGAACTCGACCGTGTCGTCTACCCCTACCACGTGCGTCGAAAGGGGGTAGCTACAAAGAATTTTATGCTTGGTTGTGTTTGGTTAGGTCATATGAACACTTGGAACCCATTTTTGTCAATGTATTCACATGGTTCGACCCGTTGCACCGAAAATGGGAGTTTCCACATACAAGAGCATAACCTTCGAGGGTGATAAGTGCGGATTGTGAAGCCGGTCATACCTCGGAGTATTATTTTGGCTCTTGAAGCCTACCACCACACTCTAACACATATTATATGGCAACACCTAGTTTTGGGTGTGGTTCCGACACCCCGAAGCCCCCGGTTCCGTCGATCCCCCCTACATTTGATCGGAACTCGACCGTGTCGTCTACCCCTACCACGTGCGTCGAAAGGGGGTAGCTACAAGGAATTTTATGCTTGGTTGTGTTTGGTTAGGTCATATGAACACTTGGAACCCATTTTTGTCAATGTATTCACATGGTTCGACCCGTTGCACCGAAAATGGGAGTTTCCACATACACCCCGAAGCCCCCGCTTCCGTCGAAACCCATCCACAGTTGACCAGAAGTCAACCGTGTCGTCTACCCCTTCGACGGGCGTCGAAAAGGGGTAGCTCCAAGGACTTTTACACTTGGTTGTGTTTGGGTGGGCCATGTGAACATAAATAACCTGATTTGGGCTCGTGTTATCACATGGTTGCCTCCGTCGCACCCGAAACGGGGGTTTCCGCGTAGAAGAGCATGACCTTCGAGGGGGATAAGTGGGGTTTGTGAAGACAGGCACACCTCGGAGTCTCGATATGTCTACACCAACCTACCACCACAACCTAATGCATATATTAGGGCACCAACCATGTTTTGGTGAGGTTCCGACACCCCGAAGCCCCCGGTTACGTCGAAACCCCCCCAAAGTAGACCAGAACTCGACGGTGTCGTCTACCCCATCGACGGGCGTCGAAAGGGGGTACCTCCAAGGACTTTTACGCTTCACAAGCACTCGAAACATACACACCGATCCAACGGCTCATGAGCGCTCAAAGGAAACACACGATCCGTGTGCTTTTTTCTGATTGGACAGTTCTCACTATATATATGTAGACATGGCCTCCATTGGCATAGCACCCCTTCACTCATATCTGCAGCCTAATCACTCCCCATGGCTTCCACCGTACCCACTCTAACCAACTCAGAGGCGGAGGCGCTTTGCGCCTCGAACTACCCATGCCCACCCGGCTACGGCGTCCCCGCTGGCTGGTGGCTGAGCACCGGAGGCGTGCCGGTCCCTCCTGTCCCTCAAGGTTTGGCGCGCCGGGCGGCCATCACGAACCACTACTTCAACGAGCTCACTCCGCAGCAGCGGATGGATCACCGCTGGAATCCCGACTACCGCCCGACTTGGGACGCCTTCTTCTTCACTCGGCGTGAGAGGGCGCTCGCCAGGTACGAGGAGAACGGCCCGGCTCCTTTGAACTTCAACGAGGCCGGCCGACGGCTGTGGTGGGCCGGCCGGACACTCCAGGGAGTCATGGACTACATCACGGCCGGCGATAACCCCCGCCTGAGCTACCCTCAGTTTCAGTCCAGGCGAGCGCCGCCCCCGCCAGACGACAGCGACGACGACGGCGGCGACTACGACGACTATGAGCACGAGTATTATAGGCCTAGGCAGGAGTATGACTAACCTAATGCTGGTTCATCTATGTACCCAAGATTGTTGTCATTTCCTAAAGCTGGTCTAGCTACGACGACGATCGTGTGCAATGTATTATTTATCTATGCATTTCCAACTAATGATCTTTATCATCTGAATAAGTAATCGGGTACAATGTATTATGAGACATTTTTCTATTTCCCTACTGCTTTACATGTTCATATGATTTAACCTAACATAATCAGGTTTTTCGTGTATTATGAGCACGGCAAAGAAAGATTTTTCGGTACTGTTAACACATAACAAACACATTCTAGAACCGCCGATACATAATTGACTAACAACAAAATAAACATGCATGAAGAACAAATTACAGCAATCATGAACAACTAAAAAATTAATTAAAATCTACGATCTTCTCATCAAATATCTTCTCCTCCAGCCGATCCCATGCCAGATGGACCTCCAAAGCAGTGGCCTCCAGTCCTAAAGAACGGACCCGGGTCGACGACCTGCTCCACATGGATTAGAATAGTATGAACCAGTGAAGGTTTCGTCGTGGTTGAGTAGGGGGCACTGCACCACCACAGCACCCACGACCATCTCCGGCGACAAATGTGGTCGGCTACCTACCACCGTCACCATCAGTGCGCGCCCGCTCCAGATTTTTGTGTAGGGGGCACTGCACCACCTGTATAAAAAACAAGATAAAATACATTGCGACTAAACGCATAAATCAACAAATCATACGGTTTCACCCAGCTACAATCCCACCGTGGCTGCGATATCACATGCAGGGTGGGACGTAGCTGGGTAAATCCGGATAATTTGTGCTGGACGACACGGCTTAATCTAAAAAACATCTCCTGTGGAATAGCTAAACTAATATACCAGAATGTCTTGTGTTTCAACACAAGCTGGAATGAGTGAGTAACTGTCTGGAGGTGGAGTATTTATAGGCGCTTAGGGAATACCCTAAGTTCACCGAGTACGGCACTCGGCGAAGAATTGGCGCGTAAAATTTATTTTCTCCCGCCAACCAACTTTGCCCGACAGGGCTCCCGGCGAACAGACCCACCCGGCGAAGAAATGGCGCGGACCAAAAATTGTGTTCCCGCCCATGGCTTCGCCGAGTGCCCTCGGCCGAGACACCCGGCGAAGTGGAATCTTTTTGCGCGGCAAATTTTATCCTTCTTCCCGCCACTTCTTCGCCGACCGCCTTCCGCCGACACACTCGGCGAAAATTCGAGGATATGGCGGCAAAACTAAAAAATTTCCCGCGCGAGCTTTACCGACAAGGGCTCTCGGCGAAGAAAAGAACGGGCGAATTTTTTTTTTAACCCACCCTTCGCCGTGTGCTTTTCTCGGCGAAATGGAGGCATCGACCCAGCAAGGCGGGCCCCATTGGCAGGCGCCACGTGTTCGCCCCTTTCGCCGAGGACCCCGTGTCGCCGAGTGTTTTTTATAGACGTCGCCGACTGTTCCTTCTTCGCCGAGTGCAGTTCCTACGCGTAGCCGGTGACGCACTTTTTTGCCGAGTGGTCTCGGTGTCGCCGAGTCTCGTTGGAGCTCTACCGGCGACGGCCCTCTTCGCCGAGTTGCCCCGACATTATGCACTCGGCGAAGCCCAGACACCTCGGCGGAGAGCGATTTTCTGGTAGTGCGAGGGGAACATTTAGCTTACAGACAGCAGGAGAATGCACAGGCACGACCCCTCTGTTGTTGATGATGGCATAAAACGACCGAACACTGTAAGAACCAGACGAGGTAAATTCCCAAATGGGCATGTCTTCGGAGTCTGTGAAGTTAACAGTACTAACAAGCTGGCACAACTCAAGCCATCTATGGAGTAGCTCAATGGACACACACCTTCTAAAGGAGAATTTAAGGTTTTCTCCATCCCAGGCTTGGGCCAAAGTTAGATCATGTTCATTAACGAAATTGGGCGGTGTGTTTCGGCGTCGGAAAATAACGGTGTCCTAAGCAAATTTTCCCTTTTTGTAATACTTGTTTCGGTGTAGACCTCTCGTTGGTACTATGCAACAGAATCAGCTTCATCGACTTCGTGAACAGAAGTCTCATGGTGACTTACCCCTTTAGTAACCATCCATTTAAAACCGGCGCACTAAATCGATCCAAACGGGCAGAAGGCGCAGCAGGATCTTGAGCGGCGTGCCGGTGGGCGTGCCGCGCTTGTGTAGGGGCGTGGGGAGCACAAAGGCAGTGAAGGCGATCGCGATGCACGTGGTGGCGATTCCGAAGCCGAGGCCCCAACTGACGTTCTGCTGGCTCCAGACGGTGAACACGCTTACACGCCGGAGATGATGGACGGACACAAACCTGGATAAATTTGTGTGCCTCAATCAGCTAGGGGCTCCATCGATCACCTGCTGCAGGTTGCGATGTTCAACCTTGCGTTGTGGTGAAAATGCATGAGTGCAGTTCTCTCCTGGGGGTTGAGCGCAGGTAGCATAAATGTAACTTGATTTAACAGCTAGCTAATGCTTCTCCATTGTGTACACATAAATACACATTCGGAGCCCTCCACCCATGCCGAGCGTTGTCAAGTTCTATTCCAGAAGCTTCTGGTCACCGGAAAGCGCCTTGCCGCTTGGAGTCGCGGTCTTTTCTCCAACGTGAAGGTTCTCCTACATGCGGCCCTCCTTGTCATTCTCCAGTCTCCACCTTGACATTGAGTCAAAAATTCTTTCCATGGAGACATCAGACATTGATTTTTTTTAGATACAAGACACCAAGTGCCCAGTTTTAAATTAATAAAGCCACAACGGCCAGAATTACAAGAGTGCTGAAACAGCTTACAACACAACGCACACCCAAGCACAAGGAACACAGCTTGGAGAAGACGATGACCTCCACGCTTGAACGCAAATACGAAGCAACATGGCAAAGGACTGTCAGCTGACCTGAGGATGGCACCAACAACGCCGAAGGACAGGAGCACACGATTGGCGGGCAGAAGTGTCGGGCCGGAGCTCACCCAGAGCTCGGGCGCACCGACAATGTCGGGCCGGAGCTCTCCCTAGAGCTCGGGCGCACCAACAAAGGCTGCACACCGCCAGGACGCAAGCTACACCTTCAAAAGCACCGTGCGCCGGACTGCAGGACCGAACGAAGGCCGTCGGCCATGGCCACGGTCTGGCCCCCTGGCCAGAACCGGTGGAGACAAAGGCCGAACCAACTTCACCGAAACCACGCAGCACACCTCCCTGCAGCGAGCACACCCGCACAGAAACAGCTTCGACCACGGACGGACAAGACGGAGAGGGAAAGCTCGGGAGCAGCCGCTGAACACGAAGAAATCGCCACCGGCCCCCGTGGGAACACTCACCAGCTACACCACCGGTCCCCAGATGGCGTCTCCAAGGAGATAACGACGCGTGAGCGCCGCCGCCATCCAATCCGAGACGGATTTTGGATTTTCATCCGGGACGAGAGTAGGGGATGGGGAGAAAAGACCTCAACGGCGCCTCCAGGAAGGCAAACGGCGCTCGAATAGCGTCGTCGCCACCGTGGTCATGGAGACCAAGGGTTTCCCCCAGTCCCGACTCACCACATTAGCTCCCAACCAGCCTCCACATCGGCGGGAAAAGCCACCGACACCAGGAGCAACAGGGAGGAGATAACCAGAAAAGGGGACGGATCTGACCTTCGGGATCTGGCGCTTGAGCCACCGGAGCAGCCCCACCGCCGCGACCCCCACCCGCCGCCCCCTGCCGCCCGCGTGGCCCAGGACGTCGGACAGCACCCGCGCACGCCACCTGCCCCACTGTCGATGTCGCCACCCTACCCGAGGCCGCTGCCTCGGCGTCCAGGAGCCCTCCGCTCAAGCGGAGCAGCAGATCCTCGCCGCCACCCTCACCGGCAGGCCACGCGGGCTTGCCCCGAGCCCACCTCAGGCAGCGGCGGGGAAAAGGAGCCGCAGGGAGGCGGCGGCACGCCGGAAACCCTAGTCGCCCCTGAGTCGCCCTCGGGAGGACGACGCGAGGGCCGAAACGTTGTTTTTTGCGCCGCTTTGATTAGATCTCAGACATTGATTTTAGGGCATGCCTAAAAAGTAAAGTGATGGTTTGGGTGGTTCTTGAGAGAGCTACAAAGAAGCAAAATGCGAGAATTTCAACATCAAAGACGGGGATGCCCACATCAAAGCCTTCCACTTGAGAGTCAATGGTTCGTAGGCGGAAAAAACACATTTACCACATCAAATGTAATAATGGGTGGATCACCAACCATGAGCAAAAACAAAAGGTCATCCATAGTTTCTTCGAAGCAACTTTGGAAGCGGTGGTTATCGCGTGCATGATTTCAGTTGGAGCGCCCTAGATTTTGATAAGCCGGATTTGCACTACTTAGGTGCCCCTTTCATAGAGGAGGAGGTGGCAAATTCTATCAACAATATGTCGACTGACAAAGCCCTCCGTCCGGATGGCTTCACCGGTATTTTTTTTAAAAAGTGTTGGGAGATTATCAAAGTGGATGTAATGCGGGTGATCAACACCTCTCCATGCCAAAAAATGTCATTGGCTCAACTCCGCGAACATTGCTCTTTTGCCTAAGAAAGATGGGGCCGAGGAAATTTCAGATTTTAGACCCATTAGAGCATCTCTATAAGAACCCGTATCCCCCGGCCTGTAAACACAAGATACGGGTCGGTTTTGCCGCTTTTACAGGTTGAAAAAATTCACGCAGAACAGAAATAGAAAAACGAACTGTAAATTCAAAATTTTGGCTATTCGCGGGAACAAACAGATGAATATGTTTAATAAAGCTCCTTTCCCAGCGCAAAAAAGGTATGTTGTTGATGACTTCACTGTAGATGTTCTAATTTATTCTTCTTTACCCGCAAAAAAAATATCTTCTGTATGGAAACTGTGGGGACCCCAGACTAGCAGTCCGAGACCTCCAGTATGCATACATTCACGATCCCATGATCAGTCAGTCGTGAACAACATACTCGAGTTGGCATTATAGATTACATCATTCAGTACACGAATTCATCAAGTCTTACAATATTTGGTCACATGACCAAGTCTCAAATAACTGCCGCGCAGGGCAGGAATATCATAACACAGCGGAAAGTTCAACAAAACGTGATAAAGCCCATGTCACGCCTTAACACCTACAGGCTGCTGACCGGAAGACGTCCTAGTTCGCGAAGTCATCAACGAAGCCCTCGTCCTCCTCAACTTCCTCCTGAGGCTCCTCGTAGTAAAGGTCTAGCTAAGACAATAGCAAGGGGCGAAACCATATGAGTACGTTTGAATGTACTCAGCAAGCTCTATCCAAAAACAAGGTACTAAAGGCAAGTATGGTATTTAGGCTGTGGTAGGTAGGCTGTAATTAGGCTCACTACCCATGGTGGATGGAAGATTCACCATGGTTGCATAACATCTCTATATCTTTATTGAAAGAGATACTTCAAAAGATATATCATAGTTTTTCTCTCGCAGATAACATGTATCCGCGAGGTTTTAGTAAAAAAAATCATTTAAATGAAAGACTTTTCTTTGCAGAACTTCTTGGGACTAAGGCCCCTCCGAAGTATGTTCTCATAACAAGGTACCTCCAGGTACAATCATTTCCGGTCCGATCCGTACTTCCCAAGTACTAGCTTACTTTCCAACACAACACCATTTTGAAATCATCGACACAATACTGGCTACATGGCCTTTCAACTGTCCATGACCGCGGACGCGGCTATTCGAATAGTTTTGACTCTGCAGAGTTTGTACACTTTCACCACATCAAATAGGTCACTGCCGTGGAACACCCACGGATTGTCAGACGACAATACGTAAAACGTCGGGACACTAATCAAGACTTTTCACTATGTCCATGCTAATACAAAGATACCTCTTCGACTAGGTTGGTTCTCCCGACACCGTATGACCCATCGTTGGCCTCATACTGCCATGACAGGAGACCTAATCGGTGCAACTGGTCGCAACTTAATCAACACTCTTCATGCTCCTTTCTCTTAGGCAGCACTCAGTTCAGGGGGCCATAGCCACCACTCCTAAGCAATTGAGGTAGCTCCGCATTAACACCGACAAGTTTCCGGTCAAGCCCCGTCCCATGTGGGGGTAACATGGTTGTACTATAAGGTTGTCGAGCGAAGACCAGGTTATGTGTCGTTTTTAGAAAAACAAAACTTTCAGTAATCCTCATCTCCATACCACCACTTAGGCAAGGTCCCACCTTCCCAAGGGTTTTCACAAACACTTTTGTTTTTCCAAAAACAACACAAGGGTGCCCATCCTAAAGATTTCATCTTTCTTAGACTAGTATTTAAGGGGGTTGGGTAGGGTGTCCTACAATTTTGCTGCGGGTCTGGAAACATACCAGAGTATTAGGGTGTCTAAATAAGTATGTATACATATATAATCCAATAGTAAACATTCATAAATAAAACAAAATAAGTAGATCAGTAGCAAGCTTTTGAGATGGCTTGCCTTGCTCAATGGTTTGCCTTTGGTCCTGATGATCAATATAACCTCCAGAAAAACCCTCATCTGCTATCTCTTCCTCGTGGTGTTCTAGCTTCGCGAAAAAGAAAAGAGTACAATCACTCATACAGCAAAACACACCACAAATATCAAGCAAAACCTATCAAGCAGCTACTACACAAGACACAGGACTTCTATCTAGCAGACATGTTTTTGGAAGAACCATAAATCTACCCATTCTTAAGCCATTAGGGTAAGGTAGTGATTTAACAAATTTTAGGGTTTACTATTCTCATGCAAGGCTAAGAACAATTAACAATCTTATTCAACCAGTAGCAGCAACTTAGGTAAAAAGATTATTTAGCTTATCTTAATTATCTAGCAACACAAGCATGATTAATTAATTACTTGGAAAACCTCTAACACAATTTTAACCACACTAGTTAAGCTAAAAAATAACACTAACACAAGGCACTAACAGTACTAACATATAATGACATGCCAAACAACAATATCATGCAAGCAACAGTATCAAAACAATCATTAACAAGCATAAAACACATTTTTATTAACAAGGTAATTAAATTACTTTCTGTTTATTAGTGGCAGAAACAGCACTTTTACTTTTTATTACACCTAGGGAGTTCTGTTAAGCAAACAAACATGCAAACTTAGGTTTTGGTTCTCTGTTACTATTAGAATCTAACACAATTGAGTTTGCTCCAAAATTGTATTCACAGAAATTATTAATAATGCCCAAAGTGCTCATTGTCATACACTAAACATGCATGCAACTTTTGTTCTAGGCATCCAAAACACATGAGGTAAAATTCTAGTCAAATCTAATGTCAAGAGCTTTCCAAAACATTTGGATTCACAAATTTTGGATCAATAAAACTTGAGTTATAAATAAAATACTGAATCTGACCAGTTGCAGAAAAATATTTTTCATGGACTCCCAAAACATTATTTTTCAGATCTGTAAGTTGGACATGATTCCAAACTCATCACTTTACCACTGTGATTTTTGGTTTGCACAAATTTTAGGTTTAACATTTTTATTCGATTTAAACTAACACACCAGAATCTGCTATTTACTGAAAAAGATTAAACCTAGAAAAAACAGATATGGCCAGATCTGCTACTGTGCGAGGCCTGTCGGAGAATGACTCCCACGAAACAGGGGCAGTCACACTCGCGAAGAGAGTTCGTGTAAGGGGCTGAACACGACGTCAATCAACCCTCATCCGGCGCGGCGACGCTGCTCGTCGTTCCAGAGGAGGGACATCACGGCAGAGAGAGACACGGCGTGTACCCAGGTTCACGGCCCTCTTGTGGAGGTAAAACCGCTACGTCCTGCCTGTCTGTATTGCTGCTTGTAGAGGTTACAGTACAGCGTGCTTGCCGAGGGCACAGTTGTGGCAATGGCGCGTACAAGGGGAGGGAAACTACTGTCTTCTTCTCCCTTGCGCGCAAGTAGCTAGACTAGGAGTAAAATGTGTTCGATCCCTGTTAGGGTGGTGCACCAGCTCCTTTTATAGGCGCCCCGGGCCTCCTCCCTGTCCTTGTGCAGCAGAGGGGCTACCACATGGCGACAACGGTCGGGAGCTCGGTGTACCGCTGCTTGGGCGTCCATGAGCGCGGTCCATGGGCACAAAAGCTGAGGCCGCAGCAGAGAGGCCGCCGTCCATCCACGGTGACGTCGCGTTCGGCGCGTAGCGCCGGCCTGCTCCCTTATCACCAAAGAGGAAAGCTTGGTGGTCTGCGCCGTTGCCCCTGCTTTGTTGACTCCTTTATCACCAAAGTGGGACTGTAGCTCCGTCGTCACTCTGCGCAGAGGCGCGGTCACTCTGCGGCCACTGCGGAAGCCATGTGCGCTCCGCAGAGCTTGCTTTACAGTGAAGGAACCCTCGCGTGGGCGGGAACGCCCTGTGGAGGATTCTGCGTTGACTTCCCTTCAGGGAAAACTTCCTTGGAGAGGAGGCAGCGGAGTAGAGGCTCCACAGGCCTAGCTGCCTCCTCAGGCCTCCGCGAGGCGATTCTGCCCCGCGGGCATCCCAGGCTTGCAGGCCTGGTCCTTAGCGAGATTCACTCGCCGAGTGTTGAGGGTTATAGAGGCCTGGCCCAGTACACCCTGGTTCTTACTGGGCTGACAGTAGCCCCCGGGCCCATGACGGGCACGACGCGGTCCAGGGGGCGCAGGCGAAGCGTCATGGGCCCAAAGTGTCCGGCCGGCCCGAGACACGTGGCGAGCGGTTGGTGCGTCTCGGCTTCTCCGGAGGAGGTGGGCGTCGTGGTGGGACCCACGACGCCTCGGAAACCGCTCTGAGGTGATATAAAGGCTGCCGCGGCTGTGCCGGCAGCAGTTCCGCCGCATTTACGCCTTTTCCTTCTCGCATACACCTCCGGTGCTCCACTACTCCGGCGATTTCCGTTCTTCTCCGAGCTCTTCCGCCGCCCTTCCTTCGCGAGCCATGGGCCCCAAGAAAGGCAAGGCGGCGATGGTGGAGGCCTCCGCTGAAGCGCAGCGGGAGGAGGAGCTTGCGCCGGCTCTCATCGGCACTCGCGTCTCCACAGCGGAGGCGCTGGATAGGCTGAAGGTCCTCGTCGCCGGGAGGAATAACGAGCATGGCGCCAGCGGCGTCAAGGCGGCGCGCTTCGGCAAGCTGGCGGCGGGGTGGTACCCCATTTTCGTCCACACGCTGTTCGCTGGCTTGGTGCCGCCGTTCTCTCCCTTCCTTGCGGAGGTGCTGGCTTTCTATCAGATCCAGCTCCTGCACCTCCACCCGAACTCCATCCTGATTCTCGCCATCTTCGCCTATCTCTGCGAGGCGTATCTGGGAGTGATGCCCTCCGTGGCCTTCTTCCGGAGCTTCTACGCGCTCCGCAACACGGCGCCCGGCGAGCGGTCTGGGTGCGTGTCTTTCCGCATCGCAGACGGGATGGGCGCCGTCTACATCCCCATGTCGTGGGATGG
Source organism: Poa pratensis (assembly GCA_947311845.1). NCBI lineage: Eukaryota > Viridiplantae > Streptophyta > Magnoliopsida > Poales > Poaceae > Poa > Poa pratensis. Next base: position 24,764,826 of record CAMZMU010000119.1, on the reverse strand, counting down.
CGACAAGGCCGTTACGAGGGTGACGAAGAAGGTGGAGGACTTCCGCCAGAAGTGGGTCCTCGTCGACGCCAAGGAGCGGAATGCCTTCTTCGATGAGCCTGAGGCGCCGCCGCTGAAGAACTCAAATTGGTCCAGCGAGAAGCTCCAGCACCAGAAGATTGCCCACTTGGTCTCGCGCATGAAGCTCGTCCGCGAGGCTGGCCTCACGGGGCAGATGGTCGCTGAGGACTTCGTGAGGCGGCGCATCGCTCCCCTCCAGGCGCACACGAAGCCGGTGTGGATGTACTCCGGCCCGGCAGATCCAATGCGCTTGCACCTCAGCGCCCACGCGCCAGACGATGTCGCCTCCATCTTAGGCACGCTCTTCATCGCCCCGGAGATCCCTGTTCCGGGCACTGAGCACCTGAGGCCCCTCCACCAGCTCACTCCAAAGAAGCGCCTCGCAGTTCTGGAGATGATGCCGACGTTCACGCCAGAGGGCTTGGAGGGAGAAGAGGCGAAGGGGGCTGCGGCGCCTGTGGTGGAGGAAGACTTGTTTGGCGAGTCCTCTGCTGCTTCAGACGCCGAAGCTGACGCCGCGCCGGAGAGTCAACCCCTCGTTAGGGGAGGCGAGCTCTTCAAAGCAGGCGGCCCCTGAGGAGGAGATCCTGGAGGTATCGTCCGATGTGGACGAGGATTTTGTGGTGGCCCCGTCACGACGGGCCACAGAAGAAGAAGACGAAGACGGGGACGATAGCGGCCCGGAGGCCGCGGCAAAGCGGTGCGAGCCCCGCACCAAGGCCATCCACGACCGGGCCGCCAGAAGCCTGGAGAGCACTCCTCTCAAGAGGAAAGCTGGGGCGGCCCCTGAGGAGCCCAGCGCTGGAGCCTCAACAGGCCTGCGGCGCTCCGCCAACAAGGTGTGGGTGGACACCCGCGCCAAGTCATCTGGGTGAGTACTGCTTCTTCTTGACTCGTTCTTGCTTATCGAGAGTTCTTGCCTTTCTCGAGGATCTCACTGTCTTGATTATCAGGGGTCTGGTTCATGCGAAGCGTCGCCGACTCCGCAAGGCTGCGGACGTGCGGCGCGACGCTACGACCGTTGTTGAGGGGCCTACAGCGCCCCTTGGAGAGGAGACTGAGGAGCCCGTGGTGACAGTCACCACGGGCCCGGCTGTTGACGAGGCCATGAGGCCTGTAGGGGAGACGCCCCTTGAAGAAGCAACTGCCTCGCCACCTCCTGCCGAGAGTCAGTTTGAGGAGGCGGCGAAGACTCCGTGCCGCCGCGCCCTGATGCTCCTCTGGAGCCCCCAGAGACACCCGCCGTGGAACGGCGGGGACCAGCACACAGACGCCGGGAGGCGTCGACGTCGAGATGGAGGAGGGAACTCCTCCGCCGCCCCCTCCAAATTCCGAGCCTGAGGGGAGGCCACTTCTTCTGAGGCCGCAGCAGGCGAGGCTGCGGTTGAGCCTCTGGTGGCTAGGCCTCCCTCGCCAGCCCCCGGGCCCACGAGGAGGTCGTCGTGGAGAACAACGACGCACAAGACGGTGGGGGCCCGCTCCTGTGGCCCCGTGCTGACCCTGGTCCAAGCACTGTGCTTTCTGCACCAGAGGCTGGCGCTGGGGCGGAGGACGTTGCGCCACGTGAGGGCTCTTGGGCCTTGGTCTTGAGCGACCGGAGCCGGAGCGGCGCGAGCCGCCAAGCTGCCCTCCGTTTGGTGAGGGGCACCCTAGACGGGCTAGAGACCCAACTTGCCCTTGAGGAGGCGGAGCTTGGCAGGAGGTATGACGCCCTTGCTGCTGACTGGGCCCGCTTCTTCGAAGTCAGGCGGCGGAGTGGCCCTGACGACCGAGCTCTTCAGGCGCAGCGCGACGAGGCGACGCGGCAGGCCCAGGAGATCCGCGAGAACGCGGAGCGCGAGGCGCAAGAGGCCTTGGCGCCGGTCCAGGCGGAGCGCAAGGCGGCTGCAGAGGATCGGGAGGCGGCTGTGGCGGAGCGCCAGGCTGCAGCCTCCGACCGAGCGGCTATCGAGACCTCCCTCGCCGACCAGCGCAAGGAGCTGGCTAGCCGCGAGGAGAAGATAATTTCTGAAGCTGAGGTGGTGAGGAAGTCTCTGGAGCAGCATCGTCTGTCGCTGGAGGCTCGCGAGCAGGCCATGACGACACGCGAAGCTGAGGTGCTCAAGCGTGAGGAGAAACTGGAGCAGGCGGAAACTGACATGAACAGAGAGCGTGAGGCCTTGGAGTCCCGCGAGAGCAGCTTGGCTGAGGCCATGGGCAAGCACGACAAGGAGGTGGAGCGGCACCGGGAGCTTGTGGAGAAGCCAACCAAAAGCTTGCCGAGAAGAAAAAGGAGGCAGAGGCGGAGGCCCTCACCAAGCAAAAAGAGTACCGCACTGCTGTCACACAGGCCGTCTCCCGGGAGTATGCTGGGAAGTTCAAGAAGCAGGAGGACGGCTTCCAGAAAAAGCGCAGAGAGCTCGGCAAGCGCATTCGCCAGCTGGAGGAGTGGAACGCCAACTTGAAATCCTCGCTGAAGCGCGCCAAGGACGCTAATCTCCGCACGGAGCAGGCCCTCGAGCGCTCGGAGCAGGACCTCACAGCCCTGATGGCAGACATGCAGGAGCTGAATGCGCAGGTGGCCCCTGTTGTGGAGAGGGTCGAGGAGGCTGAGCAGAGCGCGGTGGCGGCACGGGTCTTGACGCAGCAGCGGGAGCGTATGTTCCGATCTTTGGTGACGCGCGGGAACGCTCTTGCTGCGAAGCTGGGGGTGGATGCTCCTGCCGTCCCCGTCCACGGGAACGCCGACGTTGCCACGTATCTGACCTACTTCGACCAGCTCTTCTCCGTCCTTGAGGGCCCTGTGGCGGAACTCGACGATGTTGTCGACGAGGAGTGCCGCAAGCTCCTGCTGGTGGCGGTCGAGCGCGTCTTCGTCAACCTCAAGCGCCTATATCCATGCTTCGACTTCGAGTCCGTGACCGAGCCCATGGGGATGCTCAGACCGAGACGCGCCTCTTCAACTCGCTGCGGGAGGAGATCAACGACTATGTCAACCGCTTCAAGAGGGTCGCTGAAGAGCCGGCCTCTGGCGAGGAGGAAGACGCGAGGAGGAAGCGCGGGGGAGATGACGCTGAGGAGGATGAGGCCGCCAAGACTTCCGCTTAAGCTGCTCCTGCCACAAGTCGCGCCTGAGGCGCAAGTTATCTTTGTTTAAAGACTTTGTTTCATTTGTGATGGTCTGTAAAACACTTTATTGTGCTGCAATGTGCGTGTGCCCCTCGACGGGCATTTTATCCCTATTCCATGCCTTTTTCGCTTTACGTCGTCAGGACCCGTCTCTTAGCGCTATGACTCCGCCACTACGGTATGCCAGAGCAATGACTCAGCAAGGCCGGGGGGTGTTTAAGGCTTAGAGAGGTAAGAGCTCTCGAGTCGCGATGCTCGAGGGCTCCCCTTTGACGCTCAAGCAGTCCATGAAATGCGAGGAGAAAATACCCGCCCGAGGGACGGAAGTTGCTCGTGAGAGGAAAAACACAACGCCTGAGGTGTAAGCGCAGGACTTAGCTTAGCGAGGTTCTGCCCTCGTGGAGGGCGTTGATTTCCCTGAAGATGTGCTTCCCTCTTTGGGTCTGGAGCGTGACTCCACGAGCCTTGGGGGGACTCTTGTTCCCTGTGTAGGTTAGAGGTGGAACCAAAGCAGAACATGGTAGAGAAACTCATGCGCGCTTATAGGTTTCCTCATGGGTGCCTCGCGAGGAGAGTAAGTACCAAAGGTCCTTAGGTGAGGTGGCAGGTTTGGGAGCAAGCCCCTGGGCCAGAGCTCTTTGGTGAGGTAACAGGCGTGAGAGCGTGCTCACGTGTTAGAGCTCGGATCCTTTTGGGTTTTGCGGTGCTGCTGGGATGCTCCCGAGGCACAGTCACCGTACTCAGCCCCCGCTCGCGAGGTGCGCAAGGGGAAAGATATGAGCGCGAATGAAAACACAGAGTAACGAGAACTAAAACTCACCCCCAAAATATTACATAGCGGCGCCGCAGCGCAATGTTTCACTAGGAAACGAATTGGTTCGTTACACTTGGGCTTGCCAAGATAAAGTTTCCATGTCGAGGCATGGGGACCACATTCAGTGGCTGAGACTCTTCACGGCCTGCGGCGGCACGTTACAGGAAGAGCTCAGAGGGACTGGCCCTCAGAGAGAGAAGCTTTTGTGAAGCTTGGAGGTGAAGCTGTGCGCTTTCCTCTAGAGACAAAAAATGCCTGGTGTGATAGAGATCACGGGTAGAACTTGCGTAGATGCGCGATGTTCCAAGGGTTCTTGACCGGGATGCCGTCCTCCGTCTCGAGGCGCACCGCACCAGGTCTGGCGACATGCGCGACCCTGTAGGGGCCTTCCCACATGGGCGAGAGCTTGTGGAGACCTTCCCTGGAGAGGATCCTCCTGAGGACAAGGTCGCCTGTCTCGAGAGTGCGCGGACGTATGTGGCGGCTGTGGTAGCGTCGCAGGTCTTGTTGGTATTTTGCCGCTCTGAGGGCGGCTTGGCGGCGCAACCCGTCGAGGAACAGCAGGTCGTCGTTGTGGAGGTCTTCTTGATTGTCCTCATTGAAGGCAAGGACCCTTGCGGACCCGTGCTTGATCTCTGTGGGGAGGACTGCTTCGGCTCCATACACCAGGGCGAATGGCGTCTCACCAGTGGGTTTTGTAGGGTTCGTGCGGATGGACCAGAGCACGGAGGGGAGCTCATCGATCCAGCCCTTGCCGTAGCCCTTGAGGCGGTTGAAACTTCTCGTCTTGAGGCCCTTGAGGACCTCAGCATTTGCTCGCTCGGCTTGACCATTGCTCTGTGGGTGAGCTACCGAGGCGAAACAGAGCTTGGTGCCGAGGCTCTCGCAGTAAGCCCTGAAGATGCCGCTGGTGAACTGTGAGCCATTGTCGGTGATGATGCGGTTTGGCACACCAAAGCGGCAGACCAGGCCTCTGATGAACTTCACGGCTGCCCTGGCGGGATGGTGCGCACCGCTTCAACCTCTGCCCATTTGGTGAACTTGTCAACAGCCACGAAGAGGAAACGGTAGCCCCCTTGCGATCTCGGGAAGGGTCCCAAGATGTCCAGCCCCCAGACCGCGAACGGCCAGGAGAGCGGGATGGTCTGGAGTCCCAGTGCAGGCTGATGGACTTGCTTGGCGTGGAACTGGCATGCATCGCAAGACTGAACGATGGTGACGGCATCTTGAAGCACTTGAGGCCAGTAGAAACCGCTCCTGAAGACCTTGCCGGCGAGGGTGCGCGCGCAGGAATGGTGGCCGCACTCTCCACTGTGTATGTCCCTGAGGAGCATGCGTCCTTCCTCAGGAGGCACACACTTGAGGGCAATGCCATTTGGGCGCTTGCGGTATAGGTCTCCCTCCAGGATGTAATAGGATTTCGCTTGTCGAGCGACTCGTTCTGCCTCTGCGTCTTCCTCGGGAAGGACTCCTTTTAGCAAGTAGTCTTTGAGCTCGTCAACCCAGCCTGTTTCTTGGTGCACCATGGTTAGCATCAGGCGCTCCCCTGAGGGTGGTGCACCATGGTTAGCATCAGGCTCGACAGCTGGCTGTGGGTCTGGCTCTGGGCCTGGAGGGACTTTTTCCTTGTCGGGAGGCTCTGGACTTGGAGTGGCTGCACTTTTCTTGGGGAGGACTGGCTCTTCTCTTTCGACCACCAGGACGGCGCTTGCGGTTTGTGGAGTGGCTGCAAGGTACAGCTTTAGATGCTCGCCCGTCCTGGGGGCTACCATAACTGGTGCGCTAGCCAAGTACTTCTTCAAGTCCTCAAATGCCTTGTCTGCCTCTGGAGTCCACTTGAAGGTGCCGGACTTCTTCATGATCTTGAAAAATGGCAGGGCCCTCTCGCCAAACTTGGAGATGAAGCGGCCCAAGCTGGCCATGCACCCAGCTAGGCGCTGCATGTCCTTGAGGCGGCGGGGTGGCTGCATTTCTTCTATGGCCTTGATCTTGTCAGGGTTTGCTTCTATGCCGCGATGGGACACGAGGAACCCGAGGAGTTTGCCTGAAGGTACCCCGAAGACGCACTTGGCGGGGTTTAGCTTGATGTTCACCTTGCGCAGGCTGGCGAAGGTCTCCTCGAGGTCCTTCAAGAGAGTGTCTCCCTCGCGAGACTTGACTACGATGTCGTCAACATACGCCTCTGCATTTCTTCCCATTTGAGCCCCCAGGGCGATCCTCATGAGCCTCTGGAAGGTGGCGCCGGCGTTCTTCAACCCGAAGGGCATGCAAGTGTAGCAATACACGCCACAGGGGGTGAGGAACGCTGTTTTCTCCTCGTCCTCTTTAGCCATTTTGATCTGGTGGTAGCCTGAGAAGGCGTCCAGAAAACAGAGGAGATCACAGCCGGCTGTGGAGTCCACGATCTGATCAATCCTTGGCATGGGGTATGGGTCCTTGGGGCAGGCTTTATTTACATCAGTGTAATCGATGCAGAGCCGGCCTCCCCCATTGGGTTTTGGGACAACCACGCCATTAGAGACCCAGGTGGGGTGGGCAACTTCTCGAATAATGTCTGCTGCTTTTAGCTTTTCTACTTCTTTGATGATGAAGGCTTGCTTCTCAGGGGCTTGTTTCCGTGCCTTCTGCTTGACGGGGCGTGCGTTTGGACACACAGCTAAGTGGTGCTCGATCACCTCCCTTGGTACGCCGGACATTTCTGACGGAGTCCATGCGAACATGTCAGAATTTGCCCGAAGGAAGGCGACGAGCGCGCTTTCCTATTTGGGAGGTAAGCCAGCGCCTATGGTGACGCTAGCCCCCGAGCCCTCAGCCCCCGAATCGCTGGTGCTCAGCGACACCTTCTTTGTAGCAGCCTGCTCCTGAGAGAACAGCTGCTTCTTCTTCTTGGGCCTCGCGAGGGGCTCCAGGTCTTCGTCAGCAGGGAACGCCATGGCAGCAGCTTTGTAGGCGAGCTCGACAGCGCGTGTAGCGTCCTGTACGTGACCATGGATGGTGATGGTGCCGCCGCTGCCAGGGATCTTGACCATGTTGTAGGCGTGATGCGTGACGGCCATGAACTTCGCGAGGGCGGGGTAGCCGAGGATGGCGTTGTAGGGCAGGCCAATGTGCGCAACGTCGAAGTCGATGAGCTCGGTGCGATAGTTTTGCTGCGTGCCAAAGGTGACTGCAAGCCTCACTTGCCCCAGAGGCGAGATTGAGCCGCTGGTGACCCCTGTGAAGGGCCTGGAGGGCATAAGCCACTCGTAGGGCACTTGAAGCGTCTCAAAGGTCTCGACAGAGATGACGTTCAGGCCTGCACCCCCATCAATGAGCGTTTTGCCGACGGCGATATTGTTGATGGTGGGGGTGCACACCAGCGGGAGGGTGCCTACAGTCTTGGTGGACTTGGGGTGGTCCTTGGCGTCGAAAGCGATGGTGTACTGAGACCACTTGAGGGGACGCGATGTCTCCACCCCGGGCAGCGCTGCGTTGAGCTCGCGGGCGAACTGCTTGAACTGATTGTTGGACTTGGGCGCCTGAGCCCCGCCGAGGATGCACGCCATGGCGCCTCTAGGGGCCTGGTAGCCCCCAGGCTCCTCGTCAGGGAGATTGTTGTTCTTCTCAGCGGCGTTGGCCTGAGTCCCTTGAGGCTTCTGGTAGCCACCTTTGCGTCCGCCCTTGCGGTAGTTACGGCCTCTGCCGCGACCACCGCTGCCTTCTTCCTGCTCGCGCTTCTTGCTCAGTTGCTTGAGGTCGTAACAGTTCTCCGTCGCGTGGCCGCGCCTGTTGTGGTAGATGCAGAAGGGACGGTTGTCGACCTTCTTCTCGCCATCCTCTGCAGAGTCCTCCGAGCGTGCTTAGCGCCGGGCTCAGCAGCCAGCACAGCAGTAGGCTTGCGCTTGGTCTCGTCACGCTTCTTGTGGGCCTTGGATCCCTCTGGGGGGTCATCTGCAGAGGCCACCTTGGTGAAGAGGAGACCCTCTTCAGCCTTGGCACACTTGTCTGCGATGTCGAAGAGCTTCACGACAGAGGAGAGGGTATCATGAATGCCGAGCTTCTCAAGCATCCTGCGGTTGGTGACGCCCTCTCTGAAGGCAGCAATGACGTGCGAGTCAGGGATGTTGGGGATTTTGTTGCGGACTTGGCTGAAGCGCTGGATGTACTTGCGGAGAGTCTCGCCAGACTTCTGGCGTACGGCGCGCAGGTCGTTGTAGGTGAGGGCGCGCTCGTACGTGCCCTTGAAGTTCGCAACGAACTGCTTGCAGAGGTCCTCCCAGGAGTCGATGGAGTCCTCAGGGAGGTTCAGGAGCCACGACAGGGCAGAGTCCCTGAGGGCGTGCGAGAACCAGTTCGCCATGACCTTGTCGTCTCCTCCCGCAGCCTGGATGGAGGTGGTGTAGAGCTGCAGGAACTCGATGGGGTTGTTCGTGCCATCGTAGCCCTTGGGGAGGTCTGGCCTGAACTTCTGCGGCCAGACGACGCGGCGCAGGTTGCGGGTGAAGGCCGTGCAGCCAGTGGCGTACGTGGCCACACCGCCCTGGAGAGCTCTGCGGTTTTGGCGCCCGGCCTGGCCAATTTCCTCGACGATGCGCTTCTGGAGGTCCCGCTGGCGCTCCATCTCCACCCGCGCGTCCGGCGGCGTCCGCTGCACGATTTGACAATCATGCGGCGAGGACGCGTGAGAGGCGGCTTTGTTTGCCGCAGCCGGAGGTGGTCCTGGCGGAGGCGGAGGCGGAGGCGCTCCATGCGCGGCGGTGCCTGCGCGCCCGGAGTTGTGGTGCACCAGGGAGCGCGAAGGTGCTGGAACCGCGCGCGGCGCAGCCGCGATGTCGACGAGGTGCTGGAGACGGCCAAGCCAGTTGTCGTGCGCCTCGGCGGTGGGGCGGTAGCGGAAGAGCTCTGCTGCCATGAGCAGCGCAGTGTTTGGGCTGGGCGCCGGGCGTCCAAGCGTGGACGCGCTTTGGCGCCGAGACGGATGCGAGGACTCAGCGTCCTCGCTGTGCTCGTGGTCGACGTCTTCGTCGTAGCGGTCGTCCTCATCCTCGGGGTGCTCCACGCGTGGCTCCGCAGTAGTGCGCCCCGAAGCGCGGTTGGTGCGCGGACGGCCGCGTGGCCTGGCGGCGTGGACGACGGGCTCGGTCTCAGCTCGGCCTGACGCGCGTCGGTTGGCGCGAGCAGCGCGAGTGTCCGCCATGGCGTTGAGGTCGATGGAGGTTGAATGCGCGCCTCAGCCCCCTACCTGGCGCGCCAATTGTCGGAGAATGACTCCCACGAAACAGGGGCAGTCACACTCGCGAAGAGAGTTCGTGTAAGGGGCTGAACACGACGTCAATCAACCCTCATCCGGCGCGGCGACGCTGCTCGTCGTTCTGAGGAGGGACATCACGGCAGAGAGAGACACGGCGTGTACCCAGGTTCACGGCCCTCTTGTGGAGGTAAAACCGCTACGTCCTGCCTGTCTGTATTGCTGCTTGTAGAGGTTACAGTACAGCGTGCTTGCCGAGGGCACAGTTGTGGCAATGGCGCGTACAAGGGGAGGGAAACTACTGTCTTCTTCTCCCTTGCGCGCAAGTAGCTAGACTAGGAGTAAAATGTGTTCGATCCCTGTTAGGGTGGTGCACCAGCTCCTTTTATAGGCGCCCCGGGCCTCCTCCCTGTCCTTGTGCAGCAGAGGGGCTACCACATGGCGACAACGGTCGGGAGCTCGGTGTACCGCTGCTTGGGCGTCCATGAGCGCGGTCCATGGGCACAAAAGCTGAGGCCGCAGCAGAGAGGCCGCCGTCCATCCACAGTGACGTCGCGTTCGGCGCGTAGCGCCGGCCTGCTCCCTTATCACCAAAGAGGAAAGCTTGGTGGTCTGCGCCGTTGCCCCTGCTTTGTTGACTCCTTTATCACCAAAGTGGGACTGCAGCTCCGTCGTCACTCTGCGCAGAGGCGCGGTCACTCTGCGGCCACTGCGGAAGCCATGTGCGCTCCGCAGAGCTTGCTTTATAGTGAAGGAACCCTCGCGTGGGCGGGAACGCCCTGTGGAGGATTCTGCGTTGACTTCCCTTCAGGGAAAACTTCCTTGGAGAGGAGGCAGCGGAGTAGAGGCTCCACAGGCCTTAGCTGCCTCCTCAGGCCTCCGCGAGGCGATTCTGCCCCGCGGGCATCCCAGGCTTGCAGGCCTGGTCCTTAGCGAGATTCACTCGCCGAGTGTTGAGGGTTATAGAGGCCTGGCCCAGTACACCCTGGTTCTTACTGGGCTGACAAGGCCCAGTAGCGGAATCCAGCCCGTGAGGCCTGGCCACTTAACCGAAACGGTACGCAGCCGTCAGATTCGAGATGGACGGCTCAGATGAGCTGCCCATCGTCGCCTAGCTCGGGCTCGAGCCAAACCCTAGCAATGGCGGGCACGCGAGCACTGAGAGGTAGAGAGGGCACGTAGCTCACCTAGGGGCATCGAATCGAGGCGGAGAGGGTTGGAACAAGGTGCGGATGAATATCGGAGCTGGCTGGCGACGCAGTCCTTGTCGATGAACTCAGCAGTGTCGAGGTGGCCGTGCTCGTGCTGCTCGGCTCCCGGACGATGATGTCAACCTGAGAGCAAACGAGAGCGAGAGAGGATGTCAAAGAGGTGTTCCTCGACCAGGGCGTGCAGCCAAGCCAACAATGGCGAAGAAAAAGGGAGAGAGGTGGCGGCAACCGTCTCATCGAGGTCTCGGCGTTCGACGGCGAGTTCAAGGCATCACCATCGAAGAGAGATCGCGAGAGTAGGTGTGTGCTAAGAGAGAAGTGGGGAGGGGAGTGTGGAGGTGCGGAATGGCACTGGGGTGCGCCTCGGTTCGGTCTTAAACGTCGGATGGCAATGGGTGGGAGAGGCGGTGTCGACCGAGTGGCATTCGCGGCCTCCGGTTGGGCGGCATGGGCGGTATCGAGGCGGTCCACGCCTCGGCGTGTCTGAGCGTGGGAGTGATGACGAGGGGGTGCAGAGAGGGGCGAGAGAGAGGCGGCAAAACGCCACCATCGCTATCCTCGACGGCCGATTGGCCACGGTGGATATACGCTCGATTTCCTCTCCTCGGCGTGCCCAGGTTTTCGGGGATGCACGGCAGGGGTGGGGTGGTGCTGCGTGACACGAAGAAAACGGCCGTGGCCGTGTGTGCGTGCGAGGTGAGTGTGGCATGCGCACGGTGGCCGTCGGCATGACACGGTCGTGCACACTTCCCTAGCACTGCACAAGTGCACTAGATGCACTAGGATAGGTAGTGTACCAATGGGGTAGGCTAGGGTGGGGTTTTGGAGATGTTTAAACCACCAAATCGAACAAATTTGAAATTTGGCCGAAATTGACAATTTCAGAAAAATTCAGTTTCAGACTTAGAAAAATTCTAAGTCACTTGATTCTGTTAACAGATAGCCATGTTAACCAGATGCAAACAAGGCCTTAAGCAACTCCAATTTGGGTGAAATGATTTCTATGAATCAGTACTCACCACAAACATGGATGACAAGCAAGAAATTCATCCAGAAAAGAATTCTAGACAGGAAAATTAAATAGAGAGAGAAAGTATGTTTTAACTGTTTTCTGATATTTCATAGCAAGTTGAGAGCATGATTTAAATATCTTAAGCAATCCCAACATGAAATATCTTGGCTTTACTATGAAGTACAAACACAATACTTCAATACCATGGCAAAAGTCAAAAATTAAAGAGCATCATCAGTCCATTAATTAAGACTCCAGAAATAGTAATATAGAAAGGGGTTTTCTAGGGTTTTATTCTAGGTTTTGAATTTTTGAGATTTTTTGTTTAGGTGTTGAGTTGAATTTTGTTTTATCTCACCTTTCAAACTAGCAAACAAGTTACAACTTAGTTACTAATTACAAGAGCACAAAAATCAATCAAGATATAAAGCACAACATCAGGCAAAACAATCCTTTTAGGAAAAGTTTTTTGTTGGTTCCAATTTTTAGCTTCTTAGAATATTGTTAAGAGAGACTTACCAAAGATTGGGCTGTGACAGAAACAAAGAACATGTGCCACATTAAATATATAATGATTCCTGGACTTCCCTTCTATTCACTAGTTATGTGCCATGAATGTGTTGAATGGTGAAAATTGTGTCGTGTCAACGCATGATTTCTGTTCTCCTCTTCTACTCCTGGACGTTTGCATGTTCAGGGGAAAATTGTACTCCCTCTGTTTTTTAATATAAGATGTTTTAGCTTTCGTCCACATGCACATGCACACAAATGTATGTAGACACTTTTTTGTGTGCATGTTCAATCATTTTAGTGTGCATATAGACAACATGTGTACCACCTAAAACATCTTATATTAAAAAACGGAGGGAGTAGTAGTGAATAGACTGGACGCTTGCATGTTCATGAGCAACGTGGGAAATTTGATCACATGACCCTTCCTGTTTTGTGGTTGTTGAGATTCATTCCGAATCTAAAATGGAACTAATATAATACTGATAAGAGAACCATTGTTATGCAGTCAGATACTGACAAAACCTGGACAGTTTCTTGTTCCCACTCAATTCCACTTTTGTTCAACACAGACATCAGCAGCTTAATTGGTTGTGGGAAATTTTCTTTTGAGTTTGTAGCTTGCTTGAAGCAATCAGAGAATTATTATGCAAACATATGGGAATTTACCTAGACTTTTTGTTATAATTTATGCTTCCACGAGCAGGTTGGTGCAACTAATTCCTGCAGGTTTATCTTTACCAAAACACAACTACACCCATATCGATTATCTGATGTGTTTCATTTCTTTATCCAGGATAGCTCGTTGAAAAGGTTGGTGGATGAGTTGGTGAGTATAAGTACTAGCCATAACCAGTCATAACCGATTTTTGATTTGAACAGAATCATAGCCAAATATCAAGGACAATTAAAAAACGAAAAGCAAATGCATCTCAGACTGTGTTCTGATTTATTTTGAACAATTTGATTTTCATGGTGTGTAGTGTGACATAGACATAGTGTTCAATAACTTCAGCTGACACATATCCTGAACCACAAACGGTCAGCCACCAACTTCATGTTTGGATATCTTTTCACTAAGTACTGCACATAAATATTTCTAATTTGAGTATTGAAGGAACACCAGTACAAATCAGCCAATCGCACATGATTGATCTTGCACACTGCACACGATTATATGAACCATCGTTAACCATGTAGGCGATGGGTTTCCCATCGCGCACGATTCACAAATCATGTGCGATAACCAAGCCAATGCACACAATTTTGATAAAATAATCGTGCGCGATGAATAGGCATTGCACACGGTTTGAGTTGACCCAATCATGTGTGCTTATCTTAGATCGCACACATTTTTCTATTTTTCATTGTGTTTATTTTTTTGTGATCACACACAATTGTCTGTACTAAATCGTTTTGTATTGGTTGTGTTACCGCATACTTTTATCCAAACTTAATTGCGTGCAATCAGTTTCACGTGAACTGGTAGTTGTGTTGCACCTACTGTACCCATAATACAAACATTTCATCCAAAATAGAGTAGCACATCTCACTCAAAGAATGCATTGACCATTTCAGAAGTACATATATATACACATTGCCAGAAAGTTTCAACTGCTAGCTAGGTATACAAATTAGAAAGGTTTACAAAACAATAGAATATGAGTTTTGTTGCAGTTGCCCTTGTAGTTCCTTAATTTGTTCAAAACCTTCAACTAACTCTTTGTTTCACGAGCGTGATATTTTGTTGTCACTGAACAAAATACTTTTAACTAAAAGTCTTATGCAGTGGGCCAAAACATCACCGAAGCGACAATTGGAGACAATATGTTGAAATCAGTCCACAAATTGCATTGTATCATTACTAGTTGAATGCCCGTGCGTTGCGATGGTTCTTTAAATTTTTTCTGTCATTCTCAGATGAAAATATAAAATACACATGCATAGTCATGTATAAGAAAAAGAATAGACACACAGAGTTAAAAAAACAAATATGTTTGTAACCATTAAATTTTGAAAGACACACCACTATCGGACCAGTATGTAGATCATCAAGAAAGCTGCTCAAATTTGGTCTAACAACTTGAACTGCTAAGTAATTTCTTTAAATTCCATGTCGTTGTTACTAAGGACTCATTTCTTTTTTGTTTTTTAAAATTATTGTCTGTGTCCTTTCCCTTGTCCTTCATGTGAGGATATTAATGTAGCTCTTCATGGATCTTGACGTACCTCTTCGCAGTCGCTCGCATTAGAGAATACCGGTATAGGTAGGTACACACAAGCAATCGGGGTGATCTGGTCTTGCATCATGTTTATCGTCATGGCAAGGCTCGAGGACTTCTTCCTCCTTAATCTGAACGAGAACATATCATCGTCTGAGGGGTAGAGAGGTATCCGAGAACACCCTCTTCTCAGCATGTTGTCACACCACCATCTCACCAACGATGACATTCCTATTGAACCCCGGTTCCAGAAGCATTGTGGCGTTATACTACCTGTTAGTTGGGTCAATGTTGCTCTGCAGTATAATGGTGCAAAGAATTTGCGGTTTAAGCATGTGTTGTGGGGGGGGGGGGGGGGGGGGCATTACGAGTGAGTGAGTGAGGTCAGAAAGTCTACAGGGTATGTAGTAGTCATGCATATCATCCTCGAGACTATTGAAGCTATCATAGATCACTCCCAACCCTAAAAAAGCTAAATCATGCATGTTTATTCCATCTACATTGTTGTTCTTCCTGGAGAGCGTCGATCGAGAAATGCTATCCATGTTGTGATCTAGAGCAGGAAACACATGGTTGATCAACTTCTCTATGTTGGTCACGTCGCTCATAGACGACACACAAATATCATATCGGAGCCAGATGTTGTCTTCCTCGTCGGTTTTCTCATTGCCATTACCTACTCTCATCAAGTAATTCGCGAAACACTAGTAGTTTTGCGCACTCATGTTGGTGAAGAGTCTTAGCTGGCGCATGCCCTTCCATAAGTTCAGGACATGTCGATTATACCTTGTGATGCTTTCGTCACTATGGGAAATACCTGACCGAAGTCCCCACCGAACACAACGGTCTTGTGCCCCGAAAGGTTAGTCCCGACAACCCCTTATGTGCGAATGCTTCTGTCGACACCTCAACCGCCCACCGCTTCGTCATGGTAGACTTTGTTGTGTTCTTTTTCATCAAAGGCTTTATTCTGACAGGTTACTCTTATGCGTGAATTAAGCTTCCCTTTTTGCTCGGCTGATAAATTACTTCGTCTAGGTCTATGAAATGTCTTTTTTTTTTCTCTACCCTCACTGATTTGGGGGCATTGCCTTGTCGGTCTTTGGTTTTCGTGGGAATTAGATTTTTTTTCAGTTGTGAGGCTGCGGTCTTAGTTCAGCACGAATATTCTATAAAGTCCTTTTTATGCGAAATAAACTGGAAATGGTAGAATTTGTTTCTAAACAAACGCATCAATTTGCCCAGATTTTTCGTTCTTGTCCACCATAATCCTTTGGACCAAAGCTGCACCAAGGCTGCTTCTCCGTGCGCAACATCAATTAGTCTAAGACTCTAAGTGCACATGGCAAAAGCCAAGTTTCTGGTGTAACTTCTCATGTGCAAGTAGCAAGATCAAGTCTTTAATTATACTAGATGACCCGTTGCGTGACTGCGCAACCGCCGGATGCAACTACCACACTATTTCAACATCATTTGATTTTGAAAGTTTTGGACCTAAATTTATTTCCATGTATGAATTAACAGTGGAAATTTGAACACTGCACTTGCACTACGCAACAGCTGAAAGCAAGACCACATTGTTATCATAGGCTATGAGAATAAAAAGGATTCCATATTTGTCTATTACACAAAACATAGTCGCACAGACATTTTACTACGGCTTACTCTAAGGATAAATAGAAAAGCATGAGATTTAATGCATTAGGCATCGGTTCTTGCAGCACGAAATATTGTCTTAGTCTATCACAGAACATGGTTTAGGGAAGTCAGGTTACAACTTTTCATAGTTAGGGTTGGACGATCGGATGTGGCTCATTGGCTTGAGTACAAACAGGCAGATATCGCCCGCTTCAAGCAGCATGAGCATCGAAAAGAGAACCGACCAGTACCACCAGGGATATATCACTGGTGGACTATATTGACAGGCAGAACAAAATATAATCCTGCAACATAATGTATCCAGTGAGAAACAGGTTACCACGAAACAGTAGGAATCAGACCAAACCTCAATTCAAACGGAAGGCACAACAAACATTATTTTTACTTGGGGTCGATTCACCCCAGCATAACTGAAGTGTAGCGAGGACACCTAAATCTGGACCAGATGTCAGGTTACCACGAAACAGTAGGATTACAGAAATGAGGCTGATGCACCGGCACAATTTTCTTGAAAAAAGAAAGACATGGCGTTGTTCTTATGGAACAGCGTGGACTTACCGAAAAAGGCTCGTACAAGGAGGAATGTTGAATCCGGTACTCATTGCTGTGTCCGGCTTCAAGCGATGTACTTCCAATAATCTCTTGAATCCTGCTCATCGTGGGCATATTCAGATCATGACCCACAATAGAGTTTATGGGAGACTCACGATGCTGAAGTACTTGCCAACATAATATCAAGAAGATTCATTCAAATCAGATTTTGAAAACCAATTAATTTCATTTGATCTTAACCCTGCAAGAATTGAAATATATGAGGATATCATTCATTCCAGGTGCATGATGACAATTATCTCATCCTAAAGTTCTGGTACGATACCCAATTAAGCAAGGCCATATACAAAAGTGTCTAGGAAGCTACAACATAGGTTACGATTATACGATATATCATAAAAGACAGATTTGATGGTTGCCTGGGCACAATATTTTTTTAGCAAAGAAATTTCTAAGCAACCACTTATAAGTGATGCTTGAATTGAGGACACAACAGAAACAACAATATTTTTGAGCTGCATCTTGGAGCATAAGTGAAGATATTGAACAGGTAAACAGAGATGGACATGCACTGCTTTCTTATTGAAACAAGGAAAAATAAAGCCGCGACATACGTACAAGGGTAAAAAAAAATTGAATGCTTTGCATAGCAGAGACACGCTATGACAACCTTGAATCATACGATGCATAGAACATTTTTTATGTTGCATGTAAGCCAACGAATATTGATAGATCGAGGAAAGGTACCTTTTATTACTCTGTTGGCTTCCATATGAATCAGAATCAACAACAGTATTTCCTAATAGTAACCTCTCTCTAGCAGATCGCTTTCTTCCTGATACGGGCACTTCGTCATAAATACCAATATGAGAAAAGGTTCACCTTTTGGCGAGCTGCAACCCAGAAAATTAAGGTGAAGAAGCAAAAATTGTATATAATACTAATGCAGGATTCTGAATCCTTAATAGGATGAAGATGTACAAAATGCAAGGCACTTTAGAAGTTGTACTCGAACAAAAGATTAGCTAGAAGTTGCAGATCATCCATTTAACAAACATGAAAGTTAGCACTGTATTAAGGTAAGTAAAAAACTGTGGTAAGTGATCGACACGTTAGATTTCTTTATAGAGATTAGTCTGCTGAAAGTAGAAACCGATGCTGCAATTGGTTACATGCCTGTGACTTGTTGCGCATGTTCATGTGACTGACTATTGACAATATGGGAGAACTGTAATTTTTCAAGTGCAACAGACTCCAGACCCGCTTGGAGCTAGTCAGCACATGTGCTATTGACAATTTAAGGGAGCTAAAAATTAGTACTCACCTAATACTATAGTGACGGAAGAAGCAGAGTAAACAGAGGCCGCTGGTCGCTAGGCGGCCACCTTAGTCCACCCACTGCCGTTCCAGGCAACCGCCGCCATCCATTAAGAAAGTAGAGCAACAACCTACCAATAAAAAAGTAGGCGTTCATGATCATCTGAAATGCCCATAGAATAAAAATAATCCTTTCATGGCTGAACTGGGGAACCCAACTTGACCAGATGGCTTACATGAAAGAAGATGAGGCGACGCTCATCATGGACATCAGCACCTCATGCAACAGTGCAACAAAGAATGCAATGACCGTTCCTTATAACCCATAGCAGGAGCACCCTCGACTTCAAACTCAGCTCCATGATCATCCCAAATAACCCCTTTGATCTCATGGCCACTACATATGTACAAAAGTTGAAGAAACATAAACTTCAGTCACATTTCTAATTCTAAAAGGCATTAGTTTCAGTCACATATCAACAAGCATCACGTGAAAAAACAGGGAAACAAAATAATTTGAAAAACAAATGCATATTATGATAATATCTTGGACTTCTTCCTGAGAGTAGCTAGAAATAATTAGCATCAATTGACAGTAGACAGAATGAACAGAGCTGATCTTGAGAAAAATAGGAGAGGGATCAAATATTATGCTCAAGCATATACAGAATTGCTTCTTTGCAGTACCTATCAAGTATCTCAAAGCTCTCATCACCGCTCCTCTCCATCTCTTCAGAAGCGGCAACAGCAGCCTGATGAAAGGCATATCAATCTAAGAAAAATAAACTGTAGAATATTCTTCTAAGAAAGAGACCAGATCATGTGGGAGTGTAGAAGAGAGAGGTGGGAAGGATGAATACCTACAGTAGGGCACCACAAAAACAAATGCTTGTCGCTGCCGGTGTAAAATCTCCTGTGCACCCAAATTAAACTGCGAAACAAAAATTAAATTAGTGAGTAGGGAAGGAATAAGAAAGAGGGGCAGAACGGGAAAGGTGCAACCAGAAGGCACGGTGTATGAGACGGCGTGTGGTCGTGTGCTATGGCGTGCATTGTAACAAATATTGTTAGGTACCTTTTGCTGCAGAAATATCACTTCATTCAACTAAGGTATGATCCAACTTAGGAACCCTGTCGTAAATACTCCATGAATAAATATAAGACAGTTTTGGGTGCCTTGTGGCAGCAATGATGTACTGGAACTCCTGCGAGACAGGCAAGATAGAAACAAGCAATGGGTAAAACCAAAGGAACGACCAAATCATTTCTTTCTTTCAATGGTTTTAACACATTGTCCCTCCACCCACTGATTCAAAATAAAAGTCCAGTACCCCGCAACAGCAGTATGAAAAAAAGAGCTTTGACCATTTCCCAAAAGCAATTTGCTCTGTCTATGTTGTTGTATATTGATCATTGAAGCAAACAAGAGACAAATTAAAATCCATATCAAGCAACGAATTAACATGAATCGATAAAGCTTGCAGGCTAGTTCAGACTGAAGCTTGCAAGTTATCAGGCCTGCTGCTAGCATGGTCAATTAGCTCACCACCCTCATGCCTACAACATCAACAAGAAAAATCAGAAATTAACCCAGTTTTGATTGTATAGAAACAATCAGGACCTGATCTACTTTCTCACCTCAACTAATCCCGTGACAAATATACTAAACAAACAAAACTAATCCGGGACAAATATGACCATATTTAGATTGGGTTCTGCAACCATTCAATTTTAATCTAAAATCAGCTAATAGAGACCCGTAAGATCGAGAACCAGAACTGCACTATAAGCTGGTCCAAAAGCTATCCTAACCCGAGTTTAAGTATGTATTTAAATACTTGACAACTCCGGAAAACCATAGGCATTTGGAAAGACAAACAGACATAATGTTTTGTACCATTTGGTAAACAGATGCTTCACCGGGTCACCAAAAACATAAACTGCAATTACTATGAGCTCCAAGATACCATGATAGTTAACAAACATAATGTAGCAAGAACAAAATAGCACTACTAACAGAAAATGGTAAAATTAAAATTAAACATTCAACTTCCAAAGAACAGAGGTAACTGATCTTAAATGCATAAACCAAAGTGGTTTATTGTGCACCAACACGAAGCTTGTGACCATAGTTATCCTATATCTTTATTGTGCACCAACACGATCAAGATGTCAAGGAAGACCGTCAAGTTTCATTAACAATTATATAGCTAACACAAAATGTGTGATTTGCAGTTCAACCAAAGAAATCAGAATCACAATTTAACTATGCTAATTAGGATTTTTCCGAAAATAGCTTGTGGCCAATATCTTCTGATACTATGCTTTCGACATGCCTAGGACTATCCTGATGCTAGTTTTTTGATTTTTGAAACCTCAAAAGCACAAATTCTATAGCAAACTGTCTGTGTGCCGCTGCCCTCTACCTCGGTGTACCTTGGGCAGATGCTGGCATCCATCCACCGCCCTCGCTTGGTTGCTCTATGCCACCATCATGATCATTTCATCAAGAAGACTGAAAATGGTAAAATTAAAATTAAACATTCAACTTCCAAAGAACAGAGGTGACTGATCTTAAATGCATTAAGAAAATATTACCAGAAAACTGATCTTACTTAAAGTAACTGATCCCATGAACACATAAATGTTTTCTAGGAGGTACGAAATTGGCATTGGTACACGAATATTTGCATGGTCATAATATAAAAGCGAACATGTACCTTGAAGTCATAAATTTTTCCGAGGAGCAGGAGCGCAACAACAACACGGACAACTCAGTATGAACCGCAGCAATTCTTTAGACCTGCATAAAGACAAACGAGAACGAATAGCTATAAATATCGAAGGTAAATCCCACACCCAAAAAGCTATTACTTATATTAAATCATATGCATCAACATAAAATGAAGCTAAAACATGTAGCTTTTGACGATAGACAGACCAAAAGCACCCCATGCTCTAAACAGACCAAAAGCGACAGCTAGGTCACTGCAATAGCCCAAATGGGCAGATTGTAATTTGCAAATTGAGAATATCCACATACGTTATTCATATAACATGAAAGAATATGGTAGAAATTGTTTAATGAAAAATACCTTTGCCCTGGAATCTATAGCCCGAAGAAAGCAAAGAAGTTGGCATTAAAAATATTAAGCTTTCCAAGCATCTGAATAGTGTCTGTGTAAAGGGGAAAACCTAGTCTTTAGTTCCCAAATATATAATGACATGTGAAACTGAAAGGAAAGTTGCTCATTATGATAATCACGGTATTATGTTCTTAAATTGATTGGGAAATACTATGCCATGATGAATGAGAAATCAAAGCTGTGAATGACAAACCAAAAAAACCATAAATGGCACCAAATAGCTAAAACCCTACGCTGGAAGTTAATTTTTACCAAATATTTACTCACCTCTAGAGTAAACATACAACAACTAATAACACAATCCTTCATGGCAACTCATAGGTAGGGATAACCGGCGCATGCTGAGCGAAACTATGAGCAAATTCGTATCCTCAGATTGCATTGAAAATAAAGTTAACTCCCCTTTGAGTAAATTCAAGTTCAGATACCTCTTATCATAAGGAACAAATCCAGTGGGAAAACTACTTCAGTGAACTCTTTTTTCTATTATTTTCTTAACGGGTATATGCAAAACAAAACAACCACATCCTGTTCAAGTTAATAAATAAATTGAAACACCTTGCCTAAACAGTCTACAACAGGTCCACTTATTTACAAAGGGGTGGGGGGATAATCAGATAAGCCTATTGCATAAACCAAAGTGGATTAAAGCTTTTGACCATAGTTCTCCTATATCTTTATTGTGCACCAACACGATCAAGATGTCAAGGAAGACCGTCAAGTTTCATTAACAATTATATAGCTAACACAAAATGTGTGATTTGCAGTTCAACCAAAGAAACCAGAATCACAATTTAACTATGCTAATTAGGATTTGGCCGAAAATAGCGTGTGGCCAATATCTTCTGATACTATGATTTCGACATGCCTAGGACTATCCTGACGCTAGTTTCTTGATTTTTCAAACCTCAAAAGCAATACCCTTAAAAATTGAATCTTGTAATAAAACATATAAAACAATACCAGCAATTAAACATGTACAACAAATCTAAGCCAGAAACGAATGTCAACAAGCATTTTAGTTTTTGCATCAAACCAGCTTAGCTTTGCACTGAAATTATTAAGCAACCAGCCAAACAAACTACTAACCACATCTACCATGGTCTTCATCAAGGGAACAAACACATTCACTAAATTATGTAGCATCTTAGAATATACTTTCAGAAAGGCCCAAAGTCTGTAAGTGACAGTAAAAGACCATTATTATCTAAACACAAGGGACGATCCGATAATTTAGGAACAGCTACCAAAAGGTTTACATAGTAGGGCATGGAGTGCTTCAGAACCAAATCAGGACCATCCTCAAGATCTGCAACATATAATCCAGTGTCCACATCACACAACCACTGAACATTCAAATCAGGAGAAGAAAGATAGAAAGAAACTCACGTCACCGCTGGGTCGTCTCCCCTGGCCGTGTGCAAAGCACAAACCATCTGCTAGCAATGCAACATTTGAGTTTGACAACCAAATCTGGTAAAATAAATCAATAAATAAAATAAAACATCTGCCGCGACCAAGCAACAGATTGACTAAAATGCTTCATCCCATGCTGCAATTAAGGGAGAGTAACATCTTCTATATCATAAAACTTTCATGGTTTAACTGAAAGGCAGTAGCACATAATGCATATTATAGATTCTAGAGAGCAACATACATGCAGCGGCTAACCTATCTCCCAAAACCTGCTTCATCAACCGATACATCGCCTCTTTCTAGGCAGCAGCCATCCTCACCATGTAATCAGGTCCCTGGGTGGAGAAAGAATAAGATTAAGGGCCAGGGAATATTATATGATTAAAGGTCAGCAAAATGATAGGAAGCACCCTTAATTTTGCTGGTAATTTGAAAGATACATAAGAGTGTTCAAAACATCTCAAATGAACTCAACAAAAAAACTACACTGTCAATCTCATTTAGATCTGAAACTCAGGACTATGCCAGGAAAGAACATTCTAGAAAAATTATCAAGCTTGAGACATTTGAACTTTAAATCATTACCTTAGGGATGAGATAGATGATGTCCATTTCCAAATCTATGAGCATATCCAACAGATGCTCTCCATGAACCTGCAAGAATACAATAAGTACATGTTATCTGTGGACCAAATGAAGCAAATGTCTCATATCATACCTGGCAGTATTTAAGTACCAAAACACTATGTGTTGAAGGTAATTATATCATAAGTGAATTTGAAAGGCGAGAAAAAAACAATATCATATCCTTTGTTCTCCCAAATAGCAATTAACAACCATGTATCCAATTATTTTTAATACTGAAATGTGTTGTATCACAAGATAACTATAAAATAGATGCATGGGCATAAAACAATAACCATTTTGAACCTAGAACAAATGAGAAGGTTCAGGCGGTGAGCTACAAAGAGCATAAGCATATAAGAGAGAAAACTCCTGTACAAACACAAATAAAGCACCAGTCCATGAGAAGACAACAAGAGACAAGGAGGAACAAACAAATCATACAGAAAGATCACATATATGTTGAATTGGCATGAAATAATCAACTTACAAAAAGAAGAAAAGAGCCAATAAGGCAACCGCGCTGGAATAGTGACCGCTCAAGCTCAAGGAAGTAGAGAGAAGGTGCACATAAAGGAAAAGAGAGCAGGTCACACAGTCTAAAATAGAAGAACTAATGATTTCTCTGACAGCAAAGGGGCGCATACACAAAACTTAAATAATTTCTCGCTCGCACCTAGTAAGAGGAATGAAATTTGGCAATCAAAACTATCAGTTAGTTGACCTGAAAATTAATTGCTTGCGTTAAAACCTTGGTCCGCTGTGACACCAGATGGTCAAGCATCATGCAGTCCAACCCATCAAAATCATGTATATCTGAAAAAGAGGCAAAAGAGATAATCAGAAATTCTATATAGAAAAGAGTATTGATTGTCTTAAATTGAAGCACCGCCAACAAAAAGCTGAGTATAAATTATATGTCATAGCTCGATCTAATAATAAATAAAAAGCTATTGTAAAGAGAGGCATAGGTCTAGTCTGAGCCACGAAGCAAAGCAAGTTGAGTTACATCAAGCTTGTATTTCTATAGTTTCTCCCTCAGTTTAGTCCACACTCCACACGAAAAATTAAACATGAATTAGTTGCGTCACTGCAATTCTCACAGAACATTGGTAGACAAAATAAGCCAAATTCTCTAGGAACTTACTACTTATTTAGGAGCGGATGGAGACTAATCAATATTTAACTCAGAAAACTCAATTGCTTGCATGAACACTTTATCTGCTATATAGTATTGGTGTACAAAGCAACTTAATGACAACCCACACATAACATTTTAAGCGGTTCGGGAACCTTTGGAATGTCAGCAGAAGAACAATGGTATGGGAAAACTCATAAAAATTGCCTTGATCTTCTTCTTCTTCAGAAAACACCCACAAAGAAACAAAACATGAAATTACTCCAGCACACTAAACACATGTAGAACCACATCTAGCAGCACAAGTAGTAGCTGTAGCCCACAAAGAAACAAAAGAATACCGCACAATACCAGCACAAAATCGAGGAGGGAGATCGAGAGAGGAAGCAGGAGCTGACCTGCCTGACGGAGAAGAGAACAAGCACGAATAGTATTACATAAGCGCCCACCAAGCACTCCACAAAACCAGTTCAGAGCCGCCCTTCCTAAAGAAAAGAAAAAGAAGGCACGAATAAGCTCTAATTCCTCTCTCAGGATATGACAATTACGAAATACACTACCAAATACATCCCTATTTATACAACGAGAGCTAGTTCACTCCCTTGTTTTTTCGTGCAAAGTACTATGTCTACTGATCCAGACTAAACAATAAAATTAACATTCATGAGATGTCTATGTGCCACCACACCTACAGTTTGCCTGCACACCACAAACATTATACAGCTCAAACCCAAACAGAATGCATATGGACAAAGATAAATGCAGCGAGTAGCTCACATCCACCACAGTGAGAAGAAGCCACGATTTACAATTCGTCATGGTAGCTATTTTGGGATTCACCAACCTAGCCACGAAGATGCCACAAATGTTGGGATGAATTCTGCCTGAACCTGGTACAATGGAGTACAAAATACACACATCATGTTGGGCATGAAAGCTGGATCGAAATACACATCATCAACAACATCTTGTTAATGGACAAATAAAATAAAATATCATAGATGCAGGAATTTTGAACAAATCAAACAAAAGCCGGTTAATGCACCAACCATTTAATCCAACATGAAGTTCATCACTCCAGCTCTGTTCTATCTACTGTGCGCTTCATATACTTGCAGATCGGTGAAGCAAGAAAGAAATAAAGAAAGAGAGGAGATGAGATGAGATGAGGGAATCACCTGGCAGAGTTGAGGTGGGATGGCGGAGGCGGAGGCGCTGCCACTACCGGGTCCACCCCTCCTTCCGCGGAGGCGACGGCCCACTGCGGCCTCTTGGCAGCAGCCGAACTCCACCTCCTCCTCTCGCCGAGGATGGGCCAGCGGGCCACCTCCCCCACCGGGACCGCTTCTCCTCTGTCCTCCATTGACGCGAGCCGCCCAGCGACCCGGCTCTCCTCCACCTCGCCGCCGCCGCTCATCCTTGCTGGCAAGGACATGTCCAACAGCCACCATCTTCGTTCCTCGGGTGCGAGCTCCCTGCCGCGTCCAGCCGCCGCTGAGGGATGAGATCGGGGGAGGAACGACGAGCGGGAACGGGAGTGGAGGAGGAGAGCGGCGGCAGACAAGCTGGGAGGGGCGGCGGTGGCGGATGAGCTAGAGGAGGAGAGCAGGAACGGGAGTGGAGGAGGAGAGCACAGCACGGGATTGGAGAGATGCCACCGAGCGCGATTGGTCCTAGGGTTTCACCATGGGGTTGCTTTCGCTCGTCCTTGGACGTGCGCCCACGCAAGTGAGCCTGACCAACGGGCCCGAGCGAAAACTGGCCCCTGCTGTCAGCACCTGTGCCCCTCAGTCTTTTAGTGCAAAACCGTTTTCACCCGATCCAATGGTAAAAAATAGTGACAGCGCGATTGTGAGTCCGATCCAACGGCCAGAAATGAACAATCGGGGCAGGAGGGGCAAATGGGGGCAGGAGGCGGGTAGACTTTGGGCTTTTATAGAAGTAATGTGCTACTAACGAGAGATTTTTTTTTTGAACAAAGGGGAGGGATCCAGAAGGACCCCGACTGCATTAAACGGTGGGACAAATTACATCAAGGACCAGAAAATAAAAAGAAAATACAACCAAGCCCTTGGCTTTTATAGAAAGGACCTTAGCTAAATAAAAGGGAATACAATCAGGTCCTTCTCCACCGCAGGAACAGAGCAGCTCGACACGACGGCTGCCGACGCCGTCGCCGGGGACGATGCCACTTGGAGACAGCACGACGATGAACGCTGCCTTGGAGCTGGAGAGGGGCCTCCGCATCGGCACGCCGGCCTGGAGGTTGATGATGCCACGACACAAGTTGTACCATGGCTCGGAGCGGCCACATCGGCCGGGAATAACGACGGTGCAAAATCGCCGCCATTGAGGATCTCCGAGAATTGCAGCCAGAAAATTTCCCCAAGAAGCCGTAGATCCGAAGCTCTGGTCTTCTTCCCCGCTTCCTTTGCGCCATAGAAGACAAGAAATCCTCAAATCACAAGCTCCCACGAACCTGGCCTTCAGCCAACAGAAAAGCACTGATTCGCCATCGAACTCCAAGCTACTGCCACGAGCTAGAGGAGACAAATCATGAAGGAATAAACCAAAGACCAGGGGTTTGGCCTTATTGAAGAAGCTGCCAGCCCTTGCTTTCACCATCAGCTCCCACCACGAGAGGATTGAATGAAGAAGAAGAGCAGCACGACGCCGGAGCTGGCCAGAGAGCCCGACTTCGAAACTTCCCTTGCGAGCCTTATTTAGAGAGATGCGGAGCTCCAGCGCCACCACTAGTAGCACCGCTTGCCACCGGCGGAGTGCAGCGATGATGAAGAAGGCTCCGGCGCGGCGGATCTGGCCGCAACGATCCCCCGACCTACTCTCAAACCACGACATAAAGCCAACAACAGCCATAGAGGCTAACGAAAACCTAAACCTAAAACTACTATGTACACGCCTAGCTACGCATCCGCACTCACGCCGAACGGCATCGCCGCCGGAGAGAGGCAAGAATCGAGCCGGCGGAGAGAAAGGAGAACTTACTGCAACTCTTAAATAGTAACTAGGAGGAGAGGCTGAGTTGGGCACCACAGAGATTTTTTTTTACTTTGCTTCTCTCATGTTGCCTTCTCGTTAGTGATGACCGTGGAGTACTACGCATGCGCCTTCAACTTTTTTTTTTAGAATGCCTACGCCTGCAACTAATCGACAGGAAAACGGCATCCACTCCTTGGCGACTATCCGTGTCCATCTCCTTGACTCGGCAAATCCTATAAGTCACCCTACGGCGACGCTCTATGCGTGCGTCGCCTGAAAGGATCCGGGTATGCGACGCTGATGGGCCGGCCCAGTTCGGCGTTTTTTCATTTTTTTTTTTCCTTTTTTCTTACTTTCTTTTTCTTTTTTCACTGTTTCTTTTCATTTATTTTTTATTTATGACATTTTTAATATTTCAAAAAAGTTTCAGATTTTAAAACTGCTTGGATTTTTTTATAAATTGTTCAGATTTAAACATTGTTCAGATTTATAAACTGTTCAGATTAGAAATTTGTTTAGATTTGATTTTTGTTTGAATTTGAAAATTGTTCATATTTTAAAAATTGTTCAATTTTTGAAATTTGTTCGGATTTGATTTTTGTTCAAATTTGAAAATTGTTCACATTTTAAAAATTGTTCGATTTTGAAATTTGTTCAGATTTTATTTTTGTTTGGATTTGAATTTTGTTTGAATTTGAAAATTGTTCAATTTTGAAATTTGTTCGATTTTGAAATTTGTTCAGATTTTAAAAATTGTTCGATGTTGAAATTTGTTCGCATTTGATTTTTTTGAATTTTAATTTTGTTTGGACTTGAAAATTGTTTGATTTTGAAATTTGTTCAGATTTTAAAATTGTTCGATTTGAAATTGTTTTGATTTGATTTTTGTTCGGATTTGAATTTTGTTCGGATATGAAATTTGTTCGATTTTCAAATTTGTTTAGATTTTAAAAATTGTTCGATTTGAAATCTGTTCGGATTTGATTTTTGTTCAGATTTGAATTTTGTTCAGATTTGAAAATTGTTCGATTTTGAAATTTGTTCAGATTTTAAAAATTGTTTGATTTGAAATTTGTTTGGATTTGAATTTTGTTCAAATTTGAAAATTATTCGGATTTGATTTTGGTTTGGATTCGAATTTAAAAATTGTTCAGATTTAAAAAAAATCGATTTTTGAATTTGTTTGGATTTGATTTTTATTCGGATTTGAATTTTGTGCGGATTTGAAAAATTATTACGAGAAGAAAATAAATTGTGATTTTCTGTTGGGCCGGCCCACGAAGCAAGTCGCTCAAAGGCGACGCTACCAAGTTCCGTCACCGTAAGGCGACCTAAAGGAGCTCCCTTTGATGGGAGGACCTATATGCCACGTTTAGCGGCGCACTGCGGGCGCATCGCACACACCGTGCAGCGCAACGTGTGAGCTGGGCCGTGGCCCATCATGTATTTTCCCAGTTTCCATTTTTTCTTTTCTTTTCAAATCTAAACATTTTATTTTCAAAAACCTGAATATTTTCAGAACTGAACAGTTTTCAAAAATCTAAGAATTTTTAAATCTGAACATTTTTTTAAGATCAAAACATTTTTCAAAGAATCTGATTTTTTTTTCAAATTTGAACAATTTTCATGTATGAACAATTTTTGAATCTGAACAATTTTCGAATTTGAACAAATTTTGAATATGAACAATTTTTTAATCTGAACAATTTTTGGATTCGAACAATTTTTCGAATTTGAACGATTTTCGAATTTGAACGGTTTTTCAATTTGAACGATTTTCAAATTTGAAAGATTTTCGAATCTAAACAATTTTAATTTGAACGATTTTTGAATCTCAAAGTTTTTCGAATTTGAACGATTTTTTAATCTGAACTTTTTCAAATTTGAATGATTTTTTAATTGAACGATTTTTGAATCTGAACGTTTTTTGAATTTGAACGATTTTTTAATTTGAACGATTTTTGAATTTGAACGATTTACGAATCTGAACATTTTTCGAATTTGTACGATTTTTTGATTTGAATGATTTTTGAATTCGAACTTTTTTCAATGTAAGGAATTTTCGAATCTGAACGATTTTCGAATCTAAATTTTGTTCGAATCTCAACAATTTTCGAGTATGAACAATTTTCAAATTTGAAAAAAAATAATTTTTGATTTTTTTCATTTCCAATTTTGAACAAAATTCAAACTTGAACATTTTTCAAGTTTGAACAAATATCAAATTTGATTATTTTTCAAAAAAACACATTTTAAGAAGAAACAGAAAAAGAAAACAGAAAAAGAAAAAGGAAAAGTAACAGAAAGGAAAATGGAGAAAAAACGCTAAATGGGCCGGCCCAGTACGGTGCGGGGATGTGCGGCGCGAGCCTCCCGCGTCGCAAGAGGCGGCAAACATTTGCCCCCTTGACTCAGTTGGACTCGGAACGAACACTGCTGTTTGGCTTGGCCCATATACATGTGCATAGCGGATCGTTAAATTAGCGCTAATTTATTTTCTGTTTGGTCGTGCGATCGCGGATGGTTAAATTAGCGATGATTTCTATTTTGGTCGGGCAAGTTGGGACGTACAAATGTACGGACATCAACTCTCATTTAATAGTAAAGATGTGTGTCCCTCTGTTTAAATAAATATGAAAGTGAGAATTAGTTATATTGATAAATTGATAATGATTGATTACTTGTCATCATTGTATAGAAATATACTTATTGTTCAAAAGCATGAAATGGGCGTGCATAGCTAATCGCACCATTTCCTTCTAGTTTAAAGGATGCTCGTCAATATCCATCGAAACTAAGTCTTTTTAATTAAAGGGCTTTCAAAATCACTTTTCTGTGTGGATTTCAAAGAAGAAAAATGTTCGAGAGCGGAGAGAGGTGAAATGTCCCACAATCACATGCTCCTAGGATGAATATAACTTTGTAAGAAATTGAAGTTGAAAACATTTACACATTCAAATCTTCATGTCTCCTACGCGTTTCTAAATATCTTTGTGCCATGTGAGGATAATAAATAAATCTTTTTCTAGTGAAAGAAAATAAATAAATCTTGGTAATCTAAAAATAACAACTTTTTTCTCACACTCCGCAAAACCCTACAAGGACTCGAACTTTTACATGTTTTTGTTCAGATTATTTAACAGGTGGTATTTTTTACCAGCGGTGCTCCTTTGCATTCCAGCTCGTTAATGGCTTATCGGCTCGATTCAAAGTACTTGTACCGGACTCCTGGTATCCATGTCTCGGGCTTCCAAAGTAAAAGGCCATGAGAGTCAAGGGCCAGCTAACAAGTGGACTGGCTATCTCGGCACGAACCTCTTCTAGTCCAAGTAAGAAACAAGATGATTCTCAAAAAGAAAGAAGTAAGAAAAAAGATGGTTATAAAAAAGAAAGGTAAGAAACAAGATTATCAACCGCGCGGAGTACATACTTTTGGTTCCCGAGCTCCAGTGCTCCATCCAATTGAAAAAATTCGAAAATCATATTTATGAGTTTCAAAAAATTCTGAAAAAACCTGGATGTAGCCAATAGTATATCCCACGAACGTGTAAAATATCAATTTCAAATTATCAAATACTTTGTATTTTTAACTACACAAAATAACAAATTGTGGATCTAAATATGACTATTTTCAAATCTCTAAGTTTTACCAGATTTTGTTATTTTTGTGTAACTCATAATATAAAGTAGTTCAAACTAAAATTTTGCACGTTAATGGGATACATCATTGGCTACACCTGTGGTTTTTTTCAGAATTTTTTGAAACTCATAAATATAATTTTCATTTTCTTTAAGTGCAGGGAGCACCGGAGCTCGGGTGCACATAACACTTTCCGACGCGCGCCGTGTGGCAAACATAGTTTTGTTCGACAGAGTCGGCCAGCCCGAGACAGGAGTCGGAGGTGACCAGAAGCCGCGTGGTCGCTACGCGATGCCATCTCTCGATCCCGATCGTTGGCGTCCACACGGACGGTTCAGATGCTCTTTCCGTGCTGCATATTCCCACCGGACCCTTCTAGAGGACGGACCAGGCTTGCAGCAACGAACAAACGCTGCTTTCAGAAGAAGGGTTCCTCCTCGTTCTCCACTTCGATACACAGGTCCGACGACTTGACGAAGAAGGAGCAGGCAAAGCCCAGCAATTAAACGGGGGAATCGGCGTTCGCGCGAGGAGTTCTCGGCGATTGGTTGATCTCGGCGGGTTGGGGATGGGGCAGGCGTTCCGCAAATTGTTCGATGCCTTCTTCGGCACCAGCGAGATGAGGGTATGGCGATCTCTCTGTTCGATACAAAACGCCCCTCCTCTTTTTGATGCTCTTGTAGTCAGAACTGCCTGTGCCGTGTCATGTTGATTAGTTTTTGCTTGGGTCGTTTAAATTGCTTATGTTTGGGTGGTACCCTGTTTTTTTAGGTCGTGATGCTTGGTCTGGATGCAGCGGGCAAGACCACCATCCTGTACAAGCTGCACATCGGGGAGGTCCTCTCGACTGTTCCTACGATTGGTAGGTTGTCGATATATCTTTTTCTTGTGTCTATCACGTATCAACTGAATTGTTTGTTGTGCTCTGGTGTTAAACTGAAGTTATATCCCCCACGAATAAAGTGTTACTGATTTATTAAACCGTTAATGAGGGGAGGCAAGAGAGTGATCGCTTTTGGTAGCAGAGGAGCAAATCTACCAATTGTACATAATCTCGCTGGATGAGGGTTGCGAACTTGCCTATAAAAATGTGATTACTGAACACTCTGAATAGTGCAATTTTTTCTGATTAGCTGAACACCCTTGCAATTTAGAGAGCAATACCAATTACTCACACGAGAGTCAACCAGACCTGCCGATAAGATTGGCCTTAACAAACTATGTTCTTAAATATTTTGCTGTGTTTATTTGAAAAATGATATCTGATGTTGGAATTTGTCCTGCACACCAACTGCTGATGTTGCCTTTCTGCTGTTACTGCTAGGGTTCAATGTTGAGAAAGTTCAGTACAAGAACGTGGTGTTTACAGTGTGGGATGTTGGTGGCCAAGAAAAATTGAGGCCCTTGTGGAGGCATTACTTCAACGACACAGATGGCTTGGTATGTTCCAAATACCTGTAGTTGTATAAACTTGACAGACAGATGTTTATTGGTCTATTATGTTCCTATTAAGGTATTTGTGGTTAACGTTTTCTATGAAATTTGTTAGTTTGGATCTTTGCTATACAGGGTTATGGAAAATTGGAAATCCAATTTATAATACATTTCATTATTTTCATTCAAACTATCCCAGTCTATGTTGAAATCTTGATTTTAATTGCTGGTGTTGTATTTCTTGTGATCCATCTCATTTTTTCTATTTTGCATTGTTTAGGCCCACACATCAGGGACCCAACCCCAGTGACAAAAAAAAAGAAACATAAAATTGAAAAAATTAAGGCGCATACAAACATATTTAGTTCTTTAATGTATAGTTCGGTTTCCTTTAAAAAACTGGAGTAGGCTTTCAGTTTTTCATATCCCGCTTGTGAGCTCATAGGTGAAACTTGCTGATTAGTAGACACTTAAGGGACCACCCGTGAGCACCTCAATCATATCTTATCTTGATTCGACTTCTTAAGTTGCAGCTATCATTCCTATACATAAATATTGCCAGTTACCGAATTTTCTCACTTCTGAAGAAATACATAAAATAAATTATTAGCAGCAGCTTTGCTGATAATCTAGATTAACCCTCAACGTGTTGATAGTATTTATCAGTACTGTACAAAGCCCATCTTTTCAAATGTGGAATTTATTCTGATTATTATGTCTTACTTGACCCTGGAGGAAGTTGCTATGTAGTCAAATCTTATTGTCTACAATGTGAATATTGTCATTCTTACTCAGGCCAGCTGAAACCTTAGTCTTCATCTTTGTTGTTGAATAATCTGTGTAAAAATCTGGACTCTTGATGTATCCATGAACATATGCACAACAGATATGAAAATTATATTAATAACATCGTCACAATTGCAGATCTACGTGGTTGATTCGTTGGATAGAGAGAGAATTGGAAAAGCCAAAGCAGAGTTCCAGGTTTTATAAATTATCCTTAGTGTTCATTGCTGTGTTAAGTTTTGCTTTGTGATGAAGCTAATATTTGGCAGCTTTGTTGCAGACAATAATTAATGATCCTTTTATGCTTAACAGCATCATATTGGTGTTTGCCAATAAACAAGATATGGTAAGGCAATAGAACTTGATCACTGTTTTTAATGTGGATATGCTTGAATATTTATGTATATGCACACATTTGTATACAACAATAGGTACACTTTGCTTCTATTTAATCTTGAGTAGTTCTTTTTCTATCAAGATAATATTATGTTTTAGCTGTTTACACTGTACTGATGCGGTGCTTTTGTGGGATATATGTGTGTCTTATAATATAAGTCACGCCTCATTTAACTTTGTGACTTATGCTTCTTATATTTGGTTGAGCTGTAGCTGACGTTACACTTGTGAGACATTTCTGTATTTAGAGCGGTCAATACATGACTAGAATGTGTTCTGCTATCAAGCATGCCACGATAAGATGCAAGTCTTCGCTTTCCAGTGTTACAGATTATAGGCTGAAGAATAGGTCGCAACATGTAGATTTGCTCTTCTTTTTTACCTGTTATCCACTTTTTTTTCTTACCTATTTGGTTCTGACAGTATACTTATACTCTCTTTGCTGCTCCTGCCTAACAGTTGAGCTTTCTTGTTGTTTCAGAAAGGGGCGATGACACCAATGGAGGTGTGTGAAGGCCTTGGCCTCTATGATTTGAAGAACCGTATCTGGCACATCCAAGGTTCTTGTGCCCTCAAAGGTGATGGTCTTTATGAGGGCTTGGACTGGCTGTCAAGTACTCTGAAGGAACTGCAAGCGTCCGGTCGCCTACCCTGAGAAGAGACCTAGCAGTTCTGCTTATAAGATCCCTGCTCTCACACTAACCATATGCTTATGCATTCAAGAAAGACGATTGTAAAAAAAAAGATAATGGTGGGAAATAGATGGCATTTTCCAGGTGATATGCTTCGGTGCTGAATCTGCTGAAGGAAAGACCATGCTTGGGTCTGACGACACCAAATGTTACCAATACAATTTTGTCATGGGTAGTGTTGATTCTCTAGTTGATGACACATGTAATGTAAATTTGCTTGCGAGTTCAGACTTCAGACATGCTAACCATGTTCACATATGAGTGGAACATGATGTTTTCTCTAGATGAAAACATGATGTAATTAATGTAAATTTTCTGTAAGATATTTCTTGCAATAAAATTTATGTCGAGAATCTGGTCGCATTATTGCACAACTCATTCTGACGGTTTTTCATCAGGAATATTCACTGAATCAAAGAGGAGCCTGAGCATGCTAAAATGATGGATGACTTCGTTAGACCATCTCTAGCAGATCCCATGAACAGCTCAACCCGTAAAATAACTGTTTTTACGGTTTCGGGCAGGAAACGCTGACCCGAGCAGATACCATAGAACAACCCAACCCTTAATTTTTTTTACAGGAAACCGAAAACGGCTCGGCGAAAACCTTAGATACGGCGCCGCCAGGACGCTCCTGCTTTTCAGTCCGTCATCCCGCCGCCACCCGCCATCGCCACGGGTTTCATTTACCCGACGCTCCCGCACATCCAGCCGCTGCGCTCGGCTCTCTAACCGTCGCTCCGCCCTCCGCCGCGCTCGGCTCTCTAGCCACCGCTCCTCCCTCCGCCGTGCTCGGCCCTCCATCCCCCTGCCCCGCTGCTCCTTCCTCTGCCGCGCTCATCCCTCCATCCCCCGGCCCTGCCGCTCCTACCGCCGCCGGCTCAGATCCGTTTGCGCGCAAATTAAGGTACTTCGCTCCCTCGGGCTCCCGCGTGGTACAGCCTAGTGGCCCCGTATGGTACCACGCCACTCCTCCACCACCGCCCGACGGGTACGGCCTTTTCCCTAACGTGCCTCCCGACGTCTACCTTCTCGAGATGCCTGTGGCGTACGCGGCATCTCTTGACGTGGAAATCGCGAGGTAAATTTGAGTTTTAGTTGCGGCGTTTCTATTTCACTAGTTTCTATTTCTTATAGTATTGTTTTCCCGTTGTGGTTGTAGTATGGAGGCAGAAATTAAGATCCTTGATGACCCAATAGAGGAGAGACTTGCTATGCTATCTATGAAAGAAGTCATGGACATGTATGAGGCAATGTTCAAGGATTACAAGGACCAACATTTGGATGCAGTTAATTTGTGATGTGGATTGAATGCTAGGGGATTACAGCTCTATCAAATGAGGCTAGATATCTTCAGATTGTAGGACAGGATCATTACCTGTGATGCAAGATCGTTGGAAGAGCAGACTCGTCAGTCAGCGCTTGGCATCTTTGAGGAATCATGTTATGGGCAATGTTGTGTCACTTCGCGGAGATTGAGCAGTTTCCTTTGCTTGATGTAGTTCTAGAGTTGATGAATTGAAAGTATGTGTCTTAACTATGTAGAATTGTGAACTAGATGTAGTACCAGAGTCGATGAACTGATGTATGTTTCTGAACTCTGTCGAAATCTGAACATTTTACGGTTTCGCGGATTTTGCCAGTACATATCTCGTAAACAGGAATATTCCATTTTACGGTATGTGTTTACGGTATCTGTTCTACCCTGCCACTTTTCACCCCTTAAAATCGTTTTACGGTTTACCGTATACGAGTTTTACAGGCCAGAAATTTACGAGATCTGCTAGAGATGGTCTTATTTGGTTTCAGCAACACACCATTCTCTCTGAATCCCGCACCTACTAAGAGCATCTCTAACAGGCGCGCTACATGCCGGCATGCTAATTTTTTTTCAGTGCCAAAATAGCGTGCGTGTTGGGGGCCTGTTTTGCTCTAGCAGAAGCGCTATATTTTTGCGCGATCCAGCAGTGGCGCTAAAACTCCAACGCGCGCACACCCAGCACAAACAACATTTGCACTCAAACTTGTAACCAAGAAGATCAAACATACAAAATAAATCAACAATAAATAGTTTAATTATTATTACAACACAAACAAATAGTTCTTCTTCAATACATGGCCGTTTGCTACAGACTCCACCGGTGAAGTTTCACCTTTTGCAATCTTATTCATGAGTGGTGACCGTTGAAGAACATTGATGTCATTGCAAGATCCGGGCATTCCGAAAAAGCATGTCAAATCCAAGTCTCATGATCGGCCACCACTTCAAGGATTATAGTGAAATCCTTTTTATGGCATTGGAATTGTCCATGCCATGCCGCAGGACAGTTCTTCCAACTCCAATGCATGCAATCAATAGAGCCAAGCATACCTGGGAACCCTGAGTGGCGTTGAACTCCAAAAGCCTAGCCGTGTCTGCAGCATTGGGAGCTCTCAAATACTTCGGACCAAACACTTGCACAATTCCAACTGCAAAGCGCTTGACACACATGATGGCTTGGCTCTCGCCCATTGCCAAGTGATCACCAACTAGATCCGCCGGAATACCGTATGCCAACATACGCAAAGCGGCAGTCACCTTTTAAAAGGTGCTATGCCCGAGCTCTCCGGCGGCATTCCTCCTTTGCTGAAAAAACGGATCATGCCTCGCCAATTTCTCTGCAATGTGATTGAACAACTCGATGCTCATCCTAAAACGGCGCCGGAAATAAGACTCGGGGTATGTGGGATGCTACACAAAATAGTTCCTCATCAATCTGTCGTGAGTATCGATCCTTTCTCTCCACAATTTCTGACGACCAAAAACTGAACCACCGTGCTTCTGCCTTTTTTGGGCGTGCATAGCTAGGATCATTGCGACATTCTCCTCCTTTTGAAGATCAAATTCTTCATCGGAAGAATCATAGGACGAACTCATCTACAAATATTAATTTAAACTAATTTAAAACTACAAACTAAATGCACCAAATTTATGTACAAAGTTTAGAGGAAATATATACCTTTCAAGTGTTTTGTCAAACACCTTGTGCGAGCGGAGGTGCAAACGGCCACCGGCCGCTGTCCGTCAAGGAACTGCGCGCTGGAGGGGCGACGGCGAGGAGGGAGGTGGAACAAGCAGCGGCGGCGCGCCGGGGAGAAGCGTTTGAAGCGCCGATGGCGTCCGTGATAGCGGGGCCAAATTCACCGCCGCGGCGACCCGCGCACGCGTCCATAGATAGCGGCGGCGCGCT
Source organism: Poa pratensis (assembly GCA_947311845.1). Taxonomy (NCBI): domain Eukaryota; kingdom Viridiplantae; phylum Streptophyta; class Magnoliopsida; order Poales; family Poaceae; genus Poa; species Poa pratensis. The sequence continues at coordinate 24,727,632 of CAMZMU010000119.1, read as the reverse complement.
GGAAAGGAGCGGAGGAAGCGCCGACGGCAGGTAATCGAGCGCTCTGGGTCGCCGAAGGAGATGGGGGAGAGGTGCGGGCGGCGGCGCTAGCGCTTGGAGCTTTCAGATCTGGTGGTTGGTCAATTCGCGCGCAAGTTTCTTGCCCCAAATACGCAGCGTCCAGTCCCGCTTCCGCTAGCGCGCTGGCCACTTTTTAGCGCGGCCGTTGGAGCGCTGCTTTCGGCCGCGCGCGCTATATTGATGGGTTTTTCGCCGCGCGGCTTATTTAGCGCCTCTGTTGAGATGCTCTAAGCACTTTCTTTTTTGCGAGAAACCAACTAAGCACCTTAACGAATTCAAATTGTTATTTTTGGCCATGATGCTTATGCATTTTTTTTTTATTGTGATGCAATGCTAAAGACGTGCTTCCAAGTTCCAAGCGTGTGAGAACTCTTCCGTGGACTAGTGGTAGCCGTGCATATGCGCATAAGGGCCAAGTCTCGGGTTCGAGTCCTCACTTCTACCTTAATGACAAATCCGGGGTGGAGTCCCCCCCCCCCCCCCCCCCTCCGGTCTTGTTATTTTAGTTCCAAGCATGTCATACCTAGACCAGATAAAAAAAAAAACTTCAGTCATATCCCAAGACTCGTTTAGAGGACTAGCTAAATGCCCGTGCGTTGCAACGGAGCAACACAAATTGTTTTTTGGGGCGTTATTCATAATACACATCAAATTAATTGCACATGTCATGTCAAACACCTCATCAAGAATTTATATTTCTTCGCCGACTAAAGCCTATTATTTTCTTGCAATAACAAATGCGATTATTTCCAATTTCATCTTGTTTTGTCTCAACTTATCTGGAGAAGAACGCAAACATGACTACCATATTTCCAAGATTTCGTACACTCAAGTCAAAAGATGTACTATGGAATTTCCAAGATCGTACACTCAACTCACAAGATGTACCATGGAAAACAGCCTTGGAAGATGTATTAGAGAAATATCATCACAATGGCATATTGTTCACCATAGGAATCAGCTTGGAAGACCCACCAGAGAAATAATATCACGGTCACAAATTGTTTAGATAGTTTTGACATGCAGGCTCCAGCTCAGCCTTGTGTTTTTATAGTCGTTTACTGAACCCAAGACAACAAAAACATATGTACAAGCGGAACTGGATGTGACTCCATCATCATCTTTAACAGAGTCATCCTCATGTTTCACATTAACATTCAGCTCTGATCAGCAGTAGAATATTCAGTGAATCCTCACAATCGAATTCCTCAGAGCATCACGGTGGCAATTGTGAAGTTCAGAATGCATCATCACCAACCCGATCCACTTAGTTTACTGGTGGTTTGCTGAATCTATACGGGTGTGTGGGCCGTCTCCGCCGCCAAGTTGGAGTACCTATGAAATGTGTTGAAGGTATGCAATTCACCTGTCACACAGTATAGCACATGTAGCTCGCTCTGGCGTCGAGGCTTAGCTTCCTACATTCAGTTATCTATTTTGAACTCAACATCGTTCATCTGTAATTACCAAACTATCAGAAGATCTAGCAAATTGCCCATGCGTTGCTACAGGTCCAAATTTGGTCCAAATTTAAAAGTTGACAGTGACATATGAAAATATACTGTCTATACCCATGATTTCGCTCTTTTAATGTACCACTATACATCTATACAACAAACCTTTATGAAAAGAGAAATAAAATCTTGACATTTATTTTGCAATCTTCATTGTTTACGAATATTCAAAAGTAACAAAATTATAACACGTAGACTTATTAGTCGATAGGAAAATCACTAATTTTTTCTAATTATAATGGAGATCACTAACAAATCAAATCTTGTCAAGTCGCCAAAGAATTTGGCTGTGATTCCATTTGAAGAAGCAAACAGTAAAGTAGGTCTACAATGCACGGTAATTACATGTTGTAGTGTTGAAGTTGTGTTACCTAGATCTCTCCCATTGCAACATCAAGTCAGATCCACCCTTGTTTTACCTTCCACTGAATCTTGATCCATTACGAATATTTAAGTAGAGACGAACTATACATCATCAATTGCTCTATCATGAAAAAAATAAACTACCGAGTGTTATATAGTTAGCATGGCAGAAGGAATCAAGGATATTTAGCAGACAAAAGATCATCTTAATTCAGTTATCAGCTTCGTTTTCACATGCCCCATTTGAATTATTGCTCATAGTTTTCACTTCTACCTATCAGGGTGTAACATCCCAATTTTCACAAAAATTTAAAACTTTTCATTTGCATCATGCATCATGTCATTGCATCATTGTTTGCATTGTGTTTGAATTCAAATTATGAAATTTAGAGAAAATTGTCTCAAAAACAATATTTGCATTTTATCTGCAAATGCCTTTCAAACCTATTTCAAATTTTAAATAAAGTTTTTGAATATTTTATCCCCAATACATGCTAAACATGTGGGGCATGTTTTTACAAAAGTATAGAAATTGGTTTGAGTGGTTTTGGTTTTATAAATCAAAAGTTATTTGAATTTAGTTAAAAACAGAAAAGAAAACAGTTTCTGGAAAAAAATGCGCAGCCTGCGCTGTTGGGCCGAGCCCATCTATCCTAACGCGCGCGTGATAGATAGTGCAGCCCACTGCGTGCTCCTCTCACTGCCACCCCGGCCCCACTTGTCATCCCCATCCCCTCGACGTGAAGAACACGGAGTCTTCTCCGAAACCCTAACCAAATCCCAACCGAATCCGGCTTGATTCGCACGCGTTGTTGACCCCTATATAATCTCCACGACACCGCCGTCTTTTTGCCCCAAACAAATCGAGACGAGAGCCCCCAGGCTGCCCGCACGAGTCGCCGCCGTGCCGACACTGCCGTCGACGACCTCACCGTATTCCGGTGAGCCCTTGCGCGCATTGCCCCTCGCAACCCTTCCTTTCGCTTCGCCGCGACCGTGCGCACCTCCCTGACACCTCGCCGTATTTTCTCACGCAGCAGATCGAGAGATCCATCATCGACAGGAGCTCGCCGCCGCCACCCCAAACATCGACGAGCGATCCCAGGAGGAGAAGGAAGCTCGCGACATCATCGACCACGCCACCAGCTCCGCCGCGACGCCCTGCATCTCCTAGTACCAAGCCCCCATCCTCCCCTTCTTTTCCGTCGCGTTTAGCTCGCCGCCGGCGATGGCGCCGCCGTAGGAACTAGGGTTCCGGCATGTTTCCGGCGGAAAACGTCGGTCGTTTTGGTACAGTAGATCTAGGCCGTTGGATCGTTTTTGCACGGTGGAGATTAGATGCATCACGAAGCAGTACCAGCCAACCAGAGATCGCCACGTCGCCAAGTCGTCCACGAAGCCTCGCCGCATCCGTCCGCGTCCGTCCGCACCCGTCCGCGTCCGCATCGCCGCAAGACCAGTCAACGGAGGCTCCGCACCAACCAGAAGACGCCACGTCGATGGAGGACTCCAGCGCGAAGATCTTTTCAGTTTTCTTTACGTTTTAGCCCCTGCGCATCACAGATTAGTCCCTGCGATTTAGATCTATTATTAATTTTTACTCGATTATCCAAAATTTATGAAATTTATATTTTTGGAAAGCTAATAATGTGTAGAAACTCTCTATATGCTTAATTTGAGGTTTGGACGAAATTAATTTAGATAAATTTTAAAAATGGTTTAATTGATATTTTGGCTATAATTTAATTATAAAAATTGATAATTGAGCAAAATATTTTGCTATAATTTTGTTTGTATAAGTAATGGCCGTAGCATTGCTCTGTATTTTTGGTAGAAGTGTTTTTATGTGGTTTTGCATGTAATTTGTTTTTATTGCTTTTTAGGTGTTATTTTAATAAGTAAATTATATTAAAATTGTTCTCCACATTATTTTCGAATAGAAATTTTAGCTAAGTCATGATGATCATGTTAGATGCAAAATAACTTAGAAATATTTCACCTCTCCCACAAAAGTGTTATTTCTTCCTTAGAAAATTTTGGGTAATAAAATTTTGACAACACTTTTACTTAGAATTTTTCCTTAGAACTTTCAACACATTAAAAGTGCTAAACTTGTCCTTAGAAATTTTTTTGCATCTAGAAAACTTAGTTATTTCCTTAGAAATTATTCTAAGTACTTGCTATAACAAATGTTGGTCCTTAGAAAAATTTATCAACTATTGCTATTATACCTTTTTCCTTAGAAAATTTTAGCACTTCTTATTTTGTTTACTTTCCTTAGAAATTATTTTGGACATGATGTGTTAGCTTTAGTCCTTAGTTAAATTTCGACCCAAGTGTTAGGACCTTGGTCCTTAGTCATTTTTGGACCTTCTTGATTGTCTTGTTTTAACTTAGAATTATTTCATGGCATGGCATGCATGCATCTCTAGTCCTTAGAAATATTTTGCACATCATGCATGACATATTTTCCTTAGAAGTTTTATGAAAATTGTTTGTTCATTATGTATTGTTTGATGTGTTAGAAACTCCGGAGGGAAACGAGGACTGTTGCAGCTGCTGTTGTTCTGCTTGTTGCCAAGGCAAGTGGCACACCCCCATGAAGTTTTCCTAAGTATTTTATATGCATTACTTAGTGTATTTCTTATATGCATGTGTTGGATAGTATTATAGCTATATGCTAAACCCACCATACCTTTACTCTAGTTGTGTCTAGAATGTTTCAGGACTTGATGGATTAAGTTGCGTGGACTCGTCCCGTCTTGACAGGTGGTGGTAGATGGTTAGAATGGGAACGGGTCAAGGCGGCATGGGATGAGGAAATGCTTCTGAAAAGTCTCGTCTCAACTCTCTCCTTTTCCTTAGCACAAATTGAGTGCTTGAGGATAGTTTGGGTTTGTTGGGTCTAATGGTGAAAGTGCACAACCTCTGCAGAGTTAAAAACCAAGTACTTAGCCGTGTCCCCGGTTACGGACAATTTGAGCAGCTGATCAAGGATTCAACGAAGGCTTCATCATTCAAATTTCGAAATTAAAACTTGGTGGTGAACAAGGGTAGTTAAGACAATGGTTTTCAACCATCTTGTCTCAAAATTTTGAAGGAAAAGTTTTACAAAGTGTTAGGCAAAATTGGCTTTTATGCAAATCAGCCTTCAAACTCCACCGGCAAAATATGCATATAGGTTATAGAGTTATTCCTATATGAGTCCACATAGTGTCACTTGCCAGGATCATTTTTAATGATTCTGACCCACTCTGTTGCAAATATTACTTTGTTGCAGACTTTTCTGACGATGAGTAAGGTCACGTTTGGGTTTCGAGTCTGCAACCAACATGTTTTCGCCTGTGGCGCATCATGAAGATGGAGGCTCTTTGAAGATTTATTTCCGCTGCTTTATTTGTTTTGAGCTAGCTATAAGCTATGCAAAGATGTATCGAACTATTTATTTTTCCAAGTCTGGATCATTCGTGTAATAATTGATACAATGTTGTGATATTCATCTTAAACTGTGTGTGCAAATGAAACGAATCCAGGGGTTTGCACTATACACAGGTACCTTGCCATTTTCTAAGTGCAGGTACATTACAGATGGTATCAGAGCATAGTGTTGCCTGTAGGATCGAAACCCTAGGTTTGGTTAGAAATAAGTTGGCCAAAAACTTAATTTATTTACTAAGTATAAAAGCTTCTATGATATATTCTTGCTTTTTCTTCTAAGTACTCGTAATTCTTTACTTATGCATTTATCTCATACTTGTTTCTTCCTAAACTAAAGGATGACAAAGAGGTTCGAGTACATTGACGAGGAGGACTACCCGGTGACCCGCTTCGGCAGCATCATGTTCGACATCCTCAAGCACCTGAAGCTACCTACACCCATGATCAAGGGATGCATTTTGAAGAAGTTCAAAAGAGAAGGCCTTTGGGGAATCAGGGTGGTTCAACAAGGACGTGAAGGCGAAGCACCCATTGAGTACAATGTAATGGGAGTCTCCATGGAGAGAGGAATCGACATCATCATGCAACACGTGATAGCTTGCCTTTGTGGACGCTACTCCAATGAATTGGAGGGGCACTACTCCTTCCCTTTTGGAAGGCGTGACGATGAAGGATCACCTTTCTGCTATGGCACCGAGAACATGGGCAAAGATGAGTTCGTGAGCGACTATTTCCAAGGCTTAGAACTCTTAGTCCATGATCTTTACTTTGATACCAGTGAGGAACTCCACAAGAATGATGAGCTTTGCGCCCAAGTCCAAGTGAATGATGAGAAGATAAAAGAGCAAGAAGAGAAGACCAAGGAGCTAGAAGAGAAGTTCAAGGCCCAAGAGAAGAAATTCATAAGTCAAGAGAAGAGAGTCAAGCAAAGAAACAAGCAAATAAGGGACTTGAAGGAAGAACTCTCCACCAATGATGTAGAGCTTGAAGCTGATTGTGACTTGATCAAGCGACTTCGTGCTGAGAAGAAGGAACTCCAAGAGAGAAACTCAGAATTGGAGAAGGAAGTGAAGGATCTCAGAAGCGTGCTTATTCAGGAAGGCTTTGAAATCCAAGAATTTGAAGATGAAGTAGATGAAGGCGCCATGATTGAGGACTAGGATAGTTAGTGAGACTACCATTTTACCTTACGCACCATTTTACCTTACGCCTTTTAAATTTTCGAATTTTAGTTTGGAACTACCAACTTGTGGTAGGACAATACCTAGTACCCTTTGATGCTTAGTTCGAATTGAAGACAAGAGAAAATTTGGAGTTGAAGTTTTGCTTGATGTGTTGTTTGATTGCTTTTCTATGTGATGCTTGTATGGGTAGAATTATTTCTCATAGACATGTCTATCTTTTACTCACCTATGCTAAAACCACAGATGCCTCCCCGTCGTGACAACACAACAACAACAACAACAACAACAACAACAACAACAACAACAACAACAACAACAACAACAACAACAACAACAACAACAACAACAACAACAACAACAACAACAACAACGAAGCTATGATGCAACAGATGATGGCAGCCCAGACTCAGCTGATGACCATGATGGCACAATTCATGGCAAATCAACATGGACCTCCACCACCACCACCTCCTCCCCAAGTGGACAGACTTGCCAGGTTTCTTAGGCTTAGGCCAAACAAGTTCTCAACTACAACTGACCCAATAGTGGCTGATGACTGGCTGCGTTCTGTGCAAAAGATCTGGTGACAGCTGAATGTGAAGATGCTGAGAAAATTATGCACATCTGCTTGAAGGACCTGCTGCCCAATGGTGGGAAACTTATCAGATTACTCACCCATTGGACACTTTGACTTGGGAGGAATTCAAGGAAGGATTTCGTAATGCTCATATTCCACAGGCATTATGAATCTGAAACAGGAAGAGTTCCGCAATCTGCGTCAGGGGAACAGAAGTCTTAAGGAGTACATGGATGACTTTCATGCCTTGTCTCGATATGCTCCTGAGGACGTTGACACAGATGTAAAGAGGAAGGCTAAATTTCTCAAGGGACTAAGTGATGAGCTGAAGATACCTTTGACTGTGGCTTATGCTCCAACTTATCAGACACTTCTTGATCAGGCAATCACCCTTGAGGATAGCATGAAGAAAGCTGAAAACAGGAAGAGGAAGATGAATTCAAACAAGCACCACTCTGAACCCTCATTTAAGAAGCACTTTGTTCATGATGGGAACCATGGTCATAAACATGGGAACCACAATGGGGGCAACTTTCACAAACCCCATGCTCACAATCACAATGGAGGATTCAAGGGAAACAATGGAGGATCAAATGGAGGACACAGGGGAAATGGACATGCTGGACATAACCATAACAATGGACAGCATCGCCCAAATTCTGAACCCAAGAAAGATCTCAGCCAGGTGCTCTGCTACAAGTGCAACAACAAGGGACATTATGCTAATGAATGCCCTGAGAAGAGAGTGGACACTCCTACAAGCCCAATCCTTTCAACAAGGGACATGTGAACCACATCAATGTTGAAGAAGTCTATGATGAACCTGATGCTGTGATTGGTACGTTCCTAATCAACTCCTGTCCAGCATTAATTTATTTGATACTGGAGCATCGCATTCATTCATTTCAAGAGAATTTGTAAACAAGCATGGGCTAGCTGAGGAAACCATAGGCAAACCAATTAGAGTAAGCTCCTCCTGGGGAGATGTTAGTAAACTCTGGGTGTAGACAACTTAACCTTGAGATTGGAAAGCACCAGTTTCCCGCAAACCTAATCATCCTAGAAACCCAAGGTCTAGACGTCATTCTGGGAATGGATTGGATGACTCATTTCGAGGGGATCATAGACTGTGCAAACAGAGCAATCACCCTCACCACCCAGAAAAGAAGACGATCAGATTCAAGTCAAAGTTTGAAATGAAGAAGTTTAGGGTTAATTCTCTTAAGGGGGTTAGCCTCGGTGATGTGCTCATAGTAAGGGAATACCCAGATGTGTTTCCTGAAGAACTACCGGGAATGCCACCCGATAGAGATGTTGAGTTTCTCATTGAGCTTAAACCAGGCACAGGGCCAATAGCCAAGAGGCCATACCCAATGGCGACAGAGGAACTGAAAGAGCTCAAGAAACAGTTGGAGGAACAGTTGCAGAAAGGTTTTATCCGTCCAAGTTCTTCACCTTGGGGAGCACCAATCTTGTTTGTTGAGAAGAAAGACAGTACTCAGAGGCTAGTCACGGACTATAGAGCTTTAAATGAAGTAACCATTAAGAACAAATACCCACTCCTAGAATCAACGACCTCTTTGATCAATTGAAAGGAGCCTGTGTGTTCTCAAAGATTGATCTCAGATCTGGATACTTTCAGATGAAGGTTAGAGAGTTGGACATACCTAAGACTGCTTTCACCACCCGATACGGTTTGTATGAGTACACAGTTATGCCTTTTGGCTTAACCAATGCGCCGGCATACTTCATGAATATGATGAATAAAGTGTTCATGGATTTCTTAGACAAGTTTGTCGTGTGTTCATCGATGACATCTTGATCTACTCCAAAAGCCACAAGGAACATGAGGAACATCTACGTCAAGTTTTACAAAGACTTAGAGAGCACAAATTGTATGGCAAGTTCAGCAAATGTGAGTTTTGGCTGGAACAAGTAGGATTCTAGGACACATTGTGTCTAAGGATGGAATAGCAGTAGACCCTGAAAAGGTTTCGGCAGTAACCAACTGGGAGTCGCCCAAGAATGTGGGAGAATCCGTAGTTTTCTGGGACTAGCAGGATACTATAGGAGATTCATTGAAAATTTCTCCAAAATTGCTAAGGCCTTAACAGAATTGCTACAAAAGGGCAAGAAGTTTGTGTGGACCGAAGAATGTGAAACTAGTTTTCAAGAACTGAAGAAACGTTTAGTATCAGCACCTATTCTATGTTTACCAGATCTGGAGAAAGATTTCCAAGTGTACTGCGATGCTTCACATCGAGGACTTGGAGGTGTGTTGATGCAAGAAGGCAAAGTGGTGTCATATGCCTCAAGGCAGCTCAAGAAGCATGAGTCAACTACCCCACACATGACTTAGAATTAGCAGCAGTAGTACATGCCCTGAAGATATGGAGGCCCTATCTCTATGGAAAGCGTTGTGAAGTATTCACGGACCATAAAAGTCTTAAATACTTCTTCACACAGAAGGAAATGAACATGCGACAAAGGAGATGGCTGGAATTGATTAAGGACTATGACCTGAGTTTGCAATACCACCCAGGAAAAGCCAATGTAGTAGCTGATGCCTTAAGCCGTAAAACTTATGTTAACGGACTCACGGCAGGGGAATTGCCAGAAGAACTATGCAGGGATTCAAGGATCTTAGGTTGGAGATAGTACCTGAAGGTTTTGTAGCATCTCTAGAAGTGCAACCTCTTTTGATGGACAAAATCAAGGAGGCTCAAAAAGGAGACAAAGTGATGGAAGAAATCAAGAAAAATTTAGGTGAAGGCAAGGCCAAAGGTTTTCGACTAGATGAAGAAGGCACAGTATGGTTCATGAAACGAATTTGTGTTCCAGAAGATGTGATCTCAGAAAGTTGATACTTCAGGAAGCCCATGATTCACCTTACTCCATACACCCGGGTAACACCAAGATGTATATGGATGTGAAGGAGAGGTTTTGGTGGAACAATTTGAAAAGAGATATTGCTGAATATATTGCCAAGTGTGATGTGTGTAGCCGTGTAAAGCTGAGCATCAGAAGCCAGCAGGGTTACTTCAACCTTTGCCAGTACCCGACTGGAAATGGGATCAGATTGGGATGGACTTCATCACAGGTCTACCCAGAACCAAGTCTGGTTATGATTCTATTTGGGTTATTGTTGATCGTTTGACCAAGGTAGCTCATTTCGTGCCTGTGAAGACAACTTACACAAGTGCCAAGCTAGCAGATATTTACATGAAGAGAATAGTATGTTTGCATGGAGTTCCAAAGAAGATTGTGTCAGATAGAGGCACTCAATTCACTTCACATTTCTGGAAGCAGTTACATGAAGTCCTTGGAACTAGGCTAGAGTTTAGCACAGCTTTCACCCCCAGACTGATGGACAGACTGAAAGGGTAAATCAAATCCTGGAGGACATGCTGAGAGCATGTGCATTAGACTATAAGTCTAGTTGGGATGATAATCTCCCATATGCTGAGTTCTCTTATAATAATAGTTATCAAGCCAGCATAGAGATGTCACCATTTGAAGCACTGTATGGAAGGAAATGCACTACCCCACTTTTGTGGAGTGGAGTAGGAGAAAGAAGTCTGTTTGGTCCTGATATAATCGAAGAAGCTGAAGAAAAGGTTAGGCTGATTAAGGACAGATTGAAGGCAGCTCAATCTAGGCAGAAAAGTTATGCTGATTCCAAACGGAGAGAAGTCACTTATGATATTGGAGATAGAGCCTATCTTAGAGTCTCACCCCTTCGTGGAGTGAAGAGGTTTGGAATCAAAGGAAAACTGTCACCAAGGTTTATTGGACCTTATAAAGTTTTGTCACGTAAAGGAGAAGTGGCTTATGAATTGGAACTACCGGAAGCACTTTCCGCAGTTCACAATGTTTTCCATGTTAGTCAGCTGAAGAAGTGTCACCCTGAAATGGCAGAAACTCCGCTGAGAGATACAGTGCCACTAGAAGAAGTTCAGCTGGAAAGTGATCTCACCTATGAGGAAAAACCCATAAAAATTTTGGAGACAGCAGAGAGAATTACCAGAACCAAGACTATCAAATTTTGCAAAGTACAATGGAATCATCATTCAGAGGAAGAAGCAACTTGGGAAAGAGAAGATGACCTTAGAGAAGAACATCCTCACCTATTTGCTAGCCAAACCGAATCTCGAGGGCGAGATTCATCTTAAGGGGGTTAGGTTTGTAACATCCCAATTTTCACAAAAATTTAAAACTTTTCATTTGCATCATGTCATTGCATCATTGTTTGCATTGTGTTTGAATTCAAATTATGAAATTTAGAGAAAATTGTCTCAAAAACAATATTTGCATTTTATCTGCAAATGCTTTCAAACCTATTTCAAATTTTAAATAAAGTTTTTGAATATTTTATCCCCAATACATGCTAAACATGTGGGGCATGTTTTTACAAAAGTATAGAAATTGGTTTGAGTGGTTTTGGTTTTATAAATCAAAAGTTATTTGAATTTAGTTAAAAACAGAAAAGAAAACAGTTTCTGGAAAAAAAAGCGCAGCCTGCGCTGTTGGGCCGAGCCCATCTATCCTAACGCGCGCGTGGTAGATAGTGCAGCCCAGCTGCGTGCTCCTCTCGCTGCCACCCCGGCCCCACTTGTCATCCCATCCCTCGACGTGAAGAACACGGAGTCTTCTCCGAAACCCTAACCAAATCCCAACCGAATCCGGCTTGATTCGCACGCAATCGCACGCGTTGTTGACCCCTATATAATCTCCACGACACCGCCGTCTTTTTGCCCCAAACAAATCGAGACGAGAGCCCCCAGGCTGCCCGCACGAGTCGCCGCCGTGCCGCCACTGCCGTCGACGACCTCGCCGTATTCCGGTGAGCCCTTGCGCGCATTGCCCCTCGCAACCCTTCCTTTCGCTTCGCCGCGACCGTGCGCACCTCCCTGACACCTCGCCGTATTTTCTCGCGCAGCAGATCGAGAGATCCATCATCGACAGGAGCTCGCCGCCGCCACCCCGAACATCGACGAGCGATCCCAGGAGGAGAAGGAAGCTCGCGACATCATCGACCACGCCACCAGCTCCGCCGCGACGCCCTGCATCTCCTGGTACCAAGCCCCCGTCCTCCCCTTCTTTTCCGTCGCGTTTAGCTCGCCGCCGGCGATGGCGCCGCCGTAGGAACTAGGGTTCCGGCATGTTTCCGGCGGAAAACGTCGGTCGTTTTGGTACAGTAGATCTAGGCCGTTGGATCATCTTTGCACGGTGGAGATTAGATGCATCACGAAGCGGTACCAGCCAACCAGAGATCGCCACGTCGCCAAGTCGTCCGCGAAGCCTTGCCGCATCCGTCCGCACCCGTCCGCGTCCGCATCGCCGCAAGACCAGTCAACGGAGGCTCCGCACCAACCAGAAGACGCCACGTCGACGGAGGACTCCAGCGCGAAGATCTTTTCAGTTTTCTTTACGTTTTAGCCCCTGCGTATCACAGATTAGTCCCTGCGATTTAGATCTATTATTAATTTTTACTCGATTATCCAAAATTTATGAAATTTATATTTTTGGAAAGCTAATAATGTGTAGAAACTCTCTATATGCTTAATTTGAGGTTTGGACGAAATTAATTTAGATAAATTTTAAAAATGGTTTAATTGATATTTTGGCTATAATTTAATTATAAAAATTGATAATTGAGCAAAATATTTTACTATAATTTTGTTTGTATAAGTAATGGCCGTAGCATTGCTCTGTATTTTTGGTAAAGTGTTTTTATGTGGTTTTGCATGTAATTTGTTTTTATTGCTTTTTAGGTGTTATTTTAATAAGTAAATTATATTAAAATTGTTCTCCACATTATTTTCGAATAGAAATTTTAGCTAAGTCATGATGATCATGTTAGATGCAAAATAACTTAGAAATATTTCACCACTCCCACAAAAGTGTTATTTCTTCCTTAGAAAATTTTGGGTAATAAAATTTTGGCAACACTTTTACTTAGAATTTTTCCTTAGAACTTTCAACACATTAAAAGTGCTAAACTTGTCCTTAGAAAAAAAATTTGCATCTAGAAAACTTAGTTATTTCCTTAGAAATTATTCTAAGTACTTGCTATAACAAATGTTGGTCCTTAGAAAAATTTATCAACTATTGCTATTATACCTTTTTCCTTAGAAAATTTTAGCACTTCTTATTTTGTTTACTTTCCTTAGAAATTATTTTGGACATGATGTGTTAGCTTTAGTCCTTAGTTAAATTTCGACCCAAGTGTTAGGACCTTGGTCCTTAGTCATTTTTGGACCTTCTTGATTGCCTTGTTTTAACTTAGAATTATTTCATGGCATGGCATGTATGCATCTCTAGTCCTTAGAAATATTTTGCACATCATGCATGACATATTTTCCTTAGAAGTTTTATGAAAATTGTTTGTTCATTATGTATTGTTTGATGTGTTAGAAACTCCGGAGGGAAACGAGGACTGTTGCAGCTGCTGTTGTTCTGCTTGTTGCCAAGGCAAGTGGCACACCCCCATGAAGTTTTCCTAAGTATTTTATATGCATTACTTAGTGTATTTCTTATATGCATGTGTTGGATAGTATTATAGCTATATGCTAAACCCACCATACCTTTACTCTAGTTGTGTCTAGAATCCCTTCTGATAACTTAGTAGATTATTGGATGCTATGCAAATGTGTTTTCTGTAAAGCTAAATTCTACTAAGTAAATTATCACCTGGGTGGACTTGGTTATGAAAAGATGATGTAAAGGTTGAGTGTCATCTCTTAGGGGTGACCTCTAAGGGATGGTCACTTGTGGTTGCCACCCAGGGCATTAAGGGGCCAATGTTTCTCTAAGTGAAGATTGCTTACCGTGCAGCCATTAGTCATATGGGCTCTGACTTGATGGATTAAGTTGCGTGGACTCGTCCCGTCTTGACAGGTGGTGGTAGATGGTTAGAATGGGAACGGGTCAAGGCGGCATGGGATGAGGAAATGCTTCTGAAAAGTCTCGTCTCAACTCTCTCCTTTTCCTTAGCACAAATTGAGTGCTTGAGGATAGTTTGGGTTTGTTGGGTCTAATGGTGAAAGTGCACAACCTCTGCAGAGTTAAAAACTAAGTACTTAACCGTGTCCCCGGTTACGGACAATTTGAGCAGCTGATCAAGGATTCAACGAAGGCTTCATCATTCAAATTTCGAAATTAAAACTTGGTGGTGAACAAGGGTAGTTAAGACAATGGTTTTCAACCATCTTGTCTCAAAATTTTGAAGGAAAAGTTTTACAAAGTGTTAGGCAAAATTGGCTTTTATACAAATCAGCCTTCAAACTCCACCAGCAAAATATGCATATAGGTTATAGAGTTATTCCTATATGAGTCCACATAGTGTCACTTGCCAGGATCATTTTTAATGATTCTGACCCACTCTGTTGCAAATATTACTTTGTTGCAGACTTTTTGACGATGAGTAAGGTCACGTTTGGGTTTCGAGTCTGCAACCAACATGTTTTCGCCTGTGGCGCATCATGAAGATGGAGGCTCTTTGAAGATTTATTTCCGCTGCTTTATTTGTTTTGAGCTAGCTATAAGCTATGCAAAGATGTATCGAACTATTTATTTTTCCAAGTCTGGATCATTCGTGTAATAATTGATACAATGTTGTGATATTCATCTTAAACTGTGTGTGCAAATGAAATGAATCCAGTGGTTTGCACTATACACAGGTACCTTGCCATTTTCTAAGTGCAGGTACATTACAGAGGGCAACTAAATGAGAAGAACAGAGATAAAAAGCTAGTAAAATAATGCAAGAAAACGAAGGCATCTGCTCTCATTTATGAATGAACAACATTGAAAAAGTAGTTCAGTACTTCAGTTTTTTTTTTGTACAAGGGTAGGGGTCAAAAGACCCCTATGCTGCATATCATTCCAACACGTGGCAAGTACATTTTGCACTTAGGCCCTTTTCGTCTATTGCCCTAAAAGACCTAGAATTCGAAGAAAGGGTCTGAGTTCTTACATAAAACACCCCAGAACCAAAAGAAGAAAAGCAATTAGGTCCTCGGGTGCCTCCACCACCAGTCGCCGGCGACCTGCAGGCACAAGAAGCGCCGCGATCGGAGCGCAGTGAGTAACTCGGTCTCTCCCTGCCGGCGAACGACCACTGACGCCGGCAATCTCGCCGCAGCCGGGGACAAACCACTTGGCTGCTTCGAGAAGCCGAGCTCCGGCGCCGGATCAAGAAGGCCTCCGCCATGGAGGTTGAATAACGGCCACCTTTTTGGCCAAAGAACGCGGCGGTGAGCTTGACCACCGCGTGATGAGCTCGACGATGCAGCAGGAGCCTCTCAACCGAGGCAAGGAAAGACCAGCAGCTCCTCTTCCTCCCCTCGCCGCCACGGCCGGCCAGAGGAAGAGGCAGCCACCGCAAACCTCGCCCAAGAAGGAGACCACAGCGCTTGATGAAGAAGCCAGCTCCGAGCGGCCCCTGCTTTGGCTTCCACCATGGAAGCCTGCCGGAGACGCGCAGCAGCCTCCGTCCCGCGCCGCGCTTGAACACCAAGACGGACCAGCTCCAGAAGACCCGTGGGGTAACAAATCCCCCTGCTCCATCCATCCTTCCACCACCACTGCGACAAAGACGAATAGAACCAGAGCAGCACCCCACTGAACTGGAAAACTTCAACCCTCCGGTCCTCTTCTTCTCAGCCACCATGGCCAAGAACCAACAAGGACAAAGAGAGCCGCAGCTTACCAGTTCCAGATTATTAGAAAGAAAGGGGAAAACGAATAGGGAGCGGCGGCAGACGAGTCAAACCGTCGCCATGGATCTGGCGGAGCAGCGAAGGCATAAGCACCTCCACCTTCGTTCCCACATCTCCTCACTTCAACATCATCAGCATGATCCAGAAGGAGAGAAGAGTAGCAGGAATTAGGGGAGACACCAGATCCAATCGCTGGATTATTGGCCAAGAGGGAGCTACAGAAAAGAAAACCTACAGCTAGAGACCACCAGACCCCCCTCCCACTCGACGCCGGCCACCATGGCCGCCGGCGGCAGGAGGGAGAGAGGCCGGCGAGGGGATCTACGGAGAGAGCACTCAAAGAGAGCAAGTCGCCACAGGGGACAGAGCCCTATGGTTCAGTTCGTATAGGCAAATCAACAAACAAAGAGAGTGCAGTACGTATAACCAGAAACTTTAGTACTTCTAAAGTTGCACGTGTTTCTCTACATAATATTAGAAGCACAGGAATATTCATAAGAAATCAATTACCATCAGATCGACGATGTGAAGGGAGACTATGGTGCTACAAATGTGAGTTGATTGGGCTGTCCCATTCTGGTTTCTCTGCACTTCCAGGCCGAGTATCCATATGCACTTCAGCTGCACTTGGCGCTGGGCATGTGAGTTGCACTTCAACTGATCTGTATCGCTCTACTTGGCATCGGCCGCATCGCCCAAGTGCAGCAGCCGGACATTGCGCGGAGGTCGCGGTTTTTGGCGTGAAGCGGCCGCTCCTGGGTACCCTCCGCCTGCTTTACAGCTGCCGTCATAGGCTGCTAGTAGATGGGATGAGTGGGGCCGCCGCCTGCCTTGCGGGATGCAGGGGATGGGCGTGCCGTCGGCCGCGTCAGATGCAGATGATTGGGTCGCTGGGTGGCCGCTGGAACTCGGAGCAAGCCCTGGTGTTCTGGACAGGGTCGTTCGACGCCGGAGATCTGGAGTAGAGAGAGGGCGACGATGAGGCACGGACGACGCAAAATCGGTGACCGGAGGCATCGACACAGGGGGTGCAGCAACCGGCGTCCTCGGCACAGCTCCCCTCTTGACGTTGTTCCCATCTCGGGTAAAGGAGGTAGGACGACGTCATCGCCGATCTGGAGCAGGGCGGTCGCCTCGGGGATTCCTGCCGGCAGCCAGGGAGGGGATCGGGCCGGAGGTGGATGGGGATGAGGGGAACGTGAGGCGGTCGAGACAATGGATATGGTTTTTTTACTTGGTGGTGGCAGTTGATGTAATTTTCCTTTGGTGGAAGGGCATATTGGTAAAAAGGGGATGGACGAACATTCGAACAAGAAGCTTTTTGCTTTTTTATTATTGGGTAAAGATAAAAGCAATTAAAATGTGAAATAAATATGCTGCTAATTTCTTGTCGACCGAAACCGATTTCAGCAAACAATACAATTTTTGGTCCAAAAGAAGCTCTCGATTTCTCGAGCAAGTAGAAGAGGAAGAGGCGAGAAGCGTAACGGAAATCACAACAGAAGCGAGGTAGAGAGTTCACCAAAAAAAAGTGACCAAGACAGCGGAGGCGCTTAGCCACGAGAAAACGCTTCGCTCGCGAGCGCTCCCAGGCGACTCGCAGAGGCGCTCGGTTTTCCTACCCTAGCGGCGGCCGCCGCCGCGCCGCCGGCCACTGGCGAAAGAGTTGGGCCCCTCTCCTTCCGCTTGCCGCTCCGGCGGTAGGAGGGAGGGGGACCCGTTTTATCATGTCTTTGACTTTTTTTTCAGATATGTAAGATCAGTGTATACGACTTTGTATCTTGTCTTTAATTTATCAATGAGAATCATATTAAGCGAGGTAGAGTGTGTGTGTGTGAGAGAGAGCAGCACCCCGTTCCGTCCCAGCCACAGCCACACAAACCCAACACAACACGCATCATCGCCGTCCTCACCCCCTCCACTCCTCGTCGCCACTCACGCACGCACGGTGCCTGCGAGAATGAGATAGAACCGCCCCGGCCCGCGCACGGCCGGAGCTGAGCCCCCAACCGACGCGGCCGCCCAATTCGCATGACGCCGTCGCCGGCGTCCACGTCCGCCCCCGACGCAGGCATGCTCGGCCGCCGCCTCGTGCTGCTCCCGGCGAGCGCCGCGGCGCGCGGGCGCGGGGAGAGGAGGAGGGCGCGGATGCGGCTCGGGTGCCTGCTCGAGCACGTGGCCCCGCGGCTCGCGGTGGCCTCGGCCGCGCTCGTCGGGGCCGGGGAGGTGATCGCGGCCGCCGCCGTCGCGGGGGTAGCGGCGGCGCGGGGCACGCCGCCGTGGCGTCCACGATCGCGCAGCTGGCGGTCTCGGCCGTGGCGATCGCCTCGGGGGCCTGCCTCTCCACCAAGGTCGACTTCCTGTGGCCTCGCATCGAGCAGCTGCCAGGTTGAAGCCCTCTCTATATGCTCCACGCTTTCAAGCCACAGCTAATTAATAAGCTTGTATCGATCGCGTTTTAAGCAATGTTAAATCGTTTCGTCTCAGCTGTTCTTACTGTAGATTTGAAATAACTTGCCACTATACTTGAATTGTTGGAACTAGCACTCGAGAAAAATATTCAGCGTACAGCATTTGAGACCGTATGTTGTAGTAGTATACCATACCAAATAAGCAATACGGTTCGGTGGTTACTGCTTAGTTAACATGGTTGCTGCAATAAGCAAATATCAGTTCTATGACTGCAGGCGCTGCGCCCATTGAAGTAATAGATTTGTTAGTTCTTGTGCCTACCTCATACTATTATTTCTGTATACGTGCAGATACTCTTGTATTTGAAGGAGTGGAGGTGACAGGATACCAAATATTTGAGGATCCAAAGGTGTTAAAGCAGTAGACACATTCTTAACAAATTTGCCATTAATATTTATTCACCTGAACTATATCACTTTTGCTGTTTAATTTGACATTATCAATTGTGTGATACAGGTGCAGAAAGCAATTGTATTTGCAAGTACGGCTCACATTGGGCAATTTAGGAGAACAGGAGACCCTTATGTTACACACTGCATACATACTGGGAAAATCTTAGCTGCCTTGGTCCCATCCACTGGAGAAAGAGTATGGCTCGCCGTCCTTCTGTTTTTATATGCATATTGCATCAATGTTTATATAGGTTTTGATTGATGAGCGCTCCCCTTATTTCTGCCTAATCCCATGGCTGCATCATGTAGGCAATCAATACAGTTGTTGCTGGCATTCTTCATGATGTTATTGATGATACATCTGAGAATTTGAAGAGCATAGAAGAGAAATTTGGGGACGATGTTGCAAGTTTGGTATCTGGTGTTTCAAAATTAAGTTACATAAATCAGGTAATTCATATGTTAGTAAAGCGTTCTATATAAGCATCTCTCTGTTGAGTGCTGGTATTGATTGATATGTGTTATCTGAGTACCATAAACATTTCGGATGTAAATCATAATGGTCAAGACATACCAATTCAACGTCAATTGATGAATACATGATTGATATAACAACTGTGTTTATTCCGGCATGGTGAACACTGTATTACTAAATCATAATGGTCAACACATACCAATTCAACGTCAATTGATGAATATTCCCACCACTTTTAAGTTCCATTTCAGTCATGTTTTCTCCAGATGCTAAGTTATGTCAAATTTTTAGCCTGTTGGCTTCGATATCTCGATACACCATATATATGTCAATTCCCTCTGTCATTGTTGCATGATGCTTATGCAGCTCTTGCATTCCTATTGGGTCTTGAAAGACCATAATCACTGCATTGCAGGACACTTTTGTGTCGACAGTACTTTCTTTCTCTTCGACATGTTTTTGCTATTGTCCATGACTATTAGCTTTACATTACAGCTACTGCGCAGGCATCGGCAAAAAAACACTGGTGGAAGCACTCTAACTTCTGATGAAGTATGTTCCCTTCCTGTAGTTTTTAGTGTGTAGTGATGCGGTGTTATTAAGCTACTTTCAGAGATTATTAATGCCCAGACTCCTTTCATATAATTTTGCTTGTTAATGAAAGTGAGTTCCAAGCAGGGCATATGAATGTTTGCAATTTATCATAAAAGCATAAATGCTCCTCTTAGAAAACTCAGGAATTGATTATCCTCCCGTTGTCAGTCAGGCAAACAATCTGCGCGCTATGTTATTGGGGATGGTTGATGATCCTCGTGTGGTTCTTATCAAGCTGGCAGACCGCTTGCACAATATGCGAACAATGTACGTAACTTTAGGCTTCTCACTGAACTTGCTGGACACGTACAGCATGCCTTTTAATCTGAAGTATTCAATATTTTGTCGACTGATTCAATCGTAAAACCATTTTTTTGGCTTGTCATATGACAACATTCTTGACGATATCTCCATGATATGTTTTTGTGAGCTTCTAATGATTATGATCAGCAATTTCTGTTTCACCTTGCAAGCCTAAAGCCAAGTGCTAGGGTCGGCGATGGAAAATGGGGCAATGGGCTATCAAAATTCTAAGGGTACTAGGAAACTAAATTGGATACATCAGTCTTTGAGTTAAAACCAATGGATAAATTAGAGAGCTGAATTCTAGTGATCTTGTTTTCTGTTGTTACTGTGTGCAGTTGAATCAAGGGGGCTCTTATACAATAATCATAAGATAAGGAACTCGTATAATACACTAATCATATTCCGTGGCTCAGCCCTCGCTTGCTAGCTATCTTGTTTGGCTTGATCCTGTCTTGAAGTTTACTGTGTATTTCCCCTTCAAATCAGCATCAGTACTTATGTTGATTCATTTATGTGCATGAGCTTTATGACACATACCAATGCATTCAGCGCTTCTCCTTTAGTTGCCTTATTACCAGCATCTGAGCATGCTCTGTATGTATTGAAATGCTCCTACTTTTAACTTAAATATGCTTTCAATAGTTATTGGATTGTGTATGATTGTGCGCTAATAAAATCTGTATTTCAGCTATGCTCTTCCCATTCCCAAAGCTGAAGCTGTTGCTCAAGAGACAATGGCTGTCTGGTGCTCACTTGCTTCTCGATTGGGAGTCTGGGCTTTGAAAGCTGAGTTGGAAGATTTATGCTTTGCTGTTCTTCAGGTTTTTATTCTATTATAAGCACATAGGTTGCCTATGAAATGTTATTTTGTTAATCTGTAGCATTTCTAATGTGATACTTCTTTTCGCTTTACTTGATGCTGAATACTTACCAGGTGGGCTATATGTTATTTATCTGTTGTTATACTCTCTTCAAATTTGAGAAGATGCTATATTCATTCCCATGGTTACTTGTTTAGTAGTCATTATATTGTTGTAACATGAACGTTTGGTGCAAAGTTTGTTTGCATGGCACACCAATTGATGAACCCATCAAACATGTTGATTTGGTGTTTAGGAGCCATTTTGTAATGCATGCTTGTGATGAACTAGATCTCCTTCGTCGTTGGACCAAAATGATTTGAAATATGTTCATAGCGACCAAATAGTAATTTTTTGTGCATTTGAACGGGTCAAAGAGACATAATGACTAATTTCATTTAGCTCGGTCACTGGGCATATGATGTTATTTTGATCCTCTTCATCCGGTTGATCGTGTCTCGATCTTTCGTCTGCAATGTGTTATCATGTTACCTTTTGTTTTCGTACCGTTTTACTTTGTAATACCTTCTTTTATTATGTATAATCACTATTTTAAATCTTTCTATCTCTGAAATTCTTGCAGCCCCAAGTTTTCAAGAAAATACGTTCTGAACTTACTTCAATGTGGAATTCTACGAGCAAAGACAAAAACATGAGAAGGTCATCAATTAGAAGTGATGTGCTCGCCTCCACGAAGGAAGTGCATGCAACTTCCACCCATGATTTATGTAGCGTGAACAACCAAGAACAATCAAATATGCAGGTGAGTTTAAATAAATGAATATTTTCATTAGCAACATATACTAAATTAATCATTAGCTGTGGATTGACTAAAACATTGATATTTCACGATTGTTTCATTCATATTACCTCTCATACCTCCCTAACCTCATAAATATTTTATGAATGAATGCAGTTCTCATTTTCCTCGACTGGTAGGGTTGATATCTTATCTTATTATAAAATATACATCCTTCTTTAACTGCAGGATCTATTGCAAGCTGTATTGCCATTTGACCTCTTTTTGGATCGAAGAAGGCGTTCTGACTTTCTTAATAACCTTCAAAGTAGTTCTGAAGCAGCCATACGAAAGCCTAAGATTGTCGATGACGCTGCTATTGCATTAACATCTTTAGCAGCTTGTGAGGAAGAACTTCAGAAGGAACTACTTATAACAACATCGTAAGTTCACATCCTAGTGGTTTTAAGGGTGCACAACTTTGGCTCTAATTGTGTATATTTGTGAGTCTACTAGTAGCGTTGAGATTCTCATTCTTGAATTACACTATTTTCTTCTTCAGGTATATACCAGGGATGGAAGTTACGCTGTCAAGTAGACTCAAGAGCTTATATAGCATCTACTGTAAGGTAGCATTAGTTAATTACTTTATAGTGAGGAATACATGAAAATAGTTTTGCTTGTGTCATTAAGTTCACGTGTAACCAATGCATTCTGATCATAAATTCAAGAACGCATGTTGGAATTGTTAGCCTAGTTGAAAAATTTGCTTGTGGTGCTGTCTTCTGCATGATGGGTTCGTTGGTCACTGATGCATTTTGTATTGACAGATGAAAAGGAAACATGTAGGCGTTAGACAAATCTACGATGCCCGTGCGTTGAGAGTGATTGTTGGAGACAAAAACGGTGCATTGCATGGACCTGCAGTCAGGAGTTGCTACAGCATCCTTGATATAGTACACAGGTTTCTAGTGAATTTTATTATTTATCTAGACCTACCTATGTCATCAATGTCCGGACATGCTAAAGGTTTTTTACTTGACCAAATAAATGCTTTATTTGATGTATCATGTAGCAACCATCTTATTTCTGTGTTGTGAACCCATGCCTGGCATTTTTTCATTATGGATGTCCTTTGTGGCTAATTATGATCCCTATTTTAAACTTCTACTGCATCCATATGTGCAGGCTATGGACTCCAATCGACGGGGAGTTCGATGACTACGTTATCAACCCTAAGGGTAGTGGTTACCAAGTAAGCATCATACCAAATTAAACATCATTATGCATTGATAGTTACTCTCAGCTACTTCTAGCCAGTATTAATGCATAGGGATGAATTGATCCAGAAATTCCAGCATGTTTACTTTTGCACTGGCGCTGCTATATTGCCCAAGCTAGTAATGGCATTATGCTGTTCATAGCATGAACCAGCTTAGAGTCGAACCCTGTTCGGCTTGTCAAATCAATAACTAGATTTTCTCATTGAGTGACTCGTTCCATCCCCTATTTGCTTTAAAATTTACCCGTGGTTATTTTCTGTTCTAGTCACTCCATACAGCAGTTCAGGCATCTGATAGCTCACCGCTGGAGGTCCAAATTAGGACCCAGGTAGATAAATTTCTCCCTTTTTTGTTTGAATGGATGTTCAACAGTTTGTCCTGATCCTATTGGAGGTTGTTGTCCACAGCGAATGCATGAGTATTCGGAATATGGACTGGCTGCTCATTGGTTGTATAAGGAGAGAAAAGTTGACACCAGAAGTGGCATCAGTAACAAGATAACACAAAGTACATCGTTTGCATCAAGTTCTCCAGAAGATGAAAGCTATGTTAAAGATGATGTACCCTCAAAGTATATTTCTATGAAAGTGGGGCATCCGGTCCTCAGAATTGATGGTAATCACTTACTGGCAGCAGTCATAGTCAGGTATAGCTTCAACATCAGTTGTAAGCGAACTTTTGCTACTCCCTCCCATCCGGAAAAAGCGTCGGAGAGAAACACCTAACTAAGTGTAAATGTACAGTACAAGTCACGACACTTAATTAGGATCGAGGGAGTATTTATTTTGTAGGATTGTTATTGCAGTTGATACCTGATTGTGTAAGTCAATTTGCAGCATAGATAAAGGAGGGAAAGAATTGCTTGTTGCTGTACGTTTTACACTTGAGGCTTCTGAAGATGTAGCTGAGCGAAGATCTTCCTTTCAGTTGGAGCGTTGGGAAGCTTATGCCAGGCTTCATAAGAAGGTTAATCTACTAACAATAATTTTCTTGATGGATTCTGCGTGTAATGTCCTTATTTCAATCTGATACACATACTTATTTCAGGTTACTGAGAAATGGTGGTGTGCACCAGGACATGGTGACTGGTCGACAAACCTGGAGAAGTACACGCTATGCCGGGATGGTATATTCCATAAGGTTTGCATGGCTCAAACGTTACTAGTTTTAATCAATTTGTGCCTGTGCTCCGCAGTTTTTTGTGTTTGTTTTTTATGTGAACGGTCCATATTGAAATATCATCGATATTTTTTAATGTGGGACTAGTTATTTGTGCATGCGACTATAAAAGTTGTTTGAACAGTGATATGATAATTCACTGTCTCTTTCCCGCTTTGTCACAAGTTCATATGTTTGATTAATTTACCATACACCTTTAATGTCTTCTGCAGCAAGACCAATTTGGCAGACTTTTGCCAACATTTATTCAAATAATTGAGTTAACCGAAGAGGAAGAGGAGGAGTACTGGATGGTTGTATCTGCAGTATTTGAGGGCAAAGAAACCTCCACTCTGACATCTGAAGATAGATCCACTTCTGACCTTCCAATCTCAACTCCCTTGAGTGATCCCATCAACAATAAGGTTAGCATATCTGTTGCCGTCTCTCACATGTACTTATACTGTGAAAGGAAAGCTCAGTTCTCATTGTTTATTCCATACGTTCCATAGGTGCATTTACTCCGGACAATGCTTCAGTGGGAGGAGCAAGTACGCCGCCGAGCATCGCTTGCAGAGAGAAGTCTCGGCGCAAGAACGCTCACCGAACCAATCCTCCGTGAGGTGGCCATCATCTGCTGGCCATATGGGAAGATAATGAGGATGAGTACCGGCAGCACAGCTGCTGATGCAGGTAGAAGAATGGGCGTGGATGGGAAGCTGCTTTGGGTCAATGGCCAACTTGTGCTGCCTCAAACCGAGCTTAAGGATGGAGATATAGTTGAAGTGAGGACGTAGCTGCGATTTCCTCCACCCATTTCTCAGGGTAATTGATCAGATTGGCTCGCTGATCCAGGGATAAACAGACTGGAGAATGTGGCGTAGACAGCCAAAACCTACAGTCCATCTTTGGAAATTAATCGAAGGAAGCCCTTCAAAAAAGGGAAGCCGGAGGATACAGGGAGTAACAAAGTGTTGTATTCTGTACATATGCGACCAGGTACCAACTGTACGTGTCCTCGTTCTCAGTACTAGTGTAAATTTCATCATGTAAACCTGTAGTAAGTAATACTTATGTACAGGAAGTTCCTGGAGTGTCAATGGTTCGCTGTACATAATGGATACTGTTCCAGTGTTGGACGAGGAATGAACTATGACATCCGCCAGTGCAGTTGCACATTAGCACTAACTACTTGAAATGAAGCAAATACAAATATGACAGCAAAGAAAAGGCTGAGCTGTGCACTTTAGCACAGCTCATTTCCAAACAATATCCTTTCTTCCCGCACAAAAAAACATATATTTTCACAAAGAAGAGAAAGCTGGAAAAAAAGTAGATACAGATTCCAAATTCTATGCCAATGAAGCAATATATAGCGAGAAGGTCTCAATATATTTAATTATTTTGGGAAAGAAAATTGGTCTCAGTTTAGGCCAAAGTTGGAATGTCTCAAACCAATTCACCTCTCCGGAATCAACACCTTCTAAATTGGCAAAACGAATCGTGTTTACACGATACGCTTTTCCTGGACCCACATGGCAGCGAGGCTCGCAGCACCGGGTAAAACCAACGGGGAGAGATCTCTAGACAGAACGTTTACTCGTTCTGCAAAGCCTAACAAGCTGTGATAATTCTAAGGTGGATGAATCTGTGGAAGAGCCTAACAAGCTCCAGGAAGGTGAGATTATTCATTTCACACATGCAGTTCAGAATCCTTTCCATCTGCTCCTTGATCAAGGCTCTAGATTGTGGCGTTTCAGAATTCATCAAATTAATCCTTGTTGTATCCATAAGACTTTACACCGTTGAAGTTAAAAGTCTGTCCATCATTATCTGTACTGTTTACCTGTACTGATTAAGACTAGAATGTGGTATTTCGAAATTCATTGATGTGTTCCTTTTTTATCCGTACTGATTGTGACTCTGGATTGTTGCATTAGGACTGAAATGTTTAATTTCAAACTTCACCCATTTATCTGTAGTGATCAGGACTCTGAGTCAGAGTTGTGGTTTTCTGAAATGTACCCATGGGTTCCTTTCTTTATCTGCAGCCATGAGGACTGAACTGCGGCATTTTAAAATCCATCCATCTGTTCCTTGCTTGATATTGTGGTTTTCTGAAATGTACCCATGTGTTCCTTTCGTTATCTGCAGCCATTAGGACTGCACTTCAGCATTTAAAATCCATCCATCTGTTCCTTGCTTGATACATAGTTGTTGAGTTGCTAGTTGTGTCTTCTATACGTTGATGATTCAATTTGCTAATTTTTAACCATGATGGAACAGGAGCTGCAATTGAGGAAGAACAGAAGCTTGTCAATGCTGAGAAGTTCCCCATGGAGGATTCACCAATCTTCGGCGTCCTTTCCAAGGTGGTGCCTGAACCAGCCATGAAGAACATTGAAACTGAAGATGGTGAGGGCTTTGGCAATTGGTCACCTGTCTTGGAGATAGCTGGTGAGATCAACAGTGCCAGTGAAGATAAGGAAGATGCTTTCAGTCCCACCGTTGAGGTCGCTGATGCACCCAACAAGATGATCCCAGCTGCTGTGACAGAGAAGGAAGTAGCTGCTAATGAGTTCCCACAGGCTGATCCAACAGAGGATGAGAGCGCTGAGGAATATGACCTCAGTGGAAAGAGCAATGATGAAGCTGGCCTCACTGGAGAGAGTAGCGAGGAGGATGACCTTGATGAGGATGCGGATTCCAGTGAAGATAAGGAAGATGCTGCCGCTGAAGTGCCCAAGGAAGTCGTCAATGAAGATGCTTTCAACTCCACAGTTGAGGTTGCTTATGCACCTAATAAGATGATCCCAGCTGCTGTGACAGAGAAGGAAGTCACTGCTGATGAGGTCCCACAGGCTGATCCACATACTGAGAGTGCCGATGAATATGACCTCGATGGAGAGAGCAGCGAGGAGGATGACCGTGATGAGGAGGATATGGAGAATGTTAACCTGACAGTCGATGAAGAGAGTGATGAGACCATTGAGGCGAGCAACTCCACTGAAGTGAACTTTGATTCAGATGAAGAAGAGGAGCTCAAGATGCTTGAGACTGGTGAAAAGATCAAGGAATATGAGGAGAGTGACTCACTCACTGGAGAGGAAGATGATGTCACAGCTGATCTGTCATCAGAGTTTGATAGTGTTGATGATTTCAGTGATGCTGAAACTGAAAACAACAACTCTCCTGTGGCATTGAAGGGAATCCATGCTGCTGCTTCCTCATCTGCAGCCAAGACTGATGACTCTGCCGTCACTGAAGAGGGGGATGAGGTTTCTCAGCACGTCGAGACCATTGTCGAGTTCTTGGATAAGGTCACTATCACAGAGGAGAAGAAAGAAGAGTGTGCAGAAGAGAAGAAGCAGCTGAAAGTTGGAAAGGAAATGAGCCTAAGGAAGCTTAAAAGTGCTTACAAGGAGAGCCTTATCGCTGCCAAGGTAATGACACGCTTCTGTTGATACCAATATTTCATCATCTCCTCTAATTTGTCTAGTGTAAATTGTACACTGACTTTCTTTCTCCTGCCTGCTCTTCATCAGTCGCAGGAAGGGAAGAAGCTGAGTGTCAATGCTGACGAAGCCAGCAGGGTGGCGCTTGCGGAGCTGGACGACAACGTCGAATGCTGATCGGAGGAAGAGTCCACAGGATTCATCATGCATCTGCTGGGACTGCATAAAGGAGAGAAGGCTCTAGTTGTGAAGTGATAACTAAGGCTTTGCTTTCTTAATTTTCGTTTCCAAATGCTGCGGTGGATTGAAATCCCAAGTTTTCGTGTGTGTGGCAGAGAGCATCGGGTTGTGAAACCATGGTTTCTCTGAACCAACCTGCAGTTCGTGTCGGTTCTCTCCCACCTTTTTTTCGTTCTTCAGGTCGTTTGGTTTCAGTTTTAGTGGAATGTCGAATGGATGTGGACTACTATACGGGGGGGTGATGAGTGTGCGCCTTGTTAATCGTATAAATGAATATTAGCAATTTTCACTACTTGGCACTTGCGTTGTGTGTTTCTCTCCTGTAACAATGATGTGTACTTCATACATGGTCGTCCTGTGTCGCTGGTGGCTTTTTTTCACCGGTGCATGCTTGAGGAACTCGGCTTGATGAATCAATCCCTGGAGCCAACACATTTTACAATTTTAGCTGTGTAATGTGCTACTCCCTGGAGTAGGTTTCAAGGAGAACGGAAGATGCTTGCCTTGCCGAATGGCAGTCTTGGCTAATCACACAAGCTGACAACGATAGCTTTTCGGATCCTTCATTGCTTCCGTCCTCTTTTCTGCAGTTGTCTTCGTATTAATGTCACTGATTTTTCTCTGTCCTCTTTTCTGCAATACAGGCTTTCCATAAGGTAGTCCGCAGCTGGGCCTCAAAGAAATTCATGACTGCATCGTAAGTCTTTCCATTAAAATAAATCCCTAATTAGTTTCTGAACATTGGCGTGCACTGAAAGGTCAAATTGACGGATGGTAGGGTTGTATGATCTGCTAGCATTCACTTTCGTGTTTTTTATGCTGTAGGAAATAATTTAAGCGTGTTAAGTCATAAGGCTGCCCGGAGTGCGTCACTTGTAAGGACATTTCTTACTGCATTTGTTCTCCCCTTAACATCCTTACACTAACCTCATCTGCCCAGATTTTGGGGTGAATCTTGTTGTCTCTGCTCATTGCATGGAATATGAGCTTAATTTTATTGGTTACAAATTTCTTCGAGAGTCATCTCATGTTAATTTCTCACTACAATATTTGTGTGCTATGTGACCGACAAAATGTTGATATAGTGATGTGGTTTGCCATTTTTGCTACGGGTGAATTCACTTTGTTGCCTGCTGCGATCGCTTGTGAATCAATGTGTTTTCGTGTAGGTTAAATGTGTTGGATGAATGAGCAACTCACTCATATTCCAGGGGGCCAAAGGCCTTATATACACACGTCTACAGTAATCATCTACAGTAACTACATTACATGTCTAACACCCCCCCTCAAACTCATGGTGGATCAACAACACTGAGTTTGGAGAGAAAGAACCCATGCTGCGCTCGAGTCTGTGCCTTCGTGAAGAAATCCGCTAGCTGTAACTCGGAGGGCACATAGTGAAGAGCAAGAATCTGATCCTGCACAGCAGCACGCACAAAGGAGGCATCCACGCCAATGTGCTTGGTGAGCTCATGCTTCACCGGGTCACGCGCAATGCTGATGGCACCTGTACTGTCTGACAATAGAGAAGTCGGTGCAGCAGCAGAAACACCAAAATCTGCTAGCAACCATCGCAACCAGGTCACCTCAGCCGTCAACATAGCCATCGCTCGCAACTCAGCCTCTGCACTGGAGCGGGAAACTGCCTTCTGTTTCTTCGTCTTCCAGGCAATGAGAGATCCTCCAAGAAAAACACAATAGGCAGACAGCGAGCGGCGATCAGAAGGATCACTGGCCCACGTAGCATCAGAGTAGGCCTGGAGCTGGAGAGAGCTGGAGCGAGGAAAGAAAAGGCGGCGGGAGATCGTGCCACGAAGATATCGTAGAACACGGAGAAGGTGACTATAGTGGACAGAACTGGGAGCAGATACGAACTGACTCAGAATGTGGACAGGATATGATATGTCTGGACGAGTGACAGCCAGATAGACAAGACTCCCAACAAGATGGCGATAGCGTGTCGGGTCTGTGAGGGGATCACCATCGGTAGCACGAAGCTGAACATTGAGCTCCATAGGAGTCTCAGCAGTGCACTCATCACCAAGAGCGGCGCGAGCAAGAAGATCCTGAATATATTTTTCTTGGGAGATGTAGAAGCCATCAGAAGTCGAAGAAACCTCAATCCCAAGAAAATAGCGAAGAGGACCAAGATCTGACATCAGGAACTGCTCACGGAGGCGGGCCTTAACAAAGGCAATGTACTCAGAGTCATCGCCAGTAATGATCATGTCATCAACATATAAGAGGAGGAGCGTCCGACCACGAGGTGAGGTGTGGACAAACAGCGCAGGGTCATGGTCGCTAGGCACAAAACCAGCGGCAGTCACCACAGAAGCGAAACGCTCAAACCAGGCGCGAGGGGCTTGTTTAAGGCCATAGAGAGAGCGCCGAAGACGGCAAACCATACCATCAGGAACAGAGTACCCCGGTGGTGGTTGCATATAAACCTCTTCCCGCAACTCACCATTGAGAAAGGCATTCTGGACGTCAAGCTGAGACACAGACCAATGACGAACAGAAGCCACAGCGAGAAGAGTGCGAACAGTGGTCATGTGGGCAACAGGAGCGAATGTCTCATCATAATCACGTCCCTGCTCCTGCTGAAAGCCACGAGCCACAAGACGAGCTTTGTAACGCTCAAGAGAACCATCGGAGCGAGTCTTGATCTTATAGACCCACTTGCAAGTGATGGGGCGAACACCGGGAGGAGGAGAAACAAGATCCCATGTGCCGGTGCGCTCAAGTGCAGCAATCTCCTCAGCCATCGCAAGCTGCCATTCAGACTGAGCCATGGCATCCCGATAGGAAGTGGGCTCAACAGCAGCAGAAAGACTGTACTGGGAAGGAGAATAGCGATCAGGAGACCGTAATGAGGTCCGAGAACGAAGGTTATGAGCCGGTGTACACGGGGAAGGAGGCGCACCGGAAGTGGAGGGCACGTCAGAAGGATCATCCACAGCACGAGGGCGACGAGTGTAGTGGAGAGGAAAAGGAGAGAGGGGACGATGTAGCGGGGAGGAAGGTGGAGAGGTGGATGATGAGGAAGGAGAGGAGGAAGGTGGGGAGGGTGGCGTTGGTGGTGTATCAGGAAGAGTGGGACCCATCGGAGGAGGAGGTGGAGGAGGAGGAACATGAGGCACAGAGGGAGAGGTGTCGGGAAGGATAAGGAAGGAGATATCCTCAGCCGAAAAGGTCGAGGCAGTAGGACGCGGATAGTACGAACGAGACTCATCAAACGTCACATCACGGGAAATACGTAGCCGACGACTAACAGGATCCCAACATCGATAGCCCTTGTGCTCATCACTGTAGCCAAGAAAAACACATTCCACCGACTGAGCGGTCAATTTGGTGCGTTCGCGGGGAGCAAGGAGAACATAGCATACACACCCAAACATGCGAAGAGCGGAGTAGTCAGGAGAACGACCAGAGAGACGCTCCATAGGAATACCACCCTGCAAAGCAGCCGAAGGCTGGATATTGATGAGATAGGTGGATGCGGAGACAGCCTCAGCCCAAAAGTGGGGTGGAAGAGAGGCGGCGATCATCATCGCACGAGCCGTCTCAAGAAGGTGGCGATGCTTGCGCTCAGCAACACCATTCTGAGCGTGAGCACCAGGACAAGAGAACTGGGCGAGAGTACCCTGTTCGGCAAGAAAACCACGCAACATCTGGGAGATATACTCACCAGCCGAGTCAGCACGAAAGACACGAATGGGCGTGGAAAACTGAGTGTGTACCATGGCAGCAAATCGCTTGTATATAGGGAGAACCTCGCTGCGAGATTTCATAAAATAGAGCCAAGTGTAGCGAGAGAAGTCATCAATAAAAAGAACATAGTAGCGATGACCACCTTTCGAATCGAAGGGAGCAGGACCCCATACATCAGAATGAACTAAGTCGAAAGGACGCTGAGAGACTGACTCACTCGTAGGATAAGGTAATTGAGTCTGTTTGCCAAGTCTACAACCATTACAATGTAAAGATACATCGCCAGAGACAGACCCTAAAACTCCTTGACGCACTAATGAAGACAAGCGAGAGCCACATATATGACCAAGTCGATGATGCCACTGTTGGAAGGACGCAGAGAGGAGGCAGCAAGAGCATGAGAACTGGCGGGTGTGGTGGCAGCGGAAGGAACACGAAGCCAGTCAACCTCCCAAAGGCCCTGAGCATCACGGCGCCGAGGGCCAGCTCCAACTAGAGCCTGGGTGCGACGGTCCTGAACAGAGCAAGAGTCGTATCAAGAATGACACGACAACCAGAATCAGTAAGTTGAGGAGCGGAGAAAAGATTCATAGTAAGACGGGGAACATGAGAAACACTAGGAACAGAGAAAGACGGGTAGAAAGAGTGCCACGACTAGCAACAGGAAGGGGTGTGCCATCGGCAGTGAGAACATTGACAGGATAATCAAGAGGTCGAATAGAAGACAGAGCAGCAGAATCAGAAGACATGTGAAAGGAAGCCCCAGAATCCAGAACCCACAGAGATGTACCTGACTGTGTAGACGACGGTGACGAAGCAGGAGTAGTGGAAGCAGTCAGCGAGGCAACGGTGTCGGTCGAGGAAGAGCCTGAGGAAGCCAGCAGACGCTTGAGCCGCACAATGTCCAGATCAGTGAGTGACGAGCTCGGTGAAGGCGTACTACCCACTGTAGAGGAGCGACCCAAGTCACGCTCCTTCTTGAAACAGGTGGACACGAGGTGACCTGGCTTCTTGCAGTAGTCACAGAACATGCGAGGCCGGCCCGCTCCTGCAGGGCGCCCGCCCATCCCCCGTGAAGGAGTGGGTAGGAGCGGTGGAGCAGACGACACAGGAGCTCGGGCAGCAAGCACAGTGGGAGTCACAAGCAAACCGGCAGAACGGAGGCGTGTCTCCTCAGCTCGAACCTCTGCAGCACCTCTGATATAGGAACACGACCACGGGCAAGCACATGAGCACGCCGAGGCTCAAACTCGGGACGCAGGCGAGATAGGTACTCATGAACACGCTTAAACTCCAAGTCTGACCTCACTGTCTGACAGCATCGACAAGTACCACAAACAACTGTCCTCAGAGAGTCAAGCTGACGCCAGATGGCAGAGCACTGTGTGTAGAACTCATCAACAGTAGAGTCACCCTGCTGAAGCTCATGCTCCTGACGCACCACAGACAGGTAGAGAGCATCACCAGATGGCTGATAGCGCTGACAAAGATAAGTCCACATAGCAGCAGCAGTGCCTAATCCCATAAACTCAGAAGCAAACTGAGGCAAGACACTAGCAGTGAGAACAGCAGCAGCACGAGCATCATCATTGCACCACTGAGTGTAAGCAGCCAACTCATCCCGATAGATGGAAAGAGTATCGGAATAGACTGATACCTGCTGATCGTAGACTTCAACTGCACGATCATCGGCATCCTTGGCGGCATCACGATCAGCCGAGAAGTATCGACAGCCAGAACAGGTGGCACCGGCAGAGAAGGAGCCACAGGAGCAACGGGCCCCGGCGGACGGGGGACCTCGCCGGACAGAACACCCCACAACAGGAGGCCGCGCATGTGGATACGCATAAAGCCCACAAACTCGGCATAGTTGGTGCCATCAAAGATAATCGAGCACCGGGGAACAACAACATAGCCCGAAGAGGACATCGCGGGCTCTCTGCGATTTTTTTTTTTTTTTTTTTTTTTTGAAAGTCAACCGAGGAGAGAGATTATAGATCTCAGTGCGTGCACTTCTGCCCGATGCGCAAGGAGGCGAGCGAGCAGGGCAGAGGACGGCGGGAAGAACAGCGGCCTGGAGGGGCGGCGACCGCGGCGGCCGGCGGCGGCCGAACAAGGGCGGCGGCCGGCCAGACAAGGGCTGCAGCGGCGGCGGCCGGCCAGGAACGAGCCAAGCCTGCGGCGGCCGAGCAAGGGCGGCCGGAGGCGGCCTGGAGGAGCAGCAGCCGGTGGCGGCCTGCGGCGACGGGCGGCCGGCGGCGACCTGCGGCGACGGGCGGCCGGCGGCGACCTGCGGCAGACGAGGACCGAGCTCGCGGGAACGGCCGGTGCAGCTACGTGAGCTCGCGGGCGCGGCCGGGCGCGGCCGGATGCAGGGGAGGAGCGCACGACGGCCGGCAAGGGGCGGCGGCGGCCGAGATGGCTCGGGACAGCGGCAGGGCGCGGCCGGGAGCAGCGGCGCCGGCAAGGGTGGGCCGGCCGGATGCGGCGGATTCCAGCACCGGCAGCAGCTCGATTTCGGGAAGAAAAGCTCGATTTCGGGCACGAAAAGAGAAGGCGGACGACAGCGGCCCGGCAGCAGCTCGATTCCGAGCGAGAGGAGAGGGAAGCAGCGCCGGCCTGCAGGAACAGCAGCGACAACGGCGGTGGAGAAGCACGAAGTTGCTACGTGCAGGGGAAGGAGAGCTGAAGCTAAACCTAAGCTCCTGATACCATGTTGGATGAATGAGCAACTCACTCATATTCCAGGGGCCAAAGGCCTTATATACACATGTCTACAGTAATCATCTACAGTAACTACATTACATGTCTAACAAAATGGAGGCCAGCTGCTAAATCAAATCTAAGACCTTATTTAGTTTTAGAGATATAATTCCATTGTCTGATGGATGAAGGGCTCGGCTCTCCGGCCGGGATGGGGCATCGTCGGCGCGGTAAAGTCGCATTTTATCTTGCTGCTAGATAAGAGATTTTCATGTCATGAAAAAATATAAGATATTGTGTTCTATTTGCTATTATCTGTTCTTGATGGAGGATGCTGGGAGACAAACTTCCTAATTTTGGCTGGCGAGATATTCTATAAATAGTTGCATCTTTAGTTCTAAGTATTTCTGTCCTTGGATCAGATACACTAAATGTGCTTTATCAGGCATCTATGTGTTTTAGATCTTCTCATAATTCCTGTAACTTGCATGCCTCCTACTTGACAGCAGATTCTGAAAAGTACATCAATCAAATCCTAGCCTTAAAATTCTGCTCTCGTTTAGGTGCTAACTTTACGCACTTCTTTTTGAAGTTTAAGAGAATCCAGTCTTAAATTATATGTGTGGGTTCACAAATTTAGCCTCCATGGTTTGTTTTCAGGTAATTGATGATAGATCTCCTGATTATACAGTCCAATTCTGATTGATTATTTTGTCCCTGAGAAGTATTTGATTGAAAACTGATGGATATTAGCTGGTTAAGTGAACATAAGCTTAGATATCTTCTTCCTCTCAACAATCATCTATATATCTCTACCTGTATCATGTTATCTCGACAACCTGTCTCCTTTCCACAAAGGAATACTTAGTCTCTAAAGTATCTTTACAGGTAAATGAACTACAGACCTGCCGTAATTCTATCAATAATCCAGTTCCATGAAATGTGTTGCTTAAATACTCAAACCTAATGGTATGTTGCAGCTTCAAAAAATCTGAATGAATGCTCAAAAACTCGTGTTATGCTGATAAATGTTGCTCTTGCTCAGTCTGACTTTGATTTGATCTGATGATATGGATTTGAAGAAGCTTTATTTTTTAAGTGCAGATCTAAATAAACTATCCAGGTTCCTTTGTTTAGCATGTCTATGAGCTCAGGAAATTAGATTTGTTTCCTGGTGATAAATGTCATCTTAGTAATTATTAAAGTAATACCAAAAGCGAAATATTTGTGGTCACATGGAATTTATATCTTTGTTCTCAAAATGTCTCTCTGTGGCTTCCATTACTTTATGTGCATCAAGTTGTTTCAGTAAAGGAAAACATCTGCTAGGACTTACCAGTGACTGATTATCTGTAGGAGTAGAAACAGTATTGTCCTTGTTTCCTTACTTTCAGCTTTATCAAGAGAGTACCATCTATCAAGTTCACTACTTTAGTTGTTCTATGTTTTGGCAATGAATTTTCTGGGATAAATCTTATTACTGTTTTGTGCCTTTATTATTGCCAATGCTATTGATCATGTGACAATGAAGTAAGATCTCTGCAGCCTGACACAAAGGCGAGCCAAAGCACCACGGTTCCAAGCTTTAAGATGCTGGCCTTGAAGGTGAACTTTGGTGCATTGGAGGAGCTCAAGATGCTGGCCAGCATCCTCAAATGTTTTCTCATTGTTGCACCCTGCACATCGAGGTTTATTGCTTTCCTAATCTGATCAAGCTTTGCATATGATTTATGGGCAGCACCACTACGTGCTTGCTGTTCAGAATTATTAATGCATTTGGTCACAAATAACACTCATATTTTGCATGGTAATTTGGAAGAGATGCGTCCCAAACTTTGTTAACGCATTTGTTCATCTCTTGTAGGGGAGTAATGAAGACATCGTGCATGCCAAAATGTTCAGAACTAGTAATGCATTTGGTCACAAATGATCATGCCAATTTGAAAGTTTGGGACGCATCTCTTGATAACGTGGTGAGGACATGTGATTGGGGCGCCACTATACGGGCAGGCGCCGGGCGGGGGGGCTGTCAGGACATACAACCGAGCAGCCGCCAGTTCTTGAAATATTTTCTTTCATTTATTAATTGACTTCCTATAACAAATGTTTTATTCCAAGATTAATTTATTACAGAACAAGGCTCGAATCGGGTTGGGCAACATGCGCACCCGCACTGTTTGCCAATAGATCAACGCTCAGTTTTCTTCACTGAGCTAATTTAACTATGTTGGACCCATATGACGGTACGATTGCAAAAAAATGATAAAGGGATTAGATAAATATCAATTAGAATAACACCCGCCCTCTGCTCTAACACGATATCAAGAGTTAGTCAAGATAATATCGAGAATGCACAAAGCCAAACTATTAAAAAAAAAAGTGATCAATAGAATTGCATCAACCTCCAATGATGGCAACTGAGGGTAACAGGAGAGGTCCCCGACAAAGATGCCTTCAATAAGAAAACGACGCACTACGTCGAAATCACTGGATTCAACCATTTCACATTCATGGGCACGCCAAGCACTCCAACCCTCTAGGTGTCCTATACGATCCTTTCACTAGCACCCTGGGGTTATCCGACTATAGCATTAATATAGCCGACATACACGCGAATACCTCGGGGCGCCCACATCCGATGGATCGGGCACACCACACGAGACCTCAAGTCGCATCCTGCAGGGCATCAGGGAGATGGGTTGCCGCATGCGCCTAGAAATGGGAACCAAAGAGATCCACCGTTGTCGCAAATCAGAGATTGGGAGCCTCTACCACTGACTGTCGTCACCATGGTCGGACACCGCGCTGCCCCTGCAACCATACCGGTATGAACATCGCCCAGAAGACCCAAGGCCATATTCCCTAAGTCCGACTTCGCCATGCGCGCCATCCAGGGTCGTCTCAGCACCCTAATCGTGAGGGCTCCCGTTTGTGCAAGAAGATGACGCTGTTGTTTGCCATACAGCTTTGCGGATTCCTCGGGCGACGGCGAGGTGTGCACCGAGGAGAGGCGGTGGCGTCTAGGATTTCACCCGGCCGCCCACTTGGAAAGACTTGGGCGAGACCTGTCGATGGTATAATTCCATAGTGGCTAAATGGAACTACACGCAAAGATAATTTAATTACATGAGAAGAAATATAAGCTAACAGTTTATTTAGACAAACGAATAAAACACACACATGATTTTCTTTCTAATTTTATCTTGATCTAGAATGCCCATCTTCCATAACATGAACAAGTTTTCTTTCTAATTTTATCTTGATCTGGACTGGAACTATTTCACACCAATGTGAGCATCCGAGTTCCTTCAAAATAAAAAGAACAACGTGAGCATCTTGAACACGAGGTTCTGCCTCCTACAACATAGTGTGGGAAATCCCCCCCCCCCCCCCCCCTTCCAAGCAAGTCTCGAAGTCCATTGCGCATCTTCTTGATGATTGTCGCTACTCCATTCGACTTTGGTCTCCATTAAGGATTGGCTTGGCATCCATGCCCTCGATCCTCGTCTATGTACGGGGCACAACATTAAAGAGTGCTGCTCTCACATGGCTAGCGGCCCTCATTGGAAAGCTTTGGCCTCACTCGCCTTGCTTGTGGCTTGGGAAATCTGGAATGAAAGAAACACACGTGTTTTCCAAAACAAGTTTCCCCTTTCTTCGTTATCCTCGACAAGATCAAGAAGGAAATACACATATGGATGACCGCCGGCGCTAAAATGCTTGAGTCAAATCATCCTAGGAGAGTAGGCTTGTGTTGTCGAGGTGTTGTTTGTTTTCCACACCTTGTATTCTCTTTGTACCAAACTCCTTAATTAATAGAAAGGGGCAAAGCTTTTGTCCCCCTTTCGAAAAAAGGAAGTTCGACAGAAAGTGAGAAAAACACATCATACATGCAAGCTCCTTCATGGACAGTACAAATTAACAACAGAAAAATATTGGGAGAGTAATTCTGGGTTGGAATTTACAATGTTTTCATGACCAAATAAAAAGAAGAAAAACATAGGGCTTGTACACCAGATCCAAAGGAAAATAATTTTTCTTTATGGATCAGAGATAAGCAAAACATGCATCAGACACCAAAAACGCATCGGTGAATTGATGGCGTGGATCACACGTTCGCGGGAACCCCAAGAGGAAGGTATGATGCGGCGTAGTGGCAATTTTTCCCTTGATACAAAACCAAGGTTTATCGAACCAGTAGGACTTGGAGAAGGCTTCGGCTTGATGTCAACGGCAATGGGCATTACGTCAAAATACATAAAAATACATAGACCGTTATCCAACTGCATATATGACTAATAATCCACCCCGGGATCGCTATCCAGCATGTCACCCGAAAGTATTAAGTTGTAAGTAACAGATAATTGCAAAAGCATGGTACGTAATGTAAGCAATGGTTACAACATATAGCAATAAACACCGTTGTTTTAAGCCTAGTAGCAACAACACATCTCAAGCCTTAATCGTTTCTGTCAACTCGAACTCAGACAAGAGAGGCATGAATCCACTATCTAGCATAAATACTCCCTCTAAAGACACAAGTAGTTACTTCGGCCAAAGCATACACAAGCATCGGAGAGCATGCAAGATCATAAATTAAACATATCATAAATAAACTGAACAATAATGTCATGACTCCATAATTCATCTGATCTCCGCAAACACAACATGTAGTATTACAAATAGATGATTTTAATCATGTTAGGCAGCTCACAAGATATAAACAATGGAGTACAAGGAAGAGAGACAACCATTGGACCAGTAATCCAACTCACGCATCACTCTGGAGGCAGGCATGGTAGTGTAGATGCCTCCGGTGACGATCTCCCCCTCCGACAGGGTGCTGGAAGAGCTTCAGAACCCTCCCGATCTAGGGTTGCCGACGGTGGCGGCCTCAGATGTATTTCTGGAAAAGTGATCGGGTACCGAGGGTTTTCGGATGAAGATGAATTTGTAGGCAAAAGGGCGACGGCCTTGGCAATTCGCCGAACAGGTTACGGTCGTGGATGACAACTGGTGTGGCAGCTGCACGCTCGGTCGCAGTCTGTGGCGCCGGTGAGTATCCGGCCGCAGGTGCGGCGTTGAGGTCAAGGGTAGGTGGACGCTGATTCCCCGACTTCCGGTGAATACCACGGGGGTGGTGGACGCTGATTCCCCGACTTCCGGTGAATACCGTGGTGGCATAGTTCCGGGGAGGAAGCCGTACGCAGGCGATGCCGTTGGTGACGGCGTCGTAGATGTCCTCGACCTTGGCGGACGGGGCGTCGAGACGTTCGAGCTGGTCGCCGTGGTTGCGGCCGTGGCTGCGGGCGGAACAATGCCAATCATGAGGAGGACAGCTTGCGTGGCCCTGGTCACAATGAAATCGCTGGAATCGACCTGGCCCTTCTCGGTGGCGGCGACCTTGGCAGTGAGGGCCTTTTTGGCGGCAGCTTCGTCTTGCACTTTCTCCCTCTTCCTCCGGGTGCCCCGCTTCTGGGTCTCAGAGGTCCTCTGCTCCAGCGTGAGCTCTTTCTTTGGCTTCTTTGGAGGATCGGCCGCGAAATCGAGGACGACAGGCTGCTCGGTGGCAGCGGCGGATGCGTCGGCCATGGCTAGGGCAGGAGCTAAAGTTTGGTTTTGGTAGAGGAAAGGACGGTGTGGCGGACAAGAGGAGGACACAAGAGCTGTACGCACATGTC
The DNA here is from genome assembly GCA_947311845.1 of Poa pratensis. Lineage (NCBI taxonomy): Eukaryota > Viridiplantae > Streptophyta > Magnoliopsida > Poales > Poaceae > Poa > Poa pratensis. The sequence goes on along the minus strand of CAMZMU010000119.1, from coordinate 24,687,704 downwards.
CGGGGCCGACGCAAACCTGCTCAAATTTGGACCAAGAATGGGTCGCGGCGGACACAAAAACAGACAGTGGTATGTTTGTGTCGCCGCGTTGAGCCTTGGTTTTTTGCCGCGCGGACTGGATGCGTCGAGCCCTTGGTCATCCTCACTTCCACTCAGTGGCGGAGACATGGGACCAGCATGGGCCCTGCCCCCCCCCCCCCCATAACATGCATTTCTTTGCTAAAACTCCCTCAAAACAAGGTATTTTAGAACTCTAGCCCTCCCAACAATTGGCAGCATGGTTAAATCTTGCATCGCCCCCCACCCCCTACCCCCTCATGTAATTTTCCTGGCTCCGCCCCTGCTTCCACTCCACAAGATTGCATGAGATTTTTGAAGATACATAAATCACAAGAACGCAGATATGAGGATCTCTCTCAGATCTGGAACGTTCCCATCACAAGAATGAAAGAACTCAAGAAGAATCACAGGATGTATTTCCATGTAAATGTCTTTTTTTGAGACATTCCATGTAATTAACGCCTAGAAAGCAAAAATGTAGAAGCTAACTTTTCTTTAGGGGCGCAACCAACAACGTCAAGCCGGCTCTGGGAGGAGCGGCAGCGGCGGCGCACCGTCGACACGGTCTGAAGGTTGAAGTCGAAGGGCATCTCAAGGATCTCTGTGTAATTTTCATTTTTGTTGAAATGTTTTGTACTACTCGGTGTTTCTTTTAATGCCAGGGTCCTTTTTTCGCAATTTTTTTCTTCTTTAGGGGATAAATGTAGAAGCTAACTCCGCCTATGTCTTCTAGGCATAGCCGGTCCCAAGCCCGGATAAAGGAGGAGGGTTGTGATAGGCTTGGCGAGCCAACGTAAAAACTAGCCAGTCCCATGGATATGAAACCCACGAGAGTAGTACTAGGGTGGGTGACCTCCTGGAAAGTCCTCATGAAAGGTTTCATATCTAAGGGTTGTGATAGGCTTAGCGAGCCAACGTAAAAACTAGCCAGTCCCATGGATATGAAACCCATTTGGGCGAGAGTAGTACCAGGATGGGTGACCTCCTGAGAAATCCTCGTGATAGGGTTTCATATCTAGCCTACCACAATTTGTTTGGGATAAAAGGCTTTGTTAAGGTAAGGTTAAGGATAAATGTAGAAGCTAATTGCAGGACAAAATTTGAGGCATGTAGCAACTTTAGCCCGTCAATTCCAAAGGCCCACTGGATTTCTACAAGAAGAGAAGATAATTCGTATATATGGGCCTAACTCTGACGTTACTGCCCAGCCGGTCAGCCCATATACACACCACTGAATCAAGCACCAAACCCTAACCATCTCCACCTCATACAGTATATAATCTCTGCACAAGCCGGCGCCTCAAACCCTAGCCTCTCGAACCCAAGCCGCCGCCACTACACCCACAGCCAAACCTTCGCCAACCCGAGCTCGCAGCCATGCCTCCCAAGCTCGACCCGTCCCAGGTTGTGGAGGTGTACGTCCGTGTGACCGGCGGCGAGGTCGGCGCGGCCTCGTCCCTGGCCCCCAAGATCGGTCCGCTCGGTCTTTCTCCTAAGAAGATCGGAGAAGACATCGCCAAGGAGACGGCCAAGGACTGGAAGGGCCTCCGCGTCACCGTCAAGCTCACCGTCCAGAATCGTCAGGCGAAGGTGTCCGTCGTCCCCTCCGCTGCCGCCCTCGTCATCAAGGCGCTCAAGGAGCCCGAGAGGGACCGCAAGAAGGTGAAGAATATCAAGCACAGTGGCAACATCAGTCTCGATGATGTCATCGAGATTGCAAAGATAATGTCCGTCCGCTCCATGGCCAAGGAGTTAACGGGTACCGTGAAGGAGATCCTCGGCACCTGCGTCAGCGTCGGCTGCACCGTCGACGGCAAGGACCCCAAGGATCTGCAGACAGAGATCGATGACGGCGAGGTCGAGATTCCCTCTGCTTAAGAAGGTATTGTCAGTTTTTTGCTTACCAGTCAATGATGTGCAACGTTTCTGGGTACTAAATGCTTCTGTTCTGCGCCATCTTATTGTGAAATTGACTGAATTTTACATCGTGTTGACTAGAGTTATAATAATTGGCCATTCAGAATATGTTATGTACTGATCACTGCTATAGCTTATGCAAAAGTAACTATATAGTTGTTTTAGTAGAACGATTGGGAGCTAGTTAAAATGACTGTATGCATAGGCGTCGATCATTTTGTTCTTAATTGATCACTAGTTATGATTGTCAACATTTTGTAATTTAACTGCATATGGGTCCATTGTAACAGCTTTATGTTTAATTATGCAGGCTTGGCATTGGGGAGGTTGCTGTGTGAGGCTGCTGAAGTAGATTTTTCTATCTAGATGCTTCCTGCTGCAGTTGAGAGACTGGATGTGATATGTTCACTTGTTCTACTCTTGCTGAAGAAGAAACTTTTGTCATGCTTTAGTGGTTCCATTGTCAAACTATTTTTTATGCTTGAATGACTACCTTGCGAAATCAGTGTTATTACTGCAGTTAGAATCACATATTGAGTTTTGTTATGGCAATCTTTTGAGTTTGTGATATATATTATTAACAGCACTTTCTTCGTTGCATTCATCAAGTAGTGCAGTTGGGACGCAGTTGATGGCCAATGCCACATAGTAATCAGAACTTAAATTGCACTTCTCTTATGCGTTACTGATCTTTTTCTAAAAAATATTTGCATGTATACTTAGACTGGTTTCCTAAAAAATATGTGCATGTAAAATCATTACCAAGCTTCTCACTGACCAATAATCCAATTTGCATTTATGTAGAACCTGTAATTTATTCCTCCCGGGGCCTAGACCTGCTTGTATTGTTTATTTTTGTAGTCTTAGTCTGGACGCTTTATCTATGCTCATGGCCTCAGTTCTGCTCGCAAAATGAAGAACACCCCCATTTTAGTGATTCATTTGATTGATAGGTTTGACAGATTGTTAGGCCAAAAGGCAGAGAGAGAAGGAAATCATGTTTATTATTACGACCGGTACAGATTGTGCTCTCTTGCTGCTTACTTGGGGAGGGAATTGCAGTTTCCACCAGGCTCATGACACTTCGTTGCGCAAACCACCACTTCTACAAATATTTTGCAGTCTCCACCAGGTCCACACCTAATCTGTTGCAACCCAAGCCTAAATAGATCATTAACAACTAAGCTGACGTATGGCACAGATCTGGATGTTATAATTGTTAGCTGCATCTATATTTTGGTGTTTGAGAATATGTTTGTAATGAGTATATTAGGGCATAACATTGGATGCTAAACCTGATGGATAGCTGCAATTTAACATATTCTTGTCATAGTTTTGGTCTTCTCTTTTATATATCATGTATTGTGTTGTTGTCAATTAATTGAAATATAATATTTATTATCTAGCTCAATATTTCTTATAAGGCTACACCGTGTCATTTTTTTCCTGGCCACATTGTGTCGTAGCTTGTATTCTTACTGGTGGGTGATGTAAATGGGCTATTTAAAACCGGGATACAAAGAATTAGATTTTAGCCTGGTGGAGAGTGCAAAATGTCAGTAGAGTTGGTGGTTTGTGCAACGAGATGTCCTGAACCTGGTGGAAGCTGCAATTCCCTCTTACTTGGGCTAGTAGTCATGGGCGGACGCAGCGTCCCTGCTGCCCGGGCTGACCCTGTTCGATCTGAAATGCTTTCAATTTGCACGCGCTGACCTTCTCATTACAAAATATTGTGAATCTAATGCGAAATTGCTTTTCTTTGAGCCAGCTCTTTTGACGCGCCCTCTCAATCTCTTCACCCACGTTATTCGGCGTGCCGAACAGCGGTGGCTTTGGACGATATGATTTTCTGTTTGGGCGATCTAAAGATTGCCTTGCCCCAAGTGTACTTGTATGAGACGCATATACTGTGATATGAAGCTGCTTCTAAAATGGAAGTAATATTTTGCTTGTTCGATTGATGAAAGATTGAAGTATTTATTGTATTATTTAAATCTTACAAATGTTGTGGTGCTGGATTAAGTAATTCTCCTAAATTTTTATTATGAGCTACGCAGCGATCCTCAACTTGATTGGTAAGCCAATTTTCGGTTTCTTTGACCAGACCATAAGATTGCAACCAACATCTCTAACACTGGGGAACCACTTGAAACCTGAGAAGAACAACGCCTTCATGAGTAGTACCTTACCATCTCTCTCTCGTTCCCCTGCCTTCATGAGTAGTACCTTACCATCTCTCTCTCGTTCCCTTGCTACAGTAGATAAGAGCGGAAGAGAGGCGTTCGAGGTTTTTGCCGGCGAATCCGCCGCTCCCCTCCGTCTCCGGCGCCGTTCCGGCGTTGCAAGGCGGGGGGAAGCTCCGGATCTCGACCGTGCGTATAGATAGGTGTAGTTTTGTAGGGTTTCTCGTCTTTGTCGTCGACATCGGGTTGGAGTTGGTGTCAGTGGCTATGAAGAATAAGGGCTCCCCCTCCTTGCTCCAGTCCGGCGGTGCGGTCGCCGGGGAGGTAGTGGAGTTTTGTGTCTCCTTCTTGCAGGCGGTCGTCAGGGTGCTGGTGGTTGTCGTGAGTGAAGGAGTGTTGGTTCTCTTCTTCGTCCTCCTCGGCTGGATTCCGGTGAATCGCAGCGACGCCGGAGCCAGGCCTTTCCTCCTCTGCTCGATCGGTCCTCGGTGGATTTCTTGCAGAGTTGGAGTTGGTCAAGGCCGATTCAAGAAACTCGCCTGCCCGATTTTCTGCTCTACAGATCGTGGGGTGAGTGGGTGCCATCTTCTGCTGGCCGGCCGTGGCGGCGAGGGGCGGAAGAGGTGGTGCTGCTCTTCTTCGGTGCTGGTGGAGTGGCTCTCGCGGCTTCCCCTCTGCTGGTTTGCTTGCGAGCTGCGCGCCTGGCGTTCTGCGCCTAGTACGGCTCGACCGTCTGCTCAGGTCGGGGCGTGTCCCCCGCCGATGATCCACCGTCGTCGCCAAGGTCTCGCCCTCGTTGGTGAGCGGCACATGCGGCGACCTCAACGGGAATCGATTCCCAATAGGCTTGTGCAGACGATTCAGCGGTCTTCCTATTACCTCTCGTCATCCCCTGTGGTGGTGCGACGGCGAGGTCTTGGACGGCGTTGGAAAAGATTAGTCCCAGGGGTGTGTGCGTAATTTTCCTTTTCTGTGGGGTGGTTTATGTAAAAGAGGGACAGCCGTGGCGTGTCTGGATATTTCCAGTGTATTCCGGTGCTTTCTTGTTTAATGTATCCAGAGACGTTGTATCAAAAAAAAAAACATCTCTAACACTGAGTGAAAGGCATCATGTCTGCAGACGTAGTTATTTTTAAAATCACTTCTATACAACCATGTTTTCGAGTACTTTCATTTTATGATCATTAGCTAAATATGGTCCGTTGCAACATGACAACGAATGAACTTGTAGCTTTATGATATTATGTTTCGCCAAGACATGTGTTGAGCTTATGCCCTCGGACGCCATGGCCTCTAGGCCACACCAGGCCACACCTTCTCTCCATGTAGAGCGGTGCGCGATGGTGTTGGTGGCCTCATTAGAGGATCATACTACTATATATAATGGGGGAGATTTTCTCGCACTCTCCGCGCTCGGAGCACTGTAGATGAACCCCGATCGGATGGTCCCCGCGCTGTTCACCGCGTCATTTTACAAAAAACAACCTCGTGAAGCCAGAATTTACTACATAGGTCAAACCTCCCCACGTAGTTGGACCTATTTGTAATTACGGAAAACACCAAGGACTTCTACGCAAAACGTTCCACAAATCCCCCCTCCTCCTTCTCTCTCCCGCGTGACGCCCGAGCTTGCCGCCGCCGCCGACGCTCACCGCCGCCACTGCGCTCCTCCCCGGACAAATTGCGGAACACGACGAGCTTCGGCGTCACCTCCTCTCCCTCCTCGCCGAGTCTCGGCTGCTAGGACGCCGCGAGCTCGCCGGAATCAACGTCCCCATCCTCGGCGTCCGCCGCCGCGTTTGCAGGCTACCGGCGACGCTCCGGCGACCATTCAGAGGCGGCGCCGCCGCTTCCGAGCACCCCGCGTCCACGCGCATTCAGCGGTCACACACGCACATCCCATCTCGCGGTGGCGTGGCGCCGACATGCTCCACGAGCCGCGGCAGAGTCCAGGCCATTGCTGACGTCATCACCACGTCGGAGTGGGCCCGGCTTGCCAGATTTTTTCCTTTTCTTTTTTTTTAAAAAAATCCTAAATTGCTGACAAGTTGCCCCAACTTAATTAAACAAATTATAAAAACCTACTAAATACTATAAAATCAATAACTCCAAATATATCCATCTAAAAAAAAGAAAATACATCAACATAACCATAAAAATAAATACTAACTATTTACGTCATGTGAACAAATTTCAAATTTGAACATTTTAAACTTTTAAATATCTTCCAAATTTTGAAAAACTTCTACGTACCATAAATCAATAACTTTAAATATATCCATCGGAAAAACATGCAAAAAATATCGCCATGACCACAAAAATAAATGCTGACTATTTATTGCATGTGATCAAATTTCAAATTTGAATATTTCAACCTTTTAAATGTCTTTCAAATATGATCATTTCACAAGCGTAAGAACAAATCAAACCTGAAGAACATCCCAATTTGAACAATTTTAGAAAACTAAATTTTTTAAAAAAAATTCCTGCAGTTTTAACAAGTGAGTATAACTTAATTAAACAACCTCCAGAAACTCCTAAATACTATAAAATTAATAAGTTTAGATACATCCATCTGGACAACATAAAATATATATCAACAAGACCACAAAAAATAAGTGCTGACTATTTATAACACACAATCAAATTTCAAATTTGAATATTTCAAACTTTTAAATGCCTTCTAAATCTAATAATCAAATTATAGACTTCCAAATTTGATCATCAAATTACAACAATTACTAAATACTATAAAATCAATACCTTCAAATATATCCATCTGAAAAATATGGAAAATATGTCAACATGACCACAAAAATAAATGCTGACTATTTATACCATGTGCTCAAATTTCAAATTTGAATATTTCAGACTTTCAAATATATTTCAAAATCCAAAACCTACTAAGTACTATAAAACCAACAACTTCAAGTATATTCATCTAAAAATATGAAAAATGTATCAACATGACCACACAAAAAATGCTGACTATTTATATCACTCAATCAAATTTCTAAATTTGAACAATTCAAACTTTTAAATGTCTTCCAAATCTGATCATTTTACAAAGGCAAGAAGAGATCAAATCTAAAAAACATCCCAATTTGAATATTTTCCAAAATCTAAACAATTTTTAGACATTTTAACTTAGCAAATATTTTTAGACATTTTAACTTAGCAAATATGACAGAAATATCAAAATGTCCACAAAAATGCATGCTAACTACTTACAACAAAATACAAACATTTTTAGACATTTTAACTTAGCAAATATTTTAAAAAAACCTAAATGCATTTCCTCTGACTAAATGGAGTTGGATTTTTAAAAAAATACACACTATATTTTCACTGATTATGAAACTTAATTAAATATGGCAAACTACAAACATAAAGGTAATTTGAACATTTAAAAATGCTAAAATTTTGAAGCCACTCCAGACGCTAGATTTCAACGAATTTTAATATTTTGAATTGAAAAATTGCACAAAAAATCAAAACTGCCACTTCTCTTTGCAAGATATATTATACAGCTAAAACAAAATAAACAAAACATTAACACAAAATTTATCATCAAGGGCGCGGCGTGTCGGCGCGCCTAATTCAACTAGTATCTTTAGCATCGGAGGAGGCATCCTCGTAGCATGGGAGAGCTGGCATACAAATGTTGAGCCTCGTCAGAGTTATCGGAGTAGTCGCACAGGGCGACCACGCAGGTGATGAGTGGATTTATATATTGTTTTAAGCCTACGTTTTGTATATAAATTCCCTTATCTTATGCTCCATCTATCCATTTTTATGTTAATTATGCATGATTGCTTGTTTCCACTCACTAGTAGTCTTGCACGTGCACGCACGTCTCTACAACACATATCTTTATGATTCAGTTGAATGTCATTTTTTAGTTTTTACATGCACAATAGAGAGTATATTTGGTATATATCACATACTCTTAAGTTTGGTTAATCTGCGACCACGAGCACCCGGCCATGAACACCAAGGGAAACACCGCATTGCAGACACCAACTTATGGCTGGCCATTGCACCTCTGTAACCTCTCGTTATGTTTAGCCTTTAGTATTGTTCTGCTAACAAGTAAAAAATTGTGATTCATTTGTCAACACTTCCAAGCCGCTAGTACATGGATCACCAATTCTTTTTATTTTGCAGCGGGGAGGGATCATGGGAGTAACTTGAGTTTTTAATGGAAAGCACGGTTTAATACCAAGAGAACAATCCTCGACAAGAAATACCAAGAGGCCCTCATGAGCAGGTCAAAATGTAACACAACCAGACCACAAAGCTTTAGCACCAAGAGTTGTGAAATCATGAGCTACCGCATTCCTTGATTTAACAAAAAATAATATCTGACCACACTGGTTTATACTGTATCATATTAAGTCCTGATGAAGAGTAGCTTAACAGATAAGCTTGTCCTCAAGCAAGGAAATCCGTTCCATAATCACTTCATTGCCAGATTCCAAGATAACATTGTGCATGGCATGATTAGAAAGTATATTGGCCATGTAGCAGCATGGTCGACTCCGCCGCTGCCTGCATGATTTTTTTTCTTTCAAAAACATGCCTGAATGATTATGAAGAGACACAAAGATATACTTTATTTGTACATTTAAAATTCATGTTTACCTATTATAATTTGGTAGATGTCGGATCAGGATTGTGCTTACCACTATATATGCAGGATCAGTTCAAGATTTAGAAGATGCTTCTAGTCCTGCATGTACTTCACGCCAGTTGAGGGTATGTACTCATTTATCGTGAGAGTGCAGGCTTGGCAGCCGGCCAGGACGTGTTCATACCAAAATAGACATACACTGACACCATAAATTTGTGCGCGCAAGGGTTCAAGGTTCACAATTCATATTGTCGCATGCTACAATTAAAATCTCTGCATCAATTTTCTTCACAAGTAAAAGTCACGGTGAAGTGAATGTGTTTTCTCAAGAATACAGTTTTGGTTAGCAGCTATACACTTTTGTAATACAACTACTTAACTGAGGAAATTATGGACAGCTTATAACATAAGATGAGAATTAAGAAGTGCATTGAATATAAACGTGGCGACCACCAGATGATGGGGTAATCAAGATAAACGTGGATGCAGGGTATGGGAAGCATAGCGGACAAGGATCGACGGGTTCGGTTGTGAGAGATAACTCGGGTGCTCTTATCCGAGCTCAGGCAATCTGGTATGAACATGCTCATAGTGCCTGAATGATGGAGGCCCTTGCGATTTGTGATGGTATTCAGCTGGCAGCTAACCTTTGCCACTGAAATATAATTCTGAAATCTGATGCGGAAGCAGTGGTCAAACTGGTGAATTCTCTTGATTATGATAGAGCTAATCTGGCACCGGTGTGTCAAGAAATTACAGAGATTAGTAAGAGCTTTATAAGCTTCGCGTTAGTGCATGTTGGGCGAGAAGCAAATGAGGCTGCCCATCGGTGTGCTAAGCAGGCTAGTGAGAATAGATGGAGATGTATTTGGGTAAACTTTTTGCCTAGTTTCCTTCAGAGCTGTATCCACAATTGTAAGCCTCATGTCTAATATATATAAAGCTATTTAGTTGCAAAAAAAAAGTGCATTCAATCCCCAGCTCTTTCTCTCGGCATCAACCAGATAATGAAATCTTCTTTGGCTTGCCTGCACTGGATCGTACAATAAAAGAACGACAAATCCATTACCATGCAGATAAAGAGGGGCGGGAAATGCACTTGTATACTGGACATGTTTAACAATTGTGCCAGTTAAAATGTTGTATCAGCACTCCAAATCTGACTGCAGCTTTTCATCTTCACTCAAGGATTGTAATGTCAATAAGTAGCATCTTTTCAATCTGCTCCCATTGTCCTATTAACATATCTGAGTATTATTATCTGATTTTTACGCGGTTGTGACCAAGGTTTTGGATACCGGTTCAAAAAAAAATCCGGGGGGGGGGGGGGGGGGGGGGGGCGATATTTCCGGTAACCGGGGTTACCGGAAAATACCTCTCCGAAATGTTTTAAGATTTAAACTTAGAACGTCGAAAAAAATTGAAATTCAAATTTCCGAGCATGAATTCGGTTCAAATTTGACTAATCTGGGATTTTTCATCCGATATACACAAATTCCGGGTGACGAGGTTATACTCTGCGGGTACCCCAGCGTAAGGGTACCTGGTGCACGTGATGATCAAAGAAGCCAAAGGATTAATCGAAGCCCGCGAAGGAAGGCCCAAGACGAAGAGTGTTTTCCAAGTTAGATCAAGTTATAGTCGGTTAAAACTTTCCATACATTTAACCTTGGTCGGTTATGTTTCCCGAGACCCAGCCTCCTATATAAAGGCTGGGAGGGTGATCGATCAAGAGGAAGCAAACGATAGCCACCAGAACCCCGGCGAGATCAACAGCTCACCGGACCTTGTAACCTTCATATCCACATAATCAATACAGACAAGCAGGACGTAGGGGTTTTACCTCACTCGAGGGCCCTGAACCTGGGTAAATCCCGCTTGTCAGCCGTCGTTTCCACCAATACTACGCGTTCTCTACCACATAATCAACCCTAGGTATAGCAACCATGGGAATTGCCGAGGGCACACCTCGACAATTGGTGCCGTCTGTGGGAAAAGGTAGTATTGGGCTCACGGTTTCGCCGGTTTCCATCATCAAGCGGCCACTCGCCGATCGCATCTGCACAAGGTAACTCGCCTACTACATCATCAAAAAGCAAATCACCGACCACCGCGCAAACGGCAACTCGCCGACAAGATCGACCAGCATCAATTCAAAAAGCGATCATCGCTAAAATCTCCAAGGAGCTCACGCCGCACTCGATGGAAGCTCAACAAGCCTTTGCCGGACTCGAATCAGGTTTGGATATTACAGTTGGAGAATTTAACTTCTTTGTCGATAAAGATGGTGTGCAGGACCTGTTAGATCCACTCGACAAGGAGACGCTCGACACGGAGAACTCGACAATGCTTCGACTGCAACACCATCCATCTTGGCGCGACATCGTCACAGATCGTCCCGATCCAATCGCCAAGTGACTCCGCAACATCCATGAATCGCAAGAGTTCCGTGACGAGGTGGCAAAAAGATTTGGAAGAAGCGAGATCGAATCTGCGTACCGCCCAAACAACTCAATCGAGTCACTCGACAACGTCGTCGACTGCAACGACGTCGCGGGGAACAAGGAGAACATAGATGACAACATATACCTCGCCGATCTCAATGGCCCAGAAATCCGTGCCAGCCACGAGATATTCACCTGCGACGCAGATAGCCTGGACAAAGCACTCGAAGATCTACTCGATTGCGACAGAAACCCAACAAGCAAAGCAACTCCAACATGAGTCTGGATGACGACGGTCTTATGCCAAGATGCCATCCGATCCATGATGCGCATTAGCAGCACATGGGAGGAAGATCGGGTGGTACCGTATCAGGTATACACCGCGAGTACAGCAGAAACATCAGCAGCTGCAACATGCCGTCGACCTACAGAATACCCTTGCACAGTCACCATGCCTGACGGAACAACCACGCTGACCATCACCGCAGAGATGGCGGAAAAAGTGAGCAAAGTAATCGAAAGCTGCACAATGCTACCAGCAAACGCAACTCCGGAAGAGGTATTGACCTTACAATACTTCCAGTGGCAAGAATCGATACGGTTGAAGAACTACCGAGCAGTACTCGAAGAACGCAAAAAGCAAGCCAGCATATCGAGTGCTCGGCGAAGAGCATTGTCTATGAGTTCAACAGGCAGAAACGACCCCGCGAATAGGTCACGATTCATAAACCTCGGAGACGCAGATCGTGCAGCGGTCACTCGAAACCTAAACCCAGCCTTTATGGCAGTCGACGCGGAAGGAGTCCCCATACCTACTGAGCCAGCCGGGGCGCTGATGACGCTAGGCACCTATCTCAGAACAATCGAACCTCCTGCAGGAGACCCAAAGAGGGATCAGCACCTCCAACTGTACAAACAACTGGCAATAGCAGCAAAGCCATACAGCATCCACAAGCAACTCCAAGGAGAGATACAGATCGGGACCGTCGCAGTCGAAGTCCTCGGGGAAGGAGCAGTCGAAAAAGCTCACGTCATCATCGATCCAGCAGGAGCCACTCGAGGAGGTCATACAGCAGCAGCTCAGACTCGGAAGCAGAAATCGGGCCATGTGGAGCGCTATGCTTCACTCGACGGATCCGGGAGGCTCGTATGCCCAAGAAGTTTTCGCTAGCTACCACGCCAAAGTTCAACTGCAAACAGAGCCATCAGGCTGGTAGAAGATTACAGGCTGGCTGTTGGATGTCAGCGCGGTACCACAACCACAGCTATGCAATACATACAACTCATGATGGAAGGAACAGCTCGCGATTGGCTCAAATCGCTACCCGAATCATACTACGATTCGTGGGAGCACTTCAAAGGTGATTTCATCAAATACTTCGAGCCTCTATGTGAGCGCCCCAAAACTTTCGAGGAGCTCCGGACCTGCAAGCAAAAGTCAGATGAATCTCTGAGATCGTACATACGGCGGTGGACCACCATCCGTAACTCAGTAGGCAACGTATCAGAAGATAGGGCAATCGACGCCTTCAAAAACGGACTCTGGAGAGAAGACTTCAAAGAAACACTTGGTCGAGAAGATCCAAAGACAATGGCGGCACTCATGGTACTCGCAACAAAGTGGGCAGATGGAGAAGACTCCGTACGAGGCACTCGACCCGTACCCTCACATGAAAATCACGAGGGTGGCAGTCGAGACCGCAGAGATAGCTACAGAGATGATCGAAGGCGCAAACGCAAGCATCGTTATCACGACGATGACCATCCAAACTTCATCGCAGCAGGCTTTGTCCAGTCAAGGGACAGCCGCGACCAAACTGACAGACGACCCGACGATCATCGTGATAATCGAGATCATCGTACGGACGACCGCCGAGGTAATCGAGACCATCGCAAGACGATCGACGTGACAGTCGAGACCACAGACGCGACGACCGCGATAGCTACAGAAGGCCAGAGTGGCGCAGGCGAGCAGACAAAGATCCTGAGCGCTCAATCGAAGAAAGGATGGATGATTATTGCAGATTCCATCTTTATAAAGGGGACGATGGTAAGCTTCGCTCTAACCACTCGCTGAGAAATTGCAGGGAATTCGATCAACTTGCGATTGAACATATACTGCGACTGCAAAAAGATGGACGTGCACCTCCTCAACTAGTGCAGATTCCATCGACTGCATCACAAGCACAGCCTGTTCAGGCATATCCAGCGCCGCAACAAGTACAACAAGCACAGGTATATTCCATACCACCGCAAAACAGCCTACTCAGGTGTATCCTGCACCAACACCAGCGCAACCGACGCCAGTGTACATGGTGCCAGCACAACCCGTTACGGGAACACAAATGGCAGCAGCCGTGCACCAGATGCAGCAAGGAGATGAACAAAAATATCCCGTAACTCGCGGGCAGATGAACATGATCCAGCGAGGACGTCCCTCCAATAGAGAGCAAAAATTACACACTCGACACGTCAATATGGCGGTCATGGCACCCCCAGCTATCACAGATTTTTTGAAAGGATCAGAAACTCCGATTGTCTTCAATCGAGAGGACCATCCACCCGCAGTATATCGACCAGGGCATGCAGCCTTGGTACTCGACGCCCAAATCGGAGGCTACGCCATGACCAAGGTCTTCATGGACGGAGGTAGCGGCCTCAACATAATCTTTGCAGATACGCTACGCAGAATGAACAAATCAGTCGAAAATCTGCCAAAGTCCACAAGTACCTTCCACGGTATCGTCCCAGGCAAAGCAGTGCTCCCAGAAGGCACCATACAACTCGATGTTACGTTTGGAGATCCTACTCACTTCAGAACCGAGTCGATTGAGTTCGAAGTGGTCGATTGGAAGTCACAATACCATGCAATACTTGGGCGCCCCACTTTCGCTCGATTCATGGCCGTCCCACACTACGCCTACCTCAAGCTCAAAATGCCAGGACCAAAAGGAGTCATCACGATCAACGGGAACTTTCAAAGGTCAGATTCATGTGACCGTGACTTCAGCAAAATCTCAGAGATGTACGGGATGGAGCAATCACTCGCCGAGCTTGAGGTCTCCAATGACCGTACACCTCTACCAGAAAGCAAGAAGATGGCAATCGACAGAGGGCTCAAGGCCATCAACGACGCGATGAAGCACAAGGGGCACCCGACTGAACCTTCAGAGACGGTCAACATGTCGTCAAGTCACACTAGTACATAGAGGGGCGCATCTGCGTCAGTTCTATGCATAGATATGTAATACGCATAATGTCGGAAGAACCAGCAGGTTTCAGACGCACTCTTTTCCCTTACCAGGGTACCTAAGGGGACTGGAAGGTTTTTAATGAGGCGGCTTGCTGGTCGAACACATATTTCGAATAAAGATACATGTTCCTCCATATTTCTCATATATGCCTTTTATTGTTTACCCCACTCAAACACTCGGGGGCTCGAGCATAAAACCCAAACCCCACTCGATATACTCGGGGCTGGGTCAAGCAGAAAAACTCAAAAACCCCACTCGATATACTCGGGGGCTGGGTCAAGCATAAAAATCAAAAACCCTACTCGATATACTCGGGGGCTGGGTCAAGCAGAAAAACTCAAAAACCCTACTCGATATACTCGAGGGCTGGGTCAAGCATAAAAACTAAAAAACCCCACTCGATATACTCGGGGCTGGGTCAAGCAGAAAAACTCAAAAATCCCGCTCGATAGACTCGGGGGCTGTCACAAATATACGCACAGAAATATTTCGCCACAAATACAAGAGTACATATTTACATTCGGAGAATGCCCACGTCGCCCATTACGCATAAAGCCCTAGGAGGTTATGATGGCGCGGCAAAAAATACGCTACGTCCGGTCAAATCAAGGCTGAAACGGTGTCTTTTGCGGCCAAAACTCTGAACATTGGGCCCACACAGACATGTCTTGTCAAAGCAGTGAGCACACGCCTAAGACGTCACGAATGACGTCAGGTATGAAGATAGCATACACATTCGATTGGAGGATTCAATATTACAATCGACAAAGGATTCGACTGGCAAAACTACTCCCATGGGAGCATATCAAAAATTTCTTGCGATTGATAAAAAAAAGAGCAAAATTATTGAGATTATCCTCTACTTCAAACGAAATAAAACATAATCTCGGAGGCTACTCCATGGGAGCGCTGACGCGCTCCGATAGATTTCAAAGACAAAATATTTCGATTGGCAAAAGCAGCATAGTAAGGGGGATTTTTGAAAATGTCCTCTATTGCAAGACAAATAAACCACAATCTCGGGGGCCACTCCCATGGGAGCGTTGTCGCGCTCCCATAGATTTCAAAACAAGGTAAGAAATTCACTCGACTACAGACTCGACTAAAGTGCATTAAGTACTTCGCAAATCAAAGAATCAAACTTCATAAATTCTCGGACTACGCCAATCGCGGATGTTTCGGATGCTGCATACACAAATGCAAAGGTAAGACCCGCTGAGCAATCAAGCTGGTCCGAGGGACACTCCAACGGTGTTTTCCCTTGAATTTTTTCGTGTCAACAGACATGATGAAAATCCTGACGGACGCGTTAGGTATCAAAAGTTAAACTGCAGAACAAATCAGTAAGACCTACAACGGCCCGAGTCGAGTCTGTCCAGTATGTTCCAGTCCGGGGACTCGAACCTGATTGAAGGCTAGTATGGTTTCGCCCAAATGTGCGGTTAACTGAGCTTGATTTTCGAGTGAATCAGGCCTACTATGTCAATATCCCTAGGCAAAAGTTTCAAAAGTGTTCCAGCTTCGAGTCCGGGGACTCGAACCTGATTGAAGGCTAGTATGGTTTCGCCCAAATGTGCGGTTAACTGAGCTCAATTTTCGAGTGAATCAGGCCTACTATGTCAATATCCCTAGCCAAAAGTTTCAAAAGTGTTCCAGCTTCGAGTCCGGGGACTCGAACCTGATTGAAGGCTAGTATGGTTTCGCTCAAATGTGCGGTTAACTGAGCTCGGTTTTCGAGTGAATCAGGCCTACTATGTCAATATCCCTAGGCAAAATCTTTCGACTGCGTTCTAGGCTCGAATCGGGGACTCGAGACTGACTAAAGACTGGTAAGGTTTTGCTCAAGTAAGCAGTTAACTGAGCTCGATATTCGGGTGAATCAGGCCTACTATGTCAATATCCCTTGGTTAGCACACACATACAATCAAAACAAATTAGAGCTTGAAGAACCACATCGGGTCAGAAGAACAAGTTCAGAAGACTATGACGTGCACGATGAAGGAAGCACATGATCGATTCTTCGAGTCAAGCAAGTACTCGGGGGCTAATGACGAGGTTATACTCTGCGGGTACCCCAGCGTAAGGGTACCTGGTGCACGTGATGATCAAAGAAGCCCAAGGATTAATCGAAGCCCACGAAGGAAGGCCCAAGACGAAGAGTGCTTTCCAAGTTAGATCAAGTTATAGTCGGTTAAAACTTTTCATACATGTAACCTTGGTCGGTTATGTTTCCCGAGACCCAGCCTCCTATATAAAGGCTGGGAGGGTGATCGATCAAGAGGAAGCAAACGATAGCCACCAGAACCCCGGCGAGATCAACAGCTCGCCGGACCTTTGTAACCTTCATATCCACATAATCAATACAGACAAGCAGGACGTAGTGGTTTTACCTCACTCGAGGGCACTGAACCTGGGTAAATCCCGCTTGTCAGCCGTCGTTTCCACCAATACTACGCGTTCTCTACCACATAATCAACCCTAGGTATAGCAACCATAGGAATTGCCGAGGGCACACCTCGACACCGGGGGGGGGGGGGGGAGGGGGGGCGATAAATCCGGTTACCGGCCGGTAACCGAAACCTTGGTTGTCACAAAGTCAATGGGAACAATTCGAAGTTGCTTGTTATCTGATTCTGCTTTGTTGTCAGTGAAAAGTATCTGAGGTAGGTACGGTTGCCCTGTAACTGCAGGATGTATCTACTACTACTTGTGTTTAATTGCAGTGGAAGACTGAAGAAAACAAAGCAGAAATTAAGTCAAGAAAAAAACGAAATGTCAACCATAAAACAGGAACATCTAAGTGCACACTTTTGCTACTTCGAACTACCAGTCAAAAATGTCATAAGCCTAGCACTGCGCTGACCACTGGCTGGATGAATTCAGTAGCAGTCATAAGCCAACATTTCAGAGGATTATCATCAGCTTCATGAGTGAAAAATCAGATCCGGATTGTGCTTACCACTCTGCGTAGGATCAGGATCATTCTCATGCAAGGATGTAATGCTGCAGGGCACCTACAATTGCAAAGCTAAAAAGCCCCTTCCTCCTCCACGGCATCACAAATCACATCAAAACCCACCTAACTCCGTTCTTCCGTCAGACGTGATAGCACAAATCACGACATTGAGCTACTGTGACAATTCAGAAACATGGGAGATGGATAGTAGCTAGGAATCTCACCGGATCGGGGATCCCGAACCCGAAACGGCAGCGTGGGAAGGCCGGTAGCGCTCGAGCACCGAGCTCTGTCGCCGAATCCCAACCCTGTCACGATGGCGAAGCCTGAATCTCCACGCGCGTGTGCCCGAGCTAGAGGGGTGCTCCTCCCTCGCCTTCCTCGTGCCCGAGCTAATGGGGTCTGTGTGTCTCTAGACGTGGGAGCGGCGTGTCGTGCGCCGGTGCTCGTAGATGCAGGAGAAGGATGGGTGGGATTGGACGCTGGTGGTGTGCAATTTTCTCTAGTACGTGGGGGGTTTCGGGTGCGCGGTGCTGGATGGGAAGGGCGCGGGACTACGATGGCCGCGACGCGTGCTGGCAGTGATGCTGGAGTGGGCGGCGACGGCGGCGCGGGGGTGCAGGACCGGCAATGACGCCCTCGGCGCGTCGTCGTGTAAGGCGAGTGTGCAGGCCGCGACGGCGAGGCGAGGAAGAGGCTGCGGCGAAGGGAGGGCGTGCGCCCCTCGGATCGAGATCCGGTGACATGCCATGGGCATGTCACCGGTGAACAGTACCCGTGACATGCGCCCCGTTTTTCACCGTTGGATCCAAAATTGATGGATAGATGAACATCTGCTACAGTACGTCTGCTACAGTGCGCGTGCTACAGTGTATCTGCTACAGTACATGTGCTACAGTGCTCGCGCTGCAGTGTGTTAATCTGGTCTGCTCGTTTTCGATCCAACGGCCCAGAGTGAAAGGCACGGCACTGTTCATCGGTGACATGCCATGGGCATGTCACCGGATCCGTGTCCGCGCCCCTCCTGGTTGGGAGACAACATGATAATGCAAGTGGCGCGGGATTACGGTAATATTTTGGCCGGGTCGTACGGGATTACGTGAGGTGATTACGGAGATTTAGGAGGAGGAGTTACGAACGCCCTATATTTAAGTTTTCCTCTACTGGCAGAGTTTCGTCCGCTCAATGCAATTGCTACGCGCACAATGAATTAACTGAACTTCTTTTACTTACTTAAAATAAAAAAAAATAATATAAAATTTGACATGTTAGTGTTCTAAGTTCAAAAGTCTAGTAAAGTAAAAAAATCTCCTTTATGTATCCTTAAATCATATAAATAGGGGTAAATGGGGATTCTGATGTCTCATAGAAATTGTTTTTTACGTCAGAATCTGAAGAAACTAATTCTGTATGGAGAAACAAAAAATCTCTCATTTCCGACGTGAATAGATTTTGTTTTTGAATTTCGAAATAAAGGTTCTTGTCTTGTGGGGAACGATGCACAAATTTTTGGAATCCGGTACCAACAGGTATAATCCTCCCCAGAACTACTACGTTTTTTTCAACCCTTTCAACCAATCAATGCGACCTCGTAGGACGGCTTTAGCTAAAACTCGAGCAGTTTCTTGAAAACTTGCTTCAGATATGAAACTTTGGGTATTCAGGGAAACCCTTGTTATTCCCAATAAGATTGCCCGATAATAGATCGATTCATCCAAAGCTCGCCCTGCTCGTTCCGCTCGCAATAGTCCGATTAATTCCACGGGTGAAAAAACATTAGACATTCCATCTTCGGAAACCCGCACTTTTGATGTTACTTGGCGTATAATAATCTCTAAATGTCTATTATGGATCTGTACCCCTTGGATCGATAAACCTTTTGTATTTTGCTTTGAAGTGGGATTAGAATATCTTAGCGGTTGGATTCAATCAGATGGGGCTAATCCGGTGGTGTTAGTATTCCAGTGTACCTTTGTGGGGTGGTTGTAGGAAAGAAAATGTTCGATTGTTTAATAGTAGTAGAGATTTGCATTTGAGCATTGCATAACCTTAGGTCTTATTATTGTTCTTGCCTTTTGGTATGTGTTTAGATGAAAGGGAATTTCTATGAATAAATACGAGGAAAGGAGCGCATTTGGATCCCATCTCAAGGAGTCAAAATCATCACATGCAACCTATGTGGAGTATATTATAAAGGTTATTTTTCACAAGGCCAAAATGAATATCAGACAACATGAGATTGTGCACCTCGTCCATACGAATCCAACGAAACAAAGATCGAACGCCTCACACTTTAAACATTTTGTCTTAACGGTACACATGGATAAGTCACCAGAAATTCCCACTTGATATGTTTCATATTTAGTGTCCACACGGTGTGTCAATAATATTTTAATACGAGGACCTGAAAAGCCTACACTTAATTCTTGTGAACTTTTTTGGTGGATATTGTTTGGTTTGTATGGTAGACATATTTGGACTAATGTATGTGTCTTTCTCTCGTGTAACAAAATAATCATAAGAGCACGTGTCATTTCAATTGCACAATAAAATTGACGACTGATTAAGAGTCTCGAAGTATGCTATTCAATACGCGTAGTCATTTCATATAACAATGAAAAACACGTCACAGGGGGTGTAGAACCATTGAATGAAGATGCGGATAAGTTAAGAGTCTGGAATACATAGAGTCGTAGTTCTCTAACTTTGACTATTGATGTATAAACATGTTAACAATATGCCTAGAAGAAAATAATTTATCTTTAACAGTATGTTCATATTAAAAATAATGGCCAAAATTTCACCATGTTCATGTTTCTAAGACGTTTCACATTGTGACATGGAGTGAGTAAATGAGAGGAAGAAACATTCAAAACAAGATAAGTCTCACTATTTAATGTGACCTATGTACCAATTAAGAAGGATAGACCGTTTTATCTTAATTGAATGTTTTTTTAATCAAAGAAAATTAACCTTTGAGAACCAAGTGTGTTGCGAAAGTGATATAACATCATGTTAGACGGATAGTTCAGTCTACAGATCCAATAACACTTACATGGATGTTTCAACATATATGATAATCACTTTCCCATAAACATATCACAAAGGTGTTTCTCGCGTACGTTATAGTTTGCATACCAAATCATTTGCAATTGTTGTATATAAAGGGCGGACACGACCACCCCTTCTCCCTCGCGCCACGTAGCCCTTTTTATTCTGGCCGTCCGATCGGCGAAACGGACGGCCAGGATCGAGCCATGTCGTCCCAATCGCGTGGTACTGTTCCTGGCAACAGTACCCGACGCTCCGCACCAATCAGCGCGCGACACGTCACCGGTGAGCGGCCGGTGGAACCGGTTTCCACCCAGGCACCCCTCCTGCACGAATTTTGGCGCAGAAATTTACACAAAACCCCCGAAAAGGACTAAAATGCAATTTCATGAAAGACCAGGGACCTCCCTGTGAAAAATGCACCACAACTCACCTTTCCTCCTTCTTCTCCCGCGACGCCGGAGGTCGCCGGCGACGCCGCCGCGCCCCGCCGCCCCTCTGCTTCTCCTCCCACGCATCGGAGCCCACGGGCCGCTCCGCCGTCGCCGCCTCCACCTCCTCGCCGCAGATCGGCTGCCAGGACGGCTGAGCCGCGCCGGGATCGCCGCCGCCGCCGCTCCGGCGACCAGAAGCGGCGGCGCCGCCGCCTGCGGATAGCCCGCGTCGAGGCGCCTCCGGCCCGGACACCCGCGCGTCCCAGATCGCCGTCGCAAGCCACCGGCGAGCTCGACGCCGCGGCGGCGGATCCGGCCGCTGGTGACGTCAGCGCGACGTCGCAGCGGGCCTGGGCTGGGTTGGGCTGGGCTGGACTGGGCTGGACCTGGGCAGCTGGCTCGGATCTTTTTTTCCATTTCTTTCTATTTTGTTTCTCTATTTTCCAAAACTTTTGTAACTTTTCAAATAACCTTATATATAAATATAGCTCCAAATCATTTCAGCCCAATTTCCAAAAAAAATGTAAAAAACAAAATAGACATTTTAAATAATTTGGAACCTTTTCAAAATTATTTCAATTCTTCATAATTTAAAATAATACATAAATGCCCATTTGATAAAATATGAATTTCATAATTTCCTTTTGATCTCAAATAAAATCCAAAAAATAATATCAGTAATATCATTCAAGATCATAAACCCAACAAAAAAACAATTTGGTACAAAACACTTTATTTAAATAGAGTTCGGTAAATTATTTAAATACAATTACCCATTCATATCGTGGGCTTTGAAAATATCAAAATAAGAATACCACAACCGTAAATATTGATAAATAGTTGTTCCAAACTTATTTTCCAAATAAATATAATTGAATCAAATAAATAAAATTCAAAATCGTAAATGCTTCAAATAATTTAAAACACTATAGATATTGTTTTAGGGTATTTAAACAATTTCAAAAATATTAGATACTGCAACTACAAATGCAAATATTAACAAATAGCTGTTTTCAACTTACTTTTCAAATAAATATACTCGAATCCAAGAAACAAATATTTCAAAATAGTACATACTTCACATAATTTAAAAAACTTTATAGATATTGTTTTAGCTTATTTAAACAATTTTTCAAAAACTACTACATCATGCATATTTCAAATTAACAAATGCCCTTCAAATCTGAACAATTTTGTAAACGTTAACAGAATTCAGATCTAAATAACTTCCCAAAATGAACAATTTTCGAACACTAAACAATCTCAAAACGTAAGCTTTCTTTACAATTCAATAATTTCCAAATCTGCGTAATATTTAAATGTGGAAAATTTCAGATTTCAATTTTACCACCCAGGCGAGAAAAATATAACAAATATATCAACATAAACACAAAAAATAAACGTTGCCTATTTATGGCATATGATCAAATTCCAAAATTTGAATATTTCAAAATAATTCTTTCTCACCAAAAAATTTTCCCATTATTTTCATTAAGTTTCAAATTTTCATAATTAAAAAAACACTAAAATGTGTAAAATTAAAATCTTTTAATCTGCTAAATAAAATAATACAAATAATATATCATAATTTGCAGAAAAATATATTTTCTTAAATAATTTTTTCTCACCAACAAACATTCATCATTTCTAATAAGTTTCAAAATAGATTTGAAGCCAGTTTTCCTTGGATTTTTTTTCCCAACAAATATTTCCCCCCTTTCCCCCAATAAAACATTAAACAATTTTTTTAGTTTTAAAATAGCTTTCACACGGTATTTGTTGAAAATCTTTCCAACAAGTATTTTCCCCAAAGAATATTCAACAACACAAAAATATTATTTCCCCGAGAATATACAACAATATTCACTGAAGTTTCAAATATATTTCATACATGCTTCTCTTATTTTCTTTTCCCGAACAGATTTTGCTACGTTGACTGGATACAAATTCCGTAGACAAATACATATTGTATCAAGATCACTGCAGCGGGCACGGCGTAACACAAATTTAAAATTTAATAAATTTTCAAGCTTTCAACACAAAAGTTGCATCAAATAACCATTGCACACAAAAGTAAAACTAAGAAATATTAAAATTAAAGAAGTTTTCGAACTTCCCACATGGACTAAAAAATGTTCATTTTGTTTAAAAATTGTTGGGTTAGACCTCTAGATATTCTTCTATTTTTTCACTAGGAAAAAAATAAATCAAAATGGAATTCAAAATTTCCGAACACAACAGACACCGCATGTCAACACGCTAAATTTTCCAACAGTACTATCCATTGTATCATCCAGTTTATCTTTAAAATATTACAGTTAGTGATTGCAAAATTATACATACAATGATTTAACAAACATACGGTACCTGTTAATACAAATTAAACTCACACATCTAACTACAAATACTTCTCTTAATACACACAATCTTTCACTTCAGCACATACATTTTACTTTTTGAACAAAAAAACTAAATAATTAACACTATTAAAAACACAAAATACGCTCATACACACACGGGCGTGGCGTGTCGTCGCGCCATCTTGCCTAGTATTTTTGTTGGATGAACCCTTTGGACCAACCTACAGATGATGGGGTCCACCATGCTAGTTAGAAGAACAGTACGTCACACACTTAGCAACACAAGAACTTGGCAACTTGCACCTGTCCCAGGACCGCACGCCTCGAGTAACTCTATGTCTCGGTGTGGACTTGCCTCAGGTGAGTGGTCGTGCACTCGTGCCTGTTCAGCTGTGAGACTCTCTCCGCTCGTCTTCTTCACCAACTTGCCGCCACCGCTCTTCAAGGGAGTTCCTTTGCCCTTTCTCCATCGGAGAAGACCTGATGATGTGACTGAATTCCTGTTCCGGAGTGAAACTGAATCGCATCACATGGTTCACACCGGGAGAGAGGTGCACTAATCCTGCTTTGTTCGCACCATTATTCTACAAAAAGTACTCCCTCCGTTCTAAATTAGATGACTTTAATTTGTCCACATACGGATGTATCTATACTTGTAACATATCTAGATACTCTAGATACATCCGCATGTGAACAAATGAAAGTCATCTAATTTAAAACGGAGGGAGTAAGTAATTGGGAGTGTCGGGCGCGATCAGAACATGCAAGCGTCCAGAAGGAAACTAGTAGTCATGGTTAAGAGTTGAGACACGATTCAGCAAATCGCATCTGAAGGACCACGAGCCAGCACTGCACAAAACCCCCATAGTAGACGAATTAGACGGCAGATATCAAACGGCAGTACGAAATGGATTTTTAAGGTAATCAACATGACTAGATGAATTTCAGAACTAGAAATGGTGATACCAGATTCCACAAGTACTAGTCTCAAATCGATTAGCACACTGAATGTCTCGGCGACCTAACAAACATAGCATACGACGCACAAGAGATGCACCTGAGCAAACACCAATGCATCAGATCAGCTAACCAAATGTCTCAGACAGAAACTAGACACACACACAGCAGTGTTTCGGCAATTGAGCTAAGAAGCTCTAGTCGTCATCGGAGTATTCAGAGTCGTCGCTCACGTCCAGCACATCTTCATCGTCAGAGTCGTTGTCATCACTCTCAGTATCGATGGTGTAGACAGCCGTCGCCTTCCTCTCCCTAACTGTCCTTCTCGGTGCAACTGGCTCAGCGGAGCTGCCGGAGGGGGGAGCCTCAGCATCTTCTGTGCTTGTCGAAGCGCCCGCGACTCTCTGCAAAACCGAGCTGCTCTTCTTGTTGAAGGGGGAGGCCCTGATCTTTCGTACCTTCTTCTCAGGAGAAGGAGCACTGGAGTTGCTGTCGTCTGTAGGCTTGAATGTTTCTTCCAAAACCTTCTGCCTCATGCCCTTGCTCGGAGCTGGCGCCCTCTTCCTGACAGTAGTCTTTGGCTTCTCAGCAGCAGGCTTTCTTCCTCCAGCTTTCTTCGCAACTGGTGCGTCGTCCATGGCAAACTCTTCGTCCTCGCTATCATGGGTGGGCACTGCTATCTCCTCATCAGACAAATCGGCCAAGGATGACATGGCCTTCTTGGCTGCGCCTCTTTTGCTTGGCGCGTTCCTCCCTTTATTTGCTTCCTGATGTCCTTCGGTACTCTCCGTTTCCATGGCTACAGAAGTGGTTAAGTCATCAGTTAAAACTTGTGAAAGAGAATGACATTTGACATTCACAAACAGGATACATAGGGGCGTTACCAGTATGTTGTGGAGAGGAATCATCAAGATTATAATTGGCCAGACGGTCTTTCAATGCGAGCACTTCCTCATCTTCATCCTTTACCAGTGCACTTGCCTATGAAATAGTTGAATTGACTCGTAAACACAGCAAATAAACTACAACAAAAACACAGACACAAAAGGAACAGGCTTGCTAAAGGAACCCCACCTTCTTGGCTGGTTTCTTCTTTTGTGCTGCTGGTTTAGGAATTGGTGGTGCTCCATAATCTTCATCATCACTTCCAGCCAAATTTGCCTTCAAAAATTGGATTTTTAATCAGTAAACAGGAAACGACAATGCTTAAGAAATGCATCATTTGTGGTATACTCTACCTTCTGAGACTTGGCAGCAGTCTTCTTAGGCTGTCTCTTGGGTGCTGCTTTACCCGCCAGACGGTCTTCCTGTTCCTTCTTCTTCCTGTTCTTTTCCCGTGCAACTCTTCTTTTCTCCTGACCCTTTTCATAGACAGCGTCGAGTCTCTGTACCAAAACTGAGTTAGAAGTGAAACACAAAAACTTCAAGCAAAAACATTAGAGACCAGAAAGCTTACATCCAGTTCCTTCTCAAGAGCTTCGAGGTCTTTCAACCAAAGTTCTGTTGGTTCTGTTTTACTCAGTCTCTCAACTTCCTTCCTTAAATTCTCCTGCTGAGCGATGAGCTGCTGTACCCTCTCAACAGTCAAGGTACCAATTGCCATTGAGAGGAGATACTCATAACCACTAGCATCTGCAGCATCATCAGTGCTTTCTTCATTTGCTTCATCATTGTCTGTAGCTCCTACAGCAACTGGCTCATCCTTCTTCTGATTCTTAGGAAAACTATCATAACCCTTCTGCTTCAGCTCCAGAAACAGCTCAGCCCTCTTCCTGTTACTCACTTTAATCTCACCCTTGACAACAGCAAGAATAAACCTTACTTTGTTATCAAGCTTTTTCATTTCCAGTGTAATAATCTCAAACAAAGCTTTCTGCACAGGATAAATTAGTTAATGTGGTATTCTCAACAACAACAAAAACACCGTAGGGGGGAATGTCAACACTTGTACCTTTCTTTTAACATAGAAGTCGAGCCTGAGTTCATAAAACTCTTCAAGTACTGAAACGTTGACATATTATCAGTGACAGAATGACAGGTAGTAAAAAGGTTTGTCGAAACAAAACAGGCACGTAGTAGATACTTACTTTCCTCCGGGGTCTCGTACTTTCGAATTTTGCCATCCGAGCCAAACAAGTGCATGTTTGTTATTCCCACTGAGGATGTCAGCTTGAATTTCTTCACAAGGCCTTCTTGTTTGGCAATAGCCATGTTTTCCTCACTCAAGGTGACCTCAAAATCGACATTCACATCATCGGAATAAGTCCTAACAGTCTGTAAAACAGTTGTGATTAAAGAACGTTGATTATGACAGAAACATGCATACCCAAGAATGACTTATGTGTATGATTAACTACCTCGAGAAATGGCGGTTCTTTCTCTTTGTTCTTGTCCTTGTCCTTGCTCTTGTTCTTGTTCTTGTCTTTACTCTTATCCTTGCTCTTGTCCTTTTCCTTGCCGCTGTCCGCACACATGGATTCAAGGAATTCTTTGTAGTCTCCCGTCCAACGGCGGATAGGAAGCTCAGTGATTTTCACCAAGCTGTCATTCACGGCCTCTACAATACCAGTGATGGTATATGTGACACCAGTTGCCTTTATTGTTTTCTCAACAGAGCCCTGCCAGGTAATGAACAGAAAATTGCAGCAATCAACTATTTGTTAGTAGACAGCAAAACTACTGTAACAGAATAATGCTGGTAAGCGCATTTTACTGACCTTGAACCCCTTGTACCAAGGATCCATTGGCTCAACAGGTTCCTTTTTTAGCAAGCGTTTCAGATTAGCGATAATCTCTCTTGGGTTATAGTTTGGGACATAGGAGCTCCATCCAGTGCCAATGCCTTCACTTCCATTGACCAAAACCATGGGAATGATTGGTACAAACCTGAAGAAAAAGGTCGCATAATTTAGGTACACCAAAAACTCTTTTCAAAATCAGAAGGATAAATGTTCCAAGATATAACATTACCAGCTCGGTTCAATAGACTGTCCATCTTCATTCAAATAGTTCAGAAGAACATCATCATCCTTTGCGAAAATTAAGCGAGTGATAGGCGATAATCTGGTGAAGATGTACCTTGCACTAGCAGCATCTTTGCCTCCCTATGATATAAACACGCGAATAAGCATGAGAATACCTTTTTACACGGAACAGGGTCATATGATACTCGGCTATTACGGAGTTATCCCACCTGATTTCTGCTGCCGAATTGGCCAATGGGTTCCAAGAGATTTATATTATTGCTGCCGACATAATCTTGAGCCATTCCTACAATCGTACTTGCTAGACTCTGCTCACCATGGTGGTATGCTGAGTGTTCTGACACATAACCAATGAACTGTGCAACCTGTGGCCACCAAATATAACAATTTAGGAATATGCTGTGATAAGCTCAGATACAAAAATTTAGGAACTCTTTTCAGATGGCACACCTTAGCCTCTTTAACCAAGTTCCTCTTGAATGCGCAAAACAAAATCTTCCTCTGGCCTGGTTTAAGACCATCAACCATTGAAGGTATTGACCGTTCAAGGTCTGCCATCGAGAAGAGTATCAGCTCCTTGTTGATAAAATCGCTGTACTTGATGCGTTTCTCACGTTGGTCAAGGCAAGTTCCAGGCTAGAAATTGGCATACGAGTTAGTTTTGACACAGAATACCGAGAGACCTATATCAAACTGAGAAAAGATGCAATGTTTAACCTCATAGCTGCTCAGCCAGTTCTTCCTGTCAGTAATCTTTTTCTTGCTGAATGCTAAATCAATTGATTCATCATCTTTGTCATCCACCCAGACAAAATCCTTCTTGTGTTTGACAATGTCTCCAAAGTAATCCCGGCCCTCTTCGGATGTGCTGGTTCCTAGCCCCTGTACAAAACAAGATCTTAACCCAGACAATGCACAACTACACAGTTCACAGTTATAGCCCCCTCCACCAAAAAAAAATAAGGAAAACACTAGCATATGGAGAAACCATAATGCAAGGCCCAATTCAGCAAGATGTAAAAGCAAACCTTGTAGTACTTTATAGTCCAGGCACTTGCATTTCCTCCTAGCTTCTCTTTCCACTCTTCGTAGTCTGGCATTGAGTAAAATGACAGGACAGATTTGCTCCTGTTATTGGTTGCCTGGACAAGCAAATGAAACTATTAGTTTTTTCCCTGGACGCTTAAAATCTATTGAATTGACAGATTTAGTACTGAAGTATGAAGAAATGTTTGTATATTAAGAACTATGAACTGACAAAAAGAGTTGCCTACCTTGATAATTGGAGTGATGAACTCAACCAAGAAAGAAGGGACTTTAAGGAGAGATGGCCAAAAGTGTGAACGAAGTTGATTAACAACCCTTTGATGTGGGAACCGTCATGGTCCTAAGAATTCATCAATTCAAAGTAAGCCAAGAATTCATCGGTTCAAAGTAATAATTATGTTTGACTAGTTGAAATAAAACTGGAGATGTTGCAAGACGAACCTGATCTGTCATTATCATAAGATGGCCATATCTCAGGCCATTCGTGCTATCATAATGCTTTCCATGCTGCAGACCAAGTATTTTCTTTATATTTTGGATCTCTGCATTCTCCATCAACTGCTTAGCACTTGCTTCTCTCACATTTAATAATTTACCCCTAAGCGGAAACACACCATAGCGATCCTGTCCAACTACAGCTATACCAGCCACCTACAGATGGTAAAATGTGCGAACTCTTCAGTAAGAAAGCAAAAGTACATACTATATTACTATGACAATTGGTAGGTTGGCATAACTCACAGCGAGAGCCTTTGCTGAATCTCCTTCAGTAAGTATCAAGGTGCACTTATCGGACTCCTTGCCACCAGCGTCATTTGCATCGTCAAGCTTCGGGATGCCAAGAATATTTGACCTCTTGGTTCCATCAGTCTTCTTTAGATCTTTGTTTAACTTGAAGTCAGCCCAAGAAAGGAGATTTTCAACAACACCAGAGTTGGCAACTGCAGTTGTCAGAAGTGAATGTTAGCATTTGCTTGTGCTGCCACATTACACAGTACAGGGTAACGAAGTTAACTCATCACATACCCTTCTTAAGGAAATCAGGAGAAAGATCACACTTGGACCCAAAGCTTCCTGGACGAGTGGTCAAGGTCTCCTTGGTTTGTGAATCGAAGGCAGGGTTGTCAATGAGCGCGTTAACAAAGACCCATAAATGGCCCTTCGCTGTATGCATTTTCATTTTAGCATTTTTGTTTTTCTTGTTCACTACTTCCATCACATGGGTGGCAATTTGGTTCGCCACGTGGTCAACGTGAGTTCCACCTCTTATGGTTGCAATTCCATTTACAAAGCTGACCTGCAGGCCAAACAAATTGTGTGAAATAAAGCATAAACCATACCAAAAAACAAAACAGCACAGAAAAATAGCCCACACTTACCTGCTGAAACTGCCCTTCGCTTAGACTCATGCACACCTCCCACCGATCATTTACCTTTTGGTAAATGCTGAAAGAAAGACAAAGGTGAATGATCAGAATTAACCCTGCAGGAACTTTTCATGGACACCACATTAGGTCAAAATTATCATCAAACCTCGGGAGATCAACTCCGTCTTTGGAAGCAGAATCAATATACATCTTCGCATATTCCAAGAAGGACTTTGCAGCCACCCTTTGACCATTTAACTCGACCTTCACGGTTTTTCCAAGGGTGCCTGCCATATCAACAACTCTCTTTTTCATAAGTGCCACGACATCTGCTTCGAGCTCTGTCATGCCAAACTTTGCAAGGTCAGGCTTGAAGGTAACTCTGGTCCAGTTCTCGGACTGCTTGCACTTCGTTATCTCAGGCTTAGACTTGGACCCCATGTTCCCAGAGAAAACCTGCACAATTAACAGAGGAGGAATGTGTCATGATATATTATGATCTTCATGAATTTTTAGGGGAAACATTGGGAGAGACATTTTATTATTAAAAGAGTGACGGTCTTCATGATTTGGATGTCACGCACTCATGAAACATACAAGACAAAGTAGTTAATACTGTGTGACAATCTATCTTTTCTTGGTAAACCTTACTGACCAGTGGAACAAACTACTATGACAACAAACAAGTTTCGGTACTGAAATGATTAGAAAAATCGTGTGTGACCTGGCCAATGTGGCCTGGCCTTACATACTATTAACACTATTTGACGAATTAAACAGGGCAGATACTACTACTAGATTACCAATTTACTATTCCATACTCCAAAATCACGAGATTCTGAATTAGAGCGGTCACAACCACATGGCACAGCAACAGATCATCCTAGTCTCTAAAGTGTTGAAGCGGGCCTGACAGATGTCTCCATTTCCGTTTCTAATCCACCCACGAGGGACTAACCAACACTTTAGAGACTAGCAGATACTACTAGATTACCAATCTACTATTCCAAAATCACGAGATTCTGAATCAGAGCAGTCACAACCAAAGCACTAATTACAACCACATGGCACAGCAACAGATCATCCTAGTAGTCTATAAAGTGTTGAGGCGGAACTGACAGATGTCTCCATTTCCGTATCTACCCACGATGGACTAACCAAAACCAAAACCAAAAAATATCCAACTGAAAATCCGGTCAAAAAGGAGGCGGCGATAATTCTCACCTGCTTGTACTTCTTCAGTCGGCGGCCATCAGCGGTCTCGATGACGAACTCGGTGGAGAAGATGTTGGTGAGCTTAGCCCCGTAGCCGTTCCTCCCGCCGGTGGTCTTCTGCTCGTTGTCGTCGTAGTTGCTGCTGGTGAGGAGGTGGCCGAAGATGAGCTCGGGCACGTAGATGCCCTCCTCCTGGTGGATCTCGACGGGGACGCCGTCCCCGTTGTTGTAGATGGAGATGCAGCAGCCCCGACGTCGATGTCGACCGGAGGGAGTCCATCCTGGGGTCGCGCTGCTTGTTGTCGGCGGCGTTGACGAGGATCTCGTCGAAGATCTTGTAGAGGCCGGGGACGTAGGTCACGTCGCGCTGCACCATGGCGCCTTCCTCGTACACCCAGAGCCGCTGCGTGTGCTTCTCGACGGAGCCGATGTAGGTGTCCGGGCGCACCAGGACGTGCTCCAGCTGCGTCAGCTTCACGTACTTCTCCTCGATGGTCTTCCCCCCGCCGACGCCCGCGGCGGTGTTGTGCGAGGAGCTGGACTTGAGCGGGGCTTCGCGGCGGCGGCGGCCATGGCGGGCACACAGAGGTTGTGTGCTCGCTAGGGTTTGGGGTGGAATGGGGAATTGGGGATCTGGGAGGCGAAGGGGAAGGGTGCGGGGTTTAAAGTGGAGTGGAGGGCTAACGTCCGAAATTTGAATTTTGGGAGCGCTGTGGGGCGGGATTCTCGTGGGAGCTTTGGGGAACGGAAGGCTAGGATCGCGGGGGGCGTGGATCGTGCGGTGGAAATCGAATTCGTGAAAGAACCAGAAGCTTCCGAGCTCTCCTTTTTTTTCGGATGGGCTTCTGAGCTCGCTGAGGCCCCGCCGCTGTACGTGTGGATTACCTTCTTTTTTTACTAGCACTTTTTAACACGGATGAAAATGGTGGTGGGTCCCGTCCGTAAGCCACCTAAATCGAAGAGTTCTGGAAATGGTAGGGTGTAACTACTTTCTTATCTCAGCTCTGGGACTTTTGAGTCGTTCGGGAGCATTTAATCAATCACGTTCAGGGGCTTGTTTGTTCAAATGAAAAGTGGAGAAATAATGTAGAAATAGGCAATTTTCTTATGGGGACATTATTCATCCGTTTGATTCAAAAGAATTGAGCAAAGGAAAAAACGCATGAAAATTTACTTTGATGTAGGTTTTAAAGGAAAAACACAGTAATTTTACAATCCACCTGGACCTCTTTTTTTAAATCCTATGCACGAAGATCGAGACCACGGTCTGTCTTGACATTATAAAATGCTAATTATACTTTCTCAAATGGTTTGACTTTGATTTGACCATATTTATTAGTTATCCTATGTTATTTCTATTCCTGTGAACCAAACAGCCAAGTTTACAAAATTAGTGTTTTTGAATCATTTGTTTTGTACTTGCATTTCCTTTCTTTTGTCCTTTATTTACTTTTCGTCATCCTTCTCCACCAATCACATGCAAGTGACCCACAATTTGGGGTGAGTTTTGAGGTCAACGACTGTAGGAGACCAATTTTGAGGGTTGTCCGCGGACACCTTGTCGGACAGTTTGAGAGCAGTTTTGGAGTGCCCGGTTGGAGATGCTCTAAATAAACAATGGTTGTATCATATTGACCATCAAAGAAAATAGAAACACAGCCAAAGTGCTAAATAAGTATATGTGTGAAGTCCACTGGCGGAGGCAGCAGGGGACCAGCAGGGGCCCGGCCCCCCCGACATGCAAATACATTTTTTATACCCCTAAACATTGTTGAGTTCTGCTGCTAGGTTGTACACCTCTAGCCATTTTTAAAAAAATAAAAGCAAAACTGGAGAGAGAGAGGGGCAGCCCAATAATTCACCGGACAGAGAGCCTCTCTGTTTCTAGGCTGCGCACGCACATGTGCATGCGGCAGCAGCGCAGCAGGCGCCTTTCTCTTCCCTGCCCGACCTGCTCTTCTTTTTCATCTCTATTTGCCAATTTTGCTCCGTGTTCGACAATTAGTGGTGAAGTAAATGGAAGAGGACATCAAGAGGAATAGGCTGCGGCTCATTGTAACAATTGATGTATTAAATCAACTCCAACAGATAATGCAAAATAGGGCACACAAAAATAATTTTAGGGCTCATGTTTCTACGAAATTTAGGTCACATATTATAGATGATGTAAAATAGGGCTTCGGCTATATTTCATATGATGTTCCTCACGCGGTGGGTGGCGCGGCGGCATCCTGTGGACGGGTAGGCGGTGACTGGCATGAATCAGCGGCGAAACTTTTGGGGAAACGACGCGGTCGGATAGGTGCGCTAGGGGCTAGGAAGCGGGATTCGGCGACACGGCGCATCTTGTGGACGGGTGCAGCGGTGGCGGGCACGAATCGGTGGCGAAACTTTAGGGGAATCAGCGCCGGCGTGGGGAGCAGCGGGCGTTCGCGCGCAGTGGGAAGGAGGAATTTAGTTGAAAAGTGATAGTTTCTCTATCTCTTGTTGTCTAGATTTTTGTTTGAATACGCAATTGTATATCGTTTTGACCTCGACAATTATTCAATTTATGGTGGTATAATCAATGAAAAAACATTTTGTTATCACTTTTTTCTACTTTTTGGCTGTTTTTTTTTTGCCATTTGTGAGTTGTCTTCTTTGATCGGCCCCCCTCATACAAATTTCCTGCCTCCGCCCCTGGTAAAGTCTACAAGCTATAGTTTGACAAGTGATAAACCATGGAAAGCGAAACCAATTCAAGATTTCACAAATACGGGTGAAATAAGTCCCTACATTCAGTATTGATTAGTTCTTCCTCGACACACTGAGGAGAAAAATTAGAGAAGTATGAAGATCACATCAAACCATACTTGCTTACTCATGATCTCATCAACTAGATTCACTTGCGATGTCACCTCTTAGTGATCGCATTCTGTCCAGATAATTCGTGATCCAGAAAACCATGGCATCCCTTCTTTTACGATTATCTACTAAACATGTATTAACAATACTTCATAATAAGTCTATTCTTTGAGCCAAGAATGCATACATAACCTATGACATGAGATGAATGATGGACAACATGGTAGAACTGTGCAAAAAAGATCAGTGCTTCTCAAATTGGTTGAGATTGCAGTAATGTTAATCCAATTGAAAGTAAGATTAAAAAGGGCTTCTCCTCACCGTGGAGATCAGAGGCATCACGAGGGTGGCAACGTCGGTGGGTCGTGGAGCAACGGTGGGGAGCGGGGGCTTTGGCATGGCGTGGGGACTGGGGCGGTAGTAAAAGTGCAGTAATACACTACGACATGTTTTGGGTGATCCACTACAACATGATACTTTGGGACTAACACGTTTATCTAGTACAACAAGCATAGTCCCACGTCGATTTCGTTTAACTACCGACAACATGGTTCAATGCTGCAAAGAATATCAACTCTGGATCAAGTGAAGGCTCAAGCGAGAGCAGAGAAGATAGAGATTAGGGCTTAGTAGACCTGTGTTGAGCTCAGTGTCTCATATGTTGTACTAGTGATTCTACCATCGTTCAAGATTCAACCCACAAGGCAAACATGTTGGAGACAAGAATCAACATGTTTGAATAGCTTGAGATGAAGTATTCAACATGAGGTTGAAGAGGAGGCCGCGGCCTAGTAGAACTATGTTGAGTTCAACATCTCATGTCTTGAAAAGCTGATTCTGGTTAAGTCTGGGCTTCATGATGATTCCCATGAAGACTCAATTTGGTTGATCATGTGCCTATGTACGGACATCTCCAGCTGATACCTTATTTGTGGTCAACCACAGCCAAAGACTAGTCATTGTGTTTCAACGTTCACAACCACTTTCTTACGGCTAGAATTTCCAAAATGCCTATATATAGCACTCCAACTATATCGGGAAAGAATGGGAAGATTGGGACGTAGAATCCCAATGCATATCTTGTATCTCCGTGCTCCCCTTGATCTTTCATGTATCCACTCATATTTGTGGAGAGAGCAAGTGAGTAGCCAGAATGTTGAGAATTGTATCTATATGAGATGATCATCCTTGGTACTCTTGGAGATTTTGCATCTCCTAGACGGTTAGGTATCGACCGTCGAGCGTAAGGTATGGACTGCCGTGGCGGCCAGCGAGCATCCAAGGTGTGGATTTGTCAAGGCAAGGTTTGGGGATCGCCTATCAAAAGATCTGCCATTAACGACCAGGCCAAGCGGGTGATGCTTCAGCTAACGGAGAATAGGGTTTGGTTCGCGAGAGGGCGTTGCTCAGTGATGATGAACCAGAGTGCATAGCCTCTCCAAATAGAGATGTAGTTAGTGCCAACAACTCGAACTCCAGGAAACAAATCTGGTGTCTCTGTTCTGAATTATTACTTACATGTACACCATGTTTCCTCTGT
This sequence comes from Poa pratensis, assembly GCA_947311845.1. Lineage (NCBI taxonomy): Eukaryota > Viridiplantae > Streptophyta > Magnoliopsida > Poales > Poaceae > Poa > Poa pratensis. Next base: position 24,652,458 of record CAMZMU010000119.1, on the reverse strand, counting down.
TCATCTGAGCTTGTACTGTGTCTCTCTATGGTTGTAATTTTAGTATGTAGTGATCCTTGTGATCAAATTTGTTATCAACCTATCTTGTGCTCAGTTGATCAAACACTCAATCTGTTCTATTTCTCCTGAGGCATACTCCCACCGTCCTCGAATAAGTGGACATATAAAAATTTCAAGACAAATTATGGAATGGATTAAATAATACATTGGGAATGTGCAAACCATCATCTATCTCCTCCTTAATTCCCCTTCCTCCAATGAGCTAAATGCATGTAGAAAATGAGTATACCATGCATTAAACATTATTGGCCTTGATTCCCGTCTAATGGGAGAACAACAATTTTTCCACTTCAAAATGCATTGGGAATCTAGATGTACACTCTTTTATGGAAAAATTTCAAATCTAAACGTCCACTTATTTGAGGACGGAGGGAGTATGTAATTTTATCTATATTGTATCAACATGTTTACAACAGTGTATCCAACACATGTTGCTCTCTTGTATGCCTATGGAAAGAGTGTCAACGGTTACTTGGATAAATGAATGTCCTGCCAATCTTGAGGATCATGCCTGCTCGCATCAAAAGTAACTGTAAGTTGCTTAAAGACTACATGTCCTCATGATCTCAAGATCATCACTACTAGTGCCACTGATATGAGAGTATGACAGGAGAACTTCAAGTGATCATTCTCAAGCATGTTTTCATCTAAACTTATGTATGCTTGAAGAATGATATCTTCATGTTCCATGCTCTCATCTGAACATTGAAGCATGTACTTTGTCTTGGATTTTATCCATCACACTTGTTTCAATGAACTACACCATCAATCCATGCTCGTAACGCTATGTATTTCTTCAAGATGTACTCTTCCGCGGTATATCTGCTTGATGAAATAATATTTCAATGTGTCAATTACGATGCATTATTTTGTAAACTCCTATTCACCCCCCCCCCCCCTAGTCATTATACCTCGATCCCTTCAAGTAGCATCGTCCCAATTGGGTACTAAGGAGCGGCGCCGTGGAGACCGGCAGAGGTAATTGTGCTGCGATCTAGAGTTTTGGAGTAGCAGCGTACCGGGCGAGGGATGAACGTGCTGGCACCAAGAGTTTGCATGGGCTTCGAGGCGGCGTGGTAGAGGGGTAGAAGAGCAATTCGAATTATCGAAGCCAATTACAAAGAGTTTGCATCGGGCGAGGGATGAACGTGTTGGCACCAAGAGTTTGCATGGGCTTCGAGGCGGCGTAGAGGGGTAGAAGAGCAATTCCAATTATCGAAGCCAATTACGGAGAGGACGAAGGTTCTCGCGGCAATCCATGTGGGCGACGGCGGGAGGACGTCGAAGTACTGTAACGGTGAAAAGATGTGGCGTGGTGGCGTGAGGTCAGGGGGAGTCGGACATACTGGGGGAAATGACGAGACATTGCCAATTTCCCATCCCATCACGTGTCAATGCACTGTGCACATGCCCATTCACGTGTAGCAAGAAGAATGTCATGATATATAGATTGAAACAGAAGATGCCGAGGTTTGATAAAGACTAAAATACTGCAGCTCAAAATGTGTTGACCAGAGTAAAGAAATACACATGAAACGATCATTAGAGTATTCAAAGAAACTTCACAGAGAAAATTAGATTGTTAACATCATCAGGTGACTGGTGTAATCCTCATATATTACATAAGACTTGCTACAAATTCTTCTAAACATACAGTTGAAGAACCTATTAACCGTCGACAATAAATAACAGGCAGATCTGACCAGAATACAATTGACGAAGACATGACATCAGGAAACACATGGCCTGTTAACTACACGATGATGCATATTATATATAAATGGACATCCTACAATGCTGAAGTTAGTACTTTATACAGGGTACAGAAATGTCAAAGCCATGGTTACCAACGCTAGTTGCGCCCTTCTAAAGGATGCCCCCCTTAGTGGAGTCGTTGGTTCAACTGCTGTGCGAGAACCGAGAAGCACTCGTGTTGAGAGCCTAATTGATCTCAACCTCCAGTTAGAAGTATATAACCGATGCGGATCTTTACATTTTGTCACTACTGTTGAAGACTGCCGCTATTGCAAGCCATCATGAAGCAGCCATGTCAATCTGCCTCCTAACTGATGCAGCCCAAATGATTGGATAGCTTGACTCTTCAATTTACACAAATGTACATGAAATTTGCAGGACACCAATACCAAACGTATTTAGCATTGCAGTTGATGGCTATGATGGATCTGGTACTGCAGGACTAGCCATTCTCACACGGTGAGCAACAGTTAGAGGTGGCCTGCCAACTGCTTCCAGGATCCTGGTGAACACAACCTTTGCAGGGACGCATGTAACTAGGGGAATTGCTACCTCTGGTTTGATCAAGCCACCGAAAATGCCACTGTGCCTTTGACCACCAGCTTCATGACGCCTTCTTCCCGTGGAAAAGGAAGAGAGGGTTCTCACCTTCTGGCTTGACAGACTTGCTTTCTTGGACGGTTTCTTTTGAGATTTAGGCGTCGATGACCTCCTATTATTTGGCATGTTTTTCTTATCAACCTTAACCTGGTGATTTACAGAAGTTGAGTATTTCCTGAAGACTGGTTTCATCTCCCAGTCCGGATATGCAAGCCCGCCTTCACTGCCACCGTCCATTGATGCTCCTGAAGGATTAGACCGAGGAACTCTTTGCATCACTGTCCTCCTGCCCGTCCGCCAAGCAGGTGGAACTCCTGTGCTCTCTTCCATACTAATATCACCACCAGAAACCAGGTGTTCAGTGGAACCATCTAAAAGTATTTCAATTTGGATAGGGTGTCCAACAATTGCTTTACCATCAAGTCTGCTCATTAAAGAAACAAGAGGAACATGCTCTCCATGATAGCTGGCTTGGACCTTCAAGTCGACATCAAACAACATTGGGCCCATGCCACCCAAATGTGAACTGTAACTTCTTTGGTAAAATGAAGGTTCATCCCAATATGCATTCTGGTCAACATGAAATATCTGATCCGTGTCCCAGTTAATAGGAGAAATCTTAGAAGAATCATTTTCATAGTCATTGAAATGAATGTAGCTTCTGCTAAGATCTCTTGTAGCCTTTAGGGAGGACGGATATGTTCGACTATGATACAAGTTAACCTCTCGATGGCTTGTATCCTCAAATAGATCTGTTTCATCAGAATCATAGTTGGGCTCCTCTTTGATTTGTTTCCTGGGCAAGTGCTGATTGGATGTCTGCACATTCTCTTTTCTATGATTTATACCATTTGTCTTGTACATGGATCCTTTCCTGAGACCATTGGGTTTATCCAAACAGGAATTTCCATCTGTCATATGGATTGCTCTCTTCACTGCATTACGGTTATTACGTTTACCTTTTATATGCCATCGGGAGACACCCAGCTCAGAAGAACCATCCTCTTCTTCTGACTGATTCAACTGATGCATATAAGTAGAATAGGGTACCTCGTCATCATCATTATCCACATGCCCAAACTTGTCAGTAGTCCTAAGGAAATAAGGATCACGGGGGCATAACTCTGGAGGCAGAATCATAGTGGCACCTGCCATAAGAACACCACAATAAATCAAACAAGACAAAATTCAAAACTCCGCAGAAAACTAGAACATACTACAAAGTACAGTAAGAGAATTTGAACCGCAGTAATGAAGGCTTAGCTAGAGTTAAACAGGCATCACAAAATGGGTATGTTGTACCTATTTATGAAGGGTGTATAAATCTCTGCCCATACAGTAAAATGCTGGACTAGTGAATATATAGACTTCTAGATAACGACTCTAGGCACGATATGATGTGCATGAACAACAACATTTGATTTGAGTAGATGATACATAACAACTCTCATTTGTTCTCTTATTTTTTGAAACTAACATGGAAATTTCTGCCCTAAATATTTTTTCGAACCAGGTTTTTGCTTGCACTTATTTAATGTAACAGAGAAGTGCCCAGTGTGATAACGGCGAAGTGGATGGCATTGTTTTCCATTCTTGGTGGAGAGAAGGGGAGAGAGACGTGAACAACGTTAAAAAAAAGAAAGAAAAGCACGTAAAGCTTTCGAAATCGGTGGAGAACCAGACTTGTTCTTGAACCATGCAATGCCAAGATTCCATGTTTGACAGGATTCATCTAATGTAGGTTTCCTACAAAATCAGCACAGAAGCTAAATGGATACATGCAACACCAAGCAGCCATTAGGAAACTTATGCATTGCTTATTTCAGGTCTACCCGTACCCATTTCAGAACTATCCTCAGTAGAAATACAAAGACTTTATGCTCATAATTCCACACCATGTTAAGCATAAAGCTTGGTTTACACAAGAGAACTTGTCCTGGTGACTTTGGAATCTATACTCTTAGAATACTATGATAACGTTATTTCTGTAACAATCTGATCAAACCATCTAATGGCTAACTCAGCGTCTCTCAGTTAGCTAGAGGCATGAGTGCGTGCCCAGCCCTGAGCCCACCAGGTTGCGAGAGTTGGCCTCCGTCGGGTGTGCTCATAGGTAGTCTCTTCTAATTAAAAATGACAGAGGTGCTAGTATCCATTGGTCAAGTTTTCAAGCCATCTAACAGCTTATATTAAACCTAAATCTTGCCTTCTTAATACGCTTGTCTCGTAAAAATTACATTGTACCACACATCGGCACTGATTTGTTGCTGATCCGCCCCTCTCTAAATGAGTAGTTGATCATGATTCATGAAAAACATCATACTGTCCCATCTTCGTAAAGACATGAGTATGTAATCCTCTTCCTCACCAATAACTATATGCACTTAACTGTGTTATGCACAAAAATAGAAACACCTCCAATTCATGAATGATTCAAGTGCTCAAGGTGGCTGGCCACGTGGTATTTAGGTAGGTCAGAAACAGAGGTGTGAAAATGACCTCTTGAGCACGTGGCCTAACCTACCCAAATTTGAAGTGTGCTTCACAGGAGAAGATTTGGAACTACATAAGAAAGCCAAACATCAGCTACTAGCTGCACCTTTTGGCACAATGATATATAATGACATACCAAAGAAGATTATCAGCATGAAAGGCTATCTAGTTCTTTGACTAATTCAGAGTGCAGTGTCTTTTGTTAAACTGGAAGCCTAATGTGGCAGACACGTAGGCTCCATGTCATCTGAAACCACTTTGAAATGGTCAAGACCAATAGGAATGGTCTGTGGGGGTCAATTCTAGTATTATAAACTATCGACAGCATGTACGTTGAGAAAAGCAAAAAATGATCTGCTACCTTAACAATGTGAATTCACATACATTCCTACTACTTATCATTGAGGAAGCGTTAACACGTACTTTGCAAAAGTTCAGCATCATCTTCTGTTTCACTTTCTGAGCATTCCCTCTCTGAAGACTCAGATACGTGCTTCTCAACAAAGTCTGAAGATGTATGCTCCTCAGAAGAAGAATCAGGATGCCGAAGATAACTTTCGGTCTCAAAATCAGCTCCTGTAGAAGCCATTTGTGCAGAAGGTAAATCACTATGACTAAGAGTTTCACCAGAATCACTAGGCAGGTATGCATATCTACTTCTTTTAGCTCGGTAGGTGGCAGGCGACGGATCTTTATCTCCCCCGATTAAGATAGACCCATAACCATCATTGTGCTGTGAGTGCTGCGGCAATTTTGCACTGCTCTGCAAGACTTGAACAAGTGGTCGGTGTCTCTCAAATTTTTCAATAGATTCATCAAAATCGCTTCCATCCGATCTATTCTTTTTCACAACAGTAGATTTCTCCTTGCCCTCTAAACTTGCTCCTCCCTGAATATGTCTCACATGAGATAAGTCTCCCATGTGGTTACTGGCAAGATTCTTAGAAGTGCCCTGAGCAAGAGACTCTGAAAAGTTTATCTTCAAACCAGCATGGGGAAAATACTGTTCAGCTTCTTTTTTTGCAGGAAGAGCAGATACAACTTTTCTTTTCCGCTTTTTGCTCTTGTAGCGAGTACTTCCAAGGTCTTGGCGATGTTTCGTGCAAGCTACATTTCATGTAGACAGAAGCGATATCATATCCATGCATCACATTTAAGTAACTAACAACATGAAAAAAGTTATTTAACCTTGTCAATCTAAGAGGACTTACCAGAAAAGTAGGCAGGTCTGAAACCTTGAATCTGATGCCTCGAGGCAAGCAGTTTCCTCTCTAATTCAAGAGCGTGAAGAATAGCATCTTCTCTCCGTGCATATTTCTCTCTTTTCTTTGCAAGAGTCCCTTGAGTAGCCTCTGCCCTCTCAATACAGGCATCAAACTCTCCACACCTAAACGCTTTAACACGCTTTGATTTCTCAAGGTTGTACCAGTCACTATGCCAAACCAAAAGGATGAAAAGTTAGTACAAGAGTAAAAATGGTCAGAAATCGGAATCTTAAAAGATTTGTGAAGTAAAATTACACCAGTTGATTACAGATTGTGGGAAAAGAACAGATAATAGAACTGTATAGTTCGGCTATTAATTCCTGCAGAAACGGTCTCAATGAAATAGAACTAGAAATGAACCCAGATTGTAATAACTATTCAAACTGCTATTCCAGAATATGGATTAGCAAAACAACTAGTTTACAATGTTTCAAAAATATGCTTACCAGTAACTGACAGAATTTTAAAAATTATTATTTCACATGAGTAGAAGATCAATAAGTTTGTGAAGCCCTCCCACCTGCTTGTGCTTGGTTTCTACAAACCAAACTCACTAGGCCACATAAATTAAGCATTCCAGCACAGCCAACATATGTTTTGTATATGCGAACACATGAAATCGATTAATTGTTTCATGCAAAACCAACATACCGAACATAGAAACAATATAGGAACTGTGGAATACATAACCAAAGATAGTTCAGGTCCTTCATGAATAAGGAGTGCAAACAATTCACATTGCATTAGTCTATTTTGTTTTGTTCATTCAACCTTTGTAAATCAAACAATCTTCACAATATATCTAACCACAGGATACAATCAAAACAGCCGTGCAAGTTGCCCAAAAAATAACCCTGTAACAATTTGAGCATGAAACAAATCCGACACATGCCCGAACAGCTCCAAATTTCATCCCAAAATGCACACATGGAAAGCAAACTAGCACCGAGCATAGCTGCAAGCATGAAAAATCAGACTTCCTGGTACACCCACTGGCAGAGCCACCGCCCAGCAACCGGGGCGTCTGCCCATGCTCCTGAGGACGAAAATCCGTTGAAGTTATAGCGGGATTTAGGAATCAATCAGCTGATTTCACGGACAAATGCTACCCTAAGTAGGCTCTACGATGAATCGGATTTAGCTTCACCACTAGGTACACCCACATTGTTTCTCCCCTCCAAGTTCCAAACGAGGAAATAACCCAGCATCCCAAAAGCATAAGAAAAGAACGGCTAATCAAACTTAACAAATCGTGTGCTTCGAAACGGAACCCAAAATGCAAAGACAGGAGTGGGAACTCACACGCTGGCGTCCTCGCGGCCGAGAAGCTTGACGGGCGTGCCGGACCTCGGAGACATGATCTGCGACGGCGGCAGCTCGTCCTGCCCCAGGATCCTGCCGGGCCACCAGGAGCCGTTCCTCCGCCGCACCCACACGATGGTCCCCGGCGAGGTATCCCCGACGCTGCAGCAGCCCTCGTCCCCGTCCCCTCCTCCCTCCGAGCCTCCCCCCATCCCCCGGCCTCCCACCAGCAAGCCGAACCCTAGCGGCCAACCGCGCCTCCTCACCCCGCTTGTAGAAGCTTCCCTCGCCCTCGAGATCTGCCTTCCATTCAAATCACGGAGGATGCCGGCATCCGGGAGACTCCCTCCCCCGGCGCCTCCTCCGCTGCCCTTGTTCCGCCGAGATCGCGCACGCTCCGCCTCCGGCAGCTTCTGGAAGCTTCTCCCGCGAGACTGCTAGAGCCTGCTCCGCCTCCTCGTCCTCGCCGCCTTCCTTCTCCTCTACCCTCCGCGGGGTAGGAAGGGCTCCGGCGGCGTGCTGGCTCGCTGCCGGCACGGCGGACGGCTCCGGCGCGCCTCCGGAATAATTTTTGCCTCCTGGTTCTAGAAGAAAAATAAACAAAGTGGGAAATGTAAAGGTGTTCTTTTTTCTTTTCTTTCGGGGCGGTTTTGCTCTTGGCTGGTCTGGCTGGTCCGCGTGTGGGAGAGAGAGGGGAAGGGAAAATGTGGGAAAGAGACGGCAACCGACGGACCGGACCCAAGGAGCGGCGCGGGTGCTACGCAGGCGCGTGACGAAGTGACGAGAAGCCGACCACGAGAGGAGTCATACAGTTTTTCGGATTCCCAAATGATTTCCAAATGGATTGGTCTTTTTGCCACAAAGAGTCAAAGAGGATGACAATGTGTAGGGTATGACACGGGTTCACGTGTATAAAATTTTACCCACACTCGTACCCTGTAAGTTTGCTTTTGGAGGACGGCGAGACAGAGTGGCGTTGGCCCCGAATCTGGTGTTGATGAGACTCAGAGGGCTCCTCTAGCCGATGTTTTTTACCGGGCTGGATCCAGTCTTACGGGGCCGGTAGCTATTACGGCACGTTAACATGTTAACGACTCATGGCTAAGGGTTTCTTCAGCGTCAAGATGTGGACCAGCTGATGCTCTTCCTCTCAAGCGACGGCGAGAGATTTGGGTGCTTGATAGTTGCAACGAATGCGGTATGCAACACTACAACCGCTTGTATCCTCCTTGTTTTATGTTGTTTGTATTCGTATCAAACTTATATCGTTGCTATTATTATCAATACAAGTAATGTATATCTATGGGCGTACATCGTCAAAAGAAAAGTACCCTCACCGAGCGGTGCACATTGGATTTATCAATACTACGCGATAACTCAAAATTTTAACATTCGATAAAAACAATTCCCTCAACTTGATAAAATAAGAACACGCGTACACACCAATCGTAATAATTTTAAAAACAAGCTCACCAAAAATAGCAATTGTCTCAACTCAATAGATGAAGTACACGGGTACATGTCAAGTTCAAGTCGAAACGAATAGGGATTTACTTCATGGGGTTTTACAATAAAAAACGCGGCACAGGGGCGGGGCAACCAACTTGATCTTATTTGAGAGTGTTTACTTCTATCAAGTAATGGTAGGAGTAAAACAGAGACAGACAAAGCACATATAATTCTTCTTCATGGGCGTTCATCTCCGCGAAGATCTAAGTCGTCAAACTGCCGACTCCTCATGTCCTCCGAGAGTCCGAGTCATCCGTATGAGCCGCTCTATCTAGTCATGAGTTGAAGGAGTGACTTCTTTTGAGTTTCTGCTTATGCATAAGCTGGCTTATAGATTCCGGTGGGGAGAAACTGTGGTGGGGAGAAGCTACGAGAAACTGTCTGGAGACTTCTTTTGGGCTTCCGGAGATTTGGCTTATTTGCCGCGTTGAGTTGTGAGATGTCTAAAATGCTCCTGTATTTGATATGTGTACTTAATAAAATGATAATATCTGATGTATGCTTATTTGCCGTATTGAGTGTAAGAAATGAGTAAGAAATATAATTTAAATAATATCTTATGTACAACAATAAACTACAAAATTATCTTATGTATGCTTATTTGGACAATAATATCTTATGTACAACAATAAAATGATAATAATATCTTATGTATGCTTATTTGGACAATAATAAACAACAAAATTAGGCTTGACCATCTAGATGCACAACAACAAAAATAAGCACCAATTTTATACCACACTCTCTCATACACACAGCATATATGTCATAACTGAAATTAACAATACTACTAGCACCATATATTAACAAATTCTGGAAGTTTGCTTCATCGTCTACGTACATGCTGCTAGCATCATCTACACAGCAAGCTGACCACCTAAACCATCCCATCCAGTACATAATTTGGGGGAAAATTCGAGCTGCTTGTGAAGGATGGTGCTGGTTCGTTGGTGAGGACGAGCTCGAGGTCGATGCTGAGTTGTTCCTAGGCTCCGGAGACGCGGGCGGCGGCCGACGGCCGACGGCCTGCCACAGCTCCTGCGGGCGGGGAAGGAGGCGGAGCACCAGATCCGGCGGCGCGGGAGAGAGATGGAAAGCGGCGGCAGGAGAGGGATATAGAGGGGGCAGGATCTGGAAGAGGCTGGAGAGGCGGCTGGTGCGGACGGGCACGCGAAGATGTTGCCGGCCCTGAGTCGAACGAGCTGGATCCGGCGGGGTTGGGACGGGCGATGAACGGCCGGGGCGGGGCGATGCAGGTCCGGGACGGCTGGATCCGGCGGTAGAATGGATGGATCCGGCGGTCGGCTGCCGGGATCCGGCGGCGGCGGGGTTAGAAGGCGGCGGCGGGGGTTGGTGCTCAGCCTGGCGGGCGGGCGGGCGGGTGGGAGCGAGGCAGGATGGAAGAAAGGTCGGGGACGGGTGCGGCCGTGCGGGTCGTTCGCTTGACCTGCTGGGAGGGAGGAGAAAAACTAGGGAGTGGCAATCGCCCGTAAATTCGATGAAAGACATGCCCATTTGATGAGAACGTTTCGCTCCAAAGCTGAGAAGCTCGGGAAACTCCCCAGAAACGACCCCGGGCTTGCTTCTGGTTTCCTTCACAAATCGAGTTTCACGGTGGAAATAAGCAAATCAGAAATTGGAGGGTTCTTTTAGGCTTCTGCTTCTCTGGACCTAGAAGCCACCCAGAAACTGCAAAAGAAGTGGCCCTAACTATATGAAAGACGGTCCGTTTTGCGAGCTCTCAGCGACCGGGCACTGTTCATCACTGTTCTGATGAATAGTTTTGAACAGTGTTCGGCCGTTTTTTGCAGAAAAGTCTCCGCATTTTCCAAAAAATGTTAAACGGTCCTCCCAAATAAGACATCTTTGCAGAAAAGTCCCCGTGTTTTTTCAAAAAATGCGAATCGGTCCTCAGTTACAATTGATTTTTTTCCCAAAACATTTTTTTTTGCTAATTCCCACTTTTGCAAAGTTCTAAATCTCTTTTTCGCGCTCACATTTTCGACACAACTTTTAAACTTTGTTTTCCCGGTGGTACCTTCTTTACTACAATGTCAATGTACTTTTCACATGAACAACAAATAATAGCATCTTATTTTCCCCTAATTTAATTTTTTTCCACACTCACATTTTTGACACTCCTTTCAAGTATAATTTTCTGGTGGTAGTTTCTTTAAGCTAACGACGAACAATTTTTTGACTGCAATATGTGAACTACAGATTTTTAGATTTCTTGAACCCGTAGACATTTGCAACACAATTTTTTATACAATGTCAATGTACTTTTCACATGAACAACAAAGAATAGCATCTTATTTTCCCCTAATTTATTTTTTTCCACGCTCACATTTTGACACTCCTTTCAAGCATAATTTTCTGGTGGTAGTTTCTTTAAGCTAACGACGAACAAATTTTTGACTGTAATATGTGAGCTACAGATTTTTATATTTCTCGAACCCGTAGACATTAACAACACAAATTTTTTAAAGGTAGTTTTCCAATGGTGATTTTTTAGGTAATTTCCCTGCGGAGAACAAATTTTTAACTATAATCTGCGAAATTCAATATTTCCCATCTCATATAAAAAAACATAGTTTTCCGGTGATAGTTTCTTTAGCAAACAATTTTTTCCTGCAATTTGTGAACCACAATTTTTTACGAACATCAAGCTACGGTGACGGTGAATTGCTCACATTTCTGACACATCTTTTAAACATCGTTTCCCAATGGCAGCTTCTTCACTACAGTTTCGAGGCACTTTTCACATGAACAACAAAAAGTAGCATCTTTTTTTCCCCTGATTTTCACTTTTAAAAAAACTAAAATTTCTTTCCCGCGCTCATATTTTCGACACAAATTTTAAGCGTAGTTTTCCGGTGATACTTTCTTTAAGCTAACGGCGAACAAAATTGTGACTACAATTTGTGCGCTACAAATTTTTAGATTTCTCGACCCTATAGACACTTTCGACACAAGTTTTTAAACGTAGTTTCCCAACGGTAATTTTGTAGGTCACTTTTCTATCGAGAACAAATTTTTGACTGTAATTTGCAAATTTTACACCAAAGGCGCGGCGTGACGGCGCGTCAAATTCAACTAGTCTCATGCTGACGGGAGGTCGCTACAATAACACTTACAAGACCATGACTCACGGGACACACACAAACTATATGCATCACATACACATAAACCATTCCATTTCACATCAACCCTGCAAAAACTAGTTAAGCGCATCTATCAAGTTGAACATAACTCGCAATGAAACTATGCTGTGAACAAAAAGTGGTCCTGCTAGCCAGATACAGACGGGGTTTAAAGCAAAGGCCCGGCCTTCCTATAAGCTACAGACCCAATCCGTAAGCCTCCGTTAACTCGATTCTTGCACAAAAATGACAAATCTCATCAATAATCATGGCCCAATCAACGTTCGCAACACTCCGAAAGATAATTGCTCCAACCAACTTTGGTCCAAACCAATTCAACTATTGAATCGACAACCTAAAACACCGAGCTAATCTAATCCACCGACACATGCATAACACATGTGCACGCATCCAAATCTAAAATCAGAATAAGATTTCTGATACCACTGTTGGGGTCACGCAGGGTGAAACGCTTGCACACAAAAACATTTTACCCTAGCACAACCACCAAGATCTAGCTTTGAGACTTGAGAGAAGGTCGAGGCTTACCACTAAACGTGTAGATGTTGAAGTCGAAGAGGCGCTTTGGGGAAGTGCAATCCTTTTTCCTCATCTCAAACAACTGCGTCAGCTTGAAGTCGAGCTCTCTGCGCAGATTAAGCGACATCTCTGTCGGGGTACACACGTACTCCCTCCATTCCAAATTAATTGACTTCCATTTGTCCACATTTGGATGTATCTATACGTGTAACATGTCTAGATACATCCATGTGTGGACAAATGGAAGTCAATTAATTTGGAACAGAAGGAGTACAAGGAGAGGCTCTAGGCGGTGAGCTGCTAGACCTAGTCGTCAAGATCGAGGACAGCGATAGGCTAGCAATGGAGCAATTCGGGTTGCTTCCACTCACTAATCCGATGTTCATCCCACTGCCCTACCACCTCATATATATAAGAGAGTAGGTGGGTCAGTTACCTATTCCCGTTGGCCCGCAGCACTTGCGTCCCAGTTAGAAACCCTAACCTTATCCAACTCCATGCCAACTTGGGTCTTACTTGGTCTCACTTACTTTAGTCGAAACTTTTCTCGTTGGCTCCTTTCCTCTAAAGTGCGTGACTCTACAGATTGACGTTCAGTCAGACACAATGATAGATACTCCTCCGACTCCACGTCATGGCTCAGACTTGCCAAACTCTTTTCTCTGACTTGCTCTCATGCTCGGTCAGTCTCAAGCCCTCTCAAGCCCATAACTACTAGTTCCCGAGAGACGTAAAGTCTACCTACCCAAGACTTTCAAGTCCTATGTGTCTTATGACCAGTCCCATACCCTTAGGGTTTTTACCCGCGAGGTACGCGGCCGGGTAATGGATATACATTGCCATCCCTTCCCATCACAACAATTGCATCTCTCTATCTCATTTTTTTTTTGTTTTGGCAAAACACATTCCTGTCAAGCTCGTGATGGCACAATGGCAGTTGCCGATGTAAACATGAGGATCGAAAGAAGGTGAGAATTTTCCGCTCCCCCGAACTCTTTCCATATAGGTAATATAAGTTCGGACTGGGAGGATCACAAGTCACAAGAAAGAGAGTGTCACAAATAGACACGATTTGATAAAGTGAGGACGATGAAAATGTCACCAGAGTGGGAGTGTTAATTTTTTTTTGATAAAGGGAATTTATTGATATCAAGTACAACCTATGCAACAACGTAGTGCCCTAACGGAATTACGGATGCACACAACCAAAAAAAGAAAGAAGAATTACAAAAACAAGAGTCCCGCTGCAGCGATCTACTCCTTGAGACAACAACACTAACACCACCCAGACAACACCAGAAGTCCAGCTTCTCCATAGGTTTTCCCCTGAAGAAAGTCCTCGCACTCAAAACAATGCCTCCAACAAGGTCATTGCCAGGCACAACCAATTAAGGCCAGACCTTGGATCTTCACCCTGAGGCATCAGACTTTGGACTTCTCCTGTGCAGCCGCCCCCACTGACAAACCGCTGCTCAAGGACATGAATCACCCAGCCAATTCTTCATCGCCACGAAGACTCAAACCACCATTGCTATTCCCCAGATCCCACTTTCCATGACATTTCCCCAGATCCCGCTTTCCATGACATTCTCCGCCAGCACCATGGAACGAGAAAGCGTGCTCCATAGTATTAACAACCAGCAGAGCTTCAAAGCGCTCCCTCTGAAACCAAACGGTCAGATAAAAACATGGGTGCGTCCGACCGAATACCACCCAATCCAGCAATCTCCAGGCATGAATCGCCCAATGGAGTTCGCCGGTGGAGCCTTCCGGAACACGACCGTCCAGCAAGTTCGATGGGGACTAACATCCGGTAGATCTTCATTTCATCTTGACGCGAGAAGAAAACCTAGGACCGCCGCCATTATTCGCACGACTAGCATGTCCCCACACAGCTAGCCAACTCCTTGCAGGATTGGCAGAAGAAGATAGGAATCCAGCGCACGGCTGCCTGGCGTTGCCGAGGCAACACACAGCACCGACCTAGGACCCTCACCAGATCAGTCTCAGCCCGCCTAGATCACCAGATCGGACCTCAGCCCGCTAGATCCCCAGATCGGCCTCAACCTAGATCGTAGCCAGGACGCCGTAACGACTGTGCGGACGACGCTCCTCTCTTCCTCGACGCTGGAGTGCCTCAGGCACCGGCCGGGAACAGCCGCGTCGCCCTGCGCCCCCAGCCGGCATCCCACCTCCTCGCGTGAGACGCCACCGGGAAGCACCTCCACTGCCCTTCGTCGCTCGACGGGAAGGGCGCCGCCACCGCCGCCGGAGACAGCAGCGGCGGCGGCCAGGTGGGCGCCGGATGGGAACCTCCGCTAGGGTTTGGTGGATTGGAACCTCCGGAGCCGCTCGAGTGGGGAGCGACCCGGGAGGCTTGAGATTTTTGTCCTTCCAGTGGGAGTGTTAATGTCCTTCCAGTGGGGTGTTAATGTCCCAATCGATCTTATTATTTTGATTATACAAATATAAACCAATATTCACTTGTTGAATAATCTATTCATCCGGTGTAAAAAAAAGAAACATCATTGTCTCAATAATAATAATAAATCAGTTTTGGAGTTCAAATGTGAACTTTGGATTTTTTCGAGAATCCTTTGGATTTTATTTGGAATAAACAGTCGAAACAAGTGAAAGCCCACTCTCTAGCTCGCCGCAACGTGGCGATACCACACATAGTTCTAGTTGGATATCCACCAACTATCATGAACCGTCGAATTTGTATCCAACGAACGCTATGTACTAATTAATATATTGATAAAAGAATCATGTTAATACGTGGTTTTAATTTTTTGTTAATGGATGTCCGAAAATTTAGTACATGAATCAAAAAATAAATTACATCAATCCGAAAATTATTGAATATGCATTGATATTTGAAGAATCATTTATAATTTGTGCACAGATCCTAAAGCAGTTGAACGTCCGGGTATTTTTAACCAAATCTGGCCGTTTTCTCGAACTAAAGATGCAAATGGCCGCTCGGCAAAACTATTTCCAAATCTGGCCCCTCGGGTCGGCGCCAACGCAAACGGCGCCGACGTTGTGCAGTTCGACGCCAGGCCAAACCGTCGCCGAAGCCAGGTCGGCGCCAATGGCAATGGCGCCGACCTCTTTGGCCGGTCTAGTGCCAGTTTTGGTTGGCGCCGACCTGCACGATGTCGGCTCCATCTGCGTTGGCGCCGACCCGAGGGGCCAGATTTGCAATTAGTTCTCAGAAAGGGCCAGATACTGTTAGTTCTGAAAAAGGGTCATATTTGACAAAAAATACAACGTCCGGGCCCTAGGTGTGGAGTTCCCTCGGGGAGGCCTGCCGCGGGCGCCAAAGACGCGCATATTCGTCGCCGCCGGCCACCGCACCCAGCGGCAGCTGCCACCCGCCGACCCAGTACTTTCCCACTACTGGCGTCTGGGGGTCTGTCCCTGTTCCTACGGAAGACTCATCCGGAGAGTAAACCCAAGTTCTGTGAAACCTGAGGCCTTTTTCCTCTTCTGCCTGAAGTTCTGGCAGATCCATGATCAATACTCTACCGCCCCCAGTTCTCTCACCCCTGCAGCGTCGCCATCTCACTGGTACGGATGCAGACAACCCGAATCAATCCGATTGGTATATCACCACCCTGTCCTGTAATTGTAGTACGCACGATTCGGTTGATTGACGCGTCTCGTTCAGATCTCGCCGAGACGTGTTGCATCGGGTTTTCCATGGATCCGGAGAGCGATGAAGGATGGTCCGCATTCAGATGATGGGCTCCGGGGTAAGGATCTTATTATCTTAAGCGCTAGTCCCGTTTTCCTGTTCTCGACTCCATTTGGAAGCAAGTGTTAACACTAAACCTAAGCAAGACATATGCAAGTTGACTGGTGAATTCATTCTGCTATACTATCAAAGGTAAATGAAAATGAGATAAATTAGTGGATGATAGTGCCAGAAAATGCCAAAACAGAAACATCACATCATTACAGCGAGAGTGCAAGACTGCTCGCAAAGAAATTTTCAGCAGCACTCACTGAAGATGAAGTCTCTTCTAGGTGGCCTAGTTATTTTTCTAGTAAGTTCAAACCTTTTTAGATGCTAACATAATAGACTATTGTGGTGCACTGAGTGAACCTCCGCTTCAATGGCTAAGCTAACTGAAGATATCAACAGCGAGGTGCTCCATCTCCACAGCTCGAAGGAGCTTCATAGCCAACGCACTCGCATAGACAGAGGAGCCCTCAGGTATCTGCACAGTAGCAAGAGACGTCAAGCGGAATGGTACCATGTGTGTTAATACGTAGAAATGGGTAAAAGGGCCAAATGTTGCTTCGAGTAAAGAAATCTGATTGTTACCTTTGTGTTGAACATGAATATACGTTGATCTCCAATAACCCCCCCACCAACATGGATGAGTTCAAGACGACACTCATCTAGAACCTTTGCAGCACAAAGCAAAGAATTAGTCTTCTTCTTCTCAGTGAACTTGATGTTGATTTCATTACCAACTATGCGGACATCAACATGGCATTCCTTTGACCTCCTCTGTATCCATGAGCTCCTTATAGCCCCATTCAGCTGATTGTCTCGATCGTCCTTCACTGGCTGCAGCGACGAGCTTTCCCCATCATCAGGTGCCGTGTCATCCAACTTAAGCTTCTTCGCCCTATGTTGGATATCCCCTTCCACCAAGCTCTTCAGCTCCTTCAGCGTTCTGTTGAGCTCATTGATGTATTCGATGGCATCTCCAACTATAGAGGCTCTATCATTCTGGAGAAGAATTTCGTAATAACCCATAGCATCACATTCATGAGAATTACAACAAGTGTATATCAGGCTTAAAAAGGTTTTGACTGTATGATTATGTAGCTGTTAAGGATCAGTAGGATAGATAGTAAGGTAATAAAAATCCTGTTTAGATACTAATTATCTATGCACATCAATTGTCAACTAAATTCACCCAAAACTCCAGTTACCTACTGAAAAGTCCAGCATACACTTTCCCAAACAAAACTTATATTATGTAATGTGGAAACTTACATTAGGTGGACTGATGTAGCTAGGAAACTCTGTAAAAGCTTGCTGCTGATGAGAACATAAAAAATATTTTTTAGAGTTCAGGTTTGTTTGGCCTTTAAAATGCCAGTCCTAGTAGTTCTTTCTACGATCTTAAAATACATTGTTGGGTGCATACTGAAATTGCATCACATCTAGAAACCAATGAAAACCAGCAAATATTCTAGGAAATCCATGTGATTAGTTGCTGTTAAATTGAGTTATCTGTAACTGTGAGAACCAAGAATCGTTAAAAAATTAAATTAGCGAAGATAAGTTGAACAAACCTTAGTAGGGCTTGGGAGCAGTGATCTTAAAGCCCCATATTTCACATTTATCTGCTCCCTCCTCTCTCTTTCAGTTGCGAAGTTAGTTTTTCCCTTGCCAAAGCCACCTTTCTTACTTCTTCTTCCCAGTACTGAACTACCAAACTGCCTCCCGTCTATCTCTTGGAAAATGTTTCCTGCAACCCCTACTACCTCCATCCTTCCATCTCTCTCATCATCACTGGGAAACAACCCATAACTTTGTGGAAGTGAATGATAGATATCCTTGAATAGGTGAGATTGGTGACCATTATAGTGTAATGGTAGAGTTGAATCGCCGAGCATCATCGCAGTGTCACGAATTGCTCCTCCCAGAACCTCATTGTTGGTGTCCAAATGGTTGCCAGCATCCTGTCCTGGGTCACCAAAGATATATTTTGCCGTAGGGAATGCAGGAGTCATGCTGTACCTTGAGATCTGTAGAAGATTTAGGAGATCAGGTGCAGCTGTGTGAGCACCATTTGGATATGATGCAGCATCATAGCCATTCATTTGTTGTTCCACTGACTGGTGGCTGATATGATTTTGGACACTGAAGATTGAAGGAACCCAGTTTGAAGTTTCTACCTGGGTCTCTTCTTGTACCATGTGGCCATGAAGGTCCTGATCCATGTCAAATCCAGCCTGTTGCTGGACACGGTTGATTGTTTCTTCAGGTTCTGAGGTAAGATTAGTTGCATTGCAGTTATCTTGCATGAAGAAGGAGGTGCCATGAAAGTTTCCCTGTTCAATCTCTGTATTGTCACAGATGGAGTCCAGTGAATCGTGAATCAATGATCCTGCCATGAGAATAGCATCTTCTGAACCATCAAAATAACCTTCCCCAACAATCATTTTAGCCTCTTCGACCTTCACTCAATATCTAGAAAGTAGAAACAACAAAAGTTAGAAATCAAGGAGCCTCAAAGAAGTATCTTAAAGTAGTACAATTTTGGGGGAAGAAGAACCAAATGCAAGAGATCAAGCTGATGAACAAGTAACACAGTAGCATGTTAGGAGGGATCAACTGAACCAGCTTGTATCTAAAATAGAGAAAATCATTGGTTCAAGCACGCATATTTAGGAAAGTGACTACTCAACTTGAATGAAACAGACAATCAGTTTGTTAGATGGAGAATGCTGCAGCTCGCCTTGGTCGTGTTGGTTGTTTGGAAGGAAGCGAAGACGTGGAGTTTAAGCTAGGCAATCTGGTTGTCTCATTTTTTCCATGAGGAGTAGTTGTATTTAACACATTGGATGAGACATGAAGCCTCTTTGCTTCCTCAAGACCCAGCGCACTACAATGTCTCTATTTGGTCTCATACTATAAATATTAATCTTGATGGCCTGTGCTTCAACTACCTTAAGCATAGCAGTTAATAAGTAGCCACTAGTATAAACTATAAAATCATGGGTAGTGATCAAAATGTCCCTCTTTCTTTAATTTTCTCAATAAGCGCGATAAGCAAAAAGTAGTTGAAGATGTGCTTTAACTTATAAAGCTAAAAGTAAGTTCTCTAAGCGATAGCAGATCATTTTGATTCCATTTTTCAAGGATAAAACATTTTAATTCTGTAAAATAGGGGTGGTAAAGAAGCAAACAAGTTAATTTATTACGATGTGCATCTTGACAGTAGCACTAAAGCTTGAAGAGAAGAGATGTGAAGAGAGAAATACCAAGATCAATTCTCTTCGACAGATCAAATGAAGGAAATGTTGTTCAGAAACTAGTAGTTCAAAAGATCCTTGAGAACGAGTTGGGGTGCTATGCCGGTAATATATAGAGATGACTTGGTCAGAATTAACACGCAAAATGTAATTGGCATGTGAAGGACTGAAGGCATGAAAAGAACAATTTGTTGCTCATGCATAACTTATGCACAAATAACAGAACATGTCAAATATCAATCATTTCCTAGTTTTGTGTCTTCAGAACAGTGCAAAGTGCTATCATATCTTTATCATTAAGAACAGAAGACCTGAAAGATGGGAAACTCACACTCTTTGAACTTGGCATCTTGGCTGTTATTCATCCCAGTTGGAAGTTGGGAAATGCAACTGTGCAAGTCATGCCTTCTCCATTGTTCCGCATTTTATGCATGTACCGGTACACTTTGCCTGGAGAAACAAATTGTACAATTACTTAAATTATTGGACAATTTAAAAGGTGGTCATTATCCTGCATTTGCGGAGAGTTAATCATATTAGCACAAACAATGGCAAGCATGTCTGTGCTTCTACTTCATACATTTTTTTTCGAGAAACGTACTTCATACATTTAAGTTCATTGCTAGCTAGTTGTCACATTTCTGGAAGCCCTTGTTATTTTCCATATAGTACTTGTATTAGGTGGATACCGTCTTACCTTCCAAATTAAGTGAATCTAGGAATTGGATGATACATTTGATGGAACATAATACATTTATGTCTGTCTGAATTTCTTGTGCAGAAGTGAATATCACTGATCATGCAGCCTCTCTTAAAATCATCTACATGACAAGACGGATGATCTATCATGGTTAATTGGTAACAACATTGTTATAATGTTATCCTATCCTTTTTCCATCCTTAGACTTCTCAGGAGCAAAGATACAGGTAGCAACAGCAATGCTGTTCCACCTCCATGCTTTGAGTGGCTTTTATCTGTGAGAAGTCTGAGATCTTTTGACAGAACCACGGTTGGAACTAGTTCGTGCTCAGTCTTGTGATAGATTGCCTGTCAATTCTAGCCTAGTTATTGATTCAGTGATGGCGATTAAAGCAGATTACACTATAATCTGCTTGCATGATTATTTTCCCTTCCTTGATACTAACCGTGCTAAATAACCTGAAAACTAACTAGGTAGGACATGAATTCTAGAAAATGATATGATAGGGGATACAAAGAATTTATGTTCCACACCATGCTTAAGTGCTAGGCTATGGCTGTGTGGAATTCTGTGAGTGAAGCACATCAGTATATGTAAATCTTTTGCAATAATTCTGATATTTTTTTCCTGAGTTGTCTTGTAGTGACGAATCAAATGAAGAACCGGAGCCGACAATCTTCTCTGAACAGAGCAGGATAGTGAGATTGATGCCAACCTTGTGCCAAGTTGGAAGCCTTGGTTGCCACCTGCAAGTTGTGGTTGAATTAATCGCCTCTGCTATTCATTTTGTTCTGACAGATGTCTATCCACTGCTGTTATAACCTCCATACTTAACCATGCAAGAATTACCTTTTTAAGGTTTTTTTTACCTTGTATACTGGCCTTCCCCTGTTTGAATCAGAGTGAAGTACATGGCAATGGATGATCTCAAGCAAGACACTTCAAGTGCTATGCCAAGTCATCAACATAAATTTTTGTGAGCTCCCTCCAGCTCCAAGGTGGACTATCAGTATGAATGATGGATTTGTGAGTCGCTGAAAACCAACAGAATTTTTGTGAGCTCCTGAAGCTGTAAAGATTTTGTGATGGAAGGAAGTCTTTACCTACGAGGCTACAGGTAAATCCGTTAGGCGGAGTTTTCGTCACTTGTTTCGAATCCGACGCTTGAAAGGTCTGTAATGGTGTTTCGGTAGGTCTGTAATGATTCTGGATGATGTAATATTTTACTTCTGAAGGAAAACATTTTCTTCTTTCTGTAACTGAGGCATGCCAATGCTTCAATGCATGTGCAGCTAGGCACGAATTTGTCATTGGCGTCGCACTAGGACAGGGCGTGTTGGTGGCGCATGCCAGAGTTCTCGCCGCGACGATCTGCAGGCTGCCTGGCACTCGGTTTGATATGAGCTGCGCATAAATGTTTTCTAGCGAGTCTCCATTTTGACATTCTTTTATCGGTAGTGCCACAAGGCACCTTTGTTTTTTTTTTTTGAGAAAAACAAGGCACCTTTGCTGTCATATAATTCACCATGCAGGCCCAAGACCGACTATCTCAATGCCTTGGGTTCTACTATACAGTAGGCCTACTCGGCGTTTAGACCATGCACTATGGGTTCGGTTCAAAGGAAAAATGGCAGGCTGTGGAACCGCTCTTGAATCGCTGCTATGTGTGCATGGCTTTGTAATCATTGCATGCATGTCTACTCAAAGCAATCTCAGAGATTTTTTTTTAATAATATATTTTTAATTACAAATTTTGGACAGTAGCACGCGCAGAAGCGAAATTTGAAAAGTAGCGCGCCGTCGGTCACTTTCAGCCTTCGCCGCGCCGAAAGCTGCATGGGCCGCAGCAACGGTGTCAGGCCAGGCTCATGGCAGAACGAAAAATAAACAAATTCGGATCTGCACACATACAGAGATCCATCCATGAACAAAAATTATATATACATGAACTGATTCATCGATCCATGAACAAACTCGGATCTGTACACGTACAGAGATCTGTATACATCTATCCATGAACAAATTGGATCTGTATACATGAACTGGATCTACGGTTTCGGCCCGCTCGGGACCGACGGCGCGCTACTTTTCGAATTTCGCCTCTGCGCGTGCTACTGTCCGAATTTGTAATTAAAAAGATATTATTAAAAAAAAAAACTCAAGCAATCTCTCTCTTATGTTTAGTCCATGCCATGTGGGCCAAACCTCCCTACACCATGCATGCATGCATACTTTGCGGGTTTAGAAACGAACCAACAACATGGTTCGCTTTTGTACTCTCTAAAAAAAAACATGGTTCGCTTTTTCTTGTCAGACCAATGAACCGATGCCCCACTATATATTGAACCGAATCAATCTGCTGCATGGTTCGCTTTTCTACCACATAGTGCATGGTCTTAGATTCTACACATTCAGAGAGAAGTAGCAGCACCGGATTGAACTGGATGATCATCCACCCCCTAAACAAAAAGTAAATAAAAATGGATGATCATCCTGGAAGTACTGTAATATTTCTTCATCTCACAGGATTTGTAAACCGAACATCTTGAGAGAACATGCCTATGGTAAGATGGCTAGATTATATCCCCATCCCATCAGAGTTCAAACCTTAGGTTTGACACTGCTGTTTCTCAGTTAGACGGAATATTCTTCAGTCGGAGGCGACGTTCCCGTCGACAGCGAGGCGCATGTGGTGAATTCGTCAATATCATGACCTGACCCGTCGACTCAGTCTGTCAGAGGTGCTCATATGAGTAGGGTGTGCGTGCGTGCGTTCATAGGGATGAGTGTGCACGTGTATTTGAGCGTCAACATTTGTACTATGTTTCGCAAAAAAAACGTCTTAACGGAGTTGACTAGGGTAGAATCGGTTGATGACCAA
Source organism: Poa pratensis (assembly GCA_947311845.1). Taxonomy (NCBI): domain Eukaryota; kingdom Viridiplantae; phylum Streptophyta; class Magnoliopsida; order Poales; family Poaceae; genus Poa; species Poa pratensis. Next base: position 24,629,204 of record CAMZMU010000119.1, on the reverse strand, counting down.
AATTAACTTGGTCATTTTTTTGGTAAACCTTGAACTAAACTATTTTTAGTAAATCCTTTTTTTAGAAAAATATTAGTGCCTACTAAGTCTAAATTTAGCCTTTTTATTGCCTCTTTTTTTAGATGCCTTTTTAATTGTAAATTCAGCTAGTCAGATTTCGGTGAGGTAAACTTGGGCTGAAACTGGACACGCCCCTTCTTCCCACGCGGAAAGGCCCATAAAGCCCAGCACCAACCCTAAAACGTGGCCACAACGGCTCTTCTCTCTTCCTGGGCAACTAGCCGTTGAGAGCTTGCCGCCGCCGTCTCGTCCCCTTCGTCTTTCGATCCATCCCTCCAGCCTACAAATACATCTCACAGTCAAATCCCTGGAGCTCACGAGTCACCGAGCAATCTGTGCCTCTCTCTCCCCCCCTTCCCCTCGCGTGCTCGCCGCCTCTGCTCTCGAAAGATCCCCGTCTCTGCTCGCTAATCCGCTCGTTTAATCACCTCATCTTGTTCGCCTGTTAATTTTTGTCCGATCGATCTGTTAATCCGCGTTTACTTCTGCTGCTATTGCTGTGTTCGTTTGTTTCTCTGTTTCTTCTAACAATGGATGCAGGATCTCACTCGATCTCTTCCGAGAAGAACCACGCCGCCCTGCAGCGGCCGCCGCTCCAGGAGGCCGGCTCCCGCCCCTACATGCCACCGCTGAGCACCAACTCACGCAACCCGTCGGCCAAGTGCTACGTAAGTTCTTTGCTCCGAAATCCTGCAGATGCGTTTGTGCTCATACGCTGTTCGATGGATTGCCTGACAGGGTGTTTTTTTTCTTCCTTCTGTGCGTGCAGGGAGACAGGTTCATCCCGGACCGGTCAGCGATGGACATGGACATGGCGCACTACCTGCTCACGGAGACCAAGAAGGACAAGGAGAACGCGGCGGCCGTGGCGGCATCCCCGTCCAAGGAGGCCTACCGGAGGCTTCTCGCGGAGAAGCTGCTCAACAACCAGACGCGGATCCTCGCCTTCAGGAACAAGCCGCCGGAGCCCGAGAACGTCTTGGGTGCCGATACGGTTTCTTCTTACCAGGCCAAGCCGGCCAAGCAGAGGCGCTACATTCCCCAGGTATGGCCATACTTCTTACAGCTATGGATGTAGTAGCAATTGGTGCTGGTTACTGATGTGACTTAACATTGCAGTCTGCCGAGAGGACTCTGGATGCACCAGACCTCGTCGACGACTACTACCTCAACCTAATGGACTGGGGGAGCAGCAACGTGTTGTCCATTGCGCTGGGCGACACCATGTACTTGTGGGATGCTTCGAGTGGATCAACATCTGAGCTTGTGACAGTCGAGGAGGACAACGGTCCCATCACCAGCGTCAGCTGGGCTCCTGATGGCCGGCATCTTGCTATTGGGCTCAACTCGTCTGACATCCAGCTCTGGGACACCAGCTCCAACCGACTGGTTAGTACACTGTCCAGCACCCATAAATGTTATCTATGTCCTAATGAGCTTGATCAGATGCTGGCTTACAATGTTCTTACACTGTCCAGCACCCATACATGTTATTTATGTCCTTGCGAGCTTGATCAGATGCTGACTTAAAATGTTCTTACACTGTCCAGCACCCATACATGTTATTTATGTTCCTAACGAGCTTGATCAGATGCTGACTTACAATGGTCTTACACTGTCCAGCACCCATACATGTTATTTATCTCCTAATGAGCTTGATCAGATGCTGACTTAAAATGTTCTTACACTGTCCAGCACCCATACATGTTATTTATGTTCCTAACGAGCTTGATCAGATGCTGACTTACAGTGTTCTTACACTGTCCAGCACCCATAAATGTTATTTACGTATGTCCTAAGGAAGTAACGAGTTTGATCAGATGCTGACTTACATTGTTCTTTCTATGCAGCTGAGAACTCTGAAAGGTGTGCACGAGTCAAGGGTTGGCTCGCTGGCCTGGAACAACAACATCCTGACGACCGGCGGCATGGATGGTAGAATCGTGAACAATGACGTGAGGATCAGGGACCATGCCGTGCAGACGTACCAGGGACATAGCCAGGAGGTTTGTGGGCTCAAGTGGTCTGGGTCTGGGCAGCAGCTGGCGAGCGGGGGCAACGACAATCTTCTGCACATTTGGGATGTGTCCATGGCTTCTTCCATGCCATCTGCAGGCCGCAACCAGTGGCTGCACAGGCTCGAGGACCACACCGCCGCTGTGAAGGCGCTGGCATGGTGCCCATTCCAAAGCAACCTGCTGGCAACTGGCGGTGGTGGTAGCGATCGCTGCATCAAGTTCTGGAACACACACACCGGTGCATGCCTGAACTCTGTTGATACAGGATCACAGGTGTGCGCTCTTCTGTGGAACAAGAATGAGAGAGAGCTGCTGAGTTCACATGGATTCACACAGAACCAACTGACATTGTGGAAGTACCGTCGATGGTTAAGATGGCCGAACTCACTGGCCATACCTCCCGTGTTCTTTTCATGGCACAGGTGAATTCTTCTCGCCATTTCTTTTTAGCAGAAACTATGAACATGTTAATCTGTTCTTTGCTTGATTGTTTTCTCATGTTGTGAAACTGCAGAGCCCTGATGGTTGCACGGTAGCATCAGCTGCCGCAGATGAGACACTCCGGTTCTGGAACGTCTTTGGCACTCCTGAAGTAGCCAAACCTGCACCCAAGGCTTCCCATACTGGGATGTTCAACAGCTTCAACCATATCCGATAAGATGAACAATGAGAACAATCTCTTGACTGGATATGGTCCAATGGACAGCTCTGTTGTGTACATAGAATAGGCAAAATACCTGGGTGTATACTGCTGATGTACTGCCTCACTGTGGATAAGAAAATATACGGACGGAGCCGCCGCAATTCGGCTCCCGGGGATGTAGGCACATTGCTGAACCTCGTTAACAAATGCCCTGTGTCTTTGTTGGCTGTGATTGCTTTTACTTTATTTTGTTCCTTGTAAAATTCTAGAAATTTTACTTGTGACCTCCTAGTTTTATACTTCTGTAATTGATCTAGAAGATTTTGGAGAATAACACATGCTGCTGAGCAGACAGCGTGATTGAGCTCCACTGTTCATAAGCTTGGTGTGGCCTTGATCTTTCAAAGGTAAGGCCACAAATCAGCTTGCTATCCTGGAAACTCTGTAGTACACCAAAAGATGACGTGATTTGTTTCTTTTTGGGTAAACCTATACAAACATCTACGTACTTGATATTTGAATGTTTGTTCCAAATTAAATGACTTCTATTTGTTCACATGTGGATGTATCTATACATCAACATGTATAAATACATCCACATGTGAACAAATGGAAGTCATCTATTATGGAACGGAGGGAGTACGTTCTGGAGACGAGTTACAGTAAACCTCAGTGCTACACATTAAGCAATCCTCGTAAAGGATAAATATGGATAGTAAACATGTGGCCCCAAACGATTTGTTGATCCAGTCCTCTCTGTGGCATTGTCGATCAGATTAGCATATGAATGTTCTTCAACAAATCGTCAAAAATTCAGATATGTATGTATCCACAGTCGGCTCATGTTTCAACTTCAAAAAACCTGTATGTAAAGCACAAGCAAACTTGGTATCAATGTTTCTTATGTTCTGTCATACTGAAGAAAAATCCGACGACGAGTGACAGTAAATCAAAGGGCTAGCAATACTCGTGGCATATTCAGTTAAGCAACCTATTTGCGTCTACTGTCACATTTCGGCTTGTTATAATTTTTATCCTTTTTTTTATACTCCCGTCAGACGGAGAATATGAATATCGATAAACATGTGGCCTGAGAGTATTTATGAAAGTATTTTTTTAAGAAAACGTTATTACCATCTCTTTCCCCAAACATCCCCAAACGATTTATTTGATCCAGTCCTCTCCATGGCAATGCCGATTCAATTAGGATCCGAATGTTTTTCAAAAAATCGTTCGAAAATTCAGATATTCATCCGCAGCCATCTTTGTTTCAACTTCAATAAAAAAATACTCCATGCGACATAGATTTGGTGGACATGGGTGCAATTGCCCATTATGAATAGTAAAAAAAATACTACATACTTGAACAAAATGCAGCATAAATCATATGTGGAGAGAATGTATGCAGATATGTGCATGCCAAGTTTGAACCTACATTTCAAAACTATGTAACTTGTGTGAAAAAACAAAGTGTCCAAGGTATGCACAATGAACTTGATTTTGACGGTACAAAAAATGATAAAGTTCCATTTTCTTTTGTTGTGTAGGCCACATATAATTGTATTTTTCCTTGAAATTTTGCAAGACGATATGTAAGTGCGTGAGTTATTTAAAAAAATCTGAAACTTCAAATACGATTTTCGAAATGATTTGAAATTCAGTGCAAATGTTCAGCCATATCCACCGAGCTATTTCCGATACTCCATGTATGCACCTTCCGTAGTCCTTTTGCATCATCTTTCACGGGGAAATATCTATTTATCCCACCACCTACATGCTCCCATGCTCCCATTTTGAAAAATTTCAATTTTAGTTGTTCCAAAAAAATCTATAAAAAAATGTAAATGTTCACATGGAATGTGTCTATGGCTTCTAGAAATTTCAGATCCAAATTCGAAAAGTACAATGAGAAATAAAAAAGAACAACCATATGTGAATAGTGTCAGTTTTGCTTTGTTTGTCTTTTTGTGACACTATTCATGTTATATTTCTCTTTTTTTGTTTCTCCATGTTCTTTTCGAATTTGGATCTGAAATTTTTGGAGGTTATAGACATATAACGTGTGAGCATTCACACTTTTTTTTAGAATTTTTTGAAACAGAGAAAATTGTTTTTTCTAAAATGGGAGCATGGGAGCATGGAAATGGTTGGGATCACTAGATTTTTCCAAAATATCTAGTGATTTCACCACCTACATGCTCCCATGCTCCCATTTTGAAAAATTTCAATTGGGATCACTAGATATTCTCCCTTCACATATCAAAGATGCTCCACGAGCAATGTAGAACTAGTAGAAACTAGAGAGCAGCAGAGAACAGGGCTGCGAAGACCCACGACACAAGGAACAGAGTTTCCACCAACGCTGCTTTGTCGCCCTCCCCGGGCAGCCCGGCTCGTCCAGCCGACGCCAGGCTCGCCGGTTCGCCACCACCGCACCAGCAGGAGACCGGTGAACCAAGCGGTGGTAGTAAACGAAGAGTGGAGAGCACGAGAGATTCCGTGTCCCCCTTCATCCGGTTCCCACGGCGGCCACACAGCTCAGCTTCTGACTTCTTGCTCCACCGCCACCCAACAACCAGACCCCGATCGCCTCTCTCGGATCCCCCTCTCTTCCTCCTCGGCTCTGGACACGGCCAGCGGCATGTGTCCCTTTTAATAAGCCGCACCAAACCACCGCATATCTTCATGTGGACTGGGTTGGCCTTGTCTTGTCCTTCCTTGGCCCTTGGCGATGGCGACGACTCTGCCGGCCGGCAGGAAGAAGATTGATTCGGGTGAACGAGATAATATTTGGCGTTTGTTCGTGATTGGTGCAGTCTCAACGAGAGCTAACATGGGACGATGCTTTATGTTGCTGCTAGCCTGCCGATGGTCTACACTATAGAGCACCGAAAATCTGGCTGCTGATTCTGTTGTTCCATATAGAGCTGCGCATATATCCCTGCTGTATTTGTGTATTGCAGGGAATATAGGGAAAGTACGTGCTTAGCGACGAGGGTGCTATTACAAGCTCGTTCGATGGGGACAGATGACGACTGTTGGCTGGCCTGCCTTTGAGCACCCGATTCTAGTTCCAAAACTGAAACCTAAGTATGCGATTCTCCAGAGAAGTTTACTCAAAAGGAGCATAAAGCGGGAATCGGAACAAAGACAAAACGAGACGTCGGCTCCTCAAATCCATATGCTCCACAGCTCCAGGCTCAAGAGAGAATCTTATACTCACCTAAATGCTGCCTGGAACGGCGTTTTATACCGTTATCTTCTGCCGGCCCTGTCCGAATTTATGCTAGTCGTAAAAGTTTTACTTACACCTGACTCCTAAGAACATCTCTAGCGAAGCCTCTAAACAGGCAGGGTATATATACAGTTTCTTGGGTTCAAGGAAAAAGGAGATAAAGTAGGAACCTTAACCCAACCTCAAAAAAGGGACTATAAATCCTCTCTCCCATGGCGGAACCAGGACTTTAACTATGTGTAGTCAATGCGAATTTGTGTAGTCAAATACACGTATTTGCATTTTTTACGCATAATTTATGTCTAGATTACATGATATTCAAAACCTTGCTCTTCTTGCAGCTGAGGCTTCCTCTCTCGAAGTAGAACCACACACGTGGACTTGCTTTGTGAGGCGTGTTCTAACGCTACATTGGTGTTCTTGGCCGGATTTTCAGTAGATTTGATACGGTTGTTCAAAACCTTCAAGATTATTGATGTGGATTTGAGTAATTCTATCTGAAGAGTCGTGGCGGAAAGCCATTACACAAAAAATACACATGGTGGCAAGCGATTTTAATGGATTGTAATGTTTTTTATTTAAGGGGCTAAAAATACCTTCAAGATTTTATTTTTGATTCAAGATTGAAATTGAGTACAACCCCTCACATGGGTGTCCGAAGTTTTAACAGGAACTAGACATGCCAGCGCCACGGCACAGTACTAACATGCGCATCCGGGGAAAATAACATAACTTCAGCCACTACTTTCAGTTCCAGAAAATCAGCGACTATTACATTAACCAGAATACCTTTCTTCAGCCCCCACTACAGCTCTAACAACATAAGATATCACTCTTCATGTTTGTTGGCCTTTCCTTCCAAGATAAGAGATCACTCTAATGTATTTTTATTATGTCAGAGCTATCTATGTATCTGTCATCACAAACTTTTTATCAATAAAAGCACACAGTTACTGTGTTATTGTAGGACCGAAAGTTTTCTCATATTCGTATCATACATAATTATAGACGCGTTTTAGTGTAATACTCACTCATTTTAGTCCGTATGTAGTCCATCTTATACTAACTAAAACATCTTATAATTAGAAACTGAAGGAGTACTCCGTATTAAAATATGTACATGTCTTATAAAAGTAAATGGAGGGACTATAATTTGGCGCACCCATGTCTCAGGCTGCAGGTGGGACTGCTTGTGGGCCCCCGCTTAATGCCCGCACAGTCCCGCACATGGTAAGTGGGCATTCCACGGCAGCCCACGAACCATACACGGGTACCCATGAATCCCACATACGCCCGCATATGAATCTGCAGTTGCTGGCTTGCTGCCCACATGTAAACAAAGTACAGATCGCCCAAGCAGCAAAACAACATGTCCCATCGCCTACAGCTACTGATTTCTCTCGCGTTGGAGGTCCGCATGAGAGAAGCTTGTCAAGTCACATGTTAGGGGCCGAGCATGATTCTTGTGCCGTTTCCGCTCCACCACCAGGTTCTTGCATGCTGCTGCTTTCCGCCGCCGTCATTGCCCGCCGTCTGTGCCCATCCGTGGCTTGCCACCATCAACATCGTCGGTTTGATCGACCAGCTGCATCTCGCCTCCCTGCGAGTCTGAGTCCGCCGCCCAACCCACGCCGCCGTGCAGCATATGGGTGGGATCGGAGTCAGATCTAGCGCCATCTGAAGTCGATCACAGCCAAACACGATCCCCTTTATCTCCTCCATCTCTTTCTCTCCTCACGATCCCCTTTCCGCTGCCTTCGTCGCAGGTCGACCCCGGCCGGCTCCGGCGAGTCCCCGCGCCGTCGACCACAGCCCCCGGCCCCTTCTCCTCCTCTCTACCTATTTCAATCCGCTGGAGAGATGTTTGGCCATGGGAGACTGGGGAGCTAGCCGGCGGCGCCCCATCTCCTCCTCGCCCTCTTTCTGATTCGATGTGGGGAAGGATAGTGGGCTCGGCATGGGCAACGTGCCTAGTCCCACGAATACCACATAATTTTGATTCTTACCCGTGGGTCTCCACGTATGATATTATGTGGGCCTGGGAAGTGAGCGCCGTGGGTAGCCCACTCCCACCTGCACCCTGACCCACGTCTACACTCCACAGTCTGTTGTGTCACATACCAACGCTGGGTAGTTCATACGCTCACGTACGTCATCTCTGCGGTGTTGAGGCCAGACGGAACGGCGTGAAAAGAACAAGGGCAAAAGCAAAAACGAGTGTGGGGCATTGCAAAGTCGTTTTGTCGCCCGGGCTACATGTAGTCCTTTTTTTTGAAAATTTAAAATCTGCAAATTTAAGTTGTAAAAAATTCTGAAAAAATCCTAAACGTAGATAATGATGATGCATGCCTGTGTGCAAAAAAGAAATGCGAAACATTCGGTTTCATCCTGTGTAAAAAAGACAAATTTCTAGATCTGGGTGGTGATTCAAATCCTCTCAAAATTGTCAGAATTTTGTCATTTTCGTGTAGGGCGCAATATAAACTATTTCCCGTTGAAACTTTTGAAAATCATAGATCAAGTCGTTGTCAATATCCAGTATTTTTTCCGGATTTTTTGGAAACTTAAAATGGCGACAAAAAAATATCGGGCTAGGTGTAGGTCGGGTGACAAATCGCGGCTCTCCAGCGTCCGATAAAAAACGAGTGTGGGGGCGGCGGTCGCAACCAAGTTGGCGCGAATATTCGCTGCGTGGGAGTGGGGCCAGGGCGACATCATCGCCAACATATCTCCCCGCGTCTCCCTCGCCACCGCGCTTCCACCGCCTTTCTTTCACCCTCCGCCCTCGCCGCCGGAATATTCCATCGAGGCTGGGCGCAGCTCATCGACGAGATATCGATCAAAACCATAACCGGGAACTCAAATTTACCAATTCCATGGACTTTGTGCTAGCTACTGACAAGCTGTTTCCTCGAGCGAGGCCAAAGGAGAGCAAAACAAGGAAGATCGCCGAGAGCTCACCTGGCGGGGATATGCGGTTCGATTCATTCACCGTTCTTGGTCTCGGCGGTAACTGATGGAACGACGTGCGTTGTCGTGATCATTGACCGGTGAGGTTGACACCTAATCACCAGTGAGTGCGAGCACTTTTCTTTAGGCAAATCTAATGATCATCTTTAACTAAAAAAAGAGGGCGACAGTAATGATCAGAACAGACAGACAGGCAGCTTCTCTCGCGCGCCTAGGAGTAGAGTACCGCCGGAACGCGCGCGGCGGCAGCGGCCGGCACACATGGCCCAACCGTTCATGTCGGGCGCGCCCTTCCCGAAGCCGATCGGACGGACGGCCGTACCGCCGGCCGGCGCCCGTCCACGCGGCGCGGCCCGGTTGGTTCTGTCGGTCGTCTTGTTTGCTCCCGGCTGGGTTCTGTTTTGTTTTGCCTCCCGGCGGAAGGCTCCCCGAGATTCGCGCGCACACACATGATCGATATGCGATGCGATGCCCACCCCGGCCTCGCTCGATCGGTTCCTCTTCTCCCTCCCGCCTGGCGGCTCGGCGCCCATCTCTCTCTTTTTCTTCTCTCGCACCACCTGTCTACATAGCGCCGCACCTCCGCTCGACTCCGCGTCCCTATCTCCGCCCACGACCAGCTCTAGCAGCCATATATCAGCACGCATTCCATCACGAATCCTCCTCGGGCTTCGCCGAAATCCTACGCTAACTTCCCACGGCACCAGATTCGCACCACCCCCACCGGACGACAGTGCCTGCGACCCCTGGCTGCGGCACCTACACACGTACTACACCGCCGCCCTCCCTCTGCTACGTCGTTTAGCTCGATCGAAGAAGCTAGCTAGGTAGCCGGGAAAGGTGAAGACCGGCCGGCGAGGTGTGAGGTCGATCGAAGAGAGAATTCAGTGGAGATCATGATGTTCGAGGGGATGGAGCGGTCGGGGTACGGCGTGGGCGCCGGGGTGGTGCTGTCGCGGGACCCCAAGCCCCGCCTGCGGTGGACGCCCGACCTGCACGAGCGCTTCGTCGAGGCCGTCACAAAGCTCGGAGGGCCCGACAGTAAGTACCGCCTTGCTCTCCTGCTTCAGTTCTGCCTCCTCTACTGTACGCATGAAGCATGTGCACAAATTAACGCAGCCTCGCTAGCTACGCCCAGATCATGTGCTCATGTAAGGTACCTGCAGTTTGTCCACCCCACCAGCTGTAAATTAGGGTCAAATGGACCGGGCATGTGCGCCGTGCGCGCGCAAGAAATCGGGGTTTCAGTTCTATCTTGCACATTTTTAGCATCAGAGTGATCCATGTATTTCGATCATGATTATCAGTTCATCAGTCTATTCTGCCATCTCTGTCTGCTTCGATATATGTTGAGTTCTGAGATCCATGTATGTGCAACCAGCCGTAGTTGTTACCAAGAATGACTCTTTGATTTGACTTGGTTTTCCACTTGATTCTGCTGTCGACAGAGGCGACTCCCAAGTCGGTGCTGAGACTGATGGGCATGAAAGGGCTCACCTTGTACCACCTAAAGAGTCATCTTCAGGTTTCAGCTTAAATCCATCCTTGCAAATTATTTCATACATATAATGTTTTCTTTGTCTTCAGCCAATACCAATTTCCTAATTCTCGATCATACCAAACCTTCAGAAATACAGGATGGGAAAGCAGAGCAAGAAAGATATAGGCTTCGAGACCAACAGAGGAGGTATGCATATAACTGGCAAATACTAGCAAACAAGAGTGAACATGATATATTTATAAGAAACTAAATGTTGTGTTTTTTTACGTTTATGCACTTATACATTTCTCTCGTTTTCCTTTTGTTCTGTTTTTAAATTTCGTGGTTTTGATTGCTGTTTCTACAGCGTTCGCTGCACACGGCATCAGTTTTTCCTCTGCGGTGCCTCCAAACGTCCCGTCTGCTGGAAACAACAATATGGGGTGAGTGGTGTAGCTTTTCACAATAGTGCATCGGACCATGCCTAATTTGTAACTTAACCATGATGACCAGGAAGAGGCGTACGAAGAACCTACACCGTTTAGTTGGCAGGGTACAACATAGGATTCTATTTGAAGATTAATTATACTATCAGTCATTTGAATATAATCTTACATAGTAAAATAGATCTCTAGTTTATACTACATAAAAATATACATTTACTTGATTGTGATGGACTGTCAATGATTTGGAAGGTGACAGGGACATTAATCTGTTGTCTGTTAAGGGTGTATGTATGTCTGCAGATCAGGTGTTAATTAATATGTTTCTAATTATATTGATACCACGCCGTCACATCACAACTTAAAAGCAGACGAGTTAAACAAGATGATGGATTAGTTGTAGTATTTATGGACCAATCTGTGTGTACTGAATCGTTTTATGTAATCGCTCAACCGGAGCAACTAACATATGATATGGCACCGTCTGATTAGATTCAATGTTCAAATCTTGGTAGGTTGCATGTCACCCAACTGTTATCTGAAGCGGTGCCCCTAAATACTTTTTTATATGATTTATGACCATTATTCACATCGACTTCCATGATCATTTTTGTTGGTTTGTCTTAACATTTCTTTGACATTATTATTTTTTGGATGAAACAGAGAAACGCCACTCGCGGATGCACTAAGGTATCAAATCGAAGTACAAAGGAAGCTGCACGAACAGCTTGAGGTAAATGTTTCCAGAGCATCATCAACATGAGCCCCATTTTTCCAATCCTTTGCCTCCAACAGCACATTTTTCTGAACCCTTCAGTTTTCTCCTACATTTGCAGGTTCAGAAGAAGCTGCAAATGCGGATCGAGGCCCAAGGGAAATACCTGCAAACAATACTAGAGAAAGCCCAAAAAAACCTCTCTTATGATGGGAGTGGAGCTACAAACCTAGAAACAACGAGATCACAGCTCACAGACTTCAACCTAGCTCTCTCGGGATTCATGAACGACGCGACGCAAGCGTGCGGACAGAACAACGGAGATTTGGCAAAAGCCATATCTGATGACAACCTTAGAACAGGCAATCTAGGCTTTCAGCTCTACCATGGAGTTCAGGACGTGGATGATGTGAAATGCACCCCAGACGAGGACCAGCTCCTTCTTGATTTAAACATCAAAGGAGGATATGATCATCGCCTGCCTTCCCACGGCATGCGGCGCGGCGATGCGGATCTTATGATCGGCCAGCACAGAAGGTAAATACTAGTTCAGTAGAAGGGCGACAGTAGTTTAATTTGAGAGTTTCCCCGTGCCCTATGAGAGATTCTTTTGGCAATCCTGAGGATGCTTGTTCACGGTGTTGATCCATTCCAGCGTGTTCTAATGTAAAATTGTAAAATTTGTGGAAAGATCGAGGCTTCGAATAAATGTAGCTAATCGTGAGTGAGATCTGATTACACTGTGCACGTACCTAAAGTCTAATCGACTAGAGTCTAGAGCATAGCATTATGTATAAAACGATATCATGTTTCTAATATCATGTCGAGAAAGAAGATCACATTGTTGTGGTGATATAGAAATCAATGTGTTTCCTAGTAACTATTCCCTCCGTCCCTATTTAGTTGGCGCACGTGTTTTTTCAAGGTCTAAATCTGATCATCAGTTTGATCAACGAAACTGAACCATATGTCACGAAATTGCTACCACTGAATTCGTATTCGAATAAATTTTCAGATGGTCTACTTTTTACAAGTGCACATGTATTATTGGTCAAAATTAAAACACGCCAAACTAAGGCGCCATACGCATTGGGACGGAGGGAGTAATAACATGTGCACAAGCCCGAGGATGATCCTTCATTGTAAAAAAAACGAGATTTCAAAACCACAAGAGGATAGAATAGAAAACACATAAATATGATAGGAATACATGTGCAAAGGAGGGAACTGAAAAACACATGAATTTTGTAAACTTGGGTGTTTGGTTCACATGAATAGAAAAAAATATAGTAATCATGATAATTAGGATCCAACACTCTCCTCAAGATGGGTTGGCGGAAGACGACGGCGGCGACTTCTGGAGCGTGCACATATGGTGCGCGCTGAGGGTTTGTTGGACCGGTCTATGCTCCCAGATCACCGTTGGACGGTTTGGTGAGGCCTCCGAATTTAGATGATGTGCGTAGGTGTTGCGATAGTTGTCGCCACGAATGTTGCTTCAGGCTGATCGATCTATTTCTTTGTAAGGCTTTGATGAATAATATAATAATAAAAGCCTATGTGCAACATTTTGATGCAGAGGCCGAGGTTTCAACCTCCATTTCGTAAAAAGGAGTTGCAAGCCCATTCCGAGTAACAAAGCCCAACAACCACTGCAACACCTCTCGCTGACCTGCACAACTTTTTCCAACTATCATGACAAATCCATGCATGAACCACCTTCTCTAGCGCTTCGAGAAGACGTCGAAAGACCAGATCTGTCCTAAACAGGCGACCAAACTCGCTTCCCCTAGGGCTGGCCACCGGCCGCTATAGCACACTCCACGAGAGCGAGGAGGGCGGACTGTTCCCGCCGCATTTGGCTGGACGAACCACTGAATCGAGATCCAAGCGGCCACGACCACTGCAACGCCAGAGTCACCTCGTCAGGGACATTCGAGTTAGGGAGAGCGCGCGAGGAGGGCCCGAGTCTATCGAGAGGGGGGAGGCCGATGGGTGGTGGAGCGGCAACGACTGGTCTCACCCGAGCCACCCTAGAGAAGCGACTCAGGCGTGGGGTAGAATTTTAAATTTGACGTGTACCTTGTTCTTATTGATGTCGCACTCCACTGGAAGCCACAACCCTCCGACGAGACATGGCACCGCTCCTCCACGATGGTGCCCAACGGTGCCCCCATGAACCCGGCCTCCAACAATGCCATTTCTGGGGTGCGCAAAATAAGGACATGGTCTATCTCCGACCGGAGAAAGGGTTCACCAAGATGGTGCAACTCTCTAGGAACACCCCTTCCACTTGTCGCCACGGAATGGTGAGAGATAGATCATGAGGCATTGGACCTGGAGTTAGAGATTTGGGGACCCGGTTTAAAAATGAAAGGGATTTGGGGACCAATGCCATCTTGCAATATGATCCTGCCTAATTTATATGTAGGGGAGTTTTTTTATTTTTAGAAAAGACACTCTTAAGGTATCTTATATCTGATATTTATCAAGGAAAACAGCTGATATAAAAGATATAACTCGACGCAACACGGTCAGTACAAAATTTAAAAAAGTTTTACATGCGATTTTCTCCCCCAAAATAGATCCCTGATGATTTGCCTACTCAACATGCAGCTAGAATGTCATCGGCGGATTAGCATCAGTGTATGCTCAAGAGCTATGTGACCACTGGAGCGCACTTCTGAATTCTGTGACCAAAATGCACATTCGTGGCAAGTTGTGTGACCGCCGGTGCAACTACCTTAATAGCAGAGGAGTGGTAAAAAATTCACACCTTAAAAGTGCAGTCTGAATCCCAGACAGAACAATAATATATATATATGAGGAGCACCTACCTCCTTATTCTCCGGCGCGAGCGCTCGAGCGACGGCCGTGTGCCGCCCTCCACCACCTACCGCGCCTCCCACATCCTAGGCTCCAACTCCGGCCGAGCCTAGCGCCTCCCCGCCTCCTGGCCGCCGGCGGCTTCTAAAGCTCCTCCCGGCCGCCGGCGGGATCCCCGGCGCCTCCCCGCCTCCTCATTCCCCACGACCGAACCAACTCCTACTTCTTCCCCACGCCGCCCTGGAGCCCGTGCACTTCCTGGTCCGCGCGCCGCCTCCTGGATTCCGGCGACGACATGGTCTCCCGCTACCGCGACCTGGGCTCTCTCCCCGGTGGCCCGCGGCCGTGCTCCACCTTCGCCGCGCCCCCACTACCTCGCGCCTCCGGAGCCCCATCGGCAGCTCGCGGCCGCGGCCCGGTCCCCTCGTTGCGCGTTTGCTTTCCTCCTTGTTCGCGCTCTCTTTCGTGCTCGTGTGGATGGTGCGGGGCATCGGCCTTCCGGCGCCGGCCTGTCACAGCTGCAGCGCGGCCCGCCACCAGCAACCCCATCCTCCATCTAGTGCACGGAGCCCCCATCGTCCTCCGCCGGAACGTCGTCGATCCGGTCCAGCGCCCGCCGCCACGAGGTTACAGCGGCCGCGTAGCACTGGTCTGCTGCACCGCTGCGGTTGTACTTCCTCACCACAGCGCCTGTACTTCGTCCGGCGTTTCCCTTCCTTTTTTTCGGCTTGTTTTGTTTCTGCTGATACGCCCCTGCTGCTTGTTGATCGACGGGCATCTGCTGCTAGAGAGAGGTCGACGAAATTGTGGCAGGGTGTTCTGCAGCGCCAGGAAAGGGATGTCGGTAGTACTGATGATCTATCTGCAGCAGTACGTATACTTGGATGTCGTCTGTACAAAAATTGCAGCGGCGCCGGCCTGGTCTCCTTGCTCCGCCCGCCGTCGGCTGGGTCTCCTGTGCGCCTGCCGCCGCCAGCCTTGGTCATGCGCACCGTCCTCGAGTTCCCATCCTCGAGCGCCAGTCCGGCCGCGAGTTCCCGTCTTCTAGCGCTGCCCAGTCCGGCAGCGACTCTTTCATGTCAGTTCAGATTAAGAAAAAGAAATAACAGCTAGGCCCTGCACTTGTTTACTAGCAGCTAGTACTGGCATTTGCAGTTCCAATCGAAAAAAGAGAAGCTCAGCAGTTCAATTGTTTATTACCAGGAAGTAAATTTGTATCGCTTGGGCAGGGCATTGGGCACTGGGCACACATTTGTTAATTGCATTTAAAAAAAGTACCCAATTATTTGAAGCGGATGTTGATTCAGTGAGGTATTTTTTGTAGTGGAATGCATTCAGAGTGTGTGCACTACAGTTGTTTACTCATGGGAAGTAGTCATTCATCTGTGCATTTTCCATGTCAGGCTTCCCGGAGCCGGTCCAAATGCCACCGATGCGCCATGATTGTCAATCTGCCTTCTATAAAAAAAAATTGTGTTTATACTAAAAGACAAGAGGGAAGTATATGATAGGTTACAATGGCAGTACAGGTTGAACAAGGGGGAAGTACAGGTCGATGGCTCCTCAGCCTCGATAAAACCGGTATTTTTAATAGATGCGTCTTTTCAGTCTGACCATTTTGAGTGGTCATATATCTGAACGGACACTTATGAGAAACTTATCACTGAATTACTAAACACTAATTACGAAAACTACTTGGGCAGTACAATCGAATCAACAGAAAAGTTCAGGTATGTGTCGAGAGAAGTTCAAATACGTTTCTAGGGAAGTCCAGGTATTTTGTTTGGGAATTTCACATACCACCGGGAGGTTTAGTGAAACCGTAAAATATCCCGCCTAGAAGTACACATAAGTAATTTGAGAAGTACATAACTCACTTCTGAGAAGTACAAGTGATGTATAAACATTAATAACAGTTCGTGTCTAGTTGACACGAACTGTCAGTTTCGCTCTCTTTCCTCGGTGTTGTTAGTGGTCTCGCTCTGCTACTGCTCTAATCTCTCTAACACGCTACATTACTCGTTGATTTCTTGTTACATTGCTTGTTGATTTTTTTGTACTGCTCGAGACTAAAGATTTGTACTGCTGGAGATTAAAACCTGTACTGTTGTATCTAACAGGAGTTGGTTTCAGTTTGTACGCATGAATTTCAACATCTGATTTCCCCATTTAATTTTGTAACTGTGGTGTAGAGTGTGCACTGTCTTTTTTCTTCTAGGTAGTATAATCATTTGTAGGCAGTGAAGATCGGTGCAAACATGTAAGTACATTGTTTCTTATTCGAGAAGTACAAGTCCAATGGGGGCTTTGTGGTGACGTGAAAAAATATGCAACAGTGAGGCAGGAAAGAGCTGGGGCGTGGAGCACTTTGCAAAGCCGCTGACATCCCTGTTAGCATCGAGTTTTGCTTAAAAAATTGGTTGTGTTGGGCAGTACAAAGGCACCAAGAAAAAAGTGCAAGTAAAAAGAAAAAAGTATGCAGGTGCAGACGCACCACTAAAAGCAATACGGATAATATGTGCAAGCTTCCAAGTCAGTGTGCAAGCTGACGAAGAAAATACATGTGAAAATGCAAATTTGCTAATTGAAGCAGTACCAAAACAAAGATGTGCGCAATACACTACGAGGAGTACATATATTTTATCTGGCTGTAGAAATGATGCGCCAATGTTTGTTTGGATATTTAACAAAGTACAGTTAGTGAGGCAGTACATACGTATTCTAAGAGGAAGTGCAAGTACGAATAAAAGAATGTATAGAACTGCAAAAGTATGGTCGAACCAGTGCACAATACATAAATTGTAGACTGGTTTTCTGCCGCAGCCCCTCCACTTGTTCTATGTCTGAAGTGCTAAAATTTACCATCGGGGCTCATCATCCAGGCAGTATACTATTTCTAAGTCTGAAATTCACCCGTTTAGCACCAGATGTATATGTATGAATTTAGATGGTATTTTCTGCGATTCCCCCATCTTCCTTGTGTCTCGGCCGGCCTGCATGCTGCTATTGCATCCTAAGTTGTTGGCGCGAAATTTCTCAATTCTACAAAATAATTAGATTTAAATCTCTCCTATGTAAGATATATAAGTTGGGTTTACTAGTTATTACACCCTCACCCCCAACCATAAGTCACAATGAATACACATTACAGGATTATGTTGATCCAATGGCTTGGCTTCGTCGCCCGTCGCCGCTTCCGCGGCGTACGGGCGGACTCAGCCTCGGTGGCGTTAGGGTTTGGAGGTTTCATCGCCCGTCAACGCGGTAAGACTCCAAACCCTAACGCCATCGCTAACGCACCATGAGTTAGACATTTCTCCCATTAATTGGTGAAAAATAAAACATGTGAATTAGTTACCTTCACATATGGGCGATGCACAAAACCAACATGAGTCACAAAAAAATAATCACAAGTTAGACTCACAAAACAAAGGGCAGTACAGTGTTGCCAACGTAGACAGTACAAACTTTAAGCACATGAAGTACATGTACATGACATAATATTATATTTAAAATAATAATAAATAGAACTTCTTGTTATTACCTTCACATCGATGACGACTCAGCCGGGCCCGTTATATTGTTCTAGAAAAACAAAACGACGACACAAAACAAGGCAGTACAGGGTTGAAACAATCGGCAGTACAAGCGAATCAACAGAGAAGTTCATGTATGTTTCTAAAAAAGTACAACTATTTTGTTTGTGAATTTCACATCCCACCGGAAAGTTTAACGAAACGGTAAATATAAAGCCTAGAAGTACACATCGATAACCCGGGAAGTACAGAACTCACTTTCGATAAGTACAAGTGTGGTATGAACAAGGTTTGACCGAACTTTGACCGCAAAAAAACCCACTTAGAAATTGTTTTTTAAGATTTTCGTTACCGGTTCTGCCGGTAAATTTAATAGATGTGTCTTTTCAGTCCGAATAATTTGAGTGGTCATAGAGCTGAAACAGACACCGTATCAGAAAGTTATCATTATTGTAGTGAACACTGATCACAAAAACTATCATCGGCAGTACAAATGAATCAATCGAGAAGTACAGGTATGTGCCGAGAGAAGTTCACGTACTCTGTTTTTTCGGAGCGAAAATATATCATAATAATCTTGTCGATTTGTGCCTCAAATGTCAGTAGTAAAGACTTCATATGGTGTAATATGAGTCTAAGTATAATAAGTATTATATTTCATGACGAATTAAAGTGCTAAACTCATAAATTTGATCTGGCCACTCCCGTGAAACACCGGTATTGTAATGTTAGAAATTTTAAAATTACTTTTAAAGTGTAAGGAATTTGAAAAATCGGTCAACATGAAAAAGTTGCATATCGTCAGTATCTTTCCAACGACATATCATTTGCATCATTCCGACAAGCGGTTGAGAAACACCGGACAAAATACTGTCCGCCCGTATAGGACACTTACAGATTAGTGTATTTTTGAAATTACTTTCAGTCGGTTCAGAATTTGGAAAAACCGTAAAAGCGTAAAAGTTGCGGAATTTTAATAGCTTTCCAACGACATAGAGAAACGTCGGACAAAATACTATCTGCCCGTGTAGGACACGTTCCAGATTAGTGTATTTTAGAAATTACTTTTAATCGGTTTAGAATTTGAAAAAACCGTAAAAGCATAAAAGTTGCGGAATTTCAATAGCTTTCCAAAGGCATATTATTTGCATCATTCCGATAAGTGGTTGAGACAATATTTGATAAATACGTTCGCTGTGCTATTTTCAGATTTGAATAGTTCGAAAATTAATCTTAAACCGTAACTAATTTGAAAAATTCAGGAGATGATAAGATGCGGAATTTCATTAGCTTTTCAACGGTATATTATATGCTAAATTCTGACAAACGGTTAGAAAACTACGTTAAAAATATGGAACTTGTACTTCTCGATCACATGAGCAATACATGTAGAACAGAAGGGCAGTACAACTTCAGTTGTAGATCCTTAATCTACAACCGGTTGTAGAATAGCTGGCACCTATACTAGCAAATATGCCCGTGCGTTGTAACGGAAAAAAAAAATTACACATCCTAACCCAATAAACATGGTTCAAGACAACCCTCCTAGCTCAACGTCACCTATTTAAACACTGCACCCCACCCATGTCGCCCCTTACCATCCTTATCGGCATCGATGATGTTGTTCTTGGTGCGCACCCGATGAAAATGGCAATGCGTGCGAACATGGTTAATCCTAAGGCGATGAAGTTGACCACCGCACAACACACCTGTCATTGAACCGCGCCAATGATGGAATGTTTGAGACGTAAAAATTAATCTCATCGAGTTAGATGCGACTACAATTAATAAATCAATATCTATCTTCCATTTTAGCTCTCAGGAAATTTGCACTCAAATTGACAACTAAATAAAAACATATATGTCTGAATTAACATCAGGTGAAGCGAGCTATTTTTATGCACTTGATAAAATATCCATCATTTGCACTTGTATACTATCATTAGCGTAGTACCAGTTGGGACAAGTGACAAAAATTGTACCAAGTGCTCAACCAAGAGAACCACCAATCATTTGCTTATTAGGAAAGACAGCTTCTCCGCAAAAAGAAAAAGGAAATAGGAAAGGCAAGGCAGCTAGCTGAACGCTCGTGGGAGCTCTTTTTTCTGAGAGTGTAAAATGCATGAACGGTCACTGTACTCGTCGGAGAAGCTCGGTACGGTCACCGTACTCCTGGAATACGCCGCGGAGGTCACTCAACTTGTCTGAGAGGGTTTTGTACGGTCACTCATCACGTATTGGCGTGTGTATCGCTGATGTGGCAGCCGGAGGTCACTCAACTTTTTTGAGAGATTCATGAACGGTCACTGCACGGCTGGATCAATGTGGAGAAGTAAAGATGTGGGGGTCTAAACTGCAAAAAACGCATCATGGACAGGCATCGCTGTGTGTTGCGTCGCAAAGAACGGTTCCGCATGATCTGTTCGCCAGGCAGCGCCGCAACGCCATTAGCGGCACGGACAAAGCAGATAGGGAGGGAGAGAAGGAAAGAAAGGCAGGGGGCGAGGCGATCTCGGCGGTTGCCAATTTCCAAGGGGGAGGCGATCTCGGCGGCGCATCTGAGGCGACAATGGCGGCTCGGCGTCGTGAGGAAGGAGCTCCTTCCCCTGTGTACGGTATGGAGGATGAAAAGGCATGGCGCCCCCATGTGTGGTTTTGGTAATTAATGACAATCCCTATGGACTAATTGTTACATTGAGTTTTACTTGTAGTGTTTGTCCATAGACCATGCTTGAACTCCATATGTTGGATTCAAGGTTGATGCCATGAATATATTGATATAATGAAGTATTTGGCATCAAGATCATCGAGTTGAGCATATTGCAAGTATGTCTTGAAGAAAAGAATTATGTGCTCATTCATGGTTATCTTCAAGACATCATCTATTGAAAAGAGAAGAAAAGATACAAGGTTGATCAAGTATTGATCAACACACAAAGCTACAAGATATACCAAGTGGGATCATGTATCTCTTGGTATGGTAAGCAATTGTCCATATAGCTTTGTGAACTAACCCATGATATGTGTGTAGCATTTATGTGTGGTTAGGTATCTTTTCATGGGCTTGCATCAAATGAAGATTTCATATGGCCCATGATCGACGACGTTAAGTGGTGATCGTCATCAATGTTGAGAAGCGCAAGTTCAAGAGGAGCATCTCGAAGAAATCCTAAGCTTGAAGCTTGCCACCCATTTAGAGATAATGTTCATGTGAAGATGTGCCTAAGAGAGGCTCTCCCATAGTGGAGTATGGGGGAGCAATGTTTGGGTCTTCACCAAGCGAAGCACAATCAAGAAAGGTGGTCCACTTGAAGAGATCAAGATCGACGTCATCTAGCTCAAGTGGAATGCGCAAGGCAAAGGTATGATAGGGTTTCTATTTAACCGGTCTCATGGTACTAGTTGGGAGACCGGGTTATAGGATAGATACCGTACTATCAAGAGGGGCTCTCGATTGAGCTTTAGCGTATCAGTTGGAGAGAGCTCAAACCTTTGCATACTTGCCTTCATCATCTTTCTTGGTTCTTATTTGGTTTGTCTCCTTGTTGGGTTTTGGTGCTTGTTGTGATCTTCATGACAAGCCCAAGTTCTCCGAAAACGGATTTCATATGGAAAACTTGTTGCGTTTTCTGGTTGGAAATATTATCGGTCCACCTTCAAGATAGGGTCCACACCTTCCCATGTGTGGTATCCCCTCTATATTTGTGACCCTTAATATTTCCACTTTTTGTAGTAAAGCTCCTGTCGCTACCTTCCAACCTCGTTGGTTTCATCTCGTTTGGAGCTTCCTTGCAAAAGTTATTGCGGTTCTCTTTTTCTGGTTCTGCAGTTTCTTCTTAGGCCGGTAGTACCGACCCTCGCCCGGTACTACCGGGTGACCCCTTGCGGAACTACCGTGGGCAGTACCGGGCCCAGTACCGCATCTCCGGATGTCTCTCTGCCTCTCGAAGTTTTAACCCGGTAGTTGCCCCGGTAGTGGCGCGGTACTACCGGGAAGGGAGCACTACCGGGCCAGGTGGTCCGGTACTACCGTTGCGCGCCGAGTCAGGGAGCGCTGACTGGTCTTCGTTCTTCCTCTAGACAACACGGCTCGGTACTACCGGGATCGGCCCGGTACTACCGCTGCGGCCTTTTTCGTCTGCAACGGGCAGATTTTTGAGAGGACCTATTTAAGGGGGGTTTCTTCCCCAACGGTTCTCTCATCTCTTGAGCTAGCTTTTCCCCTCTCTCTCCTCCATTGTTGACCTTTGGAAAAGCTTGCCTTCCTCTCAATCCCTCCCATGATTCTTGCATATCTTTGAGGGAATTTGAGAGGAGAGCTAGATCTACATATTCATCCAATCCATTCCTCCTCTAAGTGAGGGGAACCTAGTAGATCGTGATCTTGAAGTTCCATTTGTTGGTTTCTTCCTTGTTCTTCCTCTCTTCTCCCCCCACAAGCATTAGTTGCTTTTGGTGGGATTTGGGAGTGAAGGATTTGACCACTTCTAGTGGTCTTGCCTTCTTGCATCAGTTGCATCGGTTTGAGTTCTCCACGGTGATACGTGGAAATCGAAGTTGAGAAGCTTGTTACTCTTGGGTACTTGGGGTGCCCTAGAGCTTGTCCTCTTGGGTACTTGGAGTGCCCTAGACGGTCCTTGTTGATCTCGGAGTTTTGGTGGCTCGCGGGATAGTTGGGAGCCTCCAATTAAGTTGTGGAGTCGCGCCCCAACCTTGTGATTCTTGTGGCTTTGGGAGCCACGGGAATTCGGTGAGAGCCTCCAATTAAGTTGTGGAGTGTGCCTCATCCTTGTACGGGTTCGGTGACCACCCTCAAGTGTCCCATAGTGGTTCGTGGCACTCCGCATTGGTGGAGGCACGAAGGAGATTACGGTGTGCCATTTGACGGCTATTCGGGGATCACTTTGTGACTCCGCACCGCTCCAACGGAGACGTAGCTTCCATTGGGAAGTGAACTTCGGGATAAATCATCGTCTCCAAGTGCCTCGGTATTTCTATACCCGAGCTTCTTACTTATGCTATTTACTTTGTGATAGCCATCGAGCTTGAAGTAATATATCTTTCTATCACATATTTGCTTATCTTGTTTAGCATAAGTTGTTGGTGCACATAGGTTAACCTAGCTTGTTTAGGTTTCGTGCTTGATAAATTAAACATTAGTTTTATTCCGCATTTATTCAAGCCTAAACCGCAAAGAATTTTAATCGCCTATTCACCCCCCCCCTCTAGGCGACATCCGTGTCCTTTCAGAGGCAGCCGTGCGCGTTTCTTGACTCACCGATCGACGAGGGAGACGGCACGCTGAGTTTTTTCCTCTGATTAGGGTTGTGATGCACTCCTAGTCGTGTTGTTGTTCGATTTAGGGGAGGTTCTGTACAAGCAATGCGTGCGATCGATGATTTTCAGTTTTATGTTGGTTTAGAGCAGGGTTTACTCACAGAGCTCGATTTTGATCTGGCAAAAGTTCTTTTGTTTCATGATATTACGGTTTAGTTAGCGTCCCTAGTGTTTAGGTGTCTGATTCACGGAGGTTGTGCTTGTTCTTGGAAGTTCATATTGTGGCTGAGTTCAGGGGAGGGTTTGGCTGTCAGTGTAGGCATTTTTTTCTGAATTTTTCAGTATCACTGAAAGAAAGCTCATGACTTATTGCATTTATTTTTGTTACATGTCATCGTAGCAGCTACTTCTCAGTGCAAATCAACCATGGAGGGTTTTTTGTGGGCTCTGGTAGAAGCAAGAAGTATGTCAGTGGACACTCAATTTGGTTTGATCATGTTGACAGTGTGACATGGTCACCACTGATCATTGAGAATCTTGTGGAGGAGATGGGCTATGAGATGGGTGGAAGAATAAAAGTTTATTTCTGCTTGCCTCACTTGGATGTTAGTACAAATGGACTGATAGAAATTACAGATGACGCACAAACTCAAGCAATGTTGCAGTTTTTAGGAAAAGGGCAGCATTTCTTCAAGCTGTATTTGGATCATGATGACATCTTCATGGGAAAAGGCTTGGGAGCAGCTAGCAGTTCAGTTGGTGTGTTTGCACACAAGGATTCATATTTGGTTCAGCAAGGAGAAGACCATGTCCCGCTGCAAGTGCAAGATTTGAATTCTGAAGCAAATGGGAGAAGACGGAAACAGAGTAATGAAGAAGATGTTGGTGCTGACAGTAGTGATCAAGATGATTCAGACTTTGATCCAAAGGAAATGGTTGATTCAGACTATGTAATAGATGCAGGTGACGATGATTTGTTTGAGGATAATGTTGACAATTCAGAGGATGAAGAAGTGAAGATTCCTAAGGGGCAAGGAATGGAGAAAGCGAAGGTTAGAGCATTAGAAGCAAAGCAAAAAATGAAGGAAATGCTGGAACAACCCAATTGGAAGGAATGCAAAGAAGACGAGGTTGAAGAGGAAGGGCTATGGGCACCTCATGATGAAAATTCAAGCACATTGCCTCCACCTAGATACAAAACATTCACAGAGGAAGACATGGTCAATCCTATTTTCCATGTTGGTCAGTGCTTTGAAACTCCGGAGATGTTGAAAAAAGCAATTAGAGCATGGAGTTGCATTCACAGACAGGACATCAAATTGCCCACAAATGATAAGAAGAGAATCAACGCCAAGTGCTCTGCTGGTTGTGAATGGAATTTGTGGGCTTCATATTCCAGCAGTACCAAGTGTTTCATGATCAAGACCTACAATCCTAATCACAGCTTTGGATGTACCAAAACTTTTAAAGTTCATGCATTCACTTCCAATTTCTTGGCTGATAGGTATTTGGAGAGTTTCAGAGCTGATCAAGACATGAACATGAAGAATTTCTCTAGGATAATTCAAAAGGAGTGGAACATGACACCAGGAAGAGCCAAGTTGCAGAGGGCTAGGAGATTGGCCATGAAGGTGATTTATGGTGATGAAGAAGCTCAATACAATCTGTTGTGGGATTATGCAAATGAGATAAGGGGAGCAACCCTGGTAGTTCTTTCTTTCTTGCCATTGATGAGAATTCAAGGTTTACGAGGGCTTACATGTGTTTGGAAGCTAGCAGGAGAGGTTTTCTGCAAGGTTGTAGGCCTGTTATTTTTGTTGATGGAGGCAGATCAAGAAAGCAGAGGAGGCAACTGCAAAGAGAATTGAGCAAGAGAAGAAGAAGGCAGAGCAGGCAGCAGCAAAAGCAAGGGAAATTGCAGAGAAAAAGGAGATAAAAAGAATGGAGGCCGAAATCAATAAAAAAGCCAAAGCTGAGAGCCAAAGGTTCTTTGCTGAGGTGAGAAAATGTTGCATGATTTCTTATTTTCATACTCATTTCGTACTAACATTTTCCTACATTGTGATAGGTGAGAAGAGAAGTTGCAGAGAAGAAGAAGAAAGAAGCAGCAGAGAGAAGGCAAGTTGAGAAAGAGAAGAGGGATCTTGAGAAGGGTAGACAAGCAGCTGCCAAGAGGGCTGAAAAGCAACAAGAAGCCAGAGATAGAGCTCAGCTCATGGCTACTTTGAGAGCTGCAAAGGCAAGTGAAGTGCAAGAAGAAGATGATGCAAGTGATTTTGTGCCTCAAAGACCAAAGAAAGTCTCAATGTTTGATGAGTTTAGGAATCCTAGATGAAGTAGTCATTTTGATCTATGAATAATAGACAAACTGAATAATGCACTCTTGTAATTTTCATCATTTCCCTCTTGCTGCACTCATTCACACAATTTTGCAAAGCTATGTATGACTACACTGATGTGAAATTGCTGTCAACAACAATGTCAAATTGCTGTGTTATATTACTCGGGTGATGTACCGGCAAAATGCTGTCAAATTGCTGCTAAATAGCTGTCAAATCTTGCTTAATATTCCTGATAAAATGCTGTCCAATTTTTGTGCACATTGCAATCAGCTTTGAGTATATTAATGCATCAAAAATACTGCTAAATTTCATCACACAAAGAAGCCAACATATACTTCATATTTCAGATGAAATTTGTTCATTCATATATACCAAACAAGCATTACATAGGTAGTCTCCAAAATGCTACTCATGTAGCAGAACACAAGATATACACCATATTTCAGAGTCATTACATAGGTAGTCTTCAAAATGCCAACTAACTGCTTCATTGTACAAAGATAGACAAGATATACACCATATTTCAGAGGCATTACATAGGTACTATCTTCACAACTACCAGAGCACGCATCTGCAAAAGGCAGCTCAATGAACATCTGCATCCACTTCGGCACTCCGACGAACTTGACGAACCGGATAAGCAGTGCTCACGCTGGGAGCTGGGTACTGAGTGAGGACCTTCAGCATGAGGTCATACTCACGCTTCTACACAAATTAAACTTCAACCTGCACCAGCAAAATGAATTGGTCAAAGAACAGCAGAAAACTTGGGTGGATATATTCACACAATTCCCTGAATTTTCATTTTTGTGATTTTCTGTTATCATCAATGATAATGCGATGCAGGAGGACTACAATTCCTGGAATTACTGGAAGGTGCCGCTGCCAGACGTTGATCTGTAGTGTAGCGTAGCTAGATACAGCATTAGACACACAAGTAGAGCGTGCGGCAGCATGACAACCCAGTTCGTCTACACTAGTTCTCAATGGCCAGAGCAGAGTCCTCAGTTCCGTCCGACCTGTAAAGCACGAAATTTAGCAACAGGATTAGCTCGTAGTTCTCCTCGCCGCTGGTGGAGCTCGCCGCTGTCACTTCCCCGCCTTCTCCACCCCAGCTAACTACAGCAACCCCGCCGCCGCTTCCTCCACCTTCTCCAATTCCGTCGGCAACAGGTGGCGCCTCAATCTCCAGTGAATGGGGACGGGGAGACGGCGGACCTGCGAAGGGGAGAAGGAGAATGGCGACGGAGAGGGCGGCGGGGTGGAGGAATCATACGGCGGCGGGGTTCCGGCAGCTGCAGGGCGGCGGGGTGGAGGAGATGCCGCCGGCTGGAGGATGGGGCGGCGGGACGGAGATGCGACTGACGACCTGGCGGCAGGGCGAGTGACGACGTGGTGACGACCGAGTGTTTAGCAATTTGCCCCCTCCACCTTTGCAATTAGCCCCCTCCACCTTTTCTCTTCTCCAAGACGGCCAGGCAACGCAGTGACCGTTCGTGAATTCCAAATACAAGTTGAGTGACCTGCCACGTCCACGTCACCTCATACACACGCGCTTACACGATGAGTGACCGTATAAATCTCCTCCGACGAGTTCAGTGACCGCCACGACGTATTCTGGGAATACAGTGACCGTAACGTGTTGAGTGACCGTTCATGCATTTTACTCTTTCTGAGAGGCTATGCTGCTGCACGCCTGCGCTCTATAGGACACGGAGACTAATCGATCGGGACTGGACTCGGTGGATGGAGCTGGGCCCGTTCTTTCTGGCGCACATCATGTAGTACACTGCTGGACCTGGGCCAACCGGCATGATCACGCGAGCCAGTTTGTTTGGGCTGCCATCGGCTGAGTTCTCCAGCGATCGGACCAACGACGGGCTCATCAAAGTAGCCACGCCGCAACGCACACAGGTGCTGCGATGAAGCCGTGTTTTAGTACCACCTTGACTAATTACGGAGCTGTTAGGAGCGCGGGATTACGCGATGTAAGAAACGTTTTTGACGTACAAATCAAACGAAGCGCGACGGACGAAACCAAACCGATGAAGAGACGACGTACGAAACCAACCAAGGAAGTCTTAGTGCCTTTATTATTAGGTAAAGATATATATCGTTTAGGGATGTGCAAGTGGGATAAGTGGGATAGTACAAAATTTGAATTTTCTTCAAATTTTGTACTATCCCACTTGCACATATAGTATCGTTGATAACAGAAGCAACGTCAACTAAATTGAGTAAGGAACCTGGGCAGTGAATCCCCAATTATATTGCTGGCCGATGTAAAGCTTCAGGTGAAGCTACAAGCCAAGTGCACCGTTCATCGGCAATCGAATAGTTAGTCAATGCTGCATGTTCTGTAAACCCATAATAGTGCATTTCCTAGGAACTGGGGGGTGTACATCAGCTCGGTTCACGCCCAAAATGACAAGTACATTAATTCCTCGAGAAATATCCGATCTCTCGTCACCAATGGGCGTTTTATTTCTCAAGCATCAGTAGTAGCCTTTACTTACGAGACACAGCTTAATTAGCAACAGCTCGTGTTTCTTACTGACAAGGGCTGAAGGTCACATATTGGCAGGGGACAAGCCGGCCTCGGTACTGGTCAGTGATATCCGAGCGGCGCAGGCGTCTTGTTGAGCTCCAGCCCCTGGAAATGGATGTCCTGCATATGCGCACCATGAGAAGCAAAACAGTTCAGACATCAGGAGCAGAGCAGTACGTGTGCGCGCTTGGGCTTGAGATCAATATACGTACCGCAGCGAAGTGGTTCACGTCGCGGTGGTGCGCCTCGTCGGCGCGCACGACGGTGACGACGTCCTTGAGCCTGGCGTCGGCGGGGAGGCGCCAGTAGTCGATGGCGATGCGCGGGGCCGGGACGTTCTCGATCTTGCCGGCCTCGAGGTCGCGGAGGAACTCGGTGTATGAGTGGATGGCCTCCTCCTCGAGGTAGCCGACGACGCGGTGCGCGAACTTGGGGGAGAGGAGGTAGCCGACGAAGTAGGCGTTGAAGAAGACGCCCTGCACGGCCAGGACGATCGCGCGCTCGTACCACTTGGGGTCGGCCACCTCCATGAAGGTCATGAGGTGCATCCGCTCGTTCTCCGCCTCCTCCAGCAGCGCACGGATCCAGCCGCCGCTCTGCTCGAAGCGCCGGAGCGAGCGCAGGTGGAGCAGCATCCCGCCCACCATCCCCGGCACCGCCGCCACCGTCTCCAGCATCATCGCCCGGCAGCCGTACCTCCTCTGCATCAGCTCGCCGTGTCATGTCAGTACGAGCACGAACAAAAAAGCTCGCGCTTTTCGTTCCAACATCAATCATACGGCATTCACCATGGTACCTGGAAGAAGATATCGGTGGGCACGCGGAGCGACTTGACGGTCCAGTAGGCGATCTTGTCGAGCAGAACCTTGGGCTTGTGGTGCTTCGTGAGATCGATCGACGTGTCCGACGTGTAAGCCTCCCACGGCTGCAGAATCAACACGATCACCAGTTATGCTGCACACTGCTAACGGCAAAATTAACAGGCAAATCTTGTAAGCGTACGCAGATTAGTTACCCTGAAGCAAGACCACTTCCACTCGGCGCCGTCCTTGTTCACCAGCTTGGACGGGACGATGCCCCAGTAGCTGCTCACCACGGCGCCGTCCTTGTTCGCGGCCTCCTTCGCGGCCTGGAAGGCCTCGGCCTTCGCGGCAGCGGTGCTTGCGACGTTGTCCTTGGATGCTGCCGCCTCTTCCTTCGCCGCCTCGGCGGGCGAGGTGGACAGCAGCCGCGCCCACAGGGCCACGCCGCCCCCTTCTCCCCCGGCCAGCAGGGGGCTCGACGCAGCCGCCGGAGTCGCCGGGCCGAATACGCGCGGGCGCAGGTGGCGGCGGAAGACGTATCCTGCAACGCGGGACCTCATCGTCGAGCCTGCTTGGTGGGCTGCTCTGCTCGCGAAGCTCCTGGTCGCAGGCTCGCGAACCTGCGGACGTGCCAACTTCTGAGAGGGTGACGGGACGACGTGTCGCCGAGCCAGTACACGTCACGACGGCGGGCGCGGCGGGAAGATGACACGGTGACTCGTGAGAATGGCGGCTCCGCTTGGCTGATATTTTTTGGAATCAACTGGTGGACATTTGTAGAAGACTCTGTGTCCAATATTCCTCAGCTTTTCAGGAGTGAGGATATGGTGTCAAGATCATTGCGGCTGCTATGCGGGTGGCTGCTAGAAGACTTCGAGTGGACTCAGAATTTGGCCGTGCGTCGTCGAGGTGCGCAGAATCTTGTGTGTTCCCATTACAACGGAAAGGGAAAAATTTTAAATTCCACGAAACAGGCTTTCGCTCCGCTTTATAAATAAAGCAAACAATCAGTATACAACAGAACACACCCGCACACACAAACAACAACACACACCACACAAGCTGGGACAACAGCAAACACAACGCCCAAAACAGTAAGAAACGAAACACGTGACGAATCGACGAAGCAAGGATGACCTGCCACCGCTGCGCCCTCTGAAGTTTCTACCACGCTCCAATCGCTCCGAAGTGTCCAGAACCAAGTAGCATCTCCCAGAGGGTCACCGTCGACACGACGCTGCTACTCGGACCAGCTGGTCCTAGGGTTTCCCCCGGCACTCGGTGTATGATGAATTCGGGCTACCCACGACACCCTCCAACAAAGAATGGCGCTACCCGAAGGCGGCACCGCGTCGGTGTCAATATCAGTCGACACGGATTTCTCCTACCCGCGACGCCCTCCAACAAGGAATGGCGCCACCCCGAAGGCGGCACCGCGTCGATGTCAAACTGAGTCAACATGGATTTCTCCCGAGCCCGAGTCACACAAACAACGGGACACAACCGGAACACCACCATCTGCTTCTCCGCCCACCAACATGCGCCACCGCGATCTTGCCGTCATCCTCGTCGTCTCTTCATGAGCTCTGGATAGCGGTCTGCAAGCTCGAGCAGACAACTTCGCCGGAGCGAGGGACAACAACGCCGCAGGCCCACAGGAGAGAACAATCTCCACCACCGTGAGGCGGTAGTTGACCGGACAGAGTTGCCGGAGCAAAACCAGGCCCGCCTGGCCTGGTAAAGCTCCCGCCGCCCTGCTGCAACAGGCAGGCCGCAACGCGTCGTCCCACACCCGCAATGTCGTCGCCCTCACCTTCAGGCCACACCCCAGCCGCAGACGCGCGCCCGGCCCGCCCAAGCCCATCTCAGCCCGCCTGAGCCCAAGGGCCCGAGCTGCCCAGGACAAGGCATGGCGGCCGCCGTCGATCCGCAGTCGAGGCGCGACGCCGCAGGCCGGCCCCGCCACCAGCCTCACCCGGCCACGCCGGACCAAGAACTTCCGAGGAGCACCGCCGCCAGGGAGGGTGCGGCCCCGACCGGCCCTCCAAGACGCGGGGAAAGGAGAGCCGCCGCCGCCGGCATCGCCCGGGCGCAGCCCGACGACCCCTGCCGGCGGCGGCGACGGGGGGAGGCGGTGGAGGAGGGTGCGGCCGCGGGAGGAGTGCGCGGCGCCGTTGCCCTCGGGGGGGGGGGGGGGGCGAGAGGGCCGAGAGGAAGAGGGAGGGGGCGAGGGAGGAGGGGGGAGGCGGCGGAGCGGGCCGGTCGCCGGCGGGCGGCGGCTAGGGTTAGGGTTGGGGGAGGGAGTCGCGGGCTCTGTCGAGATCCAGTGGAGCAATCTTTTATTGCATCTCTCCCAATTTTTAAATTGCAGTGGACTTCTTTTGACTCCGAAAATTGGCGAGGTATGACCAAGGACGGGCTAGCTTCCTGCCGGCACTACGATGCGTGGAAAACTCTTTTTTTTTTTTAAATTTGGTGTTTTATAACTCAAAAGATGTTAAGTTAATTACAATCATGGTCGATCATGCTCACCACGCAGGGCGGCGCTGACCCAACCAACACACCTTCTCCTAAACCCACACGCCACATCCTAGCGAGCTGATGAGCCACTTTGTTCCCTGATCGGTTGATCTTTGACACGTTGTAGTCTTGCATAGAATCCAGCAGAGTGGCAGACATCTAATTTCCATGACAGTTCAATATCGCCAACTTGCTACTGCCTTCTCCTTTAAGTTCAGAAATAAGAGAAGAGCAATCATTTTCCAAGTGAATCAGACCCGCAAAGCTCTCTTTTCCTCCCTCCCTTTCTCTCTCCTCACCCTCCTCGTCTGAGAGCTTCCTCATCGCCCCTGGGTCAAACCGAAGCCCTCTCCGGCGGCGCTGCCGTCTGGAGATGGTGGAGGGGAGACGCCGATCGTCGCTTCATGTACAGTAGGTTTAGTCTTGGTCCCCTTGTGGCGTTTTGGAGTAGGCTGCCGGACCCCATCGGCTGGATCTGGTGCGTCCATGGCTTGATCTCCTCTGCTGCTCTGCTTCGGAAGCGGTGGCTGGTGGTGGAGCTCGACCTTGGCATCTCCATTAATAAAGCCGTCCTACCCTCTTGTTACCTGATCTGGTCATCTGCGAGTGGTGGCTGGGTCATGGTGGAAGGTGCTGGTGCTGGGCTCCCATGGTGGGAGATGCATCTGGAGCTTGAAGCTGAAGGTAACGCTGCTTCCAATAAACTCGCTTTAATCTCTTCTGGGCAAGTAGATCTGGTGATGTCCCTCCCTGTTCTTGACGCCATGGTGGTGGAACGGATGGGTGTGGTGTGAATCGGCCTTGATCTGCTTGTTTCGGAAGCGTTCGGGGGAAATCTCTTCACAGCGCCACCCTGGAAATTGATGGCCACTGTTTGTGTCTGCTTTTGTGTGGTTGCTGCGAGCTGGAGTTCATCCTCGGCGATGGCTGCGTCGTCGACTCTTCGGGCCGAATGGCGGCCACTCCCCCCTTGCTTGCCGGCGTCGGCTGCCTGGCACAAGGCTATCTACAACCTCCTTCACTGGAGGCCTTTCAGCGACGGCGAGACTGGCTCCCGTCATGGCGACCCAAGTGGCTTGTTCCCCGGCGTTGCCATGGTTGATCTCGTCCGGTTGCTCTGCAAGAGCTGTGGAGATGGAGCTGGACCGATTTGTACTTTTCTTTTTCTATCTAAGGTCATTTGTGCTAAATCCCAGGACTCGGCTGTAATTTTCTATCTTTTTAGGGTCCTCCCTGTAAAATGTAACTCCACCGCTTTGGTTTAATGAGATTCTCGGTCCTTCGGGACCGAACCCCGTTCAAAAAAAGACCCGCAAAGCTTGGCAAGATTTATCTAACACTTTGGAGACACGCAATAGTTTCAGCCATTTCAGCAAGTGTACAATTATCCACCTTGCCCCACGCTGTTAGCAGAACTTTACCAGAGAATGGCGCCCCAACCTCCTCTGCTTTCCTCCTCCCAAAAGCTTGCATCCCAGTTAAGTTTTACCCAGCCCAACTTTGGTCTTGTCCAAGAAGCAGGAGCTTCTATCTCAAGTGTGACCCTCCACTCGGCCTTCCAATTTATTGGCCATTTACCTTTTGGATTGGACAAGACCTGTACATTCCTTTTATCATGATTTGAAGCTAGAGTACACTGCAGAAAAAAAGATGATTGCTCAATTCTGCATTTTCCATCATCAAATATCACATTGTTTCGCAGATGCCAAGTCCTCCACCAAAGGAGATGGAGCTTAGCCCGCATCTGCTCATTTAATTGACTTAGAAGAATTAGCATCCAGTCTTTACCAATATATTTGAAAGTATGTTGATAATACTTATTTGATATAGTTTTGATTTATTTGAATGCCGGTTGTGCGATTGTTTATCTACAATGTAAACCATGCACGGTGTCCAATTTCGGGTCCAGATAACAAGATCTGGGTAAGCATATACTCCCTCCGTTCCTAAATATAAGATGTTTTAGGTGTTACACATGTTGATTGGATGCGGATCAAAATGAGTGAATATACACACTAAAATATGTCTAGATACATGTGGATACATATGAATTTAGAAAAAGGCTAAAACATCTTATATTTAGCAACGGAGGGAATATTGTTTAGCAAACATTTGACCTTCGTCTGACAAAACTTGGTATCAACAAAGAACAACAGAGATATGAGGAGCCCGGAAAGACATGACAGATAATGCGTTGATCCCATCTATATATCTTAGTAATCAAGTTGGCCATGGAAGTATGGTAATATAAAGGAGGACAATAGAGTCAAACAAACACGGGATGGAGAATATATGTTATTCAAGGTGACTCGTCTACCATGTACCCATGCATAAAAAGTAATATCACACTACTTAAGCCAAAAGGAAGGACGCCCCGACCCTATCCTTTCGCTCCCCACCTCTACAGTGAGCGTAGGCGATTTTTGGGCGACTCCTCCGCAGACCAGCTCGCCGGCGCGCGATCCGCTCGATCCCTCGCCTCCGCGGCCGCTCCGGCGGCGGGAGGTCGGGGAATCGACGGATCCCGCCGTGTATATAGTCTAGGTGTGTGTGGGTGGCCTGCCGGCGGCGCTGTGGCGAGGGCGGCGCGGCCGGAGAGGCTTTTGGCGGCGGCAGATCCCTCCTCTGTTCCTGGCGCTCCGGCGGGGGCCCAGGGCAGTTCTGCCGTCTTGGGCGCGGCCGCTGCTCTCCGGAGCCGCGGCGTGCTCTTTCCCGAGCCGGCGTCCGTGGTGGCGGCGCTTGCTCGCGGTTTTGGGGTTCGGCAGCCTCCGCTCCGGCGGAGTTGGCGTTTCTGCTTAACCCATCTGGGAGTTTGCAGGCGGTTCTTCTTCCTCGTCGTTGGTCGCGGAGGGTGCGGTGGAAGATGGGCGGAGCCGTCGTGGTCGTCTCCGGCGCGAGGCGGCGATGGCGGTGGAGGGGCAGCTCGAGGCCGATGCTCGTTCATCGCGAAGATGCTGATGCTTGCGTCAGCTGGCTCTTGCGGCTGCTCAACAAGGTTGCTCCAGCTGGCTCCTCTGGTGCGTGGTGACGCTGCCTTCTTCGGCTCCGGCGGCTGCTGGAGGTTGAAGACGGTGGGCTGTTCGGCGGATCTGCGATCGCTGCGTGTGAGTTTGATCTCGCCTCTGTTCGTGCGTGTGTGTTCTTTCTCTTGTTGATCATGTACACGAGCTCCCTGTCAAAAAAAAAATAGCATATACTCACTATCATGAGCCGATCTCTCTTGCAACTAATCATCTCATTGGAGAAAAGCACGTGTCTAATTTATATTTTAATTTATTACATGTATTTACAGTAGGAGTATTCACAATTTATCCATTGTATTCGTGTTATCAATGTCTTCCATAAAACACCACAAACTCCACACATTGAGAAGTGTTACAACCAAGGTGTGATCAAAAAACCAATCAGTGCCTCTTAGTTTGGACGATATAAAGATGGAAACTCCGCTTTCCGTGAAAATACGCGCCAACTAAATTCATGTACTTGTAGGTCATATTAAACATCACCCCTCCTTTGGGGCAAGTCAATACACAATCTAAACCCTCGATTGAATCGAACTGGTGAAAAACAACCGTAGTGTTTGATCACAAGGGCCGGATGGAAACAATTATTTGTATCTCGTGTGAGAGCAAAGCGTCTAACATAATGCGCTCGAATTATGCAGGAACACAACGTTGGTGGTCGGCTAGAGTGTGGGAACACAACGTTGACTAGTGGTCGGCTTATACTGACAACGCGAGAGATATAGGGCTGATTGGATGCATTTGTCGTCCGTCCAGGTGATTCGTGTGTGAATGAGAAGCCCAAAAGATCGAAAACTGTCACACCCTCTCGGCCGCCGGTTTTGAATCATATGGTTTTGGTTCTTCCCTCAACTAAGTTGACGTGTGTATCGTGAGAATTGACAAATTTGGCCTCGCTAAGAATCTTCGGTCAGGTATAATCTCTTCTCAAAACGTTAACCAAATCTAACCAGCATCCTTCACGATGTCTGATAAATTTTTTGGCGATTTCGCGAAGATTTATACTTGAGATAGTCAGATTCAACGCCATGGAACTATGGAAGGATGGGGTTGAGCAAAAGATTTATGTTTTGCATAAACTTTGATAGGTGGGTTCTTTTCAGCCGAACTTTTTTTTGAACTGGATCAACTTTGTCATTTCTCGTGTGTCCCTCGAGTCCTCGATCATAAGTATGACCACGCTTGCAGAGTTTGCACGCTTTTAAGTACTCGCTATAGATTCGTGCACACGATCCAGCACTTACAGCTTGTTTGTTTGGGCTTCTAATTCTGCTTTAAGGTGCAAAATCAGAAGCCCAAACAAATAACGTCAAATGGAAAAGCGCTGATGAGAAGCGATGTGTGAAGATGCACTGGACAAGGGAACCAGAGCCGAAGCAGGGCAGGAGGTGCTTCCCGCAGCTTCGTACTCAAGTTCTGAGCCCAAACCGGTGAGTTTTCTTACATACGCCATCTCACACAAATATATTTCGCTTCAATACATCAAAATTCGTCGCGCTGGGTCGCCCGTTTGAAGTTTCCTTTCAGAGTAAATCGATCTCGCCGTTTTCCACAACTTTCATGTTGTAACTTTTTTTGTTTCGATGGATATATATGAATAAATCTTGTATGTGTTTACACTTTGCTTGTTGAACCAGTTCATGGTGTGGTCGTGTTTGTTGCCGCTCCAAACTTCGCCAAACCATATATACTTTTTTTTAAAGAAAAATAGGCTCTCGCACTGTTCCATTTCAGATGAAACGAAACAACGCAGCATCCAGTACATTTAATTGCCTACAAACAGAAGCGGAACAAATGTTCGCTCCATATAAATTCTGATAGATAATTCACCAAAGAATCCAAAACAAGAAGATATCCAAAAAAAATCAAAAATGCCTTTTGATACCTCTCATATTTTGCCTAGCTTCGGTCGCCAAACCTCGAGAGCGTCAACGTACGACAAACAAGCGTGCAAAGCTACACGACCAATGACTCGTCCGGCGGTACGGGCTGGTGGGTCAAGTCAATGGAAAAGGGTTGTGATCACCCGGGGGATCAGCGCGCTGCGATCCTCCGCCTCGTCCGCGCAACACGTGTCCATGGGACAGCGACGTTTGTGACCTTATCCCACCCCGATTCTGCTCCTCCACTCGTTTCTTATCCTGCTTCTTCCTCTCGACCGCCTCCAGCCACGCCGCTCGACTCTTGCCCCTGCTCCGGGAGCGCCGCCCGGCTCCTCCCCCCGGCTCGCCGCCCGCCCGGCTCCTCCCCCCGGCTCGCCGCGCTCCTCCCAGGCGAGGTCGCCGCCCCTGCACACCTCCACGGCAAGGCCGCCGCCCCACGCGCCTCCACGACGAGGTCGCCGTCCCCGGGGCGCCTCCACGGCCTGGCTGCCGCCGCGCACCTCCCCGGCGAGTTCCTCGGCCTCGCTCAAGACGCTCGTCTCCGTGCTCTCCCACGGCGACCTCGCCGCGCGGGCCAGCGCCGCCGTAGTGCACCATGAGCTCGCGTCCTCCGCCGGCGACCCCTGCGACCCGGGGGATCATGAGCCCGGTCGCCGCCCGCCATGGCCGTCTCCTTTCTCCTTCCCTTCGCCCCCTCCGCTCCATCCGCAGGCGAGCTCGGCCGCCTCCTCGCCATGGCCGCCAAAATCCCAAGCTCGAGCTTCCCGTCGTGGCCGCCCTAGTGGTCGAGCTCGTCGTGCTCGGTTCCACGTCGTCTGTGCATGCTGCACAAGGTCAGGACGGCGACACCGCGAAGGCACACCAGCGGAGCAGGGCAAATCCACATAATGATTGTAGCATTTTTGCCCCTCAGATGATTTTTTTTAGCGTGATGCAAATTTTCGAAAGGTTTGTTGCAAAACAAATCCTCTCTGTATGCAAATCCGCAAAACTGTTGTAGCAAATTTGTTTTCTCACATGCTGCAATTTTTTGTTCACGAGATTTTTTTATGGAATTTTGTGGTGTGCAAATTCTGAAAAGGTTTGTGGGCGGAGGCGCTGTCGAAGGTGCTCGGTCTGTAGGGAGGCGACGCCGCCAAAGGTGTTCGGTGGTGCTCCCATGGGAGGGCGGTGGTGCTACCTAACGAGCACGGCGGTGCTCCCGTGGCTATGCGCCGGTGCTTTTCGGTCGGAGTTGTAGGCAGTTGTAGTTTCTGGGTGATGCTACCATCAGTGCACGGCGGTGCTAACTCCGGCGACGGCGATGCTGCAAGTGGCGTCAGGTGTTGCCATGGCGGCAGGGCGGTGCTCTCAGACATTTTTTTGCTGCAATAGTTTTATAGTTTTGCTAAAATAGCATAATGTTTTTGCATTAAAAGAAGAATTTTTATGCTACAATTTGTCCTGCTGTTTTGCATCATAAGCCTTATCGGAGAACCTCGCCGGAAGAATTTTGCTACGATGCTGCAATATAACAATTTTTTTGCTATTATTGTTTTGTGGTCTTGCTACAATAGAACAAAACATTTGCTACGATGTCTCCGGCGAGGTCTCCGTCGATGTCTCCGGCGAAATCGATTTTGCTACAATAGCATATTTTTTCTGCTACGGGATCTCCGGCGAGGTCTCCGGTGAGGTCCGGCGAGTCCGGTGAGGTCTCCGGCGAAATCGGTCTTTTCTTTTCTGTTTTTCTGGACGAACCTTTTTTGCTACATAGGGAGCAAAAGCGGGGATTATTTGCTGCGGCGGCAGCAAAAGTGGGATTGTGGTCTGTTTGGAGGGACACGTGTCACGCATGCAAGCAGGAGGATGGGAAGGGAATAATCCCCCGGGGACGCCTAGTGTCTTCCCAAGTCAATCCCCGGGAGGTCCGAGTTGACGGAGAACTTGAGCCACCCCTTCTTCTCGACAAACTTCAGCCCAGGCTGCAGCACGAGCCCGACAACCACCGCGCCGAGGCTTATCAGCGCTACCTTCAGCGTCGACAGCGCGAGCACCGCCACGATCAACGCCGTCGCAGGCACTAGCATGGCCACGCATCCGGCTGTGCCCAGCGGCACCCTGTACGGCCGCGGGGCGTCCGGCCGCCTAACCCGCAGCAGGACGAACGAGATGAACTCGAGCAGCATGCCGAAACAGTAGAGGAAGTTCTCGGCCGCCACGATCTCCTGGAAGCTCATCGTCGATAACAGTACCACGCCGGAGGCCGAGAAAAGGATGCCGATCAGCGGGTCCCGTATCTTGACCGCCACGCGAAGAAGGCTGGCAGCATTCCCCGCTCCGCCATGCCCAGGAGCTGGTACGAGTCGCTGCTCATCTCCGCCACGAACATGCCCATGTTCGATACCGCCGCCGCCGCCTGCACCCACCACATGAGCCACGCGCCGCCCAACAGCTTTGCAATGTCCGCGAAGTAGCCATCCGTCCACTGCCCCGGTCCAGCGGCACCGCGCCGGTCCCGGCGAGGAGAGGGTACATGTAGCCGACGACCACGAAGATTACCGCGTAGAACAGGGCCTTGGGCAGCGTCTTGGTGGGGTTCTTCACCTCTCCGGAGATCGTGCTGACAGAGTCCCAGTAATTGAGGTTCCAGAACAGAGTGTTCAGGTACAGGTTCCAGTCGACGTCGTGGATATCGACTACGAGCCATCGCGCCGGCTGGAGCTTGGGGATAGAGATGAGCCCCATGACGAGGAAAGGAAGGAGGGAGAAGACCCCGATGCAGATGGCCGCCCACCCAACGACAGCCAGCCCCCGGTAGTTCAGCAGCGTCAGCAGCGCTGTCAGGCCGACGACGGAAAACGCCCTCGGCGCGCCTCCGCCCAGCGCGGGGACGGCTGATTTAAGGTAGTCCAGGAAGAGGACGGGGTACAGGGCGTTGTCGATGACGCCGCTGAGCCACTTCATCCAGCCTTGCTGGAACCCCCAGTAAGGGCCGAGCGCCGAGGCCACCCACACGACGTACCCGCTGTTCTCCGGGAACATGGTGCCCAGCTCCGCCGTGATCAGCGCCTCGGTATGCTCCAGATGACGGGGAGTGCCAGGAAACCGACGATGGCGAGGAGCGGCCCTGCCGCGCCCACGGTGTCCTCGATCCCGAACGCCCCCCGGAGACCTCGTAGAAGATGATGAAGATGAGCGGGACCATTGACAGTTTGCGGAGCGAATGCGGCGATGCCGCGGCTTCGGAGCTGTCAGGGAGGCCCTGATACTCCGTGCTCTCTTCGCCCATTGGCTCGGCGTTCTGGGCCGGCTTCTGCTGCTAAAGAAAACACAGTTAATTCTTCAGATCAAAGCATTAGAAGAAGCATTGTGGATAGAAGCGGAGAAGCGTCGAGTTGTAGCAGCAAGAAATCAGCTGACACTCGTGTTCTACAACGAATTGAAGGCGGATGCAAGATCATTTCTTGTGGCGAAACTTGGAGATTTGAATTAATCCGCCTGCAGCCTCCCAGTGGAGCGGAATAGTTTGTCCCTCACCTACGCACGATGGCGAGAACGGCGGGCGCACAGTTGCCTGCGATCCTGCGACGTCGAGTGCCTCCTTGCTCCTAAAAATCTAGCACTCACCGCGCGCTAGTAGTTTGCCAGTTCAAGACACAAGGGAGAAGAGAACAGCGGCAGATGGCGGCGCGCGCAGTCCGACCGGGAACACCTGTCGCTGAGTATGACCACCACGCAGACTGCTCCGTCTACACGCTTAAACTACGAGGAGGAAGCGTCAGCAATCGCCAATCAGCAACATCATCATGGGCTTCCAGGTTCCAAAGCCCTAGATCTTGCTTGTGAGAACATGGGCATCAGTGGGCTTGAGCTACATGGGCCTGAATCATCTGCTTCAAGGTTTGTGGATCCAAACTACACCATCCAATGCCTATACTACCTTGCAAAAATCAGGATGCTCCATACGTCACCTCCCCTCTCCGTGCCCGCAGAATCTAATCTCGCTTACGTCTCCTGACCAGCTGGCGGCGGCGCCGGCGCGGTGACCAAAACGAAGCGCGAGCACGGCAGAAAGAAACTGCAGGATAGCATGAACGGAGCAATGAGTCCGCGCGAGCTCACCTCTTGTCCTGTGTCAGCAGAGGCAGAGCCCGGTGGTGGCGGCGGCGGGTCCCGTCCCGCCGCTGAAAGCGCCACCTCCGACCGCTCGGTGCCCTCCATCGATTGGTGACTCCCCGTCTGGGTCTCAGCTCCTCTCCTCCAAGGCCCTGCTACGTGGATGTCTAAGCTCCGAGCAGAGCTAGGCGGAGTGGCCGCTTTATTTCTGATGACTGCTGCGTGAAGGATCTCCCAATGTCCAGATTAGGCGGAAGCTTGCACTAATTTAATGCAAGCATGTATAGCAAGAAATAATTAAATATTCTCGGGAAGAAGGGAATAATCGAATATAACGATAATTTTATCATTTTTCTAGGGACAAGGGCATGTGTTGGGCTCACCCAAAACATGGCACGTGGGAAGATGCATGGAGATCACGATTTTGTGAGCACTTGTCAATTGTCATGGCATGAAAAATCCAAGGGTTGATTAGTTTACAACAAACGCCTGACGAGAAACGACATAACATATCTACTTGCCCACGTGCTTATGATTTTGGCATCGTCTTCCCAAAGAACAATTCTCAAACTCTTTGAGTAGTTTGTTAATGAACAAGTATCATGTAAAAAAGAAACAATCTCTAATTAGATTTACGCATTATACAAATAAAAAGAAGATTTTGTTTTTCAATATAAGCATCCCTTTTGGCCATGTTTTCACTTGTATTCACATTAAAATTACGCCATACTTTTCTCAACTTTTTTGTGCGAAATTTCGTGACGTCGTAAACACACATTGTATCGGTATATTAAAGAACATCTTGCATTTTGAAAACATTTTGGTTCTGCTCACAGTTAGTCACACACATGAGCACTAGATCAGTTTAAAAGACATTCTACTACCCACAAGTGTGAAACCTCGATGGTCCAACAGGTATATAAGCCTTCTACAATCCACAAGTGTGAGACTTCGATGTTGACTTATAAATAGTCTAGGCCTGAAATTCAAGATGAGCCGAGCCGGCTCGGCTCGACTCACTCAAACTCGTTCAACCGACGAGTTAGCTTGGCTCGACTTGTTTAACAAACGAGTCTAAAAATGAAACTCGGCTCGACTCGTAAAACTCGCGAGTTGCTCGTTTAGCTCGGTAAAAATTGACATCAGGCAACAACTAGTATGAATGTATGATGCAAATTTTCCATCATGCAGTGCTCAGGGAGAGTGGCACGGTCGTAGAGAAGAACAGCGGCGAGGACGGGATTGAACGGTCACGCAGATGGGTTGAATCGGTGCCGGAGGGCGATGGGACTCTGAGTTTAACGAGGACTCATGAACTCGACTCGATTAGCTTGATCTCGTTTAAGGAGAAGTCCTGAAACTTGGCTCGGCTCATTTTGCACCGAGTCCGAGTCGAGTTGCGAGCTACTCATTTAACTCGCAAATTTCGAGTTAAATTTCAGGCCTAAAATAGTCTACATCTAGTTCTGGGCCGACAAATGCCGGCCTGAGCGAAATTCTAACTCGGGCTTAATCTTCTTTTAAAATTTGATTATAATCATTAGACAAATAATTATATCTTTAATATAAGTCTGTTAGTTCAACACAAACGCTAGCTAACACAATTGGCCATCACAGCATGTTGTACTTCGGATCCGGCTACGCGTTCGGTTAATATTGTTAGTTCGGTTCGGTTTATACGTTTTTTTTATTTATACGGTTTCAATACATCGGTAAATATGGTTTTATACGAGAATACGGTTCGGTTTCGGTAATAACCATTTAATTTCGGTTCGGTTTCGGTAATAACCATATTAACCTAAATTGACGCGAATTTTAAAATGACAATTTCTTTTTGTGGCCATATATTACAAAATAACGGAATAGACTATAAAATTAATAGGCATATGATCCAAAGTAACCAAATAACCCATAAAGTTAATAAAAGTCTACACAAGTAGCAAATCACATGCTACAAGTAACTGTAAAGTTAATAAAAGTCAATAAAAGTAGCAAATTAATAAAAGTTAATAGGCATTTCGGTTTTTTTGGTCAACCATTCGGTTTTTGATTATTAACCGTATTAACCGCAAGGCATATGGTTAGCTATTTTACTAATCTTAACCTTAACCGGAAACCAAAATAACCACAATTTCGGTTCGGTTTCGGTTTTTCAGTTTGGTTTCTCGGTTTTCGGTTAACCGTGCGTAGCCTTAACTTCGGACCATACCAGGCATTTTAACTTTTTCCAGCAAAAAATGGTTTGGCAGTTTAATCGGTTGACCAAGAACGTGGACATGTTGCTTATGTTGAGGTCTTCGGCTGCGGACGACAGGATTAATGGGCCTTTCCCATGATGTGCAGGCCGTGTGCTCCAAAGTTTGTGGCCCCAAACATTTGGGGTCGTATGCAGCTGCACAGGTTGCACTTCTGTCTGCCCGGACCTGTCTACATCGTCGAAAGAGGGCGCGCCTTTGCGGCGCTCGTTAGCGCCACATAGAGCTATCGCTCGCCGCCTACAGGTTTGTTTGGATGGGCCGGCCCAAGAAATTCCAGCGCGCTGGCTGGTTCTTTGTTTTCCATCGCGCGTTGGCTGCTTCTATTTGAAGCCAACAACCGGAGTTCGACTCCAGGTACTGCGTTGGCTGCTTTCTTTTGCTGCTTCATGTTTTTGCGCGTTGGCTGTTTCATTTCCCGCTCATCTAACACAAAAATATATTTTATTTTAAAATAATTTATACACGAAATATGTGTACGTTCACGATTAGGTTCCATTCCCATTATCGGTTTCGAGTTTCGTGAAATGTAGTTTCTTAATTTTGGACCGAAGTTTTCCATATTTTTAGATGAATTTTGTTAAATTTGTCACACTCAGTCGACAGTTTGAAAAATCCTTTCACGGGTAGATGAAACTCGCAGTTTTACACAACTTTCGTGTTATAACTTTTTCGTTTCAACAGAGATATGTGTACGTTCAAAATGGAACCATTTTCAAAAATGAATTTTTTTCAAATTTGGAACCATTTGAAAATTCGGAACCATTTTTCAATTTGAAACATTTTTAAATTTGGAACCATTTTCAAAATGGTACCATTTTGAACCATTTTTTTCATTCGGGAACCATTTTCAAAAATCGAAACCATTTTTTCGGTTCGGAACCATTTTAAAAAAGGAACCATTTTTTCGGTTCGGAAACATTTTAAAAAAGAACCATTTTTGAAAAATCGGAACCATTTTATTCATTCGGAACCATTTTTTTTTGGTTCGGAACCATTTTCAAAAATTGGAACCATTTTTTCGGTTCGGGACCATTTTCAAAAAGGAACCATTTTTTCGGTTCGGCGACATTTTCAAAAAGGTACCATTTTCAAATTTCGGAACCATTTTCAAAAAGGAACCATTTTTTTTGGTTCGGAACCATTTTTCGGTTCGGGTCCATTTTCAAAAAAGAACCATTTTTTCGGTTCGGAACCATTTTAAAAAAGGAACCATTTTCGAAAAATTGGAACCATTTTTTTCATTCAGAACCATTTTTTTGGTTCGGAACCATTTTCAAAAAGGAACCATTTTCGAAAAATCGGAACCATTTTTTTCATTCGGAACCATTTTCGAAAAATCAGAACCATTTTTTCGGTTCGGAACCATTTTAAAAAAGGAACAATTTTTCGGTTCGGAACCATTTTCAAAAAGGACCATTTTTTCGGTTCGGAACCATTTTCAAAAAGGAACCATTTTCGAAAAATCGGATCCATTTTTTTGGTTCGAACCATTTTCAAAAAATCGTAACCATTTTTCCGGTTCGAAACCATTTTCGAAAAATCAGAACCATTTTTTTCCGGTTTAGAACCATTTTCAAAAAGGAACCATTTTTTTTGGCTCGGAACCATTTTCAAAAAGGAACCATTTTTCGGTTCGGAACTATTTTCAAAAAGGAACCATTTTTTTGGTTCGGAACCATTTTCATAAAGGAACCATTTTTCGGTTCGGAAACATTTTCAAAAAGTAACCATTTTCGAAAAATCGGAACCATTTTCAAAAAATCGGAACCATTTTTTCGGTTCAGAACCATTTTCAAAAAGGAACCATTTTTCGGTTCGGAACCATTTTAAAAAAGGAACCATTTTTTCGGTTCGGAACATTTTCGAAAAATCGGAACCATTTTTTCGGTTTGGAACCATTTTTTTAAAATAATTATTTTCCAAAAATATGAACCATTTTCAAAATAGCCGAAAATTAAAACATAAAAACGAAAAATTGAACCAAAAAAGGAAAACAAAAAATAAAACCGAAAAAGAAAGCAGAAAATAAAACATAAAAACAAAAACTGGAAAATAAATAGAAAAAGAAAACGGAAAATAAAAAGGAAACGGAAAAAAGAAAACATAAAAAATAAAGAATAGAATGGAAAACAAAAAAGAA
Source organism: Poa pratensis (assembly GCA_947311845.1). NCBI lineage: Eukaryota > Viridiplantae > Streptophyta > Magnoliopsida > Poales > Poaceae > Poa > Poa pratensis. The sequence continues at coordinate 24,584,386 of CAMZMU010000119.1, read as the reverse complement.
AGAGAAAAAGAAACCCGAAAACCCAAAAATTGGAAACAAATAAAAGGAGGAATAATGATACTAGAACGTCAATATGAGCGTGGCCTACTGGTTACGTTCTCGCTCTATTTTCGTTTTTAGCGGTTGAGAAGTGCTATTGGGCCGGCCCAATAACGCCGCGCGAGCGAAGCTCTTCAGGCGGCGCTGAAATTTAGGGACGCCAACGGGCGACATATAGGTTTCGCCGTCGAAAGATACATTGGTTGTAAACGAAGCCACAATTTTACCGGCTTCAAAACAATTGAGAATTGGCGTGGTTATCGATTTTAGCGTCTTGATGACGTAACGACACTTGAACTTGATAAAGTTTTGTTTGTTTGCCAGGTGGTTTCATTGATAAAGGTGAAGGCTTTGACGGGCTAGTCGTCGTTTCATATTGCCTTTAAGTTATCCAGCGGGTGGCAGATTTCGGTACTACACCGCTTGATCATGTGATCGGTGGATCAAATTATCAAGTTACTAGTGGCTTCTTCCTTAACGTCATATATTTTCAACCATGTTCTCCATGCAAAGGATGATCATGCACACTTCTTAGGTAGATCGTGTGAGAACTCTATTTTCGCATTGTGTGGTGTTGGTCCCGAGTTCATCTGAGAGCTTATTGTTAACATTTAGTTTGGTTATGTCATCAAGAAAGCCCACATGTTTCCCTACAACATTAGTCACGGAAGACCAAACGGGCATAAAATATGTGGGTCATATGTGTATCTGGAATGAAATAACCATGAGTAGTGTTGCAACTAACTACCAGGGATTTCCATACATGTGATTTTACATCTCAAATAGAATGGGCATAGTGAGTTTAACAAAGGTTGGCGACGGAACTTGTAACCATTGTCATTATAGTTCAAAGGCCAAGGTCCTTGCTCGAGCCTATGTTTAGAAAACATAGAATATAGGAAAACTATATAAATTATTACGCAAAATCCTACAATTATACGAAATTTTGTAAATATGCTCCACATAAATTTCGGCAAGATTTTCAAGAGTGTGAGAATGCAAGACACACACTGGAATTCTATGAAAGACTAAACTCATATTTATTAAGTTTCCTAGCAATTTTTTTTTAGACCGAACTACCGTAGGGGAAGCCCTACGGTTATTTTATATTAATAAAGAAGGAACACAACTTACATAAACAGGGAAAAGAAAAAAGCTAAGAGAGTCAAGGAGCTATGACTCAAACAGCAAAGGAACATGGGGACTAAACAAAGTATGTGGTAATTCGGTCTAAAAGGGGTTGGACTTGGGAAGGCTTGACTCTGAATTGGTGAAGCAGCAAATCTTGCTTGGTTCTCCTACGCCAGCTCTGAAAAGAGGTCACCACCCAATTGAAGATCAGATCATTACGTTCCTTCCAAATATTCCATGCAACCAAGGCAAAGAATTCCAGGAAGTCAGGGTGAGAGAAGGAACTGGCAGCCTCTGAAATTCTGTCCCTCGGCGTTTTGTTCATGTTCCAGGTGATACCAATACTATCCCATTAAGTTTTGGCGAAGTCACATCGAAAGAAAAGATGGCCGTTATCTTCTAAAAAGGAGCGTGGACATAGAACACATTCGGAGCCTCCATCAACATGCCAGTGTTTTATCAACATCATATCCTTGGTTTTGAGACGGTCATTGATAAGTAACCAACAGAAAATCTTTAGTTTAGGCAGACATCTGGACTTCCAAAAACTGGCAGGCACTTTATCTTTCAGCACACAATCAAGCATGTATCTGTAATAATCTGCAGAAGAATAGTCTGCCTTGCCCCAGACAAAGGTCTGCTATCTAACTCCTGAGAAATCTCAATTTTGTCAGCACAAAGTTGTTGAAGCTCCTGATACTCATCATAGGCCTCCACATACATAGGGATAGAGTATAGCGTGTGTTTCTCCTGGCATGTGAGGACTTTATTTACACTTGTATCTTGGTTTTCAACAAAAGAAAATAGCCGAGGAAAACGCTCCGCTAGGAGAGTGTCATCAACCTAGAAGTCCTTCCAAAAGAGGGTGGTGCTATTGGGTTGCGGGTAAAACTTTAAAATCTTCCGTAACCTTGCCGCCAAAGATCTATTCTATGAAGATATGCTGCACCCCATCATGCTAGATCTAGAAACTTACAAACACCGTTGCGGAAGATCTTGTGTTTGTTGAAGTAGATGTTGGTGAAGTCTGATGAAGAATCTCACGTGCACGCCGGGAGGTGAGATTGTTGCCGGTTTGTCGTCGAGGAACTACTTGCGCAGCCCCGCTCTAACAGTATCCACACGTACGCCGCGCCAACATGTCAGCACGTTCGCCTCCTATAGCTATAGCACCAATGAAGAGAGACTGCCTTTCGGCGTAGATTTAGTGGTAGATCTAATCGGGCTTGATTAGATCTATATGAGAGTAGAGAGATCTAATTCTCAACACATGAGATCTACTAGAGAGAGATTAGATCAAAGTCTAATTAGAGCGCCGTCTAATTAGAGCATCGTCTAATTGCACAATATCTAGAGAGAGGAATTTGTGCAAGTCAATTGTATGTCCTCCTTGTGGGAGGGGGTGGAGTATATAAAGGGGAGTAAGGGGAGGAGGTGCTTTGGGGAGGGGCAAAGCCCTCCCCTTGGTACGTCGGCCCTAGGGAGGTCGGCCCCTCTCCCAAGTCGGTTTGGGAGAGGAGTCCTTGTCCAACAAAGACTCCCTCCCTTCCATTTTATCTTTTTGCCTTTTTTCCTTTATTCTTTCCTTTTCCAATTCGGACTCTTTTTAATCTCCAAATCAAACAAGGAAAGAGAAGGGGAGGAGGTGGTGCGCCGGCCAGGACGGTGGGGCCCAGCCGGCCGACCCACACCATGTGTGGTTCGGTCCCTGGGGTCCCTCCTTCTCCCTCCGGCACTTCCCCCCTTAATGGCAAACCTCTGAAACTCGTCCGGAACCATATATACTCTTTAGATAAAATCATCAACTCTATCCACTGATGTCAGGAACACTTCCCGACATCCCGGAACATCTCATGTTTTCCATATTTCTCTCTTTGGGAAATTCTGCCCCTATACCGACATTATTTCCCTCTCATGATAACTTCACCGGAACACCTCCGAATTACTCCGGACTTGTTTCTGTGACATCGGAGGGACTCCGACAACTTCTCATAACCACTAAAACCACAACTTTATTATCTCAATAAAATATTGACTCACAGCTTAAGTGTGTGACCCAAAAGGTTCGGTAAACACAAAGACATGTCCGGGAACTTACCAGACAATAACCAGCATTGGGACCTAGACGGCCGTACTGGCTCCCGTGTGTTCACGAGTGAACGATAGAACCTGTGTGTTACTCATTACGCTAATTCCCTTATGTACACGATACCAATGATATCTCGAGATTGAGACAAATGTGCTATAGTGTGATCAATCTCTTTGATCATAACACATATAATTCTCATACCAATATCATTCTCTTTTCTCATTCCATATTTTCATTGTCCCGTGATAAATCACGCTGTGTCTGGCCAGACGATTGGGTGACAATAACAATAATGAGATGGCCTAGAGGATGTATCTCTCCATCGCCTGGAGGAGTAAGTACCATTCTTGAATACTCTCTGTTCCAATACATTATTCTAGTCCACACCCAAAAGCCACCATTATGGTCCCCAGTTACGGCAAGACGTTAGGTGACAATCAAAGCATGAGTGTCGAATAAGCGGTCACCAGATATTCTCATGGTATAGGAATGCAGCTAATGAAAACTAAACATATGATCAGTTGCTACCTTCATCGTTGACGATTAGTCTCTTAGCAAGATCATACAGTGGGTCGGTTCAGTACTATTATCATTTCGATAACAAACTCCTATAGTTGTGTGACTTATACAAAGTCCATGATCAGTAAAACATGATCATCAAACAACAAGATATGCTAGTCTTAGAGACAAGACCAGGAACGCTTTTACTTGTTCGTATCTCTACACGTGTATTGGAGGTTTTCCTCTTGAATACTTTTGATTCGCGATTCAAGTGCCCAATACAGTTATACCATAAATATATAAACATTAATAATAAACTTGGAGATAAATAATAACTAAATTATTATTGACTCTAGGGCATATCTCCAACAGTCTCCCACTTGCACTAGATTCAATAATGATTCTAGTTAGCATGATGACATGACACCAAATGGAACTAAGGTGCCACTCACGCTTTCGCACGCTCTCTGAGACTGCGTCCATAATTTTGATCCAATCAAATACATAAACTTATTTAACTCCTCACACGTCAAACTTGACAATGTAAAGTCGGATAATTAGGAATTGGATTTCGGCCTATCCGGTTCCGTAGTAGCATTAATAATTTCAAGCGTCTCCGAATGAAATTATCATATCGTCTGTTGAAACCTCACCAAGTCAATGACTTATCCAATAACTTGCTATCATGACGTCTCACATCAATGATGCAACTATCCTTTATAGATAATCTATATATGTTGTAGAATCCACTCATAATATACTTATGATTTGATAGAATCAAAACACCATGTATTTATCAATTTGAAAATTGCATTTCTCGGATTAAATCAATTAAGATTTGATTTCATAATTCCACTACAAACACGTATATGAGGAACTTCTCTATATAGACTATTTGAAGCTTTACAAAAGCTACTAAGTCGTTATACTTTTGTAAATCCCACTATTAGGTCTCTTTACATGTATGAGAAACATCTCAATACAATAACCTTTTAGCGTTATTCACAACCTTTTAATTAACCGCCTTTATGAGAAAACTTTTACCAAGTATTTCTCTATTTGTCGGTGGCCAAATAAAGTTTAGCACTTTGGAAACTTTCCGGCTTTATGTACTAATATATAGCAAAATCATAATAAATATGATTTCATCTTATTCCTCTCTATTCGCTCATCATTGACTACGCTCATCATTGACTATGAAGGTCAATGTATCTTGCAAATATCACGCTATGACTTCTTGATCAAATTTCTTTGACTCAAGACACAATTCGAATTACCTTTCAGAATTGTACTTAGCACAATCATACTCATGTTTATGAAATTTAATCTATATCATAGACAAATTTTTAATAAGACACTTTCTGATCTTTTATTTAAAACTCTTTTAAATCCATATTTTTTTCACAAGATATACATTTTTGAATTGGCCTAGCCTTATTCAACAAATATAATATCAGCTCCCACTGACTTTTAAGTCCCTTCGATTTATATAATGAAAATAATAAAATTCTTAATTCATTAAAACGACTAACTTCAAACAATATAATTATCTAGATTATTCTCATAATCCAAATGAATTATTCTTAGCTATTAACTTTGCTACTTTAGTCCAATAACAGCATCAAGCAATTGATATGGTAAGTTTTTCAACTTCTCATTATCATTTATTCATCATTGGTAAAACACTTTTAATCAAGACTAGCTCTATGAATATTAGATATTCACATATGTCCTTTCTTTATGAAACTTTCATGCCCAGTGATTTTACATCACGTCCAAACTACTTTCAAGATTTAATCTTGGAGCTACATGAATTTTCTTGGACTCCTTATGACATATACCGTCATTTATGAGTATTCATTATTCCGTTTGTAATTGTTTTGCTTTTAATCTTGTTCCTGGACATTTTAATAATTTAACCACTAGGTGATTTAATCATTAATTTCCTCACATGACTATTATCATAATACTTAATTCGAATCATGTATGCCATACATGTATTCCTGGATAAAGCAATGATATGGAAACATTTGCATGTCACTCCTTTCATTCTAACACTTGTCCAAAGACTCCCGGTCTTAATTTAGTATTTTGATTTCCACTCTCTCTTCATGAGAAGATACTTTTCTCCAATTCTAAAGTCAACAAGCATTTAGAATTATGTGTGGAAAACAACCGCCAATATAATACTTTGGACTTTACCATTGTGCAAAACATTTATTCAATTCGAATCAGAGCTTAGATTCAAAATTGAAATCTTGGAACTTTCAATCAAAATAACTCTAAGTTAAAATTGATTTAGATCCCCTGGATACAAACAAAATAATCTATTTATTTTAGTGGGTACTTTGGAATTCTATTTCACTTCACAACAAGACATTTGGACATAATTATTATAACAATCTTTTAATCTTTGTCTCACAAAAGATTTCATTATCATGATAATTTCGAATTACCAAAATTAATCATGAGTAATGTGACTAAGAAAACTTTCTTTTGTCAATCATGTTATAATACATTTTATTAAGCCTTCTTTAATTTTATCAAAATTCTTTGATCTCTTATTTTGATTCACACATACTCCCACTTAATTTTATGAAACATTGAAACTTCAATAATTTCATCAACTCTATTTCATTAATATGCAACTTCATATTAAATCTTCAATAGAATTTAATTAATGGTAAATCTCCACACCTTTATGTAATTTTCGAAATTCACTAGTGCCTAGCACTTTGCCAATTTCGAATTTTACCAAATACCTAGTATTTGTGGATTTCGATTTTTATTAAGTGCCTAGCACTCCATAAATTTCGAATTGCTCAAGTGCCTAGCACTTTGTGAATTTTTTAGTTTTGTCTATTTCATCTTGGAATAACTTTAAGAGTCTCAAAAGAGGACCAACGAAAAACTTCTTCCAAAATTTAAAGACTAAACCAAAATCAAACATCATTCAAAACTTTAAATGATATTTGAATCAAAACATTTAAGACTTAACAAAACTAAATTAAAAGACATATTTCAATAAAGAAGATCATCATAAACCGAATTCACAAAATGTGAACTCCCACACATACTTTAATATTCGAACATAACTTTGTTCCAGAATCTCAAAATATTCATTACAAAATGATCGAACTGAAAATAACTCTTATTTAAAGTCCTAGCGTAAATCTTCTTCATTGACTTGAATTGTAGACATAGTGGTTATCATGGCGCCTTAAGTGCCTTCTTTGTCCACTTCCTCCACTTCTTTCCATATCTCTTACCTCTTTTCCTTTTCATACTGCGATCATGCAACATGAAAAATTTCAGTATAAAATACCAAAATATATTCGAGTAGAGAATATGTCAATTACTTGTGTATAACTCTTATACCTTTGTGGACTCGCCACTGGTCTTGTAGGAAGGATGCTGTCATCAAATGATGCACATAGATATCCAACTCAGCTGACAAGAGCATTTTGAAGACTTCCTCAACAGTCTTCTCAGCTTCCAACAAATTGTAGCACGCCGTAAAGGCGTAGTAGTATGAAGGAAGTGATCTAAGAAGAGTGTCAACGACATTCTTTTCTGAAACTGGGAAACAAATATCCCCAAGTTTCCCGAGTATCTTGCAGAACTTCTCCTTGTGCTCCCTCATCGAACCTCCGTTCGCAAGTTTGCACTTAAAGAGTTCATCCTCGAATTTATTCTTTGCATGGCATCTTTGGAAACAGAACCGAGCATTCAACGCTTCCATGAGACGGAAGGGGCGATAGTATGGAAACCAATTGCTTAGCTCGGGACTAATCCTGTCTCGCAAGACCAAACTCACTTGATACTCGTCCTCCTCCATAGGAGAATAGTCTTCACCTAGTCCTGGATCATAAGTATCCAGCACCTGCTCTAGCTCGCGCTTCCTGAGGGCTTCCCTCAAGCTGTGAACCCAGTCTCCGTAGGTCACGCTTTCCACAGTCAATTTATAGTTTCCTAACGACTCATCCTCATGCACATTCTCAAAGTGGTCCATTTTCTACAACAAAACAAGTTTATTTAGACTCATAGTTTATTACTAATTTTGATGCACTACTTTAACTCAATTAAAATTGAATCTAAGATATGCTCCCACTAAGCCTAATAATCCTCACGATTGGCGCTAAGTGATCCAGGACCCGATAACCCGATGAATCAAGTATGGATACATAGCATGATCCGTGGACGACCGGTAGGCACCATGCCAGTTGTAGTAGCTGCAACTCATGTTCATCTTTCGACGTGTGTTCAGAACTCATAACTTGTTATGCTAGGACTTCAAGACAACCAACCGATGATGTTGCTGGAACGGTTCACGCCCGCCTCCCAAACCCTTGGACCGCGTGGCTCGTGGAAACACGGCACCCGGGACAAGCGCTTGGTTTGACGTGCCACGGTTGGAACAACACGATCTCCTTGATATTTTACTTGAGGATTGATACGTGCATTTTATATCATCATTATACAACTTATATTATCATATTAGAATGTTATTGGCATTGTTATATCATTGTTTTTTACATGTTTTAGATGATTTATGGGACTTTCATACAAAGTCCCTATTTTTGGTATTTAATTTATGGGAGGCAGAAAACCTCCTTTTTCTTGTTTTTAATGTTTCAGGAGCTACAGGGACCCAAATGGAAAAAGGAAAATTGCACAGCTGGTTTTTCATCGGAGAACATCAGTGGGAAGAAGATCGAAGGAGGAGAGCCACGAGGCCCAAAAGAGGGGCCCACGTGGCCAGATTCGTTGGCCGCGTGGGCCCACCATCCTGAGCCTCGGGCACTTCCTCGCTCGGGGCTTTTTAGCCCGCCTTCGTCTCGCCCGAAAAGTTATGCCCTAATTTTCCCAAGTTTATCCGAGGCCATGGCGGCGGCGAAACTCCTGATTCCCTCCGAGGGGGGGGTCAGATCCTGCTGCTCCGGAGCTCTCGAGAAAGGGGAAATCATCGTCATCGTCATCACCTCTCCTCCTTGGCGTGGGAGGAGGCCTCTACATCATCACCATCACCAAGACCAGCACCATCTCCATCATCATCTCCGTGATCCACTCCGTTCCCCTCGTAGTTTGAGAGTTGCTATACCCTAGATACTTGTCTTGTGCTACTATGCATGTTTGTGATTGAGTACTTGTCATTATTTGGAGGTGAAGTTATATTTTCAGATTGTGTTGTACCATTTATGCCACTGAATATCATTATGTTTGCACGTTGTGAGTTGTTCCCGTACGTTCCTGAGGGCATAGGATGAATTGGCAATGATTTATATATGACATGTGTTGGTATTTTGTCTAGTGTTTATCTTTCTATGTGATTCTATGATGGTGTTGTGCGAACGTCGACTGCACAACACTTCACCTATATGGGCTCATAGGAGAACACCGTAGTGTAATGAATTGAGGAGACTTGGGGGACATGTAAACCTGAGACCGAGTCATGAAGTTGCATTATGAGGGTATTAGTATCGGGACCTTAGAGTGTAATGCTATGGTAGGACTTTATGTCTTAATAATTCTTGTGCAGTCATTTACTTGGCCACATGATCCATCATAAGGGGTTTAGTTTATTTATTTAGCTTTACCTAACAATGGCTCTGTTCAAAGAAGATTAAAACTTGACAAGATATTCAACGTGTTGTTTAATAAATCTCTATGCCTAGCAGTATCCATGCCGCCCTCGGGAACCTACTAGATGAATGGAGAAATGAAGCTTCTGAAAGTGCCAGAATGTTTAAAGAGAAAGTTAAGATTTGGCATGACAAGAAAATTAAGAGAAAAGAATTCAAAGTAGGTGATCAAGTTTTATTATACAACTCTCGTTTCAAGTTTTCTGTAGGGAAGTTGGCTTCAAAGTGGCAGGGACCATTAGTGATACAGGAGGTATACCGTTCAGGAGCTATCCGTCTTCACGGTGATATGAAAGGTAAACCTCATGTAGTTAATGGACAACGCCTTAAACATTATATTACAGGAAGGAGCTTCATCAGAAAGGTGGAGGAGTTGAATTTAAAGACACCGGAGGAGGTAATTGCAAAGAATTTTGCAGTTTCAGAAACCCAAAATCAATAATAGGTAACTTTTGTGTTGGAAAGTTTCTCGGAATTGCGTAACATTTTACGGAAGTCATTTTTTATGGAAATTAACGTGTGGGACAAGAAAATTGGAAGGAACGGAGACCCGAGGGAGAAAAGAGGGGGTCCCACGTGGTTAGATGCTTTGGACGCGTGGGCCCACTCCTTTTGCCCCTCGGAGTCCCGTTCCGTCTCGTTTTCGTCTCCGACGCTTCGTCTTGACCTAAAAACCGTCAATATATACCCCCTTCCGCCGATCTAATCTCGCACCGAGCGTTCTCAAGCGATCTTTGCTTTTGCTGTTTCTGTCTATCAGGTTTTAGCCATGTCTAGCTCCGAATCCAACCATCAGGGGAGAGCCTCCCCAAGGGAGGTGTTGTGAACCACTACCTCAACTCCGTGATGGCACCACCGAAGATGATTTCCTTCAAGGAGGGTGTGATGCTCGTGGAGGAGGTGAAGGCTCCCAAGACCACCGGCACGGTGGAGGAGAGGCTGGATGATCTGGAGGAGAAGACCTTCAGGTATGGCACTGTTGTTGAACGCAGCCTTGATGCTCATAACTTCATGAACCTGGAGCCAGAGAAGAAGGTTGAAGAGTACAAGAAGAGGCTCGAAGATCTGGAAGAAAGATACAAGGATGTCATCGAGAAGTTGGACAAGATCCAATGCTTTATGTGGGATGTAGAGAACCAGAACTGCGAGTATGAAGAACGCTTCAAGAAGATTGCAGAAGCTCCTACCCTCAGGCATAATAATCCACCTACATCTTTCCGTGATGGAAGGCCTTTCCCATGGAAGATGGCAGAATGGGAGGAGGAATATGAGAAAGAAGAGGTTGCAGCAGAGGAGGCTCTAGCAAAACGTCAAGCTTGGGGAGTTCAACCTAGTCTTTATCTTTACTAGTTTATCATATCTATCTAGTCATGGTGTGTTTTGTTTTTATCGTTTAGTGATCAATCTCTCTTAGGCGTGTGTGAGCTCATGGTGTATTATCATGTATCCCTATCTTGTGGTTTATCAATGAATATTAAAGTATGGTGTCATCCATGATTCTCTTGTTTGGAGATTTATGGGTAACACTCATGCAAATGAGCGTGGCATATTTAGAGGTTTCAGTCACATCTTTCCTTGAATTTAATTAACTTGAGTGTGTTGGACAATTGTAGAATTATCTCATTATAAAATAAGTAAAGAGAAGGAGTCATATGACTTGAAAATTAATAGTTTAAGGTTGAGATATAGTCTTGTAGGATAAAAAGTTAGGAAGGGTTAATGAAAAGGATATGAAACGCTCTTGTTAGAATCTAGTATCTTTTGAGCAAATTAATGAATCATGGATATTTCAATACTTATGCTCTTGGAAAGTGAATGAAAAGGGAGGCACCTGAAAATTCAGTTAGCCATGGAAAGTGTAAGATAAAGGTTGTATAGAGCATAGGAACTTGATTGAAATATCCATGACTAAAGTTTGCACTAGTTACTAGTAAGCAAGATTGTAAACAATCTTATATCTATCTTTTCATTTGTCTTCTTTAAACTTGTTATCCAATGAGAGTTTATCTTGTCTTTAAATTTCAGCAAAGTATAAAATATTGTAATGCTTGCCATAAAGAGCAAAAGCATGTGAAAAAGAGTATGATTCAATTGTCCAACATACAATGGTTATTTGCCTTCAAAAGTAAGGGGTGATTGCTAGAGCTTCTACTTATGTTGCCCTCATGTGTATGAGTTTTAGTTCATTAATCTTTCATTGCAATTGAATATGATGATGATACAATGCTCGTATTTATTTATCAACCATAAGTCATTGATACATGTAATGATCTATGTCTTACTTACTCGAGGACGAGTAAAGGTTTAAGCTTGGGGGAGTTGATACGTGCATTTTATATCATCATTTATACAACTTATATTATCATATTAGAATGTTATTGGCATTGTTTTTACATGTTTTAGATGATTTATGGGACTTTCATACAAAGTCCCTATTTTTGGTATTTAATTTCTGGGAGGCAGAAAACCTCCTTTTTCTTGTTTTTAATGTTTCAGGAGCTACAGGGACCCAAATGGAAAAAGGAAAATTGCACAGCTGGTTTTTCATCGGGAGAACAGCAGTGGGAAGAAGATCGAAGGAGGAGAGCCACGAGGCCCAAAAGAGGGGGGCCCACGCGGCCAGATTCTTTGGCCGCGGGGCCCACCATCTGGAGCCTCGGGCACTTCCTCGCTCGGGGCTTTTTAGCACGCCTTCGTCTCGCCCGAAAAGTACGCCCTAATTTTCCCAAGTCCATCCGAGGCCGCGGCGGCGGCGAAACTCCTGATTCCCTCCGAGGGGGGTCAGATCCTGCTGCTCCGGAGCTCCGGAGAAGGGGGAAATCATCGTCATCGTCATCACCTCTCCTCCTTGGCGTGGGAGGAGGCCTCTACATCATCACCATCACCAAGACCAGCACCATCTCCATCATCATCTCCGTGATCCACTCCGTTCCCCTCGTAGTTTGAGAGTTGCTATACCCTAGATACTTGTCTTGTGCTACTATTCATGTTTGTGATTGAGTACTTGTCATTATTTGGGTGAAGTTATATTTTCAGATTGTGTTGTACCACTTATGCCACTGAATATCATTATGTTTGCACGTTGTGAGTAGTTCCCGTATGTTCCTGAGGGCATAGGATGAATTGGCAATGATTTATATATGACATGTGTTGGTATTTTGTCAGTGTTTATCTTTTATGTGATTCTATGATGGTGTTGTGCGAACGTCGACTGCACAACACTTCACCTATATGGGCTCATAGGAGAACACCGTAGTGTAATGAATTGAGGGAGACTTGGGGGACATGTAAACCTGAGACCGAGTCATGAAGTTATTATGAGGGTATTAGTATCGGGGACCTTAGAGTGTAATGCTATGGTGGGACTTTATGTCTTAATAATTCTTGTGCAGTCATTTACTTGGCCACATGATCCATCATAAGGGGTTTAGTTTATTTATTTAGCTATACCTAACAATGGCTCCGTCCAAAGAAGATTAAAACTTGACAAGATATTCAACGTGTTGTTTAATAAATCTCTATGCCTAGCATATCCATGCCGCCCTCGGGAACGTTTTCCACATATAAGTTACACATCACTTGAGCTTGTCCTCTTGCCACATAGAGGATTGGGCTTTCTCTCTTTGAGAGCTTTTACTTGCTACATTTATTCATTTTTACTTCTTGCAACTATACAACCAAAAATCCAAAAACACTTGCATCTTTTATTGTTTTATTTATCATTCTTGCTAACCAATACCTTCAGCTCCTCGTGGGTTCGACAACCTTTTCTAATTGAAAGGTACTACAATTGATCTCCTGCACTTGGGAGTCATCAAGATACTTTTCTGGCGCCGTTGCCGGGGAGCGTAGCGCTATTGGTAAGAAGTTTGGTAAGGAAACTTGAAAGCTGAATTTTATTTACTGTTTTATCTCATTGTTACTATGGCATTTATGAATCGTGCCTCGCTGCATCTTGCTTATATGAAAGTGCTTATGCCACTACTCCTAAAGTGGTTGAAACTACTGTGTCTGAGGTACCTAAAGTGGGATTTAAAATTCCCATTGGTCATGTTAAAAGAGTTATGAAAAATCCATTTACAGGGATGGAACTAAGTCTGCACGTGAACATGGAGAAATTGAGACATATGTGGCTTATTTAGACTTCCTGGTATTTCTGAGGATCAGGTAAAAAGGAAGCTATTATATTTGTCTTTATCTGGTAATGCTCGTATTGGTTCAGGTCTTTGGATGAAGAAGTCATATTGAATGGAGTATTTGAGGAAGGTTTTCTTTCTTAAGTATTTTACTCCTAAAGAAGCTTATGAGAACCGCTGCTATATATTTAATTTCTGGCCACATCTGGGAGAGAGTATTACTCAAGCTTGGGGGAGGTTAAAGGAACTCCTTCGCAAGAATCCTTGTCATGATCTTACAAGGAAAATTATATTGATAAACTTTTATGTGAGGCTACCAATGAACAAAAGGAATTTCTGGATAATTCATCTGGTGGAAGTTTTACAAATAATACTGAAGAAGAAGCATGGAATTTATTGGAGACTATTTCTGAAAACTGTCATTGGGATCTTGATAAAGGTAATGAGCCCTATTTGACTATGGATATTCATGTGTAGAGAACTTCTCTACTTCTATTTGTTTAAAAATCTGAGTGATACTTTTGGTCTTGATCCTTATGTTATAATTGAGATAGCTAAAACTTTTGCTGATCATATTGTGTTCCTAAAAGTGGTTTGAAGTTTATGTTGAACCTGTTAAACAATCTATTGTTGTTCCTAAAGTTATTAAACAGGTAGAACCAGTGTCATCTGTGACAATTGAGGAGTATGTTGAACCACCTCCATATCCAAACCAAGTTAAGGAGAATTTACTTATTGCTGTTACTAACAAGAGTAAAAGAAGATGTTCTCAGCCTTATGAACAGGTGGAAGTCAACAGTCAAATTTCATTATCAAACAATTAAATGAAGAAGACCCTGTTGATGTTTATTTATGTGAAGATGCTACTAAAGTCATCAAAGGTAATTCGGCCAAGGTTGGTAAGCCTGTTATATCATGCTCTATTGGGACTTCAAGTTATCATGGTTATGTGATATTGGAGCAAGTATTAGTGTCATTCCATATTCTCTTTATCTTGAAATCAAGCCTGATATTGATCCTATCATTATGGAAGAGACAGGTATGACAATTCAACTTGCTAATAAAGATTATATTAATCCATTGGAATTGTTAGAGATGTTGAAGTATTGGTTGGCAAAATAAAATATCCTGCTGATTTTATTGTGCTTGGTTGTCCTCAAGATTCATTTTGTCCTATCATTTTTGGTAGACCTTTCTTACACACTGTTGGTGCTGAAATTAATTTGCTAAAGAGAAAGTGTTTATTAAATGTGCTGGAGAAAAACTTGAATTCAACTTTTCTAAATTTGCTGATAAACATTCAGAAAGAGCCAATTTCTGAAGATGTAATTGAAACTCTTGCTCATATAGCTGTAGCTTCATCAGACGTGGTAGAACGTTATATGCTTAATCAAGATGAACCATTTAATGATGAAGAAAAGATGTTTGAACAAATATTATGGCAACAACCCCACAATTACAATTGCATATCCCACCTGATAATTTAGGAGTGCTACCACCACCTAAAGGGGATCCTAGTTTTGAATTAAAACCTTTGCCTAAAATCTGAAATATGCATATTTGGATGAGAAGAGCATATATCCTGTCATTATTAGTGCTAACCTTTCAGCTGAAGAAGAAGAAAATTACTTGATGTGCTTAAAGCTCACCGACCAGCCATTGGATACTCTCTTGATGATCTTAAAGGTATAAGCCCAGCTCTATGTATGCATAAAATTAATTTGGAGGAGGATGCAAAACCTGTTGTTGATTATCAACGCCGTCTCCATCCAAAAATGAAAGAAGTGGTAAGAAAGAGGTAATAAGACTTATTGAAGCTGGTATCATTTATCCCATAGCTGATAGTAAGTGGGTTAGTCCTGTTCATTGTGTTCCTAAAAAGGGTGGAATGACTGTTGTTCCAAATGATGAGGATGAACTTGTGGCTCAACGTACTGTTGTTGGTTATAGGATGTGTATTGATTTCAGGAAGTTAAATAAAGCAACTCGTAAAGATCATTACCCATTGCCATTTATTGATCAAATGTTAGAAAGGTTATCTAAACACTCTCACTTTTGCTATTTAGATGGTTATTCAGGTTTCTCACAAATTCCTGTCCATAAGGATGATCAAGAAAAGACCACTTTTACTTGCCCATATGGTACATTTGCTTATAGGAGAATGCCATTCGGTTTGTGCAATGCTCCTGCTACTTTTCAAAGATGCATGAATGCTATATTTGCTGATTATATTGAAAAGATAATGGAAGTTTTTATGGATGATTTTTCTGTGTATGGTACTTCCTTCGATAATTGCTTGTTCAACCTTAACAAAGTTTTGCAGCGTTGTGAAGACCAACACTTGTTCTTAATTGGGAGAAGTGTCACTTCATGGTTACTGAAGGTATTGTTCTTGGGCATAAGATTTCTGGAAGAGGAATAGAAGTTGACCCAGCAAAGATAGAAGCTATTGAAAAGCTCCATACCAAGGGACATCAAAGGTATAAGAAGTTTTCTTGGGCATGCAGGTTTTTACCGTAGGTTTATTAAAGATTTCTCCAAAATATCAAAACCTCTAACCAATCTTTTGCAAAAGGATGTTCCTTTCTCTTTTAATGATGATTGCATTGAGTCCTTTAATATTTTGAAGAATGCTTTAATAAGTGCTCCTATTATTCAACCTCCTGATTGGAAATTGCCTTTTGAAATTATGTGTGATGCTAGTGATTATGCAGTTGGGGCTGTTTTGGGCCAACGTGTTGATAAGAAACTGAATGTTATTTATTATGCTAGTAGAACACTTGATGCTGCTCAAAGAATTATGCTACAACTGAAAAAGAATTTTTAGCAGTGCTATTTGCTTGTGACAAGTTTAGACCTTATATTACTGATTCAAAGTCACAATACATACTGATCATTCTGCTATTAAATACTTAATGAATAAGAAAGATGCTAAGCCTAGACTAATAAGATGGGTACTTTATTGCAAGAATTTGATTTACACATTGTTGATAGGAAAGGGGAAGATAATCAAGTAGCTGATCATCTTTCTAGAATGGAAAATATACCTGATGATCCTATTCCTATTAATGATAGTTTGTTAATGAACAACTTGCAATTTAATGTTTCTAGTGCTAAAGTTGCATCTCCATGGTTTGCCAACTATGCAAATTTTATTGTTGGTAAAGTTTTACCTCCACACTTCACTTTCAACAAAGAAAGAAATTCTTTTATGATCTTAGACATTATTTTTGGGATGATCCTTTCCTTTATAAGAAAAGTGTGGATGGTATTATTAGACGTTGTGTACCTGAGCATGAACAACAGGCTATTATAAGAGATTGTCATGACAGTCCCTATGGAGGGCATCATGCAGGAGATCGTACAGGTGCAAAGGTATTACAATCTGGTTTTATTGGCCTACTTTATTTAAGGATTGTGCTGAATATGTTAAATCTTGTGATAAATGTCAAAGAGTAGGAAATATTGGTAGGAGAAATGAAATGCCTATGAATTATTCTTTACCACTTGAGCCATTTGATGTGTGGGGTTTTGACTTTATGGGACCTTTCCCAGATCAAAGACAAAGCATACTCATATTTTGGTTGCAGTGGATTATGTTACAAAGTGGGTGGAAGCAATTCCAACCAAAAGTGCAGATCATGCCACAGCAATGACGATGCTCAGGACATCATTTTCCCCAGGTTTGGTGTTCCTAGGTTTTTAATTACTGATGGTGGTTCTCATTTCTTACATGGTATTCTTAGAAAACTTGGCAAAATATATGTTAACCATAGAATTGCATCTCCTTATCATCCCAAACAAGTGGACAAGTTGAATTAAGTAATAGGGAAATTAAACTCATTTTGGAAAAGACAGTGAATAAGTCTAGGTCTGATTGGCCACTTAAAATTAATGATGCATTGTGGGCTTATAGAACTGCTTTTAAAAATCCTATGGGAATGTCTCCTTATAAAATGGTTTATGGAAAAGCTTGTCATTTACCTGTGAATTAGAACATAAAGCTAGATGGGCTATTAAACAATTGAACTTTGATTTTAAAACTGCGGAGAGAAGAGAATTCTTGATTTAAACCTACTAGATGAATGGAGAAATGAAGCTTATGAAAGTGCCAGAATGTTTAAAGAGAAAGTTAAGATTTGGCATGACAAGAAAATTAAGAGAAAAAATTCAAAGTAGGTGATCAAGTTTTATTATACAACTCTCGTTTCAAGTTTTCTGCAGGGAAGTTGCTTCAAAGTGGCAGGGACCATTAGTGATACAGGAGGTGTACCGTTCAGGAGCTATCCGTCTTCACGGTGATATGAAAGGTAAACCTCATGTAGTCAATGGACAACGCCTTAAACATTATATTGCAGGAAGGAGCTTCATCGGAAAGGTGGAGGAGTTGAATTTAAAGACACCGGAGGAGGTAATTGCGAAGAATTTTGCAGTTTCAGAAACCCAAAATCAATAATAGGTAACTTTTGTGTTGGAAAGTTTCTCGGAATTGCGTAAAATTTTACGGAAGTCATTTTTTATGGAAATTAACGTGTGGGACAAGAAAATTGGAAGGAACGGAGACCCGAGGGAGAAAGAGGGGTCCCAAGGAACGGAGACCCGAGGGAGAAAGAGGGGTCCCACGCGGTTAGATGCTTTGGCCACGTGGGCCCACTCCTTTTGCCCCTCGGAGTCCCGTTCCGTCTCGTTTTCGTCTTCGACGCTTCGTCTTGACCTAAAAACCGTCAATATATACCCCCTTCTGCCGATCTAATCTCGCACGAGCGTTCTCGAGCGATCTTTGCTTTTGCTGTTTCTGTCTATCAGGTTTTAGCCATGTCTAGCTCCGAATCCAACCATGAGGGGAGAGCCTCCCCAAGGGAGGTGTTGTGAACCACTACCTCAACTCCGTGATGGCACCACCGAAGATGATTTCCTTCAAGGAGGGTGTGATGCTCGTGGAGGAGGTGAAGACTCCCAAGACCACCGGTACGGTGGAGTAGAGGCTAGATGATCTGGAGGAGAAGACCTTCAGGTATGGCACTGTTGTTGAACGCAGCCTTGATGCTCATCACTTCATGAACCTGGAGCTGGAGAAGAAGGTTGAAGAGTACAAGAAGAGGCTCGAAGATCTGGAAGAAAGATACAAGGATGTCATCGAGAAGTTGGACAAGATCCAATGCTTTATGTGGGATGTAGAGAACCAGAACTGCGAGTATGAAGAACGCTTCAAGAAGATTGCAGAAGCTGCTACCCAGGTATAATAATCCACCTACATCTTTCCGTGATGGAAGGCCTTTCCCATGGAAGATGGCGGAATGGGAGGAGGAATATGAGAAAGAAGAGGCTGCAGCAGAGGAGGCTCTAGCAAAACGTCAAGCTTGGGGGAGTTCAACCTAGTCTTTATCTTTACTAGTTTATCATATCTATCTAGTCATGGTGTGTTTTGTTTTATCGTTTAGTTATCAATCTCTCTTAGGCGTGTGTGAGCTCATGGAGCATTATCATGTATCACTATCTTGTGGTTTATCAATGAATATTAAAGTATGGTGTCATCCAAGATTCTCTTGTTTGGAGATTTATGGGTAACACTCATGCAAATGAGCGTGGCATATTTAGAAGTTTCAGTCACATCTTGCCTTGAATTTAATTAACTTGAGTGTGTTGGACAATTGTAGAATTATCTCATTATAAAATAAGTAAAGAGAAGGAGTCATATGACTTGAAAATTAATAGTTTAAGGTTGAGATATAGTCTTGTAGGATAAAAAGTTAGGAAGGGTTAATGAAAAGGATATGAAACACTCTTGTTAGAATCTAGTATCTTTTGAGAAATTAATGAATCATGGATATTTCAATACTTATGCCTTGGAAAGTGAATGAAAAGGGAGGCACTTGAAAATTCAGTTAGCCATGGAAAGTGTAAGATAAAGGTTGTATAGAGCATAGGAACTTGATTGAAATATCCATGACTAAAGTTTGCACTAGTTACTAGTAAAGCAAGATTGTAAACAATCTTATATCTATCTTTTCATTTGTCTTCTTAAACTTGTTATCCAATGAGAGTTTATCTTGTCTTTAAATTTCAGCAAAGTATAAAATATGTAATGCTTGCCATAAAGAGCAAAAGCATGTGAAAAAGAGTATGATTCAATTGTCCAACATACAATGGTTATTTGCCTTCAAAAGTAAGGGGTGATTGCTAGAGCTTCTACTTATGTTGCCCTCATGTGTATGAGTTTTAGTTCATTAATCTTTCATTGCAATTGAATATGATGATGATACAATGCTCGTATTTATTTATCAACCATAAGTCCATTGATACATGTAATGATCTATGTCCTTACTTACTTGAGGACGAGTAAAGGTTTAAGCTTGGGGGAGTTGATACGTGCATTTTATATCATCATTTATACAACTTATATTATCATATTAGAATGTTATTGGCATTGTTATATCATTGTTTTTACATGTTTTAGATGATTTATGGGACTTTCATACAAAGTCCCTATTTTTGGTATTTAATTTTTGGGAGGCAGAAAACCTCCTTTTTCTTGTTTTTAATGTTTCAGGAGCTACGGGACCCAAATGGAAAAAGAAAAATTGCACAGCTGGTTTTTCATCAGGAGAACAACAGTGGGAAGAAATCAAAGAGAGAGAGCCACGAGGCCCAAAAGAGGGGCCCAGTAACAGCCCAAAGTTGAGAACCTAAAAACCCGAGTAAAATTTCGCTTTTGTGTTTAATTGCATCATGGCATCCATATAAATTGATGGGCAACACACTAAATGGTTTAGCACCATTTGAAAACCACAATGCAAACTTGTTTCAACAAACTTCCAGAAATATTTTGCACTTGTTCTAATTTACCAAAGGAGCAACATTTTGAATTTAGCAAAATGCCCTAAACCAAACCTATATGAACAAACGTGGTTCAAAACCTTTTATTTTGCCACACCAAAAATTTGTGGAGCTTCTACAAGCTAAGGGGAGCCTCCCCAAATTTTGGCATATTTTTCTAAAATGTTTTGGAGCCTAAAGAAAATAAGGCAAATTTGGTTGGTTCTAAAATTAAAAGAGAAAAGGACTTGTCTGTGAGGAAAACAAAAGTGCAGGGGGTTTTGTGTAAGTTGGAAATAAAGAAAAAGGAGAAAACCCCCAACCAGCCCACTCCCTCTCCCACTCTCTTCTCCATATTTTCCTCTCCCCAAGAGCTCCAAAAGCTAACTCCCATGGCCGAGCTCGCCGCCGTTGATTGAGGAGTCCCCGAGCGAAACGAAGACCGCCAAAAGCTCCGCCTCGTCGTCCTCTACCTCTCCACCGAAGGAATCGAGCCGAGAAGCCTTCAATCAAGCTCGCCGTCCACTACCTCCCCCGCGGTTGCCCGGAGCTTTCCCGAGCGATTCCGGCCATCTCCACCCACTCTCAAGCACCCCACGAGTTCAGGGTGAGCAAGCCTTCCAAATGCACCCCCATTCTCCCTCCTCCCCCTCCATTTCGTGATTCACCGTAGCAGTTTTAGTTCTCGTCGCGTTGACAAATCCGGTGTCCAACCCGGAAATTTCCGGAACTGAACCCGGAATCACCCGGTACCAGACCCGGAATGGTCCGGAATCTATACCGGGTTAAGCAAAACGGTACTGGACTCGACCATTTTCGCCCGGTTCATACCGGAATTGACCCGAATAAAACCCGGTGCCAGACCCGGTATAAAACCCGGAATGACCCGGTACAAAACCCAGAAATTTCCGGAATAAATTCCGGATTTCAATACAGTTTGAAATTTCTGTTTTCTTTTCACCCCTTAATCTCTAAATGTATAAATATGATATTGTTGATTAAATAAATCATCAAAAAGTAATATCAAAAAGGAAATCTATTAAAATGGTAACTTTTTATCGGTGTATCCGAAAAATGCATGTAATACACCAAAATGCCCAGAAAATTGTGATTAAAACTTTAAAATAAATATTATGCATATTTGATCACATTTTGAATTATGGTGCTTCTAGTAATATTAAAATCATAATTTACAAGAGAAATTTATAAAATTAATAACTTTTTAACGGGACCTCCGAAAAATGTGTTCCTTATATCAAAATGCTCAGAAAAACATGAGCGACCCAGAATCATCATCATGCATAATTGATCACAATTACAATAATGTGCTCTAGTAGTAATTGTAATCACTAAGTTTTAATATGGGGTTATTCCAAATAATGCAATAAATATAATGGGGACCCCATTTAACTTGTTGATCATGTTCAATGCTTCTAGGGTGCATTTAAAATGTCGTATCATCATTGTTGTATGCATTGCACAATTGCCATGTGTTGATTGTTTTTCCGGTGTTGTTTGTGCATCGGTAGACCAAGGAGGTGAAGTACCACCCCCGTCTCGTGACGATCCGTACTACCAGTACCCTGAACAAGGCAAGCGTAATCCCCCCTCTGAGCATGTCTTATCCTATGTTTCCGCAAAATTTTCTCCACTATAATATTGCATGCGGTTCTAAATGTCAATCTTTGTTGGATTAGAGTATCCTATAGTTGCATTAAGTTCCCGATGCCAATACCTGTTTCCCTCCTATTATCCATAGGTTGTATCGTTGGCCGAGATACTTACTATCTATGTTTGATGCTTAGCCATGCTTAGTAAATGCTTAGCTGTTCGATGGATGTTTCATGGTTGGAAACAGGTGACGAGATGTACAGTGATGGTGGAGAAATTGTGGTGACGGATAATAAAATGCTAAAAGGTGGGGATGAGAGGCCACTGTGGTTGTGGTGCTTTGTCTCGTTCCCGTCGCCTAGGTGCGAGTGCTATACCTCTTGAACCAAGACTGAGCGTGCAACCATGCGTGAGCCCTATGCATTCGCAGTGCAGGAACCCTCATAGACTAAATAACTCGAGCGGGCTAGCCAGGGTCCTCTAGTTCGGGCTTCCATTTGCGCGTGCGTGATGATGGTGGGATGAACTGAGATGAGGATTGTGGTGTTAGGAAAATAAGTGGCCGTGGGCGGGTGTTGCAGGCACTGGCAGTCCTGCCGCCACTGATGATCCTGGAAAGTCTTTAACGAGGGAGAAGTCGACACCGCTCCCACCCAGCCGGCTTTCCAAGGAAGAGAGCTAATTGTACAGGTAATGGGCCGGACGGTACGCGTGGCGAAGGAGCTGGAGCCCCTCGGGACTCCGGGACTTCCACTTTGTACACCCCTGCAGGGATAAATCTTTTCGAAAAGCCGTGTCCGCGGTTATGGACGACTTGGGAAGTGAAGGTAAGATCATAGAATAACTTTAACGGAATGATTAAAAACTGGTACTAGCGGTACCACTCACACATGCAAGGTGAGCTTCCTCGAGGTGATTCGGGGAGTGCCTTTGATGAACAGGTACCGTGGTTGATGTTGAGAAAGGTGATGAAAGAAAGAGTACTTCTTACCTCTTTTGAAAATACTCTGAATAGTCGATGCCTTTGAGTTATGTTTTCATAAATAAATTCAGCTTTATGCAAAACAACCTTATAGCTTTGAAAGCCTCATCGAGCATATATTAGCTCTTAATCTTGCAAGTTCGTCGAACTCAATGTCTTTGCTTTTGTTTCAGAGGAGGACTTCACCGACTTCGAAGGTGGGTTCTTTGTGGACATCGACGAGTAGTCTGGGGTTCCCAGGTGGCAGCTTGGGACATCCTGGAGCAGCTGGCGCTGTGATGTTTATCTGTAGGCCTCTTAGGCCATATGTTGGATCTTGTTGTTTAGAACAACCTAATTTGCTTCCGCATGTTGTAATGTTGGGTCTGTGACCTCTGTTTGTCATTTGCTATCTTTCTCTATTATAAGAGTTGAACTATATGATTTTGTGTCGTAGAGTCTGTGATGTGCCAGTTGTTCCACAAGTCTTGATCTCTCTATTATGCTTTGATAGTGTGCCTGCTGGTATCGGTTAACCGGAGACACAGTATCACTGTATAGTAGTCAGGTCGGGGCGCCACAAGTTGGTATCAGAGCAGTACTGCCTGTAGGAAACCCTTCTACTGGTCGATGTTTAGTCTAGTGTTTGTGAAAATATTTTTAACCTAAAAACGAGTTGTGAAAACCATCTTAGGATTCTTTTTACTCCTTATCTGGTTACCCTCTAATCTCGGAGCAATCTTATCTCGATTTGAGTTAAAAGTTTTGCTTCTCGTCTGTTGCTTCAAAATTAGGAGAAACGTGGGTGGGGTTCGACCTTTGGTGTTATGTGTCCAGTTGCTTCCGCCGCGCTACAATCCGAAGCTTCATGTGCTGAGAAACCATCTGGAGTACGACGAAAATTCCTATCAACTCAGTTGTTTACGGACCCTTGTATTCCTATCCAGTTTAATCTTTTGATCCTTTCTTTGGGTTTCAACCCAAGGACTTGAACAGAAGGTCCCGGATTGTGCTAACTAGAGTCTGTTAAGTTGTGATTACTTAACTCTCGCTAGTAGCACATGATGCTGATCTTCAACCCAAGTCTTTCCGTGGTCTGTGTGGTAAATAGTTGAACCTTAAATTACCGCACCTCAGCTGGTTATGTAACTTCATCTCTTCCTTAGCCTTGCTCTAGGTTCTATCTTGGAAACATCGGGGTTACAGCCAGGATTCTCCTAGCGAGTCTCCCAACTATATCATGACTCTGCTGCATCTCTCCTTTTTGGGCATGGTTATCACAATTGAGTAATAACCGGTGCATCTTCAACATCTTAGGATTTCTCCAGAGCATGTTCTTACTCTAATCTGCTTTCCTGACCTTTGTCTGTCTGTTGACAGTAAAGTTTCATCGTGCGTTGGTATGTTCCGATGCAAGACTTTTTCCTGATCCGTTAAGACTTTCTCTTCGTCTTGGTAGGAGAAACAAACTCTAGTACCTTGTCCACGTCCCGGGCTAGGTCAAAGTTTTGTAATCCACAGAATAAGAGGTTTATTAGTCTCTGTTTCTGCTCCACCTTAGAGTGTCACACTCTTTGATATCGGGGTATTGTGCGAAGTATCATGATCCTCTTGATGAAGTGATGCTCTTACACCTTGTTACTCTCCGATCTCCGAGTGACTTGTTACTCGGGAATGATAATTCGTGAGCAATGATGTGGCTATCGGATATTCTCAGCAGTTCTTACTGCGTTGCAATCCAAAGACCTTCTTTATCCTCCTTAGCATGATTGGTTATCCGATCAATAAGCTGAGTTTGACTGTGTTGCCAAGTTCGTTCTCTCCGGTGCCTTCCCTCGGTCAAAGAGCTAGGTTCATGCCGAAGCTCCCAAAACCACCTCGTTGTGCCTTGAAAGGCATGATCCTCTCTTGAACTCAAGATCCACCGGTATGTCGTGATATCATGTATGTGGATCGTGATACTCTAGTCAATAATGCAAATGCAGAAGATTCCTGGAACGATATGTCGTGATATCCTGCAGATGGATCGTGATATCCTGTTGTTCCTTCCAGAAGTATCGACAGGTTGTCGCCTGTCCAAGCTCAACATCACGGACAACTCTTTTCTCCAAGAAAAATTGAGCTTATGAGTAAGCTGGTTCTCTGAACAACTCCTTTCTCCAGGAAAATCGTGCTGGATGTCCAGAATTATTCGGCTGAGCTTAACAACTTGGAAAGTCGAAAGACAAGAGCTCTATCTGATATAGTTCCTTCTCGATGGGATGTCTAGTCTGTTCGTGTTGAAGCAAGGAAGTATCTCCGCTTTGGATATGCTAACCTTCAAAATCTTTGGTTTGAATTGGGCTATCGTCAAATCAAACTCAGACTAACACAATCAGTAGGTTAAACTCAGATTAGAAAGTTGTTGGTCTGACCAATACTGATGCCCCGTTCAAGTGACATATGCGTCTACCGTCTTGGAGTATCTAGATAAGTTTGTTGTTGAGCCCATCCACTACATTCTTTTTCCTCCCTGTTTGATTGGAAAGCTTGTCAGAACTACCCTTGTGTCGTCACAAGGCAATGTTCTGGAGTTAGAAGTGACTTTCCTTGGTTCACGTGCAATTGCTGAAAGATGTCGCCGTGAATCTGAGTGAATTGTCTGGTTCCTCGAAAATCATCTCAACTCGATCGTGCATGTGTAGAATATTCCCGGAATGGTATGTGGTTACCTCCATTCCTTGAAGATGTTATCTATGCATCCAAGCCACTGATTGAATTGTCCCAGAAAGAGAGGAAGTCTGAGAACTCCTTTGTCTTCTATGGTGTTTCCCATCAAGAACTAAATTGTGTCTCGCTGCCAGATATTCAATTGGGGCGGCTGTCTCCTGACAAATTGCTAATACGTGAGTTCCGCAATCCTGTTCCTCCTTTGGAGTTAGACATTTTAGTCCAGCTCCTAGAGATTCTAGCAAATGTAATCCGTTGGGATGCCTTGCAAGGACTTCCTATTCATACATCCGGAGTCTGAAGTATCTCTACACCCGATCAGATCTAAATCTCAAACAGAAACGACAGTTGGTGATCCTCAAGAAGTTTGTCCTGATGTCTGGAAAATCAAGAAGTGTTCCTGATACTAACGTTTGCGGAGTTTCTGAAGTTCTCTATGTCCATCTTCCCGACCCTTCCCATGTCATCCGAAATGCTCCTCCGTGAGGAAAGTTCTACTCAAGCTGTTTGGTAGAGTTGCCTCTTTATCCGTTGGAACCTTGTTTCGACCCCCTCCCTCAGAAGGTGAAGGCCTTGTGCAAAGTTCATATTCTAAATCTTTTGAGAAAACAGTTGTCTACCAACTGGAAGCTCCCTATCAATCTCCCGTCACACGAAAGTGTCTCTTAACTGTCAATCCAAGGATGCTTGAAGTCTCATCCTAAATTCTACTAGGAGGTACTCGGTCGTTGTATATTCACCAAGCTCCATTCTTTCGGAGAGGTTTCCTTCTTTCCGATGGTGTACATTGATAGTGACCTTGAAGTGTAGCCGATGAAGATCTTCAGGATGCGCTGGATCGATCTACACCAAGAAGATCGTGTAGTACCGTCGTAACCTTTCCCTCTTTCCTACTCTTAGAATCTCGGGACGAGATTCCTGTAAGGAGGGTAGAATTGTAACAGCCCAAAGTTGAGAACCTAAAAACCCGAGTAAAATTTTCGCTTTTGTGTTTAATTGCATCATGGCATCCATATTAAATTGATGGGCAACACACTAAATGGTTTAGCACCATTTGAAAACCACAATGCAAACTTGTTTCAACAAACTTCCAGGAAATATTTTGCACTTGTTCTAATTTACCAAAGGAGCAACATTTTGAATTTAGCAAAATGCCCTAATCCAAACCTATATGAACAAACGTGGTTCAAAACCTTTTATTTTGCCACACCAAAAATTTGTGGAGCTTCTACAAGCTAAGGGGAGCCTCCCCAAATTTTGGCATATTTTTCTAAAATGTTTTGGAGCCTAAAGAAAATAAGGCAAATTTGGTTGGTTCTAAAATTAAAAGAGAAAAGGACTTGTCTGTGAGGAAAACAAAAGTGCAGGGGTTTTGTGTAAGTTGGAAAATAAAGAAAAAGGAGAAAACCCCCAACCAGCCCACTCCCTCTCCCTCACTCTCTTCTCCATATTTTCCTCTCCCCAAGAGCTCCAAAAGCTAACTCCCATGGCCGAGCTCGCCGCCGTTGATTGAGGAGTCCCCGAGCGAAACGAAGACCGCCAAAAGCTCCGCCTCGTCGTCCTCTACCTCTCCACCGAAGGAATCGAGCCGAGAAGCCTTCAATCGAGCTCGCCGTCCACTACCTCCCCCGCGGTTGCCCGGAGCTTTCCCGAGCGATTCCGGCCATCTCCACCCACTCTCAAGCACCCCACGAGTTCAGGGTGAGCAAGCCTTCCAAATGCACCCCCATTCTCCCTTCCTCCCCCTCCATTTCGTGGATTCACCGTAGCAGTTTTAGTTCTCGTCGCGTTGACAAATCCGGTGTCCATCCCGGAAATTTCCGGAACTGAACCCGGAATCACCCGGTACCAGACCCGGAATGGTCCGGAATCTATACCGGGTTAAGCAAAACGGTACTGGACTCGACCATTTTCGCCCGGTTCATACCCGGAATTGACCCGGAATTAAACCCGGTGCCAGACCCGGTATAAAACCCGGAATGACCCGGTACAAAACCCAGAAATTTCCGGAATAAATTCCGGATTTCAATACAGTTTTGAAATTTCTGTTTTCTTTTCACCCCTTAATCTCTAAATGTATAAATATGATATTGTTGATTAAATAAATCATCAAAAAGTAATATCAAAAAGGAAATCTATTAAAATGGTAACTTTTTATCGGTGTATCCGAAAAATGCATGTAATACACCAAAATGCCCAGAAAATTGTGATTAAAACTTTAAAATAAATATTATGCATATTGATCACATTTTGAATTATGGTGCTTCTAGTAATATTAAAATCATAATTTTACAAGAGAAATTTATAAAATTAATAACTTTTTAACGGGACCTCCGAAAAATGTGTTCCTTATATCAAAATGCTCAGAAAAACATGAGCGACCCAGAATCATCATCATGCATAATTGATCACAATTACAATAATGTGCTCTAGTAGTAATTGTAATCACTAAGTTTAAATATGGGGTTATTCCAAATAATGCAATAAATATAATGGGGACCCCATTTAACTTGTTGATCATGTTCAATGCTTCTAGGGTGCATTTAAAATGTCGTATCATCATTGTTGTATGCATTGCACAATTGCCATGTGTTGATTGTTTTTCCGGTGTTGTTTGTGCATTGGTAGACCAAGGAGGTGAAGTACCACCCCCGTCTCGTGACGATCCGTACTACCAGTACCCTGAACAAGGCAAGCGTAATCCCCCCTCTGAGCATGTCTTATCCTATGTTTCCGCAAATATTTTCTCCACTATAATATTGCATGCGGTTCTAAATGTCAATCTTTGTTGGATTAGAGTATCCTATAGTTGCATTAAGTTCCCGATGCCAATACCTGTTTTCCCTCCTATTATCCATAGGGTTGTATCGTTGGCCGAGATACTTACTATGCTATGTTGATGCTTAGCCATGCTTAGTAAATGCTTAGCTGTTCGATGGATGTTTCATGGTTGGAAACAGGTGAGATGTACAGTGATGGTGGAGAAATTGTGGTGACGGATAATAAATGCTAAAAGGTGGGGATGAGAGGCCACTGTGGTTGTGGTGCTTTGTCTCGTTCCCGTCGCCTAGGTGCGAGTGCTATACCTCTTGAACCAAGACTGAGCGTGCAACCATGCGTGAGGCCTATGCATTCGCAGTGCAGGAACCCTCATAGACTAAATAACTCGAGCGGGGCTAGCCAGGGTCCTCTAGTTCGGGCTTCCATTTGCGCGTGCGTGATGATGGTGGGATGAACTGAGATGAGGATTGTGGTGTTAGGAAAATAAGTGGCCGTGGGGCGGGTGTTGCAGGCACTGGCAGTCCTGCCGCCACTGATGATCCTGGAAAGTCTTTAACGAGGGAGAAGTCGACACCGCTCCCACCCAGCCGGCTTTCCAAGGAAGAGAGCTAATTGTACAGGTAATGGGCCGGACGGTACGCGTGGCGAAGGAGCTGGAGCCCCTCGGGACTCCGGGGACTTCCACTTTGTACACCCCTGCAGGGATAAATCTTTTCGAAAAGCCGTGTCCGCGGTTATGGACGACTTGGGAAGTGAAGGTAAGATCATAGAATAACTTTAACGGAATGATTAAAAACTGGGTACTAGAGGTACCACTCACACATGCAAGGTGAGCTTCCTCGAGGGTGATTCGGGGAGGTGCCTTTGATGAACAGGTACCGTGGTTGATGTTGAGAAAGGTGATGAAAGAAAGAGTACTTCTTACCTCTTTTGAAAATACTCTGAATAGTCGATGCCTTTGAGTTATGTTTTCATAAATAAATTCAGCTTTATGCAAAACAACCTTATAGCTTTGAAAGCCTCATCGAGCATATATTAGCTCTTAATCTTGCGAGTTCGTCGAACTCAATGTCTTTGCTTTTGTTTCAGAGGAGGACTTCACCGACTTCGAAGGTGGGTTCTTTGTGGACATCGACGAGTAGTCTGGGGTTCCCAGGTGGCAGCTTGGGACATCCTGGAGCAGCTGGCGCTGTGATGTTTATCTGTAGGCCTCTTAGGCCATATGTTGGATCTTGTTGTTTAGAACAACCTAATTTGCTTCCGCATGTTGTAATGTTGGGTCTGTGACCTCTGTTTGTCATTTGCTATCTTTCTCTATTATAAGAGTTGAACTATATGATTTTGTGTCGTAGAGTCTGTGATGTGCCAGTTGTTCCACAAGTCTTGATCTCTCTATTATGCTTTGATAGTGTGCCTGCTGGTATCGGTTAACCGGAGACACAGTATCACTGTATAGTAGTCAGGTCGGGGCGCCACAGGCCCACGCGGCCAGATTCTTTGGCTGCGTGGGGCCCAGCATCCTGAGCCTCGGGCACTTCCTCGCTCAGGGCTTTTTAGCACGCCTTCGTCTCGCCCGAAAAGTTACGCCCTAATTTTCCCAAGTTTATCCGAGGCCATGGCGGCGGCGAAACTCCTGATTCCCTCCGAGGGGGGTCAGATCCTGCTGCTCCGGAGCTCCGGAGAAGGGGAAATCATCGTCATCGTCATCACCTCTCCTCCTTGGCGTGGGAGGAGGCCTCTACATCATCACCATCACCAAGACCAGCACCATCTCCATCATCATCTCCGTGATCCACTCCGTTCCCCTCGTAGTTTGAGAGTTGTTATACCCTAGATACTTGTCTTGTGCTACTATTCATGTTTGTGATTGAGTACTTGTCATTATTTGGAGGTGAAGTTATATTTTCAGATTGTGTTGTACCATTTATTCCACTGAATATCATTATGTTTGCACGTTGTGAGTAGTTCCCGTATGTTCCTGAGGGCATAGGATGAACTGACAATGATTTATATATGACATGTGTTGGTATTTTGTCTAGTGTTTATCTTTTTATGTGATTCTATGATGGTGTTGTGCGAACGTCGACTGCACAACACTTCACCTATATGGGCTCATAGGAGAACACCGTAGTGTAATGAATTGAGGGAGACTTGGGGGGACATGTAAACCTGAGACCGAGTCATGAAGTTGCATTATGAGGGTATTAGTATCGGGGACCTTAGAGTGTAATGCTATGGTGGGACTTTATGTCTTAATAATTCTTGTGCAGTCATTTACTTGGCCACATGATCCATCATAAGGGTTTAGTTTATTTATTTAGCTTTACCTAACAATGGCTCCGTCCAAAGAATATTAAAACTTGACAAGATATTCAACGTGTTGTTTAATAAATCTCTATGCCTAGCAGTATCCATGCCGCCCTCGGGAACGTTTTCCACATATAAGTTACACATCACTTGAGCTTGTCCTCTTGCCACATAGAGGATTGGGTTTTCTCTCTTTGAGAGCTTTTTACTTGCTATCATTTATATTCATCATTTTTACTTTCTTGCAACTATACAACCAAAAATCCCAAAAACACTTGCATCTTTCATTGTTTTATTTATCATTCTTGCTAACCAATACCTTCAGCTTCTCGTGGGTCCGACAACTTTTTCTAATCGAAAGGTACTACAATTGATCTCCTGCACTTGGGAGTCATCAAGGATTCACCCTAATAAACGATTAATGCGCAATCAAGGTGCAAACAACAAATGATAAACATCACATGCAATAAATAAAAATTCATGCGCTATGGTATAGCCTTTGTTATTCTCCGGAAGTTCTTGACGCTCATCCTTGAAGGTCCACCATCTTCGTAATTCCCGTCATAGCAAAATCCCCGAGGGAAAATTGCCGTAGCCGAAAACTCGCCAAGTACTTGTCGTCGGCTCACCTGCCGGTGCCTCCTCTCGGTCCTTGCGACAAACTCTTCTTCGCTTGATTGTCGATGACGAACTCGATCAATTGTTTGTGCTTCCATCATCATGTTAAGACACCGTAACAAAATAGCTATACCAAAACACATGCACACAATCCTGCAAAACCAAGTTAGACGCTTCTAACGTTTGTTTGCAAGTTTTACGTGTCCTTGTAGGATCTACGGAAGAACCGTCACTACCTACGAACTGAAGCACGTTTAGGCTAGTTGCTAAATTAACTTTGTGGGTGATTGAGATCCCAACATTACAAAAACATTGCGAACCCCAATCTAAGCAATCGCACTGCGCGTGGCGTCCAACCCTCATGCCCCGTCCATTGTACAACAACGTCCACAACTATAGGTATAGACCCGAAGTTACTGAAGCACTTGGTTGGCGTTGACAGGCATACTAGGAGCAGCCGGAAGGTCCGCGGATTGCCAGAAGTTCGTAAGATCTTGCCTATGCCGCGATGGAATATGAAGTATAACTTATTGGGAAGCAACTAAAATAAACTTAATGCATGAACTATGCAATGCCCGCACCAACTTGTGCTCTAGATCAAATCATATCTACACATAGATCGGCTCTGATACCACTATTGGGTTGCGGGTAAAACTTTAAAACAATTCGTAACCTTGCCGCCAAAGATCTATTCTATGAAGATATGCTGCACCCCATAATGCTAGATCTAGAAACTTACAAACACCGTTGCGGAAGATCTTGTGTTTGTCGAAGTAGATGTTGGTGAAGTTTGATGAAGAATCTCACGTCCACGCCGAGAGGTGAGATTGTTGCCGGTTCGTCGTCGAGGAACTACTTGCGCAGCCCCGCTCTAACAGTATCCACACGTACGCCGCGCCAACCCGTCAGCACGTTCGCCGCCTAGAGCTACTAGCACTAACGAAGAGAGACTGCCTTTCGGCGTAGATTTAGTGGTAGATCTAATCAGGCTTGATTAGATCTATATGAGACTAGAGAGATCTAATTCTCAACACATGAGATCTACTAGAGAGAGATTAGATCAAAGTCTAATTAGAGCG
This sequence comes from Poa pratensis, assembly GCA_947311845.1. Classification (NCBI taxonomy): domain Eukaryota; kingdom Viridiplantae; phylum Streptophyta; class Magnoliopsida; order Poales; family Poaceae; genus Poa; species Poa pratensis. The sequence continues at coordinate 24,551,966 of CAMZMU010000119.1, read as the reverse complement.
CCGTCTAATTAGAGCATCGTATAATTGCACAATATCTAGAGAGAGAAACTTGTGCAAGTCAATTGTATGTCCTCCTTGTGGGAGGGGGTGGAGTATATAAGGGGGAGCAAGGGGAGGAGGTGCTTGGGGGAGGGGCAAAGCCCTCCCCTTGGTGCGCTGGCCCTAGGGAGGCTGGCCCCTCTCCCAAGTCGGTTTGGGAGAGGAGTCCTTGTCCAACAATCATCTCCATGAATCTTGGCCCGAGGTGGAGGGAGAACAATCATCTCCATGAATCTTGGATACTTCATATTTATCTTGAAGCTTGGTCCAAAGCTCATGTGCACTCCGAAAAGAGGAGACCGACATAATAACTACATCACTCAAAGCATTGAAAATCATATTAGAAGCTTAAGCATCTAGATAGGAATTATTCTCATCCATTAAAGATAGTCTTTTGGGATTCTTTGGAGAAGAATACCCCTATCTAGAATTCGCTCTATGTATGGGTCCATGACCCGAAAAATATCAAGCATGCGAATTTTTCAAACATCATAATTTGTGCCATCTAATATAAGAGAAACATTGTGCACTAGTTCACTAGACGACATCTTTACTCTCTAGGCGGTTGCTAGCGCTAAGTTGACGAGGGAATATCTCCCCGGCAACATCACCAGAAACAATGCTTGTACGTCACACGTCAGTTGGGAACCCCAAGAGGAAGGTATGATGAGTGCAGCAGCAAGTTTTCCCTCAGTATGAAACCAAGGTTTTATCGAACCAGTAGGAAAACGAGGTTGCTTCGAAGGTGTTGGTGAAGGAGTGTAGTGCGGCGCAACACCAGGGATTCCGGTGCCAACGTGGAACCTGCACAACACAATCAAATTACTTTGCCCCAACTTAACAGTGAGGTTGTCAATCTCACCGGCTTGCTGAAAACAAAGGGTTAAACGTATCGTATGGAAGATGATGTTTGTTTGCATAAAACAGTAGAGAACAATGATTGCAGTATATTGTATTTCAGATGTAAAAGAATGGACCGGGGTCCACAGTTCACTAGTGGTGTCTCTCCAATAAGATAACTAACATGCTGGGTAAACAAATTACAGCTGGGCAATTGACAATTGATAAGTGCATAAAGCATGCATGTGTGAGTTGTGGTGTCTACTATGAGATTCATTTGGGCATTACGACAAAGTACATAGACCGCTATCCAGCATGCATCTATGCCTAAATAGTCCACTTTCCGGTTAACATCCGTACCCCTTCCAGTATTAAGTTGCAAGCAACAGACAATTGCGTTAAGTAATGTGCGTAATGTAAACAATACATTCATCTTTGAATAAAGCATTGCTGTTTTACCCCTAGTGGCAACAACACATCTACAACCTTAGAACTTGCTGTCACTATCCCAGGTTAAATAGAGGTTGAACCCAACTATCATGCATAAATACCCTCTCTTCGAGTCACAAGTATTCACTTGGCCAAGGCTTCAACAAGTAACGGAGAGCATGCAAGATCACAAATAACATAGACATGATAATATAATATTCAGCTCCACATAGGTATCAATATAAGTCAGATCCCAGCAAACACAACATGTAGCATTACAATAAGATGATCTTGATCATGATAGGCAGCTCACAAGATCTAAACATGATGGCACAAGTGGAGAAGACAACCATCTAGCTACTGCTATGGACCCATAGTCCAAGGATGAACTACTCACGCATCACTCCGGAGGCGGGCATGGCGATGTAGAGCCCTCCGGTGATGATTCCCCTCTCCGGCAGGGTGCCGGGAAGAGCTTTAGAACCCCCCGAGTTAGGGTTGACGACAGCGGCGGCAGCGAATATGTTCTGGATGAAAGGCTCGGTGCTTTAGGGTTTTCACGTCTCGGGGAATAAATAGGCGAAGGGGCGATGTCGGCGGACCCCCGAGGGGCCCAAACCACCAGGCGGCGCGGTGGGGCCCACTGCCGTGCCGGCCTGTGGTTTGGCCACCTCGTGGCGAGTCTTCGTCTCTTCTTCGGACTCCGTGTATGTGTTGGAAAAATAGGGACTTGGCCTTTTGTTTCGTGCAATTCCGAGAATATTTCCAGAAGTAACTTTCTGAAACCAAAAACAGCAGAAAACAGGGAACTGACACTCTGGCATCTTGTTAATAGGTTAGTCCCAGAAAATGCATAAAAGTGATATGAAGTGTATATAAAACAAGTAGCAAATGGTATAATATAAGCATGGAACAACAGAAATTATGGATATGTTGGAGACGTATCAAGCATCCCCAAGCTTAGTTCTACTCGTCCTCGAGTAGGTAAAACGATAACAACAAATAATTTCTGAGGAGACATGCTTTCACACAATCTTGATCAATATATTGCAAGGTGTCGTGGTGGGAATCACGCAGATGCCATGGGGTGGCTTATTCTGGGGCCGAACGGGTGCTTGTGGATTCGGGGAGGGATTGCGCGATGGAGTTGCACACGAAGAACACACGAAGAACACGAAGAACAAGCAAGAACAAGAACAAGAACCGCAAGAACACAAAGCACACACGATGTACCCTGTTTCGGGGCCCTCGTGAGGAGGTAAAACCCCTACTGCAGCACTAGCCTACTTGATGTATTCTCCTCTTTGTATACGGTGGGCTACAAGTGCTCCTCAAGCTGTTTGATCCAACAATGGTGGGAAACTCTAGGGAGAAGAAGGGGCAAGGGAGAAGAGTCTCTGGCTGCGCGCACCCGTGCGTGTCTCTTGAGCTCTCCCCCTGATGATCCTTATAAAGGGGAACCCAGGGGACAAGGAGCACTGTACAAACACTGTTGACGAGTTGACTCCTTTGTCTTCTAGCACTTGTCTCTGGCATCTTCGGGAGATGCCGTCCTTGCCTTTGTCTTCTAGCTGTTGTCCTCAGAATCTCCACGTCCTCTTCTTATCCTCTCCCGAAGATATTTATGATGATTCGGATAAGGATGTCCCGGCATAGGCGGAGAGTGATCCGGTTAGGGATGTCCCGGCGTAGGCGGAGAGTGATCTGGATAAGGATGTCCCGGCGTAGGCGGAGAGTGATCCGGTTAGGGATGTCCCGGCGTAGGCGGAGAGTGATCCGGTTAGGATATCCCGGCGTAGGCGGAGAGTGATCCGGTTAGTGATGTCCCGGCGTAGGCGGAGAGTGACCCGGTTAGGATGTCCCGGCGTAGGCGAAGAGTGATCCGGTTAGGGATGTCCCGGCGTAGGCGGAGAGTGATCCGGTTAGGATATCCTGGCGTAGGCGGAGAGTGATCCGGTTAGGGATGTCCCGGCGTAGGCGGAGAGTGATCCGGTTAGGGATGTCCCGGCGTAGGCGGAGAGTGATCCGGTTAGGGATGTCCCGGCGTAGGCGGAAAGTGATCCGGTTAGGGATGTCCCGGCGTAGGCGGAGAGTGATCCGGTTAGGGATGTCCCGGCGTACGCGGAGAGTGATCCGGTTAGGGATGTCCCGGCGTAGGCGGAGAGTGATCTGGTTAGGGATGTCCCGGCGTAGGCGGAGAGTGATCCGGTTAGGGATGAAGAGTCGAGGCCACCTGCCTCGACTTGGAGCGCATCTGACGTCCTAGGAGCTTCGGTAAAGCAACAACTCTGGGTACCCGGGGTCACATCCCCGACAGTAGTCCCCGAGGCTGTGGGGGACTCGCAGAGTCGCGCACAGACTTACAAAAATAAATAACTGTACCAGAAATCTCCTGCACCGTACAGCCTTGCCTTTCAGGCCAAATGTGACATCCGGTTGATCGAGCTCACCCGAATCAACAACGAGATGGACAATTTGTACTGGAAATATATTGCCTGAATGGTCACCATGATATGTCGGTTCTTAGCCCTCCTGGCTGTTACCGAACTCGGATGCCGCCAGCGTCCGTCTTTAACCCTCCTGGCTTTCACCGAACTCGGATGCCGCCAGCGTCGGTTAGCCCTCCTGGCTTTTACCGAATTGGGATGCCGCCAGCGTCGGTTAGCCCTCCTGGCTTTTACCGAACTCGGATGCCGCCAGCGTCGGTTAGCCCTCCTGTCTTTTACCGAATTGGGATGCCGCCAGCGTAAGCTGGACCAACATAAACCTGCAAGTATGTATCTCATATGTCTCGGTATCTCGGCCCCTCTGGGCATATCACATATCTCGATACCTCGGCCTCTCTGGGCATATCACATATCTCGGTACCTCGGCCTCTTTGGGCGTATCACACATGTCTCGGTACCTCGGCCCCTCTGGGCATATCACATATCTCGGTACCTCGGCCTCTTTGGGCATATCAGACATGTCTCGGTACCTCGGCCTCTTTGGGCATAACTCATATGTCGGTTCTTAGCCACTCGGGCGTATACCGACATAGATATCTCCAGCCACTGCTGGACTCACATAAGCATATCTCGAATGCCGGTTTTAGCCACTTCAGGCGTATACCGACATAGATGTCTCCAGCCACTGCTGGTTTGACGTAACCATGTCTCAAATGCCGGTTTTAGCCACTTTGGACGTATACCGACATAGATGTCTCTAGCCACTGCTGGACTGACATACAACCTGCAAAAACATATCTCAAAGGTTGCCTCTGGCTAACAAACATAAACAAAGATCTGGTATACAAATGATGCCATGATACGCGGGCAAACAGAATAAACAGTGATGTGGGATATGGAATGATGTCATGATATTGTGACAAACCGAAATAAACGGCGATCCGGGATGGGGGCCGATACCGTGATACTATGGTAAACCGAAATAAACGGCGATCTAGAGAGTACCGATAATGCTAGGGTACCTTGGATAATTTTGAGATAACCAACATAACCATGACACGTTGGACTTCCGTTATGACCCGGATTTCCAACATGATCCGGATTTTCAATGTGATTCGGATTACCAATACGATCCAGATTTCCAATGTGATTCGGATTACCAATACGATCCAGATTTCCAATGTGATTCGGATTACCAATATGATCCAGATTTCCAATGTGATTCGGATTACCAATATGATCCAGATTTCCAATGTGATTCGGATTACCAATATGATCCAGATTTCCAATGTGATTTGGATTACCAATATGATCCAGATTTCCAAGATACCTCAGTAACGAACATTCTCAACAAAACCGATGTCACCTTTCAACGTTAGTCCAACATACATATCATGAAGAATATTTGACGGGAACAACAATTATACTAACCGAGGCAAAATCGATAGAAAATGAATCTAACAGCAGATACTATGCACAAAAAACTAGACTCGGTTTCGACCGAGTCCCCGAGTTACTTTTCTTATCTAGGAGAAGGTGCAAACAGACTGGCTATCCAGTCCCCGGGTCAAGACATCTTGTCCCGGGGAAAACACTTAGCCAAAAAGTGAGGGGGTAGTCCCCGAGTAACTTTCAGGACTATCTATTTACTGAGCAATATTAACGTATTATAAATACTCACATCGTTATCTTGGTGCCGGGTTGATATCATTATCCAGATTGACGTAGTACGTGAAGCCTAACTCCAATCACTCATGAGACTTGCCGAGATCACGCCTGTACCCTGACCAAAAGCTACTGTCCTGTACACTAATGCCACCCGCACGAAGCCGACCTGTCCCTGATGTACCTCGGCCATTCCGTAAGGTTGACACGCTAGCTCGGCCCTTTCGACCGAGATACGCGCCAGCATAGATATCATGAGATACCGGCCCATCCGAGCTACACGATTTTTAGCCCAATCCGAAGTAAAGAGTAACTCGGTCGAGCAGAGACCTTATCCTCTCAGGTATCTCGGGCAAGGCAGCGCAGGGAACTGACCGGGGCGAGACCATGGCGGGGAATCGGCGAGCTGCGAGCCGCAGCCAGGAGCGGCCAGCCGGGGTGCGGCCGAGGCGAGGATGAACGCGGCCATCCGGGATGCGGACGCGGATCGGCTCGAGATCGGCGACTCGGGAGCAGCGAACCAGGCGCGGCCTTCCGGAGCGCGGCCGAGGCGAGGCCGGGGCGCGGTCACGGCGAGCCGGGGAGGCTGGAGATGGCACAACCGGGGCTGCTGCGAACCGGAGTTCAGCGAATCGGGACGCGGTGAACCGCGGCCTGGGCTTCGACAATCCGCGGCTTTGGCAAGGGCGGAGCCGGCCGTGTCGTGGACTGACGGGAGCTGGGACGAGGATACGGCCAACCTGCGGGCGGCGAGCTGGAGGACAGCCCACCGGAGGATGGCTGGGGGCAGCCCACCGGTCGCATCCGAGGTGGAGTTTCAGACTCGAGTAGATGACGGATGCGGCCGGCCAAATCGATTGATGCGGGCGCTCGCCTGGGCCATCCGAGCAGCGCTGCCGTGAACGCACACGGCCAGAGCTACCGGCAGTGCACGCACACAGAAGATCCAGCCGGGGTGCTTGCTTGCCTTGCTGGTGTCGCGGAATGGCGGGCGTCGGCCGCTGGAGCATGACGAAGCCATGGCGCGAGCGGATCGGAGGAAATGCAGCGTTGACCTCCACACCCGTGAGGAGCTCGTGCACACGCGCGGATGCAGATGCAGAAGCCGGGCGGGTGCTCATGCTCGGACCCAGGAGACTTAGGCGAGGATGAGCACGCACAGCGGACCGCGTGGTGATGCGCGGCATAGGCTGTTGAAGATGACGCGACCGTGCAGTAGGAAACGATGAGCACAGATGCGAAGCCGGCGTCTCGAACGCCGTGGCATCCTTGACGCCAAGTCCCCGAGAGGATGAAGAAAATCCCATCCGAAATTAACCCAGCAAGCGCCACTACAGCCCCACGGTGGGCACCAACAGTCATGGTGGGAATCACGCAGATGCCACGGGGTGGCTTATTCTGGGGCCGAACGGGTGCTTGTGGATTCAAGGAGGGATTGCGCGATGGAGTCGCACACGAAGAACACACGAAGAACACGAAGAACAAGCAAGAACAAGAACCGCAAGAACACAAAGCACACACGATGTACCCTGCTTCGGGGCCCTCGTGAGGAGGTCAAACCCCTACTGCAGCACTAGCCTACTTGATGTATTCTCCTCTTTGTATACGGTGGGCTACAAGTGCTCCTCGAGCTGTTTGATCCAACAATGGTGGGAAACTCTAGGAAGAAGAAGGGGCAAGGGAGAAGAGTCTCTGGCTGCGCGCACCCACGCGTGTCTCTTGAGCTCTCCCCTGATGATCCTTATAAAGGGGAACCCAGGGGACAAGGAGCACTGTACAAACATTGTTGACGAGTTGACTCCTTTGTCTTCTAGCACTTGTCTCCGGCATCTCCGGGAGATGCCGTCCTTGCCTTTGTCTTCTAGCTGTTGTCCTCAGAATCTCCACGTCCTCTTCTTATCCTCTCCCGAAGATATTTATGATGACTCGGATAAGGATGTCCCGGCATAGGCGGAGAGTGATCCGATTAGGGATGTCCCGGCATAGGCGGAGAGTGATCTGGATAAGGATGTCCCGGCGTAGGCGGAGAGTGATCCGGTTAGGGATGTCCCGGCGTAGGCGGAGAGTGATCCGGTTAGGATATCCCGGTGTAGGTGGAGAGTGATCCGGTTAGGGATGTCCCGGCGTAGGCGGAGAGTGACCCGGTTAGGATGTCCCGGCGTAGGCGAAGAGTGATCCGGTTAGGGATGTCCCGGCGTAGGCGGAGAGTGATCCGGTTAGGATATCCCGGCGTAGGCGGAGAGTGATCCGGTTAGGGATGTCCCGGCGTAGGCGGAGAGTGATCCGGTTAGGGATGTCCCGGCGTAGGCGGAGAGTGATCCGGTTAGGGATGTCCCGGCGTAGGCGGAAAGTGATCCGGTTAGGGATGTCCCGGCGTAGGAGGAGAGTGATCCGGTTAGGGATGTCCCGGCGTAGGCGGAGAGTGATCCGGTTAGGGATGAAGAGTCGAGGCCACCTGCCTCGACTTGGAGCGCATCTGACGTCCTAGGAGCTTCGGTCAAAGCAACAACTCTGGGGTACCCGGGGTCACATCCCCGACACAAGGTTCATGTCATGAATGAAGTGACTCAAAGCAATGGTCTATAGTTTGCTAACAAATAGATAAAGAGTAAACAATGAATCATATAAGCAAAAACTTTTCATGAATAGTACTTTCAAGACAAGCATCAAAAAGTTTTGCATAAGAGGTAACTCATAAAGCAATAGATTCAAAGTAAAAGGCATTGAAGCAACACAAAGGATGATTAAGTTTCAGCAATTGCTTTCAACTTGTAACATGTATATCTCATGGATAGTTGTCAACATAAAGCAATATAACAAGTGCAATAAGTAAACATGTAAGAATCAATGCACACAAAGTTGACACAAGTGTTTGCTTCTAAGATAGAAAGGAGTAGGTAAACTGACTCAACATAAAGTAAAAGATAGGCCCTTCGCAGAGGGAAGCAGGGATTAAATCATGTGCTAGAGCTTTTTAAGTTTTCGAAAGCATATAGAGAGCACAAAATAAGTATTTGAGAGGTGTTTGTTGTTGTCAACGAATGGTAGTGGGCACTCTAACCCCCTTGTCAACCAGACTTTCAAGAGCGGCTCCCATGAAGGACGTTATCTCTACCAGCAAGGTAGATCATCCCTCTTCTCTTTTGTTTACACATGTATTTTAGTTTCTTTATAGATGACACTCCTCCCAACCTTTTGCTTACACAAGCCATGGCTAACCGAATCCTCGGGTGCCTTCCAACATTCACATACCATGGAGGAGTGTCTATTTGCAAATTAAGTTGCTTACTGATAAATCAGGGCAAAACATGTGAAGAGAATTATTAATGAAAGTTGTAATTAATTGGGGCTGGGCACCCCGTTGCCAGCTCTTTTTGCAAATTATTGGATAAGCGGATGTATATGCCACTAGTCCATTGGTGAAAGTCTGTCAGAAGTAAATGACAAGATTGAAAGATAAAACACCACATACTTCCTCATGAGCTATAAAACATTGACACAAATAAGGAGTAATAAAGTTTTGAATAGTTTAAAGGTAGCACATGAAATATTTACTTGGAATGGCAGGAAATACCACATAGTAGGTAGGTATGGTGGACACAAATGGCATGGGTTTTGGCTCAAGTTTTGGATGCACGAGAAGCATTCCCTCTCAGTACAGAGTTTAGGCTAGCAAGGTTGTTTGAAGCAAACACAAGTATAAACCGGTACAGCAAGAATCACATAAAAACATATTGCAAGTATTATAAGACTCTACACTGTCTTCCTTGTTGCTCAAACATTTTACCAGAAAATATCTAGACCTTAGAGAGAACAAATATGCATCCCAAGTCTCAACAAGCTCTACGGTAGTTCTCCACTACTAGGCTTTAACTACATGATGCAAGAGCTTAAACATGATCTACTTGAGAGCTCAAAACAATTGCAAAGTATCAAATCGAAACAAGACAATGATCTACAAGAATGCATATGTCTTTTCCAATACCAACTACTACATGTAGCATTTTCTTTCTTCCAAACAAACACCAATCAATTTATTTAAACATAAACTCTCCAAATGATAATATAATGCAGCAAGAGAGTATTTATAAACAAGTGCTAACAGCTCGAAGAGATGCATGAAAAACAGGAGCTAAAAGCACTGCAGTAGCTAGTTAAGAATACTCAACAAATATAAGTGAAGAACATGAGTATTCACATGAAAAAGCGGAGCGTGTCTCTCTCCCACACAAGGATTGCTAGGATCCGAATTTATTCAAACAAAAACAAAAATAAAAACACACAGACGCTCCAAGTAAAGCGCATAAGATGTGAAAGAATTAAAATATAGTTTCACTAGAGATGACCTGATAAGTTTGTTGATGAAGAAGGGGATGCCTTGGGCATCCCCAAGCTTAGACGCTTGAGTCTCTCTGAATATGGTTGGGATGAACCACGGGGGCATCCCCAAGCTTAGGCTTTTCACTCTTCTTGATCACATAATATCACCCTTCTCGCTTGATCCTTGAAAACTTCCTTCACACCAAACTCAAGACAGTTCTCATTAGAGGGTTAGTGCATAATCAAAAATTCTCATATTCTGTAATGATACAATCAATCCCAAAGCTTCTGGACATTAGCTACAGCCACCAATGCTTTGTGGAGCAAAGAAATCCACACAAACACAGTAAAAGAGCGAATGCAAAACAAAAGGCAGAATCTGTCAAAAACAGAACAGTCTGGAATGACGAATTTTTTCGAGGCACTTAAGTTGCTCAGATGGATCTGGCCTAAAATAATGAAAGTTGCGTACATATCTCAGGAATATGCGTGATTTTTTCAGAATTTTTTGAATTTTCTACAGGGAGATAAGCTCAAATCCGTGACAGCTAAAAATCTGTCACTGCGCAGAAATCCAAATCTTGCATCAACTTTCAATATAGAACTTTACTTGGCACAACATTGCGATAAAATAAAGATACAAAGGAGTTGCTACAGAAGTAACAAAACTCCTTGACTCAAAGAAAACAAAAATAACAGCAAATAAAAACGATGGGTTGTCTCCCATAAGCGCTTTTCTTTAACGCCTTTCAGCTAGGCGCAGAAAGTGAAAATCAAGTGTTGTCAAGTGGCAAATCATTCAAATCATCAAAAGCTTCTTCCAACACACAGCTTGTAACAATGGGTATCTTAGATGTTCCTGGAGGTGTTTCATTCATTACCTTTAACCGTACTAAAAGTTTTATCAATTTTAAGCTCATAATGAGTCTTTGGTTTTGGCACTTTAGGAACATACATAAACTTTTGCTCTCTACCCACATAAACTTTCTCCTTTTTAGACTTAAGAGAAGTAAAGGTTGAACTTAAGGTTTCAATAGCTTCCTCTAACTCATCAATTCTATGATTTTGGGTGTCATGGATATTATTATCCTCAAGAACAGTGATTCTTTCATTGATGGTGGCTATTGATTCATTAGTCTTACCAATACAATCAAGAAAATTTGGAAAAAAATTCTCCATAGAGTCTAACTTATTTATAACATCCTCCAAGGTGATCTCAATTTTAATATCTTTAGTGGGTGGTGTTCCTACCAAACTTTCAATAATATTACAGGCTTCTAAAGCAGGAGTACCCAAGAAATTTCCACCTGTAAGAGTGTCTAGAACATACCTATACCAACTAGAGATACCAACATAAAAGTTCCTAAGGAGGATAGTGGTAGAGTGTTTCTTAGTACATCTATGATGAGCATCACTAATTCTATACCAAGCATCTTTCAAATTTTCACCTCCTAGTTGCCTAAAAGAACGAACTTCAACTTCAGGAGCATTCATTTTGAAAAACAAAATCAAACCGAATTAAACAAGTAACTAATTTTTTTGTGTTTTTGATAAAGAGAGCAAACAAGACTAAATAAAAATAAACTAAGCAAGACAAATAACAAAGTAAAGAGATTGGGTGTGAGAGACTCCCCTTGCAGAAGCAATTCGGTTTTCCCCGGCAACGGCGCCAGAAAACGTGTTGCTAGCGCTAAGTTGACGAGGGAATATCTCCCCGGCAACAGCCAGAAACAATGCTTGTACGTCACACGTCAGTTGGGAACCCCAAGAGGAAGGTATGATGAGTGCAGCAGCAAGTTTTCCCTCAGTATGAAACCAAGGTTTAATCGAACCAGTAGGAAAACGAGGTTGCTTCGAAGGTGTTGGTGAAGGAGTGTAGTGCGGCGCAACACCAGGGATTCCGGTGCCAACGTGGAACCTGCACAACACAATCAAATTACTTTGCCCCAACTTAACAGTGAGGTTGTCAATCTCACCGGCTTGCTGAAAACAAAGGGTTAAACGTATCGAATGGAAGATGATGTTTGTTTGCATAAAACAGTAGAGAACAATGATTGCAGTAGATTGTATTTCAGATGTAAAAGAATGGACCGGGGTCCACAGTTCACTAGTGGTGTCTCTCCAATAAGATAACTAACATGCTGGGTAAACAAATTACAGCTGGGCAATTGACAATTGATAAGTGCATATAACATGCATGTGTGAGTTGTGGTGTCTACTATGAGATTCATTTGGGCATTACGACAAAGTACATAGACCGCTATCCAGCATGCATCTATGCCTAAATAGTCCACTTTCCGGTTAACATCCGTACCCCTTCCAGTATTAAGTTGCAAGCAACAGACAATTGCATTAAGTAATGTGCGTAATGTAAACAATACATTCATCCTTGAATAAAGCATTGCTGTTTTACCCCTAGTGGCAACAACACATCTACAACCTTAGAACTTGCTGTCACTATCCCAGGTTAAATAGAGGTTGAACCCAACTATCATGCATAAATACCCCTCTTGGAGTCACAAGTATTCACTTGGCCAAGGCTTCAACAAGTAACGGAGAGCATGCAAGATCACAAATGACATAGACATGATAATATAATATTCAGCTCCACATAGGTATCAATATAAGTCAGATCCCAGCAAACACAACATGTAGCATTACAATAAGATGATCTTGATCATGATAGGCAGCTCACAAGATCTAAACATGATGGCACAAGTGGAGAAGACAACCATCTAGCTACTGCTATGGACCCATAGTCCAAGGATGAACTACTCACGCATCACTCCGGAGGCGGGCATGGCGATGTAGAGCCCTCCGGTGATGATTCCCCTCTCCGGCAGGGTGCCGGGAAGAGCTTCAGAACCCCCGAGTTAGGGTTGACGACGGCGGCGGCAGCGAATATGTTCTGGATGAAAGGCTCGGTGTTTTAGGGTTTTCGTCTCGGGGAATAAATAGGCGAAGGGGCGATGTCGGCGGACCCCCGAGGGGCCCAAACCACCAGGCGGCGCGGTGGGCCCACTGCCGCGCGCCTGTGGTTTGGCCACCTCGTGGCTCTTCGTCTCTCCTTCGGACTCCGTGTACGTGTTGGAAAAATAGGGACTTGGCCTTTTGTTTCGTGCAATTCCGAGAATATTTCCAGAAGTAACTTTCTGAAACCAAAAACAGCAGAAAACAGGGAACTGGCACTGTGGCATCTTGTTAATAGGTTAGTCCCAGAAAATGCATAAAAGTGATATGAAGTGTATATAAAACATGTAGCAAATGGTATAATATAAGCATGGAACAGCAGAAATTATGGTACGTTGGAGACGTATCAGCGGTGAAGCCTAATTATGAGAGAACCCGCTCTGATACCAATTGAAAGGACACGGATGTCGCCTAGAGGGCGGGGAGGGGGGTGAATAGGCGATTAAAATTCTTACGGTTTAGTCTTGAATAAAACAAACATTTCATTGTCATTTTACAAGGGTAGTCATGATTTCTAAGAATTTAGCACAATAATTTTTATTCTTTGAAAGAGCAAGAATCACCATTTTACCCTTCTCAAGTATGGAAGCATCGTTATCATTTTCTTCATTTTCCTCTTCATTGTCATCATTAGATATATTGGGATTCAAAGTAGGAGATACCTCTGAAGCCTTAGCCATAAGGCAAAAGTGAGTAATGGACGATGATGATGAAGAATTACTTGAAGCACCAATTAAATCCATATCTTGTTCCATGCAGTGTTCGGTTTCCTCTACATTGTTAGCCAAACAAATACGAGAGGGAATAGAAGCATTTTTATCAAGGCAACAAGACATAGAAAGCATATCATCATGAGGATTAATCAAGCAATTTGTACATGATATGCAAGGACTATCAACACAAGCATGTAGATCATTTTTAGTGCTAGGTGTGTTTAAGTCCAAAGATAAATCATTGCAATAAGATAGAGGTGAAGTATCATGAACAATAAGCTCACTATCATTATTGCAACATTTATCACTAGTCACCATTGCATTACTTTGTGGCTTGCCACATGTAGGTGACAACTCATCACGGCCCAATGTGGAGGGAGTAGAAGAAGTTGACAACTCATCACGACCTGAGGTGGAGGGAGAACAATCATCTCCATGAATCTTGGATACTTCATATTTATCTTGAAGCTTGGTCCAAAGCTCATGTGCAATCTGAAAAGAGGAGACCGACATAATAACTACATCACTCAAAGTATTGAAAATCATATTAGAAGCTTGAGCATCTAGATAGGAATTATTCTCATCCATTAAAGATAGTCTTTTGGGATTATTTGGAGGAGAATAACCCCTATCTAGAATTCGCTCTATGTATGGGTCCATGACCCGAAAAATATCAAGCATGCGAATTTTTCAAACATCATAATTTGTACCATCTAATATAAGAGAAGCATTGTGCACTATTTCACTAGACGACATCTTTACTCTCTAGGCGGTGAAGCCTAATTATGAGAGAACCCGCTCTGATACCAATTGAAAGGACACGGATGTCGCCTAGAGAGGGGGGGTGAATAGGCGATTAAAATTCTTACAGTTTAGGCTTGAATAAATGCGGAATAAAACTAGCGTTTAATTTATCAAGCACGAAACCTAAACAAGCTAGGTTTACCTATGTGCACCAACAACTTATGCTAAGCAATATATGCAACTAAGTGATAGCAGGATATATAACTTCAAGTTCGAAAGCTATCACTAAGTAAATTGCATAAGTAGAGAGATCGGGTATAGAAATACCGAGGCACATGGAAACGATGATCTATCCCGAAGTTCACTTCCCAATGGAAGCTACGTCTCTGCTGGAGCGGTGCGGAGTCACAAAGTGATCCCCGAATAGCCGTCAATGGCACACCATAATCTCCTTCGTGCCTCTACCAATGTAGAGTGCCACGAATCACTATGGGACACTTGAGGGTGGTCACCGAACCCGTACAAGGATGAGGCACACTCCACAACTTAATTGGAGGCTCTCACCGAATTCCCACGGCTACCAAAGCCACAAGAATCACAAGGTTGAGGCACACTCCACAACTCAATTGGAGGCTCTCAACTATCCCGCGAGCCACCAAAACTCCGAGATCAACAAGGACCATCTAGGGCACTCCAAGTACCCTAGAGGACAATCTCTAGGGCACCCCAAGTACCCAAGAGTAACAAGCTACTCAACTTCACTTACCACGTATCACCGTGGAGAACTCAAACCGATGCAATGGGCAAGAACACAAGAAATGCTCAAGTCCTTTTCTCTCAAATCCCACCAAAGCAACTAATGCTTATGGGGGGAGAAGAGAGGAAGAACAAGGAAGAACACAAAATCCCTCCAAGATCTAGATCCAAAAGCTTCCCCTCACTTAGAGGAGAGACTGATTGGTGGAATGGTAGATCTAGATCTCCTCTCTCTTTTCCGTCTAATTGAAGGCAAGAATCATGGAGTAATAGAGAGAAAGCAAAGCTTCAAAGGGTCAACAATGGAGGTAAAAACCATGCTCAAGAGTTTGGGAACCTTTGGGGAAGAAGGCCCCATTTTATAGGTCCCCGAAATCTAACCGTTTGGGCCAGATTCGTGTCCTTCGGAGTGAATCCGAATTTGGTTCGGAATTCTGGATTTTCGGAATAATCCGGATGTCTACCAACTAGAATCCGGACTGAGTACAGAACCGAAAAGCTTAGTCCAGAATCAGTTCAGAATGAGTTCAGAATGAGTTCAGATTGATTTCGGAATATTCCGAGTCACCGGGATTTCCAAAAACACACATACGAAAAACGTGATATGTTTTACATACAAACTCCGTTTTCGATGTTCTTGGGCTCGTTGGAATCACCGCAACGAGCATTACAAGATCATGCAGATAAACATCATAGTACAACATGGGAGGATAAAACCAAATGTAGAAAGGTAAAACCTCTCTATAAATGAACAACCGGTCAAACCTCCAACATCAAAAACTCAACAAATTTTTCATACGAAATCCATTTTTGATGAACTTGAGCTTGTTATGAAGATCACAACAAGCTCCAAAATCCCACACAGAGAAAAGCCAAATAAGAACCAAGAAAGATGAAGCCATGTATGCAAAGGTTTGAGCTCTCTCCAACTGATACGCTAAAGCTCAATTGAGAGCCCCTCTTGATAGTACGGTATCTATCCTATAACCCGGTCTCCCAACTAGCACCATGAGATCGGTAAATGGAAACCCTATCAACATCATACCTTTGCCTTGCACATTTCACTTGAGCAAGATGATGTCGATCTTGATCTCATCAAGTGGACCACCTTTCTTGATTGCGCTTCGCTTGGTGAAGTCTCACATATTGCTCACCCATACTCCACTATGGGAGAGTCTCTCATAGGCACATCTTCACTTGACCATTATCTCCAAATGGGTGGCAAGCTTCAAGCATAGGATTTCTTCAAGACACTTCTCTTGAACTTGCACTTCTCAATCTTGATGACGAACACCACTTGACGTCATCAACCATGGGCTATATGAAATCTTCCTTTTGATGTAACTCCATGGAAAGATACCTAACCACTCATAGAAATACCACACACACATTTCATGGGTTAGTTCACAAAGCTATATGGACAATTTCTTAACATACCAAGAGATACATGATCCAACTTGGTACATCTTGTAGCTTTGCGTGTTGATCAATATCTCGATCAGCCTTGTATCGTTTCGTCTTTCTTCGTTAGATGATGTCTTGAAGATAACCATGAATGATCACCTAATACTTTTCTTCAAGACATACTTGCACTATGCTCAACTCTCTCATGACCAAGCATCGGATAACTCTTCGAACCACAACTTGGTCATCACATACTCTTCTTCTTGATCATATCAAATATATCCATACAATTTGATGATCTTGATGCCAAATACTCCGTTATATCATTATCTTCATGGCATCAATCTTGAATCCAACATATGGAGTTCAAGCCTTTCTTATGGACAAACACTACAAGTATAACTCAATGCAACCATTAGTCCATGGGGATTGTCATTAATTACCAAAACCACACATGGGGGTGCCATGCCCTTTCAATCTCCCCATTTTGGTAATTCATAACAATCTCTTTTACGAGGTTCTATATAATGAATTTTAAGCAACCATGCAAAGAAACAAGCAAGGATGCATGAGCATGAGAGGAAAATGCTTAAGAACAAATCAAAATCATAAAACCAAATTCCCTAAACCCTCTAAAACTTCTCCCCCATTGGCATCCATTTCCAAAATGGGCGAAAAATCATAGATGGACAATATAGTAAAAGCTCCGCCACAATGTGTGCATTTCTCAAAGTTTGAGTGAAATCAAATACACATATCCAATGACGAATAGTTGGAGGGAGATAAAACTATATTTAGGATCCAAAGATTGCAAAAGAAAGATATGTATTTTTTTTTACAATTGTCCATAATAAAAAGCAAGCAACCAAAATATCCAACAAACCAAATGATCAAAAGATATTATGATTTGAGCAAAAGAATGTTTTTAAAGAAAAATAGAGGAGCTCCCCAATATTTGTACACTATTTAGATTATTGTATTTGAATACAAGATGAACAAGAATGGAATCCTCACTCCCCCGGTATCCTCTAAAACACAAGTTTAAATGGATTCACAAGCTCAAAAGATGCAAAAAAAAAAAAAAAACAAAGCTTGTGTATTATCCCATGGTGAAGATAATAGGCTCGTCAAGACAAGCATGAGGTCAAGGATATTCACCAAGATGGGTGCACTAATATGTGAGAAAATAGGATGGGCACTCATAAGCCAAATTGTTTCCGGGGTCACCAAAGAATCAAAAAGGAATAAAGAGGTGACACCGAAGAATTAAGATATCAAGTAAAGATGTAACTCTTCTCATGTATATAAGTTTCTAAGTAGACAAGAATCATGATGATATACATCCACAAAGAAATATGTATACACAAAATTAGTTAGTAAAGAAAAGAACAAGATATCCAAATGGAAGTCATATCATACACACATATGATATTTGTTTATGGTCATAGCCCATAGCTCAATATTTTCATGTTGTATGATAATGAGCTTCAAATTCAACCACAACAAATGCATCACAAATACCACTAAGGGAAAAACAGATAGTTGGGATGCATTGAGGAAAGCAACAAGTATCATAAGAACAAAATAGAATTTGCAAATTCATCAATGTTGCATATGAGAGCATTTTGAGAAAAAGATATACAATAGAATTATTAGATTGGCATATTTGGGATAGGTGAATCATGAATATGATTTTATATATAGTCCGATTAATAAGCAATCAACACAAAATACTCTTATTTGCACTAAAGAAGTTTCTTTAAGATTGCAAAAACCACAACATGGGTAGATAGATAAATGTCATGCCATGATACAACCTACACAAGGTCGAATGCTAGAAAAGTATGCATGAGGGTGGATACTTGTTACCGAGATGACATTGGGTTGATGTAGTAGATAAGAGTTCATCAACCATCCTCGCTTGACTCTAATAAGCATGTGGTGAAGACACCTTCATTGTAAATGAGACAAGCATCCAAAGCATCTCCCATGAACCTAAAATACATTTAAGTACAAAATGGTTCCCAAACTAATTGGGTCCCAAAGTAGTTAGTCAAACTACAATACATAGGAGGAACTCCCCATAAATATGTGCATATAGATATGAAATTGAATTTCATGCACATCTTAACCGAATTAGGATTCCGTGGAGTTTCCCCTATATATTGGCATAAAGAAGGAAAGCATGCCACAAAATAAGAATGTAGTAGATATGCATGCCTAAGATCTTCAATATCCAAACGGAGATACAATTTGGACAAATATCAAGAAATCAAATAAGGTCCAAATTATATCAAAGATCCAAATCAAAAAATTATTTAGAGAAGCCAATTGAAACTAAATCAAACCAAACATGATTGATAAGATACCAATTAGACAAAGATATCAAAATGAAAATAAGATACAAAATAATCAATAAATAAAGTGACTAGATATCAAATTCCCAAAGAGAGATACCAAATGAGATTAACTCTCAAATAGAGCAAAGTTCCTACAAATAAACTTTTCCTCTACACTTTTTATGATGGCACAAAGTACCAATCCGAAAAGGTTTGTCTTCCATAGAGACATGTTATCGGGATCAAGGACCAATGGAAAGGATCAAATACCAATAGAGAATAAATAGTGTTTAAAAGGATACATGATAGCTCTCCCAATAAAAGTGCATTATTTATGATCTTGCATTTGAATACAAAATGCACACACATGGAATCATCGCTCTCCAAAAATCTATTCAAGCACTAGTCATATATCAAGAAAAAGCAATAAGATCCAATACGAATGAAAAAATAAGTTGTACTCAATATAGGATAGCTCACCCAAGAATAGTGCATTATCTATAACTAGCCTTGGAATGCAAGGTGCACAATGATGGGATCAATGCCTCTCCTGCACCAATTAAATCACTAGGAAAGTTTGAGTAAAGCAAAAGGGATCCACAAGAGGCAAGGAAGATGATGGGGGTTCAAACCAGAATAAAATATTTGCAAAAAATAAGGCAATAAGATCAAAAGCCAACATGAAGACGATCTATAAATTCCACCACAATTATGAGTATCACTTGTCAAGGACAATGAGTATATGGAGATAATTCTCGGTGGTATTGGTCTTATATTAAAGATCATCTTCACACAAAATAAGCATAAGGCAAAAGATAAGGTTTAAGCGTGATGCTTAGATAGATGATGTTCTTGATAGCTTCAATTATTCACGCGATCATGCAAAGCTATTATTTGAGCAACTTGAAGCAATCGGTTTCCCAAAAAGATTGTATAAGAATATATTTTAGGAAAACTGTATCATGAACATCTCTCACAAACATGATCCAAAATATGAGTAAACAAAATCATTTAATCAAATTGGAACTTGTTTGAGCAACATGCCACATAGGAACAAGATAATTTACAATATCAAATCTAAATGGCAATACCTCACATGTTCACATTTTCTAGGATTGTAATATGCACATAGCTTATTACTCCCCCATAATATGATAATCCATTTCTTCTCAACAAGAGGCAAACAAAAACCAACTAGAGATAATTAATGGACATTATAGAATTTGAATTTCTCATGAGCATGACATACTACATAGAAACTAGATAATATTGATATATCAACACTAAGTGGTATTCCTCATATATACACATTTTTAGGATCGTGAAGTGCAAAAAAGCATATCACTCCCCCAACATGGAATAGTCCATTAATCTCTCAATAAGAGCCAATGAAGATATACGCAAGTTGATATAAAGGCTCAACACAAACTCACACATACATGGTGTGCAAACCAACATACACATACTTGATTACTCAAGATAAGTAAGTAGAAAGTACAACACATACAAACACTAGCAATGTACAAAACCAAACACATGCAAGGGTGCAAGCAACTTTCAATGTATATATGATTTAAATACAAATTACCGCAAGGAGGAATATTGGATATGAGATAGAACATTGTAATCCAAATGACTTGGCTTGAGAGAATATAATTGATGAAGATCCCTTAATTCTTCATGATGTAGCCAAGTCTCCAATGCCCTCCAACCAACACCTATTGATCAAGTTTTAGCTTGTTGGTCCCCAACCACGTTGGGTTCTAAGAGGTTAGTCACAATAGGCTTGGCAACCCAAATGGTTCTTTTCTTGACACCACTTTGAGTACCAACATATTTGGCAAACACATTGCCAACTTTATCCTTCCGAAGAGAATAAACATTATCAATTATGATAGGGTTGGATAAGGTACCACTAGTGCATGAAGAAGCAAAGTGACCCTTCTCACGGCATAAGTAGCAACATTTGCTTCCTCCTTTCTTCTTGGTTGAAATCTCAACTTGAGGAGGAATAGCTTGATTCTTCTTGGGAAGTGGCC
Organism: Poa pratensis; assembly: GCA_947311845.1. Classification (NCBI taxonomy): domain Eukaryota; kingdom Viridiplantae; phylum Streptophyta; class Magnoliopsida; order Poales; family Poaceae; genus Poa; species Poa pratensis. The sequence goes on along the minus strand of CAMZMU010000119.1, from coordinate 24,531,261 downwards.
GTTCATCAAATTGAGGAACTTGAGTTTTAACTTGAGGCCTCTTCCCTTGTTGCTTCTCACTAAGAGACTTCTTCTTCAAAGGGCAAGATCTAACATGGTGTCCTTCAACTTTGCACTTGAAGCAAACAATCTTGGCCGAATTCTTGACTTGTTCTTGACCCTTCTTTTTCTTGTTATACTTGGACTTGTTCTTGTTATTGGAGTTGAATCCAAGTCTAGTTTTGTCATTGGGGCGTCTTTGTATACTCAACATATTGTCAAGTGTGGACTTCCCAACATGACGCTTTTCCAAGTCTTTCTTCAAAGAAGTGACTTGGGACCTGAGCTCTTTTAATTCCTCTACATGGTTAGTATCAACAAAAACACTAGAGGAAGTAGAGGCTTCATTGTTAGAGTAACAAGGTAAGGAAAGTAATTCATCACAAGATGTAGACATACTATGAGTGGATGAATTACAAGGACTAACACATGACAATAAAGCTTTTTGAGTAGAAGTTGTGACGTTGTCCATATGAGGTTCACAAGATGTTACCTTAGACATAATAGCCTCATGAGCTAACTTTAGCTTATCATGGGAGACTAAAAGATCCTCATGAGAGCTCGAGAGCTTTTCATGTCTTTCTTCCAATTTCCCATAATTGCTAGAAAGCAATTCAAGTTGAGCCCTTAGCTCAACATTCTCCATCAATCTGGATGCTTCACAAGAGATAGAGTTAGTAGGACAAGCATCATCATTAATGGCAATGGGAGAAGGTAACTTGGCAAGCTCTTTGGAGTATGAAGCTTTAAGTTGCGCATGAGACTCGGTGAGTTTGATGAGCTCACCCTTAATTACCCTTGAACCATTTTCGAGATGCTCAAAATCCTCAAGGAGTTTAGCATGTGCATCTATAAGCTCACCAGTTTTTATTTTGAACTCATTAGCCACTTCAAGAGCTCTATCATGGGATTCCTTTACTCTAGAAAATTCAAGAGCAAAAGTCTCCTCAAGAGACTCCTTAGTGGTTTGTTCTTCTTCAAGGGCTCCCTTGAGATCGGCGATCTCTTCCGCGTACTTGTATTCGCGGTTAAGGCTTTCATCAATGCGAGCTTCCAACTCCTCAATGGTAAGCTTGCGCTCAACAAGGGTAGTCATGATTTCTAAGAATTTAGCACAAGAATTTTTATTCTTTGAAAGAGCAAGAATCACCATTTTACCCTTCTCAAGTATGGAAGCATCGTTATCATTTTCTTCATTTTCCTCTTCATTGTCATCATTAGATATATTGGGATTCAAAGTAGGAGATACCTCTGAAGCCTTAGCCATAAGGCAAAAGTGAGTAATGGATGATGATGATGAAGCATTACTTGAAGCACCAATTAAATCCATATCTTGTTCCATGCAGTGTTCGGTTTCCTCTACATTGTTAGCCAAACAAATACTAGAGGGAATAGAAGCATTTTTATCAAGGCAACAAGACATAGAAAGCATATCATCATGAGGATTAATCAAGCAATTTGTACATGATATGCAAGGACTATCAACACAAGCATGTAGATCATTTTTAGTGCTAGGTGTGTTTAAGTCCAAAGATAAATCATTGCAATAAGATAGAGGTGAAGTATCATGAACAATAAGCTCACTATCATTATTGCAACATTTATCACTAGTCACCATTGCATTACTTTGTGGCTTGCCACATGTAGGTGACAACTCATCACGGCCCGAGGTGGAGGGAGTAGAAGAAGTTGACAACTCATCACGACCCGAGGTGGAGGGAGAACAATCATCTCCATGAATCTTGGATACTTCATATTTATCTTGAAGCTTGGTCCAAAGCTCATGTGCACTCCGAAAAGAGGAGACCGACATAATAACTACATCACTCAAAGTATTGAAAATCATATTAGAAGCTTGAGCATCTAGATAGGAATTAATCTCATCCATTAAAGATAGTCTTTTGGGATTCTTTGGAGGAGAATAACCCCTATCTAGAATTCGCTCTATGTATGGGTCCATGACCCGAAAAATATCAAGCATGAGAATTTTTCAAACATCATAATTTGTGCCATCTAATATAAGAGAAGCATTGTGCACTAGTTCACTAGACGACATCTTTACTCTCTAGGCGGTGAAGCCTAATTATGAGAGAACCCGCTCTGATACCAATTGAAAGGACACGGATGTCGCCTAGAGAGAGGGGGTGAATAGGCGATTAAAATTCTTACGGTTTAGGCTTGAATAAATGCGGAATAAAACTAGCGTTTAATTTATCAAGCACGAAACGTAAACAAGCTAGGTTTATCTATGTGCATCAACAACTTATGCTAAGCAATATATACAACTAAGTGATAGCAGGATATATAACTTCAAGCTAGATATAACTGGAACCTATAATCTTGTAGAAGTGGCAAATAATCACTAGATATATAAGAGTCATGCTGAAACTAATGCTCTCGGTTTTAATTTTTCTAAACAACCATCTCTCGAGGTTTTGTACCATAGCCGAGTGGATAGAGCTAATTTATTCTAGTGTGGTGGCAGAACTCACACTCCTACCATTTTTCTATCCCTGTGGTGTCTCCTTACTAATGCATATTGTTTTAGCGTTTTAGACTATGGAATACTATTTGACTTCAAAGCTTGCAAAGGACCTTACATGGTTTGTTCATATTTTTCAACACCTCGCTGCATGCAACTCTCTCTTTGGTTTGTAACCATGCAACGGTCGCAGAACACCGATGTTTTAATGCTATCTCTCAAGTCGGCGACCAAACTTGCCATCCATTTCGTGGCCACGCACCAAATCATCGTCTTCTTATGGATATGATCAGTGGCGGAGCTAGCGATTTCTCGAAGCCGGGGCACACAACAAGCAAATTGTTTCATTTGACTTACAAAGAACTGGACCTAGAAAAAATTATACACTTCAAGCACTGCCGAGCTGATGTTTTATAGAAAGTTGTCTTTTATAGGTAATAAAATGCCCAGCTACAGATCTGTAGTACTAATTTTTTAAGAAAAGACACCAAGACTTCAGCATAGCAGTCTCCAATGCCCAGCCAAACAAACTGAAGAGGGGATGGATGGATCTATTGATTTTTTTCCCCTGGGAGACCGATCGATTGATGCCAACTGCTGATACTAGGCCACTTATGAGCTGCTATGGTGGCCCAAGAACCTGACCGGTCAATGCCAGGGAATTACCATCACGGCCCAACTACGGAAATAGGTCGTTCTTTTCATCCCGTCGCGAATCCTGGCAGTTTCAGCAAGTTTGGCCGCCATTAGAGCTCGCCGCCATCGCCGTGAACAGCCATGACGCGGCAGAGAGCCCGGGCACGTGCCCAAGGCGGATGTATGGTAAATTCGCCACTGGATATGATGGAACAGACATGTATCACGGGCAAAAGAATGCAGCACAAAAGTAAAGTGTAAAAGATGAAGTAGAAAGATACAATACAAATAATGTTGAAAAAATCACCAAAACATATCAAAACGAAATCTAGTTTAAAATGTTCCATGAAACAAAAACCCAATGAAAACATATTTCGATTTGGATACCCCGAGTTATTCAGTACGTCGAAAGCTGGTACGTGAGAGGTAGTGGTTGTTGGGCCGGCCGCGCGAGCCAGCCATGGCCTGGGCGAACTGGAACCAGCTCTGTTTGAGCCTAGCTGACCATTCGACCCACGGTGTCTTCCTGTCGGCTCCTCGTGGCGAGCAGCTAGCGGCGCTGCGGGGAAAACGAAGCGCAGATAGGACAGGAAGAAACCGGCAGCAGGCTGGGGATGCAGACGCGCGGAGATAGCGCGAGGTAAATCCCTCGTCCTGTATACGTCAGCGCAGCCAGAATCTGCCGGCGCCTCGAGCCCGCGACCCAGTCCCGGAGCGCGGCGAGCTCCACCACCTTCGGACAAATTCGGCGCCGGACATCGACGCCTGACCATTTCCTCCACCTCCAGCCTAGCTCTCAGTTACTCCGAAGTCCTCCTGAGGTCCAAACTGTGCGTAGAGTACGCAGGATCGTCCGGCGTGAACCCTGCGTAATGGCACACAAAGGAATGCAGTCTGCATCAACGAGTAGAGAGCAGTTTTCCATTCATTTGTCCAGGAAAGAGGACCAAGTTGCACTCCCGCGGATAACCCAGCACATAAAAACTCTTGCACATGGGAAGATGCACACTGCGAGCTCACTCACTCACTCACTGTTTTTGTCTTTGATTATTAGCAAGTGCCACTAGTGGTTAACTGCTCCGGTCTGCAGGAGAAACCCGGCCCAATAACCATTTTGTCATTTCCCTAGCTACTTGTGGCCGCTCCAATAAGCGAAGAAACCCATTATTGTACCAGTTCCATAAACACACAAAAAAAAATCCGCGGAGAACTAACCCAATGATGATACAGAGAGTTTGGCATTCTATAGCTAGGCAGACCGACCTACCGTCGGAATAAAACAGGTTCAGAAGATGGGAATACTACATGTGACGGGCTACCAACCGGAGAAGAAATGGACCGGAGAGCGCAAGCAGCTTGCTTGCGTCGGGTCCAATCGAAAACGCCATAAAACGCATATCGTGGTGGGTGGGTGTAGGGACCGGAGCAAATGATGTTGTCAATAGCACGGAATGTTGAGACACACCGCTGATGCTGCGTGCTGTCGCTCGTGAGTTCCCTGAATTACCTTTTTCCAGCCCAGGACCATTACAGCAAGGAGAAATCATCCACCTGAAGAAGAAACCGTTAACAAAATGGTGGTAGTATCCATGATGATGAGGTTTGGAGTGTGCTTTTGCGAGGTTGTTATAACCAAAATCTGCACTGTCGTGGACGCTGTGATGAGCAGCTAGCTGAATTCCACCAAAACACGCCTTACGTGTAGCGTCAGTATCCATCACGGCGTCGCCACTACATTCCCTAACCACCACCAATTAACGTAGGCGCCGTTACGGTCGGGCCGTGATGAGAAGAAGTTCACCCAATCACGAACGCCACCATCATTTTCACTTCACCCCAAAGCGTCAAATGGCAATCAATCCCCGGAGAAGAAAGGAAACCGATCGGGGGAGACGGGTGGAAAGATAGGAATACTTTGTTTCACCTCCGCTGGAGCAAACCCGAAAAGGAGCCGAGGAGCGGTTAAAAAAAAGGGTGCGGCAGGCAGGCCGGTAGAAAACCCGGGGAGGCGTGGTGGGAGGCAGGCCGCGGCTCATTCTCTCTCCGTTTCGTCCCAGACATTCTACGCCGCCGCCGCCGCCACGGCGACGCAATCACCGGCGGGCGCCGCGTTCCCCCCTCCAGGCATCCATCTATCCTTGCGCCGTGCCGCGCGGGGCTGAGGTGGGCCGCGCCGACACGCACGTGGGGAGCCACCAGACCCTATGCTCCTTGCTCGCCTGGTAAGGTATGGCATCGATTCCGCCCCATTCCCTCCAACCCTACTTTTCACGTTCTCGGTCTCCCTCCTTCCGCCTGCCTTCGTCGCCTTGCTTGCTCGTAGGTGTTTGGTCCGGATCTGTGCCCCCAGCCGCCGGATCTGAGCGGCATTCGCTCCAATGCGAATCAATGTGTAGGTTTGTGCTTAGCGGTGCGCTAGTTTTAATTCCGGGTTGCGGCGATGCTTTTCTATTGGATTTTTTAATCTCTTTTTTGGCTGATTTAGATTTTGTGGGAAAGCTCCTTTTTTCTCGTAAAAAAGGCATCTTTTTTCTCCCTGTAGATGAGAAAATCCATGACTTTTCTGTGTTGCAATGTAAATTGTGATTTAGGTTTCAATGCAGATGTTTGGGGAAAAAAAAGTTCAAAAGAAGGTAGCAGTGCATGTGTTTCCCATTAGTTCCAGCCTAAGGCTATATTTTGAGTTCTGTCTATGTGTCAATTTTTCTGCAATGAATTCGTTAGAGCCAGTAAAATAATAGCAGTGCTACCTTTTTTTGCTTTTAGCAATGATATAGCTTGATTATCATGGCAATTGAGATGCAGAGGGTCGTTACCTTGACAGATTGAATAGCATTATTGATATCGTTATGGTTTGCAATATGTCGTACCAACATTTATTTGATCAGAATGCTCGTTACTGTGACAGATTGAATAGCAATATTGATATCGATATGGTTTGCAATACGTCGCACCAATATTTAATTGATCAGAATGCTGCCATAGCTTCACCAATGTTATACACTTCTTTCTTGGTATCAATGTATACATAGGAAAATTGATGATTTAGATGCAAGAATGCTATGCCTACCTCTGTTTTTTCCAAGACAAATATAATTCATTATGCGCATCAATGTTGGTGCGAGCAATACGTCGGCTGTACATTACTAGTACTCACGGGGAGTAGGAAAATGATTCAGTAGAATCCAACAAGAAGAGTTTGCCGTTTCTTTGTATGCAGACTCCGTACATCTTAGTATATTAAATTGCCTTATTATAAAGTTGATTTGGTAATGTTGCTTGATTTATTTTATTTTGTAATAGAGGCCGTCAATCATCTGCATTTTATCCAATGTTGGTTCTTAATGGAGATGATCTTAGTTCCTTGGCATTCACTATACCATGTATGTCATGCACAAAGTTCTAGAACCTATGACAGCATTCTGATCAAATAAATTCTATCAGATTGCACCAGCAGTAACCTTGGGAGCTTAAAGTGTTCACCAAAGACATGGGAGAAGTGGTCTCCAGGGCTCAATGCAAGCTTTTTCTTTCAGAAGAAATTGTTGATCGGCGTGTTTTAGCTCGTGGGAACACCCAACTCTTCTCTCTGGTGAACTGCACATAGTGATTCTATGCTCCTCTATGCTCAACGGCAGCAGGCTGATGCGATCTTTTCCTGAGGCGATACTTCAGTCTATGCTCCACATCTACATGTAAAGCACATAATTCTTTTTTCTTTTCTTTTGTTCTGTTGACTAGATTTACCATCTCACTTTGTATTCTCTTTCTACCAGCACATCATCTCAAGAGTAACCTATTTTGAAAGTCGAAATTCTATTAGTAGATGCTTATTGCATAAGTGGGCTAATGATGTGCTGGTAGAATAATTAAATTCTACTACTTGTAGTTTTGACTGTTCTTTGCTGTGTCTTGCATGTATTGGCTCATGAAGAAGTAAATATACCATAACTCTTGGAATATTCTAAATTTCCTTTTCCTCTTGGCTCCTATTTGCAGGAGCAGGGTCAATCATCTTTTTACTGCATTCAGTCTCCAAGACAGCACAAGGTAGTGGAGGCCCACTGTTGAATTGACGGATCATAAATCTGTTCTTGCTAATTATAGACAAGATACCGGTCGCTTGGACTTTGAAACACTTGCCTGTGTTTGTTGTTGGTTCTTCTTGAAACTTGGTTGCCTAAAGGGAAAAACTTCTACCAGGCAACCGAATTACAGGAATAATGGATAGGTAACCTCTTTTTTTAGTGTTTTCTCTTGTCTCGATAATAGTTGAATCGAATTATTTTTCTTACAGTGTCTTACATTACCAGATTCAAGTTGATTAAGGAAGTTGGTGATGGGACTTTTGGGAGCGTATGGCGTGCTATAAATAAACAAAATGGTGAAGTAGTATGTATCGAATGACATATCATTGTGGAACAACCCCTGCTATAAGGGATTTCCCACATAACACTGGCAAAAATATGTTGATATTTTTACCATGAAGTCTCAATGAAACAATTAAGTTACTTAAGGGTTTTATATTGATGTAATGTAGGTGGCGGTTAAGAAAATGAAGAGAAAATATTATTCTTTCGAGGAATGTATGGGTTTACGTGAAGTAAAGGTATTTCGCCGAATCATGTTTTCTCTAATGTTTTCTCGCATACTATTTTCCTTGAAATAACATATCTTCTTTATTGAAGTCTTTGCGGCGCATGAATCACCCTAACATAGTGAAGCTCAAGGAGGTTATAAGGGAAAATGATATATTATACTTCATTATGGAATACATGGTACTTAAGCATGTGATACATCACAGAATTTCAACCACCCCATATCATGCTTTTGTTAAATAATGTCCATTGTTTATCTAGGAATGCAATCTCTACCAACTTATGAAAGACAGAGCCAAGCCCTTCGCGGAGTCAGATGTCCGTAATTGGTGCTTTCAGATTTTTCAGGCTCTTGCTTATATGCACCAGAGGGGATACTTTCATCGTGACCTCAAACCTGGTAGGTTTTCTTATGTACTCATCCACCCTACGCTGTATTTACTACCAACCAAATTAAGTAGAAATCCGACATTTGTGTATTATGAGTTTTTCTAAAAGCCTTCTAGCAGCTATACCCGTTTGGGTTTTGCAGATGAAGTGATGCAATTTTTATTTACATTCATGTGTATTTTATTGTTTTGTTAACTGCATTGCTATAATACGCAGAGAATCTGTTGGTTAGCAAAGATGTCCTAAAGCTAGCAGACTTTGGTCTAGCAAGGGAGGTTTCATCTGCACCACCATACACAGAATATGTCTCAACACGCTGGTTAGTACTGCTCCGGTAGCCCCATCCACACACACAGAATAATAATCATCCATCTTTCTTGATCCCCATGTGTTTCAATCTCTCAGGTACCGAGCACCTGAAGTATTGCTCCAGTCATCTGATTATGATTCTGCAGTTGGTAAGAAACCTACTACCTCCGATCCCAATTAAGTGTCGCAAGTTGAACAAGGAATTGTACATGTGTAGTTCATTTCCCACGTCACTTTTAGCGGATCAGAGGGAGTACTTGTTTTGTGCTTGCCTAAAGCCCTAAACACACTGCCGAATAATCAATGGACTTTCTTCCTTGCGATTTTGTAGATATGTGGGCAATGGGTGCCATAATGGCTGAGCTATTGACACTCCATCCTCTTTTCCCTGGCACGAGGTAAGTTTATCATATATATGTTGCTATTGTGTATGGCAGTCTCAAACTTTATTGTTTTTGCTGCAAACTTTGGATGATTGTGTTTGTGTCCTTTTTCCCCTCTTAGTGGTCATCTTTGTTCACTTCCATTTTCTTATCCCACTGTTTAGCGAAGCTGATGAGATTCTCAAGATATGCAACGTTATTGGTAGTCCGGACGAGCAATCATGGCCCCAAGGATTGTCTCTTGCAGAGGCGATGAAGTATAAGTTCCCACAGGTCAATATTTATCTTTCCTTTGTCTCAGTAGTACGTTTACTGTGATTCTCCTGGGCAGCAATTCTTGTGTAAGCAGTATAACTTAGACCTGTTATTTGAGTATGTCCTTGAGTAACTAGCATCTGTAAGCTGTTTTAATTATTTCTTGAGTTGTCATTCAAGACCGATATGAGTTTTGGTCCCGACGGATATGCGTTTTGTTCCGGTGCGTCCTGTTTTCTCGAGAGAATACTGGAGTTGCTTCATTTTAGTCTTGTGTCACTCTTTATCACCTCTTTTCACATGTTACCAATAGTTTCTGCAGTGCAACTTCACACTAGGTTTGAACTTTGAAATAAGGCACAAGTAAACATCTTGTTGTATGTTGGTTCATGAATTTAATGTAGATTATCTGTGATCTCGTCCATTGTGAATGCACATGGCTAATTGCTCAGTGTTTAATCTAATAATCTGGAGCGAAATTTCAGGTCAGAGGCAATCAACTGTCGGAGGTAATGACATCGGCTAGCAGTGAGGCAATTGACCTTATATCTGTAAGTCCCCAAGTTCTTTTGTCCTAGATGACATATCCCAAAATCGTTGTATCTGTTGATTATGTCTGTTCCCATATACATCTTGTAGTCTCTGTGCTCATGGGATCCTTGCAAGAGACCAAAAGCTGCAGAAGTTCTCCGGCATGCCTTCTTTAAGGTAAAACTATTCTTTTGATTACCATGTTGCTGCATGTAAGGTGTTGTCATTTGTCTCTGCTCTGTCTAATTGTTTTCTTCATGTCTCCGACCATTAGGATTGTACATACATTCCAGCTTCTGTCCGGCCAAAAGCTGCAGGTCCCCCTAAAACGCCTCCATGTGGTTAGTACTAACTTATGGTTTGTTGCATTTTCATTCATGATGCCCTTGTTTTACTGTTCTTGGTTCATTTGTTTCAGTTGGAGTAAAAGGAGTTTCAGGGCATATTGCTCGAAGATACTCTACTGGAGCTCTCTCCACAACCAAACCTCCTAGCAACATACCTCTAAAACCAAACAGCTTATCTAAGATCGGTATATATTCTCTCTTCTTAAAGTACTTGTAGTCAACTAGCATTACAGGCTCCCATATTTTAAATCTGCATATCCATCTTCCAGGTGTGCAAAGAAAACTTCAACTGGATCGCCAGGCACCACAGAAGAGTACACGACCCACTGAGAGTAACAGCAAACTAACTAGTAGCCGAGTACCGGCAAGGAATAGCCCAGGCATGTTTCCTCTATAGAGCTCCTTTGCCAAGTTCCTGTATCAAATCCACGGTTTGATTATGACAATTTTCTTTTGTTGTATTGGAACTACAGGGAACCCGGTACTAAGGCATTCACGCAGTTTACCTGAAACTGGTCGGGCAACAATTCAGAAGGTTTCAAGCATTACCGAAAAGCTTGCTCATATGTCTGTGACCTCTCGAACACGTACGACCATGAAGCCCCCTGTCCCAATGTTGAAAGCTGGGCATGTCAAGTCGGACTTCCTTGGAAAATCTGACGAAATCCCTCCGGCAAAGAGATTAACAAGAAAATTGGTCAGCTAAAGGAGTACAGAGTTGAAACCGGTCAGCTCCGGGGAGGCGTATAGGTGACAGAGCTGAAACCAGGTTCGCTTCAGTGCCAACCAAGCGTTTTGCCTGTTCATGTTCCTTCTGGTTGTTACCTACCAGCCTGCGTTTCAAGTGCCACCGTAGAATGTGTATTAAACTGGATTTATACAGTGCCCGAGCCTGCTGACTTTCCCCTCTACTTGGTGTGGATTTGCCTTCCCCCCAAGCTTGTCCCATGTATGAATGAAACATGTGTGGTGTTGGTTTGATTTGTGAACTAGTGTTCTCAATTATCTATGACTAGGAAAATTAGCCCGTGTGGTGACAAAACATAAATAAATTGAAGCTGAAAGTACGAAACAAAGACCTATCACGACCGGACAAAAGATATCGTGATCCATGGGACATGAGTGTAAACACAGGTTGGATAGTAATGGAAATAAGCTGGGTGTCAAAAAAAGTGCTTTATATTCTTAAAAATACCTTGGATTTGATGCTGCATTTGGGCGTCAATGTCTACACTAATTGTCGCCACATAGCTGAGTTTTCTTCTAACATCATTTGCATCATAGGATTAGGTATTGTATAAAAGGTTAAAACAAAACAGGCACTACCTAAGCAGATAATTAAATAGAGTGAAATAAAAGAAAAGCAATAGAAACAGAAACCAAAATTTGAGAAGGGTGTTTATGACCACAAAATACTTTTTTGTATGTGAACTACTATAGCTGAGTGATATAAATGTACGATGTGCAAATATGATATCCGAATTAGTACTTATGATCATACATGTATGTCACTATATGTGACCAAGTACATGGCTTCTGGAACAAATTCAGTGCACTCGTCAAGAGAATAATAGAGGGAAAAAGAGAGGGGGATGTGCAATTGGTTTTGAAAGGTAGGAAATATTTAGTTTTTTTTTGTATGGAGTAAGTGTTGGAAGGTTATTTTATTTGGTGAATTTAGGCTTTCAAATGGAATTAATGTGGACCGTTGAGAAGTAGTTAAAAAATATACGAAAACTAAAAGTAAAAAAATAAAATAAGTAGTGCTATTTTGAATATAGAGAAGTGGGGAATTAAGATAATAGGATTTGCAAATAAATAAGTAATAAATTTAAAGTTTGCAAAAATAAAATCATGAAGGAAATAAAATAAAAAGTTTAAAAAATGGAGTAGGGGAAATTGGGAAAATAGGAAGTAAGCGAGCAGTCTTAGAGTCATGAAAATAAATATGTAAGGGAGATAAAAGAAGAAAAAAAAGATATAGTAGGAGATAAATAGGGAGTAGAAATAAATAATTAATTTTGAAGTCGCTATTTGCGCGCAATGTTCGTAAAAAGAAATGCGGAAAAATAAACAATAGGGGAAAACTAAAACGGGGAGAAATCTATTAGAAAAAAAACCATTTATAAGGGACATGGACTATTCACGCGTGGCCGGAAAAATAGGTAATGTTCGTAAAAAGAAGTGCGGGAAAAAATAGGTTTAAACAATAAGGGGGAGAAATATATTAGGGGGGAAAATTGCTCAGTTGTAATGGAGGACCGATTTGCAATTTGGGGGAAACGCGGGGACTTCTCTGCGGGAATGTTGTATTATGGGAGGACGACTCACAATTTTTGGAAAATGTGAGGACTTTTCTGCAAAAAGACAACACACAGGGACCTTTCTGCAAAAATGTTTTACTCTGGAGGACCGATTCATAATTTTTGGGTGGCAGAATTTTTTATTTTGCACAACCTAAAATATAACAAATTTGAAGATTGGAGAGAAATATGTTCATGTCCTTCAAAACAAAAAGGTTAAGACATGAAAGTTGTTCGGAAGAGTGATATTCATCTACTCGTGAAAGGAAAATTTAAACGGACGACTGAGACGAATTTGGCAAAACTCGTCAAGTGTTTTTGCGAGTGTGGATTCAAAATTAAGAAGTTAGAGTCGTCCAAACTCGGAACCGATCACGGGAATGGAACCTTCTTGTCGGCGCGCATATATTTCATGTACATATCATCACGAAAAGGAGGAAAAAAAATATTTGTGTACACTGTAGCTGCTACACGGTAGGAGTGCACGCATCATCCGAAAAAGGCAAAAAAAAAAAGCGCGACTGTAGCTGCTACAGTACGGTGCACTGTAGAAGTGCCCTGTGACGTGGATGGTTCCATCGGAGGCTGAAGCCCTCAGTTTTGATATATAGATAGATAGATGCAGACCGTTATCCTGTTCATTTGCAATCTAACTGCTGACAAGCCCTCCAATGTGATATATTTGGCTTTGCCTATACCGTTTGTGAGCCTTTGGAGGGTATTTAATGTATCCACTGGGTCAATATTGAAAAGTTGAGTCCTTTAGTCTATAGTTTCTTCAATAGTTATTCCGCAGTCAACTGAGATATAGCAAAACCGTTTTTCTCATCGCACTATGGCTATGGTTAGGCCTGGGCGTTCGGTTAAACCGAACCGATTGGTTCGGTTCCTCGGTTTGTTAAAAGTTTCGGTTTTCACGAAATGATGACCGATCGGTTACCTGAGGAAATGCTAACCGAGGATTTCGGTGCCTCAAAATTTCGGTTCGGTCCTCGGGTTGTACCGAATTAACCTACTGATGTACGTGCACAGAGGAAAGAATGCGGAAATTCTAGGATTCAAGAAGTCGGCTTGCGGCAGCTCCAACTTGCCCAGCCGGCAGCCGCTGCTCGTTGTGCAGTCGTTGGTCGTTCCATCGGGCGTGAGCAGGCGAGCTTGTGGCAAGGCCGGGAGACAGGGCGACTTGGAGGAGATGGCCCGCCGGCCTCCTGCCAAAATGGAGAGAAGGAGAGGCGGGGCATGGACGCATGGTGCGGCGGCGCTAGGGTGCAGCCGAGTCGTGTACGAGATGGGATTTGGGGGCAGCCGCGAGATGGGGATTGTGATTTGTGAAGTTACGTGGCTATGTGGCCATGTGGGGACGGTGGTTGGAATTTTTAATGAGCTGATGGGTGCGTATTGGGCTGGGCAATTGAGTGGTTTAAGCTTATTAAGCTATTTATTCGGTTTTTTCGGTACGTTCGGGTAAGGAAGGCATACAACCGAAAATACCTGAATTAAATTCGGTTTTTGAGAAGTGCTGACCGAATTAGGAGCGGAATATTTCGGTTCAGGTCATTTCGGTGTCGGTACCGGTTACTTCGGTTCGGTATTTCGGTCCTCGGTTAAAATGCCCACCCCTAGCTATGGTATATCCTCTGAAGTGGATTTGCTTGCTGATAAACGATGTTTTTGGGACTGTCTCAACAGCGTTTCTCTACGTGCAGTTGGGAGGCGTATCAACTGTGTATCTTGTGCAATTGAGATGTGCATATAATTTCTTGACTTCACAGTTTAGTACTGGGTTTAGTCAAAGTCAAACTTTATGAAGTTTGACCAAATATATAGGAAAAATATAAACAATTAAAACACAAATTTAATATTATTATAATCTTCATAAGATATATTTTCATATTACATATATTTTAAACTATAGATGTTGCGGAAAGTGATTTTGGCTCCCAAACTCCAGTGCTCCCTCCGCTTTAAAAAATTTGAAACTTATATTTGTGAGTTTTAGAAATTTCTGAATTTTTTTACAGGTGTAGCCAATAGTATATCTCACCAACGTGTAAAATATCGATTTCAAATACTTTGTATTCTGAGCCACACAAAAATAACAAAATATGATAAACTTGGGATTTGAAAGTATGCATAGTTAGATCCACACATTTGTTATTTTTGTGTAGCTCAGAATACAAAGTTTTTGAAGTTGATATATGGCACGTTCGTAGGATACACTATTGACTACACACAGATTTTTTTTTAGAATTTTTTTAAAACTCACAAATATGATTTTGGAATTTTTAAACCGGAGGGAGCACTGAAGCCCGGGAGCCACAAATCTCCACTCTAGATGTTGATAGTTTTTGTATATACTTGGTCAAATTTTTGGAAGTTTGACTTTAAAAAAATCCAGAACGCGAAGTAAATAAAAACGGAGGGAGTAGGAAGTCGCTTTCAATGTATTTTTCTGGGTCTTTCTGGTTTAGTTTTTTTTGTTTTATGCAAAAACTGCACTGTTCCTGTTGAAAAGACCATGTGAAATCTAGGAAAATAAAAAAGGACTTGACACAAGCATGTAAGACAAACCAACAAACGAATAACACTGTTCAGCAAGATACAAACCGAACCTATCGGTAGAGACATTTTACACAAGGAATATCAGCCTAAGCTACTGCGTCTCAAACCGAAGCACCCCTGTAGAAAAACTCGACTACTGGACTAACGGGCAATACTAGTATCACACTTCACACCATCATTCCACTATAGATCTACGACTCGTCCTGCACCTGACTGACCTACGTGTTAGCTTCTGTGTGTCTCTTGCTACAGATACTGCGTGTGTATCCGGTCCCGGTTCTGCTCCCACCACACCTTGGCCCGATCTTCGCCGAACCTCTCCCGGCTGCAAACCACACAACAGAGCAACGCGCGATCCGTTAGTCTACACGAGCACGAGCAATTCAGGAAAGGTGATCGTTGATCAGCTGGTGTTTATGGTGGCCGTGCCTGAACCGGACGCGGCGGAGCTCGCGGGTGCCGTCGCCGAGCTCGCGGATGGTGATGTGGACGCCCGGCTCGTCCTGCTCCACCCACTCCGTGGCCTCCAGGTCGCTCGCGTTGCTCACGGACACTGACGCATCGTCCAGGGACGACGTGGTGGCGCGCGACGGGTCGTAGGGGGGCGGCGCGCCGGCGCTAGACGGCATGGATGACGCGACTGCGCCCGCGCCAGCAGCTGAGTTGAGCATGTTGAAGTGGTGCGCCCACACGTGGTCGGACGGGTCCGGCACGGCCGTAGACGGGTGGCACGCCGCCTTGTACGATGTGGTCCGGCTGATCGGCCGCTCCCTGCTCGCCGCCGCCGATGGCGGCAGTATCACCGGGCTCTCCCTCGTCGAGCCGGCGCGGGAGTAGAACGACTCTCTCTGCTTTGCAACACCACACGATTTTAAAATATTGATCAGCACACGGATGGAACGAACTCCGGTTCACTGCTAGACATGGCGACTTACCTGCATGGCGTCGTTGACGGAGGAGGATGGCGTCGAGAGGCCCTGCTGCCGGAACGTCTGGACGTTGTACAGCTCCACGACGCGGTCGTAGTTCTCGCCCCACCAACGTTGCGCCTCCCACTTGTTGAACATCTCCCGGCTGCAATTCGTTGCTTCATTCGTTAGTTCATTATTATTGAGTCCGATCACCTCACGACACGGTGCTCGAAGAATCGATCGGCATAAACCTGAAGCGAATGCGCTTGAGGTCGTTGCCTGCCCCGCCGGGGATGGAGACGAAGGTGATGTGCACGCCAGGCTCCACCTGCGCCGTCCACTCCCTCGGCACGCGGTCTTCCTCCAGTACAACAGTCTCTTCATCGTCGTCGTCATCCTCTCCCGCCTCCCCGATGCTTGGTATCCAGCTCGCACTCGGATTTCTCCTGTGCGGCTGGAAGCCATGGTTGATCTTGGGCATGTCCCACGTCGATGAAGGGACGGTGCGTGTCCCTGTGCTCGACGTTGTTCTCATGTAGCTGTATGCCTCGCCGGCCCCATCAGACGTGAAGCTCGAGTCGTCGATGATGCCTGGGTATGCCGCGAGCCGGCTGCTGGAACGGTGGAAGCGATTACCTCTAAATGACGGGCTCCCTGTGGCCTTGTAGTGCTTGCCGGAACCGGAGAACTTGAGCACCATGTCCTTCAACTGAAAGCACATTGGAAGAGTAGCTCCCTCAGTCAGGCCAATAGTGTGATATCAGAGAGCACAAGATATCAATTGTGACATGAACCAGCATAACGGGGCATATTAATTAATTTGCTTGATTACGACAGAACAAAAAGCATGGACGAAAGGAGAGAAACACCACATTATTTTGCCGGGGTATAGCTGAATATTCAGACACACATTTCTTCATCAGTGTCGTTAATATATTTTATTCTGCGATCAAACATCCCACTCTAGTTTTATGTCATCATGGTTACTTTTTCTTCTTTTCTGAAAACTCTGGAGAAAGAGATTGGAGCTCTGCATTTCATTAAAAATAATGCAGTACGATTTGATTAGTTAAATAAGGGAAAATAAGTTAGTCGACATGAATATAAGGCCAAAATCATTGTTATTTTTTTCCCTCGATCAAACGTCTCTCTCTACTTCGCTGCTATCACCATTTCCTTTTACTCTCTCCTTTTTCCAGAAACACCCTAAGAAAAGATAAGACTGATTTTCACACGCCGAGGCGTCGACAACACACTAGCACGGTGGAAGCTACAAACAGGCGCACCACAAATACATCGACACACAATGGAGAACCAAGAGGCACCACAATGCTCAACCCTGAACCAACAAGATGTCTCAGATATACCCTACGCCGAGGAAGCCAGACACGGACCCCGGCATAGACCCCCAACACACGGAGGAGTAATCGCCGGTTCACAATCAGTTTGTGTATAGATTGTGCGTATGTTTCACTCGGAATCACAATGAAAGCATGCATCAAGCAATCAAGCCCACACGGCAATTTAGTCTTTATAAGCAAAGCTTCAATTATTATAACAATGGGTCGTTAATGATGGATGCTGTTCATGTTAGGACCTAACAAGGCAAGACACGGCACATTTTTGCGTAGCAGAAGGCTACAAAAGCACAAAGGCCAGCTGCACCACCGTGCGCTAATTAATCCAGCTAGGACATCTTCTGTCTGAAGCAAGGAACAAATAAGCACCAATCGAACTCAAAGCAACATCGCACCTGGTGCCGATCATGATAATGCATGTGGTGTTTGCTTAACATTTGTACTTTAGAAGATTGCAAAAGGCAAAGCGTGCAGGAAACGAAGGACGGTGGGCACTCGAGGCGTGCCATGATAGTGGAGACATGCTGCACCCGGAAGGAGGCCCCGGCTGGGCCTAACTCCGAAGCCTAGCCTACCATAGCCAAGCCCATGTAAGGACCACAGAATGTGGGCTACGTTCTACGGCCCACCTTTATTCCTTGCGTAAGCGGCAACGTTTTAGACTCGTACAAAAGAAATGATATTTATATTGGCTTCGAAGAGTAAAGCCCAGGGTTAAATCAACCAAAGAGTGTCTTTCCAGAAGAGAAAGATCCCATTAGCAGCTAGCGTGGTTTACCTTTGGAGCAAAGAGGACAGATGAACCTAACGGTAGCAATTGCAAAAGTTGGAGAGGGAATGTGGGGAACAAAAGTGACAAAATCAAATCACATCCTTCTGCCCAGCGTCCAGATTCCAAAGCTTGGGGATGCATCTAGGAAAAGCAGCACCACAACGTCTACTCATATTCGCGTCTGAGCCTTGACCAGCTTTGTCGAGGAATTTTAAAAAGAGTTTGAGTGCACTGTCATCTATCATGTACTTCCATTTGAAAATCCTTCTTTTAATAAAAAAATAACGATGTGTACTGTTGTGTTCTCCCTCTGTTCCCTTTCAATTGCCAAGGACACGGTGACGCCAAGTAGTTGCAGACAAATTTCGTATCGACTGATCAATGCATCCGATGGTACATGTGGTACCCTGTACTATGCGGCCAAGTACCAGGGAAGAAAACGGCAGCAGTTCAAGCTCACGAGAATAGCTCAGCTCTTCTTCCTTGGGATCTTATTTGGACTGATCTAGTAGTAAAACACTAGGGACAGGCGTATCTACGCATGAGTGCCACATCTAAGTTAACATGCGGATGCCAGTAACTGCAGAAGGTAGGACATACCTGTGAGGTGAGAGACTTGCCGTTGGGTGTGGCGGCAGCGCGGGAGCTGCCCTCTCCACCGTCCTTGGTCGAACACGCGATGCATGCTAGCATTTTCCTTTCTTTTACACCCCCACCACTCGATTACTTCTCCCTGGTTAGATATAACATAGCATCACGCTTCACGCAGAAAAAAAGGCAAATAAATCCAACAAAGTAATTTAAGAAGCTTTGATACAGCCAGCAAGCAGCATTTGTAGTAGGGGGTTCTTGAAATGCATATTTATCGAATTTGTACGGGGCAGCAGCAGGCCCGTACGAAAAGCGCATGAGCAGGGACATGCACTGCGGACCATGCAATGCAATGCCAAGCGGCCGGCCGGCCGGCATAAATTCCGAGTCAGAGAGCACCGACGACGCCGGCCAGTGGCCACACCCTATCCCTAATATGCATGCCGCTCTGGCCTCTGGCGCCGGCCGCAGCCTTTCGGGCTTCCTTAAAATCCACCGGCACACACACACGCGGACGGACATGAACCACTCGCCGGCCGCTGGCTAGACACGCCGTACGGGGGGCGGGCCGGCATGCGCCGAGACGATAGAGAGAGCGCACGCGCGCGCGACTGGCCCCATGCATGTGTGCACGCGCCGGGCGCCCGGGTCTAGCTAGCTAGCTCCGGCCATGGCCATGGCTGCAGGGCACTGTCGCTATGCCATGTTTGTCTCGTCGAGCTACCGGCCTAGGTCCTGCAATAGTAGGGGCACCACGGAGCAAGGAACCGAGTCAATGCTGCATCGTCGGAGGGTGCTCTGTATGGTACAGGCTACGGAGAGGCGTGGTCTAGGCTGACTCAGTGCTTGCACGGATGGGTGATAGGTACTGCTGGATCAGTGATGTACCAACAACCGGTGGATCAGTGAGCTAGGCTCGGTAGAGTATTCATTCAAATACCACGAATTTACTCATTTGTGCTTCCGGAGACTGGAACAAGTACAGTGTGCTCAGAGAAGGTTCTGAATAGATCTTGTGCATGCGCAAGTGTATGAAATCATCGCTGTCTTCTAAGGATGGACCAGGGAGGGAGTGAAGAGCGCGTAAAGAAAAAGATTAGAAGCAATAACAGCGACAGTAATTCTCGAAAAAAAAGCAGCAACAATAACTAACAGTGGTACGACATCCCACCCCTGTTTGTATGTTGGTCCCTGTGCCTGGCTCCCATGTCTCCTCGAGAGCCTACGAGACAGGAACCATATGAATGTACATATTGTCTGGCCAGGCCCATGAGGTCCATTTAGGCCCAGGACCCCGAGAAAGTTCTCGGTCACTGGCAGTGGATCCCATCCCACTAGAGAAATAGATTGTTCTAAAAAAATAGAGAAATAGAAACGAAAACTAAGATGACCCAACATCGCCACTTTCACTGGTAGCTAACATAACAGCGTCACAATCACACAGATAGATACTAGTACCAAGTATTCGTAGTAACAAGAAGCTGGAGCACTAATCATGAATGGATATGCACAATGGCATGTACAAAGGCACGACTTACCAGTTAATTAGCAATAGCACATCGATCAGCTCTTCAAACTTCGCGATCACAGCAATGCTTCCGGCGACGCGGCAACAGTGGTGCGTTGCGTTGTATCCGTCTCCCTCGCTGAGACGGTGACTGCTGCCACTGATGCCCAAACGATCTGAAGATTGAACAGAGAGCAGAACAAAAGGGGGAAGATTAGTAGTAGTGGTAGTACTTGTGGGCAACTGAATGCGAAGGTTCGGCGTGCAAATCAAACAAAGAGGAAACCGGAGAGCACTCATTGCAGCGGGAGTGCGGGACGATGTCCACGCCACGGGAAAAAGGCAACAGTGGGAAACAATGGGATTGCGCCCCGAATGGACCCAGGAAAGAAAAGGTCGGAGATCTTAAATGATCAAACGCCGCAACGAGCTCGATGGCCAATCGCTGGCAGGAGCAGCGAAAACAGAGCCCGAATGTGGAATAATAAGATCTCTGTACGGGAAATAAGAAGTGCTAGTGGCATCGATCTCCATTACCTCGTTCTTGGCTGCTGGAGCGCTCCTCTCGGCTCGGCGCAATGTCTCGCGGAGGAGACGGATCCTCGTAGGCGCGGAGGGGCGAGATCACCGCGGCCACGGCACCACGCGGCGGGCAGAGGTATCAGCTGCCGCCGCTTGAACGAGGAGGAATTTTTTTGCGCGAGAGGGAAGGAGCTGTGGGGGAAGGAAGGAAGCAGAGGAGAGGGGGGCAGGAGCGGAAGGGGATCCCCGGATTCGCTCCCGGGGCCGTCTGATCCGCCCCAGAAATCGAGCTGCCAATGCCAAAGCACGCGCACGCGGACCCCGACGGAGTATTTATATACAGATCATCCTGCCCCGACGCACGCGATCGGCGCCGTCCGTATCGCCCGCCTGGCCGGCCGGATGCGCGCCGTACCGGACCCCAGTGGTGGGCCCCGCTCAGCTATCCACGCACGGCATCGTACGTACCGTGTTTGGTACCGGAGGTGCGGGGCGCCTGGTAGACCGCCATGCTATGCACGGCGGTCGGGAGAGGGGTAGCGGCGCATGCGTGTCGTATCTGCCGGTGCATCCTTTGCTCATCAAAGACAAAACTGCTTGTCTGTCGGGAATCTAAATTCACGCCACATCTACTTGGAACACGGAAAGTAAAAATGCAGGAATGTTTTTTTGTGTGTGCAGGATTTAAGATATCATGTTTCCTAAATTACTACTCCCTCTATTTCAAGTTACTTGACTTGGGTTTGTCTAAATACGGATGTATCTATACTTGTTTAGTGTATAGATATATCCATATTTGGACAAACCCAAGTCAAATAATTTAGAACGGAGGGAGTACAAGAACTAAAATCACATTAGTCGTTTGAATATCACGCACGAAAGGCACGGAAATAATAGACACGGGGAGATGAAAACACGTTTTCCTCCAAAATTATTATGGAATAGCTCATTCCATGGGAATTAATTTCAAATGAATCTGAGATTTCTATTCTTTGTTCCAAACAGTATCATAGGAAAATTTCGTATAGTAATCCTATCCTCTAAAATTTCTATGATTTTCCTTTGATCTAAACGGAGCCTCGGGCGACCTTACAAAAGTACTACTAACTTCGATCCATAATAATTGTCGCGGAGGGAGTAGGTGTGTGTATTACGGACGCAGACTTATAACTCTCGGGTACGTCTGCACCTGATATACGGATTTTTTTAGAAAATTAAAAAATGTTTGGAAAATTCCAAAAAAATACGCTCAAAGATTATCAAGTATTCTACTCGTGTAAATAATTTGGCCACGAAATATTTTTCGTTGACTTCAGGGCAAAAAAGACAAATCTCTAACGAATATAGGGTGTATATAGCGTCTTTTTTTGGTAAATCTTTGACCTAGGTGGCAATTAATATTATCTCTGACACAATTTTTTGTACGAGTGCAATACTTGATAATATTTGCCCGACTGAAAGTTTTGGAATAGTTTGAACTCTTTTGAATATCAGGTGCAGACGTACCCGAGAGTCACTGAGTATTTTTGAGCGTATTACATGCTTTTTAACATGGCAAACTTATAAAAATACTACTAACTTCGATCCATAAAACTTAGCAAGCTTTTATTGATTAATTGACATATGGTTACAATCGGCCACAAGGCCGCTTACGATAAATGACAGAGGGCTAGCAGTCTTAAATAAAACAGTAAAAGGTTACATGCATACTTAGCAGAGAGATCCACTGAAACATTAGCATCCCTCTTAACATGCATAATCCTGAACGAAACAAACCTAACCGAAATCTCACAAATTTTCATCTATGATAGGCGCCGCAATAGATTTTGAACTATGCCACAGAGACCAAAGATTGAGAACCTCTAAACAATCCACTTCCATGACACCATGCGAGAATCCTCCGTGATTTGTGAAGATTCACCACCCCGAAGAGTTAGGATCTCGACAATAAGTGCATCGATCATCCCCAGGAAGGGCTTACTCCAAACACCCTAGAAGGAGAGATGGGACCTTGCGACTCCCACCCACCGCCACCCTTTTGGGTCTTGACGTCAATTGCACCATTGGTGTTAATCTTCACCCATCCTATATCAGGCGGACACAAACACTGGCATGCGGGGATATTCTGTTGCATTGACGGCAAGTTGAGCAGTGAAAGATCTCCTTCACCCTTCTCACAGTGTGTTCAGGGTTGAAAATTTCCTGGTCATGAGTCCATTGGTTTCTCATTGACCAAATGGCATGCCTAATAGTGATAATTCTACACCTTTCTTGATGAGAGAACATCGTGTCCAACACTAAGTTCTTTGCACATGTGACCGGGTGCAACTAAGGAAGTTTCATACGAATCAATCCTTGGCAACAATCCAATATTTCCTTGCCTGGGAGCATAGCAAGCAGGCATACTAGAGATCCTCATCCATAGCTTGGAAAAGACCGCACCGAGCGCTCTTGAAAGTTCATCTAGTACCCTCGATGTGGGTTTTGGATGATAGATGACAAATTGTTAAGGAAGAAATGTGTTTGCGAGTATACACAAAAAATATCAGAGGTGCTGGATCTAGTACCAAGAAGTTGAAGCCAAGGACTCAAATCTAAAAGATGAAGACTCTAAATAGATCTTCATACTTTCAATACTTCAAGTCACAAAAGTGAATCCCGCAAAAGTAAAGTTGAGGACTGGAGACTAAACCTGAAGACAAAGCGAAGTTGAAATCTGAGCGAAAATGAACACTCAGAAATGAATCTAATGTTCAAGTCTAAAACTGAAGACTCAAGAAATGAATCTAATCTTCATACTTTCAATACTTCAAGGTATTGTCTAAATATGAAGAGGCACGAGCTCATGAAAATGGAGAAGCAAAGTTGATGTTTCTTTGCTTGGCTAGTCGTGCAAAACAAACTCTTAACGTCAGACAACCTAGCAATAAGGGGGTGGTCGCACACTCCGCTCTGTCAACTCTGCAAAAATCATGGGGAAACGGCAAGACACATTCTTTTCGAGTGCAGATTTTCTCGGTGCATCTGGCAAGCGGCGGCATCTTGCCTTTCCTGTCCAACCCTGTTTCAGGATATGGGCACGGGCCGCCCAACTGTCCTCGACTATTGGCATGATGTCATCAAGACCCCACGGCGCACCCAGGGGGCTCAAATCAGCAGTGACTTTGATCACTTGGGAAGTTTGGAAAGATCGGAGCGCTCACGTATTCAACAGCATTTCCGCGATGCCGTCAAGTCTAGTCCAAAAGATCAAAGATGAATGAAAACAATTAGATCCTCGCGGGAGATAAGCATTTAGCAGAGATCATCGCCTAGTACCATGTGATTTTTTTTGCCTCGACCATCATGTTTGCTTCTCCTATGTCAATATAAAAGGCAAAGCTTTTGCCTAGTTTCAAAAAGAGCTGATGTTTCTTGTACCTATTCATTGACGTCGTGGATCCACCGAGTTCAAATGACACCGGGTGTGTTGATTAGAGTCAAATTCGCACGTGCAATCGGAAACACGAACAAAAAAATAACTTCTACCATGAATAATTTTTGTATAACAAGCGGAAACCATGGTAGGTGTGTTGGAGATATGCACTAGAGACAATAATATTTAGTATTATTTTATCTCCAAGTTTATTATTAAATGTTTATGTCTTTATGCTACAACTGCATTGGGCACTTGAATAGCGAATGCAAAAGTATTCAAGAGTAAAACCTCCAATACACGTGTAGAGATACAAACAACGTAAAAGTATCATGGTCTTGTCTCTAAGACTAGCCTATCTTGTTATTAGATGATCATGTTTTCCTGATCATGGACTTTGTATAAGTCACATAACTATAGGAGTTTATTATCAGAATGATAATAGTACTGAACCGACCCATCCTATGATCTTGCTATATGAGACAAATCGTCAAAGATGAAGAATAGCAATTGATCATACAGAGTTTTCATTAGTTATATTCTTATACCTTGAGAACATCTAGTGACCGCTTATTTGACACTCACACTTTGATAGTCATCATACGTCCGGCCGTAACAGGGGATCAAAACGGTGGCTATTAGGTTTGAACTAAAATAAGTATTGGAACGACGATTGTTCAAAAATGGTACTTACTCCTCCAGACGATGGAGAGATACATCCTCTAGGCCATCTCAGTATTATCATGTCACCCCAATTGTCGGGCCAGACACAGTGTGATTTATCACAGGACATGAGAATACGGAATGAGAAAAGAGAATGCTATCGGGAACGAGTTTTGTATGTGTTATGATCAAATGGTTTTGACCACACTAGAGCACATTGTCTCAACCTCGTGATATCATTGGTATCGTGTACGTAAGGGGATTAGCGTAATGAGAAACATAAAGAGGTTCTGTCGTTCACTCGTGAATACATGGGAGCCAGTAGGGATGTCTAGGTCCCAATGCTAGTTATTGTCTGGTAAGCTCCTGGACATGTCTATGTGTTAACAAACTTTTCGGGTCACACACTTAATTTGTGGGTCAATCCGATGTCACAGGAACAACTCCGATGTAATTCGGAGGTGTTCTAGTGAAGTTATCATGAGAGGGAAATAATGCCGGTTTTAGGGCAGAATTTCCAGAGAGAGAAATATGGTGAACATTAGATGTTCTGGGATACTGGGAAGTGTTTCCGACATCAGTGGATAGAGTCGATGATTTTATCTAACGATTATATGAGGTTTCGGAAGAGTTTCGGAGGTTTGCCAGGAAGAGGGGATGCGCCGGAGGAGAGGGGGGTGCCCATGTGGCCGCACCACACCTAGTGTGGGTCGGCTGCATGGCCCCACCCTCTAGGTCGGCCGCACCAAGTCTCCTCCTCTCTTTCCTTGTTATAATTGGAGAATTAAAGGAGTCCTAATTGGACTAGGAAAGAATAAAGGGAAAAGGCAAAAAGGGAAAAGGGAACGGAGGGAGTCCCCAACCAACTTGGGAGAGGGGCCGGCCTCCCTAGGGCCGGCGCACCAAATTTAAAAATCACTAAAAATTGAAACTTTTGTTTTGAACAAAAGAAATTACTCAAAACTTGAAGATAAATTTGAAAATATTAAATTTTGAGAGTTTATGAAACCCTAAAACAATATTTACAAAGTGTTTAAAATTATTTAAAGCATGTTCTATTTTACAAATTGGTTTTGATTCAATTTTTATTTGAAAAATAAGTTTAAAATAGCTAATTTTCAATATTTACATTTGTGGTATTTTATTTGTTTTTATTAAGCCACAAATGATTTTTACCAAACTCTATTTATAAAATGATTTATTACAATTTTTATAAAATGAGTGTATCATGTTTTATATTAAATGATATTACTCATATTATTTTTCTGTATTTTATTTGAGTACAAAAAGGATTTATAAAACCCTACTTTATAAAATGATAAAGGTATCAAATAAACCTTTATGCATTATTTGAATTTTTAAAATTTTGAAATGTGTTGGAAAAGAGTGTTTGAAAATTTTAAATGACAGGTGTTGTTTTTACAAATTTTAGAAATTGGTTTGAGGTCATTTGGAAACTTAAAAAAAAGATATAAAAGAAATAAAAAAAACAGAAAAGAAAAAGAAAGAAACCTGACATGTGGGACCCAGCCACGTCAGTGCTGACGTCACCCTTCTTCCTCCTCTGGTCGTTGACTGCGTCCATTTCGGCCGAAAATTGCTCGCCTTGATTCCTCGCGTTTAAGAGCTTTAATCGATGCCTGAGCCTGCCTATATAAGGCCCTAGCCCTCCTCTGTATTTCCCCTCTCCTCCCTCGCCAAATACCGTCTCTAGGCCGAACAAATCGCTCGCCGGAGCTCTTCACTGCCGCCGCCGCAGGTCTTCGATTCCGGCGACACCGAAGGATCTCACCGCCCCCTTTTGGTCTTATTCTACTCCCCTTGTCTGGGCACACCCTCCTGACCCCTCGTTCGAATTTTATCGCAGCCATATCATCGAGTTCGTGCTCACCCGAAAGTCGCCGGCAACCGCACCGCCTCCGTGCCCCTCGGCCTCTCCAGGAAGCAATCGACGGTGCCACTGCCTCCATCCTCTTCGCCATGCCGCGGCACACCTCGACGTCATCTTCCCGGAGCCCGTCGACACCGGGAGCGCCGCCGCCGTCCATGGCCGAGCGCCTGCGCCGCCGTTCTTTCCATCTCCGGCGAACTAGCGCCGCCCATGGTGAGCATCTCCCTCTCGGCCACTCGATCTCTGATGGACGGCCACGATTGGAATAACAACGCGAAGGGGTATCTTCTGTTCTCAGCCTTTAGATCCAAATCCAATGACCTAGATCAAATCACTTAACCAGCCCAGATCTAGCCAATGGTAGCATGCCACGTCACCCATCCTTTTCTGGATTTATTTCCGAATAGAATTTTAATTGCAGTTTTGCAGAAAAGCCCCTGGAACTTCAAAACATTAATTCTTTTTGCATATTGAATTATGTGATAATCGTTGACCAAATCACTTGTAAAGATTTTTTATGCATGTTTGCTTTGGTATGCCATGAGTTGTTGAATTTTTTGTTTATTGTTGTGTTATTTCTATGTATAGATTGAACGGAGAGCTCTGAGTTACGTTGAAAAGAGTTTGTGAGCAATGACGACGACTTTCAAAGGCAAGTGGCACATTCATACAATTCCTACTACTTTGTATATGCATGACTTAGTGTATTTTCCTTAAGCATGTGTAGGTGTTATTAGTATTGCTATGCAAAAACTGTTTAGAGTAGCACCCCTACACTAGTTGGTCTAGAATCCTATTATAACTTAGTAGAAATATTGATGATATGCAAAAAGTTATTTTTATAAAAAGCTAATTTCTACTAAGTAAATGAAACACCTTGGTGGATTTGGTTTTGCATGGGTTATGTTGAGTGGCTTCTCAGGGCCATTTCTATGGTTTTACCTGAGGTTGTGCACTTGTGGATGGCCACCCAGGAACAAAGGGATTTGAAGTTACTCCAAGTGAAGATTGCTTCCAGTGCAGCCATTGGTCATATGGGCTCTGTCTTGACGTAGTATGTTGTTGTGGACCTGGGTCAGGAGATCGACAGATGTAGGGTTCATAGGTGGGCGGTGGTCTCATGGTATGATCATGGGAACACAACTTCTGAAAAGTCTCGTCTCGATCTCCTCCTCTTCCTTCTCACTAAATGAGTGTAGAGTATAGTTTGGGTTGATTGAGTCTAATGGTGAATGTGCACAACCTCTCGAGAGTGTCAAAACTAAGTACTTAGCCGTGTCCCCGGTTACAGACAATTCTGAGCAGCTGATCAAGGACGTCAACGGAGGATCCCAACATTCTAATTTCTCAAGTAAAATTTTGAAGGGAGAACAAGGGTAGAAAGGACACCCAGCGTGTAAGGACTTGTCCCACAAAGACACAGGATATGCTGGGATTGTTTCATAGGTCCAATTGGAAAGGACACCGAGTGTATCAGGATTTGTCCCACAAGGACACCGGATATGCTAGGATTGTCTCATTTTCTAGTTAGAGAAAGAAAATGTGTTCAAAAGATAGGACAAAATATTGCTTTACGCAAAATAGCCTTGAACTCCACCAGCCAAGTATGCATATAGCTATTAGGAGTTTGCCTCTATGAGTCCACAAAAGTGTCACTTGCCATTTCCATTTTATATGGTTCTGACCCACCTTGCTGCAACATTTTTACTGTTGCAGGTTGTTCCGACGATGAGTGAGGTTTCGCTTAAGGGTTTCGAGTCTGCAACCAACATGTTCGCCAGTGACTGCATGAAGATGATGGTGACTCCATGAAGAATAATGTTTTCCGCTGCTTTACTCTTTCAAAGCTAGCTTCGAGCTATGCACCTTGTAATGAATATTTATAAATTCTGGATCATTCGTGTAATAAATTGATACAATGTTATGGTATTCATCGTAAACTATGTGTGCTAGCGATTCGATCCAGGGACTAGCACTATACACAGGGATCTTGCCAAATTTTAAGTGCAGGTCCGCTACAGATGATATCAGAGCACTGTGTTGCCTGTAGGTTCGAGACCCTAGGTTTGGATAGAAATAGGTTTTGACCATAGGATTGAAAATCTATTTTTATTCAGTTATAAAATAAACATGTATATCATTTTAACTTTTCCTTGTACTCTCATCTACTCTTTTTCTAGATGACCTGCCTCTTTGTATTCCTCAAGATGTGTTTGCTGATGACCATGTCCTTGAAGTATGAACCAAATACTTCATATTCAATTCTATGATTTAGAATCACTACATGGAGGATCATTGAAGAACTTAGATTTAGAGTCCATAATACCTATAGGGTTTTCAAGAAAGATGAAAAGGAACTGGAAGCACTCAAGGAGATAGACTAGAGCACCAGTTAAATTAGAACAACGATATCGTGATAGTGTATTGGCCATACCAACTTAGGTTGTATGACAATACTAGATTGTTTGTTTGTGTTTGAACTTTGTTGCATGATGCTTGCTAGAAATTGTTTGTAAGATGAATTGCCTTGATCTTGTCAGTTGGGGTAGGATTCCTTCTTAATACCTTTCCATACGCATCTAAACTAAACCGACTTGAAATGATGGAAATATGGAATCGAAGTTTGGAAAGTCTATCACATCAAGAAGAAGTCTTGAGGAGACAACATTTTTGAGCTTACGTTGTGTAGAAGTTGACGCAACCCACTAGTATGAGGGTCGATAGTTTAGTTCAGGTTTGTCTTACATATTGGAAACATTATGTGAGACAAGTGAGGATGACCAAGTGTTAGATTGCGTGATTCACCTATTAGCATGTCTGGAAAATGATATGGGTGCAGGATGGATTGATCACCATTCCTACTACTCTTATTATTTACACTCACTATGTTGGATTGATGAATCATCTGTACCTTGAACCCTATTCGAGCGGCGACGATATTAATTCTAAACCCTAGATTGGTAAGTTATATAACCTTATGTTAGGCAAGTGTTGCCGAAACGTAACATATACGGTGAGGATAAACACAAACCAAGTTTTGGAGGTACCCTGCAATGGAAGTTTTTTTGCCTACCATGAGAGTTACGTTAGCCGCATGGAAGGTGGAAGCTGAGAAGATGAAGCCGCAGAGAGCACAAGTGATTGGTGTTAATCGGGCTGTTGTTAAATCCTCTCACCTTGGTATTTTTGATTCACCAACAGAGTGATCCTTCAGTGTCAAGTCATTGGTTGGTATACCGTGAGGGAAAGTTCTACTCAAGAGTTCAACACATAAATTCTACACTACCTACAAAAGTTTCTTTTAAGGGTGGTAGCCCACCGAGATAATCGAAACCTAGTTGGCCAAACATATCTTTCTTTCTAGCATCTTCGAATCTCGGGGATGAGATTCCTTTTAAGGGTGGTAGTCTGTAACATCCCAAAATTTTGGAAAATTTAAAAATCACTAAAAATTGAAACTTTTGTTTTGAATAAAATAAATTACTCAAAACTTGAAGATAAATTTGAAAATATTAAATTTTGAGAGTTTATGAAACCCTAAAACAATATTTAAAAAGTGTTTTAAATTATTTAAAGCATGTTCTATTTTACAAATTGGTTTTGATTCAATTATATTTATTTGAAAAATAAGTTTAAAACAGCTAATTTTCAATATTTACATTTGTGGTATTCTATTTGTTTTTATTAAGCCACAAATGATTTTTACCAAACTCTATTTATAAAATGATTTATTATAAATGTTTTTATAAAAATGAGTGTATCCTGTTTTATATTAAATGATAGGGGAAATCTATGTTCAGAACAGTTTGAAGTTAACCTTATCCGGCGCACCAATCATATTTCGTTTTAGCCACCGATTACTCTGGTCCCCCACGTGCTGGTTCTCGTCGCTGTCCGTTCCCGATGCATGCTGCATGCTGCCATAGCTAGTATGAGTACGTTTTTCCTTCACTCAGGGCTAGCTCGTACAGTACGGAGTAGGATGGATGCATGCATCACATGTCCATCGATCAGCTGCACGAAAATTTGGAGGAGCCAATTAGCACTACTCGAACGTGTACACCGGAGTCAGGGCGGAGCCAAGAAAATTGTACTTGACCAATGAATCCCTCTCATTAATTGTTGGAAGGGCTAAAATGCTAAAGTGCAGAATTTTGAGGGGATTTTAACAAAGAATAGGGGGTTTACACAAAAAAAATTGCATGTTAAGGGCCCCAGAGCCCATGTTGGTCCCTCGAGTCACGCCGAGAAGCTAGTATACGTATGTGTGTACACTAGGTTAGTGTACTACTGAGTCCGGGAGGAACTGTACAGGAGCGGGCTAGCGGTCGGCGTCCTTCCTAGCATTGTCGAGTATCCGGTGTCGGGTTTGTGATCATGGTTGGCGGCGATGTCTGCCTAAGTAGACGACGTCGATTGGATCATCCGGAGCAGCGACCAGGACTAGCTCGGGGTATTATCTAACCGACTTTGTCCAGAGCTATCTACCTTGCCTTTCGCGGCGGGTCCCAACCGTTGCTCAAACCTGGGGGTTGCAACCAAAACTCACAAGTCCAAGGTATATTTAGGGCAACTCCAACGTGCCAAGTCAAATGGACACAATATGTGTCCACTTTATTTTTGTTTGGCACAACATGAGGACACAAATTGTCCGTCCGTGTCCACCGGTGCACCCAACGTAGGGGACACATTTTTTTGTCGATTTAAATAAAGGATGCAAAACTACATTAAACGGAACAACAAAAAGGATAACTTAAAAGTAAACCCTAGATCTACTAGGGTGCCTGCCAGAGGCCTACCCGTGAGGTCGTTGAAGGTAGGACGCAACCATGGCCTCGTCGGTGCACGACGACTCTCGCCTGACCACCACATCGCGATCTCGTTGGAGTCTCGTTGGTGTCAGGTGTCACATCGTCGGCCTCGCTAGTGCGCGACGACTCTCGCCAGATCACCAAGTCGGGATCTCGCAGTGTCGCCGGACCACCACGTACTCAATACTCAATGAGTTACCCTACTCTCTCGATAATAGTTACCCACCTAGTACTGGTGGAGTTACCCACACGGTACTGATGAAGTTATCCACACGTACTTATGAAGTTACCCATGTGCTGATGTGTCTACCCACGAAGAAATCGATGTATAGGTACCCTTCTATCTCAGTAATAGTTACTCACCTAATACCGATGGAGTTACCCACCCAGTAGTGATAAAGTTACACATGTATTCATGCATTCATGATATAGTGATCCACCACGAAATCGATGTAGCCACCCTACTCTCTCGATAATAGGTACCCACATAGTACTAATAAAGTTATCTGTGTGTTAATGTTGCAGTTATCCACCATGAAATCGATGTAGTTATCATACTTTCTCGGTAATAGTTACCCACACAAAACTGATGGAGTTACCCACCCAGTACTGATGATGTTATCATGATTGGTAAGGCGGCAATACATCCTAAGGCAGACGGGGGCGCCTTAGCGCCTAAGCGTCGCCAGCAGACGCTTTAGGAGCCTAAACGCCTAAGGCGATCATTTTTCTAACACGTTGTAGGTGGTCGCCTTAGCGCCTAAGCGTCCTTAAAATCATGAATTTATACATGTATTTATGATGTATTTATCATTCCAAAGCAGTAACTCACTTATGAAACGAGATGATAATGTTGAAAACATGAAAATAAATAAAAAAGAACAATAAAAAACGGAATCTAATTTCAAGCTCAAAACTTCATTAATATGGTGGGTAACTTACGTACTACGGCATGGATAACTCACGTTTTACTGGTGGGTAACTTTTGGGTCCGAAAAAAAGTCACCGGAACATATCAACATTGGATCTGGTTTCAAAGATCTCTACGCGACTAGTCTAACGGTGAAAACGGATCTTAAAACGGATAAACGGTTTGACCTACAAGACTTTTTTGAATTTTCGATTTTCGCATTTAATGCGGGATGACGTCAGCAATTTCGTTAGTTAGTCCATGCATGCAACCTGGTGTGAACGTCACAGTGGTTGTGCGAACACCCGCTAGGTTTGGCTATTTTCAGGGCGCTCTGAACGTAGTCCCGTCCTAAATGATATTTCTCATATTATTTTTCTGTATTTTATTTGAGTTCAAAAAGGATTTATAAAACCCTATTTTATAAAATGATAAAGGTATGAAATAAACCTTTATACATTATTTGAATTTTTCAAATTTTGAAATGTGTTCGAAAAGTATGTTTGAAAATTTTAAATGACAGATATAGTTTTTACAAATTTTTAGAAATTGGTTAGAGGTCATTTGGAAACTTAAAACAAAAGATATAAAAGAAAGAGATATATGCATGGTTAGTCACACAACTTGTCCGAGATGAGTACTTTGGTCACTAAACTTGCAAAAGGTTGTGCGAAGGTCACTCAACTTGTCCGAGATGAGTAAACTGGTCACAAACCATTGACTGAGCAGTTGACCATTGACTCTTACCATTTTTTTTTGCAAAAACACCCCCGTAGAATCACAAAATCACATTAATGTCTCTCTACAGGGGTGTTTTTGCAAAAAAATGATGTGATTTTGTGATTTTGTGATTCTACAGGGGTGTTTTTGCAAAAAAAAATGGTAAGAGTCAATGGTCAACTGCTCAGTCAATGGTTTGTGACCAGTTTACTCATCTCGGACAAGTTGAGTGACCTTCGCACAACCTTTTGCAAGTTTAGTGACCAAAGTACTCATCTCGGACAAGTTGTGTGACTAACCATGCATATATCTCTAAAAGAAATAAGAAAAATAGAAAAGAAAAAGAAAGAAACCTGACATGTGGGACCCAGCCACGTCAGCGCTGATGTCACCCTTCTTCCTCCTCTGGCCGTTGACCGCGTCCATTTCGGCCGAAAATTGCTCGCCTTGATTCCTCGCGTTTAAGAGCTTTAATCGGCGCCTGAGCCTGCCTATATAAAGCCCTAGCCCTACTCTGTATTTCCCCTCTACTCCCTCGCCAAATACCGCCTCCAGGCCGCACAAATCGCTCGCTGGAGCTCTTCACTGCCGCCGCCGCAGTTCGTCGATTCCAGCGACACCGAAGGATCTCACGGCCCCCTTTTGGTCTTATTCTACTCCCCTTGTCTGGGCGCACCTTCCTGACCCCTCGTTCGACTTTTATCGCAGCC
Organism: Poa pratensis; assembly: GCA_947311845.1. Taxonomy (NCBI): domain Eukaryota; kingdom Viridiplantae; phylum Streptophyta; class Magnoliopsida; order Poales; family Poaceae; genus Poa; species Poa pratensis. Next base: position 24,497,645 of record CAMZMU010000119.1, on the reverse strand, counting down.
ATATCGTCGAGTTCGTGCTCACCTGAAGGTCGTCGACAACCGCACTGCCTCCGTCTGTGCCCCTCGGCCTCTCCAGGAAGCAATTGACGGTGTCACCGCCTCCATCCTCTTCGCCAGGCCGCGGCGCACCTCGACGTCGTCTTCCCGGAGCCCGTCGACACCCGGAGCGCCACTGCCGTCCATGGCCAAGCCCCTGCACCGCCGTTCCGTCCATCTCCGGCGACCTAGCGCCGCCCATGGTGAGCATCTCCCTCTCGGCCGCTCGATCTTTGATGGACGGCCACGATTAGAATAACACCGCGAAGGGGTATCTTTTGTTCTCAGCCTTTAGATCCAGATCCAACGGCCTAGATCAAATCACTTAACCAGCACAGATCCAGCCAATGGTAGCATGCCACGTCACCCAGCCTTTTCTGGATTTATTTCCGAATAGAATTTTAATTGCAGTTTTGCAGAAAAGCCCCTAGAACTTCAAACAGTCATATCTTTTTATCCACAGATCCAATTTTGCCAAACTTTATACCAGTGGAAAGCCCTTGACATGTAGAATCTTTAGGCACTGTTAGTTTTCAAATTTAAATAGTTTAAATTCATTCAAATTTCAAATGAGAAGTTTGAGTAAATTTGACTTAACTTTAGATGCACAAGTCCAAAATTTGCAAATAAAATAGTTTTAGAAACCTTAGAATATGTGTAATTTTATGACTCTGTTATAAAATATTTTTGAGCATTATTTTGATGATTTAAAAATTAGAGGCTTAATTTGAGTATTCTTAAATAGTTAAAATTCTATAAACCTTTTTAATTTGTTTTCTTAATAGAAAAATAACCTAAATACTTGCCTCTGTCCAGAGACACCAAAACCATCTTTGTTAAGCTATTTTATATTTTTAGATTTTAAGTTTGTGTTAAAAGTCTTATAAAATGTTTGTTTTGAAAAACTTGGCTTTAAATTGTGTTAAGCCATTTTACCAAATTCTTTTGTGATCATTTTGATCAAGACCAACCCAGAACCTTTGGAACACCACTTCAACCTATTCAAATTTGAAATGTTCAAATTTGACTCTAGACCATCCCTTGACCATAAATGGCAAACACTGAACCCAGTCACATTAATTCTTTTTGCATATTGAATTATGTAATAATCGTTGACCAAATCTCTTGTAAAGACTTTTTATGCATGTTTGCTTTGGTATGCCATGAGTTGTTGAATTGTTTGTTTATAGTTGTGTTATTTCTATGTATAGATTGAACGGAGAGCTCTGAGTTACGTTGAGAAGAGTTTGTGAGCAACGACAACTTTCAAAGGCAAGTGGCACATTCATACAATTCCTACTACTTTGTATATGCATGACTTAGTGTATTTTCCTTAAGCATGTGTAGGTGTTATTAGTATTGATATGCAAAAACTGTTTAGAGTAGCACCCCTACACTAGTTGGTCTAGAATCCTATTATAACTTAGTAGAAGTATTGATGCTATGCAAAAAGTTATTTTTATAAAAAGCTAATTTCTACTAAGTAAATGAAACACCTGGGTGGATTTGGTTTTGCATGGGTTATGTTGAGTGGCTTCTCAGGGCCATTTCTATGGTTTTACCTGAGGTAGTGCACTTGTGGATGGCCACCCAGGAACAAAGGGATTTAAAGTTACTCCAAGTGAAGATTGCTTCCAGTGCATCCATTGGTCATATGGGCTCTGTCTTGACGGAGTACGTTGTTGTGGACCTGGGTCAGGAGATCGACAGATGTAGGGTTGATAGGTGGGCGGTGGTCTCATGGTATGATCATGGGAACACAACTTCTGAAAAGTCTCATCTCGATCACCTCCTTTTCCTTCTCACTAAATCAGTGTAGAGGATAGTTTGGGTTGATTGAGTCTAATGGTGAACGTGCACAACGTCTCGAGAGTGTCAAAACTAAGTACTTAGCCATGTCCCCGGTTACGGACAATTCTGAGCAGCTGATCAAGGACGTCAACGGAGGATCCCAACATTCCAATTTCTCAAGTAACATTTTGAAGGGAGAACAAGGGTATAAAGGACACCCAGCGTGTAAGGACTTGTCCCAATTTGCTATGAAATATCAGGACAGAAAAACAGTATTAACATAACATCTTTCTCCAATTAATTCTCCTAGCTAGAATTATTTTCTGGATGAATTTCTTGTTTGCCATCCATGCCTAAGGTGTATACTGATTTGTAAAAATCATTTCACCCAATTTGGAATTTCCTAAGGCCTTGTTTCCATCTGGTTTATATGGCTACCTGTTAACAAAATCCCGAGACTTAGAATTTTCACTAAGTCTGAATCTGAATTTTTCTGAAAACTGCAACTTTCGGCCAAATTTGATTTAGTTCAAATTTGTGGTTTCTACACACCCAAAACCCCACCTAGCTCTACCCCATTGCTCACCCATCCACACTGTGCATTTTGTGCACTGGTGGCATGCCAGAAGGCCGTGCATAGGCGTGCCATCTCGGCGCCCACCGTGGGCACGTCACACTCGACACACACGCACACATTGCCTCGGCCACGTCCACCATGTCACGTAGCACCGCACACACACTTGCACCCCTCCCCGAAAACCTGGGCACGCACGGAGGAAGAAAATCGGCCAAATCCGTCGTGGCCAACCCGCGCGCGAGCAGAGGCATGATTGCCTCCTTCCTGCCCTCTCTCTCCCTCGTTTCCACCCCTCTCGTCTTCACTCTCGTCTCAGACCAGCAGAGCACGAGGATGGCGTCGATACCGCCCCCGCTGGCCAACGGGAGCGTGGCAATGCCACTCATGGTCTGCACTGACCCTCCCTCCCGTTGCCACTCCCTCTTTTAGTCCATCCCGAGGCACATCTCGGTGCCATTCCACCCACCACCCTCACCTCTCCACTCTCTCACACCCGCTCCGCTCCTCCTGCTCTCAGTGAGCCAGGAGCGGCGTGAACTCATCGACGGCCACCGCATCTGGCAGAGAAGGTTGTCGTCGCTCCTCTACCTTTTCCTCCGCCATTGTTGGCTCGGCTGCAAGTCCTGGTCGGGGAACACCTCGTTGACATCCCCATTTGTTCCCTCGTGTCCACAGGTCGACGACACCGTCTCGGACCCGAGCAGAGCGACCACGGCCATCTCAACGAACCAGGCCACGCCGTCAAGAACTGTGACACCCATCGACTCCGGCGACCTTCTGCAACCCTCTCCCTCCATTGCCATCTCTTTTCATCACCCCTAGGTGAGGAATCCATCCCCGCATCTTTGGCTAGGGTTCCGTCTCGCTCACGCAGCGTTGCGAGGAAAACGACGGCTCTGAGCCGTCCATCACCGCATCGACGACCCTCTTTGAAAGATCTGGCCTCTAATCGTGGACGTCGATCCCCAGATCGACGGCGAATTACCGCTTAATTTGTCTGCGTGTGCAGCCGCATGGGCTGAATCCTGTTGCTGGGCTGAGTGCAGCAGCAGATCTGGCCCATTTAGGGTTTTTCTTTTCTGTAGTTTTCCTTTTCTGTAAATAGCAGTTTCTGCTCTATAGCTTTAATTCAAAATAAAATAGAAAAACTTTATATTTGAGCAAATCAAAATTCACAGTGGTAGCCCGGTGAGCTTAGAACCATGTGCAACTGGTAGAAGTGAAAAATAAATTATTGTGTGTCCTTGAAAAATGTTGTTCTGTCAATGGTCAGAATCAATGTTTTGTGCATAACTTGAGTTGTGTTATCTAAAAATTGTTAACCCAATTGTTTTGGATATCCTTGAAAGTAGCTTCCACTAGAAATTTGTCTCATGTAATTTGGATGCCTAGAACAAAAGTAACATGCATTTCTAGATTAGACCAGTGGCACTTTGTGCATTTTTCATAATTTCTGTGAATAAAATTTTGGACCAAACCAATTGGATTAGTTTGTAATGTTAACAGAGAACACAAATCTAGCTTTGCATGATTATTTGATTAACATAAATCTCTAGGTGTAATTGTTGTTAGAAATGTTGTTTCTACCCCTTTTAAAAAGGAAAAGATTTAAATACCTTTATTATAAAAATGTTGTTTGTGTTATTTGCTGATTGTTTTGGTACTGTTACATGCTTGTTACTGTTGTTTACCATGTTAGTATATGTTAGTACTGTTAGTGGCTTTTGTTAGGCTTGTTTTTAGTTAAGCATGTGTTGTTAAGAGGTGTTTGAAGTTTCCAACAATTAATTGATCATGCTTGTGTTGCTTGATTTTATATGAGCAAAATAATCTTTTTAACTAAGATTTTAGCTTCTGGTTGTTTTGGTTTGTTGGTAGTGCTTAGCCTTGCATGTTAATAGTAATCCCTAAAAGATGCTTAATCACTATTTAAATCCTAATTGTGGAAAATAAATAGTGAGTGAATGCCAAAGTGGTTTGATAAATGTTAGTCTTGCACCATGATTGTTGCTTGTTAGTTTTGCTTGATATTTCCTTTTTGTGTGTTTTGCTGTATGTTGATTGTGTTCTTTTTTTGCGACGCTAGAAAATCACGAGGAGGAAATATCAGCTGAGGGATTTTGTGGAGATTGTATTGATCGTCAGAACCAGGGACAAACCAATGAGCAAGGCAAGCCATCTCAAAAGCTTGCAACTTATTTACCTATTTTGTTTTACTTATCACATGTATATATATTTTATTGCATTCTATACACCCGCTTAGAGACACCCCAATTCTGGTATATTCCAGAATCGTAGCAAGAATTGTAGGACACCCTACCCCAACCACTTATTACTAGATTAACAAAGATGGAAATTTTAGGATGGGCACCCTTGTGTTGTTTTTGGAAAAACAAGTTGATTTATGAAAAACCCCCTGGGAAGGTGGGACCTTGCCTAAGTGGTAGTATGGATCTGAAGGAATATTGGAAGAGTGTTTTTCTAAAAATGGCACATAATCTAGTCTTCGCTGGATAACCTTACCGTACAACCACATTCCAAAAAGGGCACGGAGCTTAATTGAAGCTTGTTTGTGTTAGTATGAGATTATACATCAATGTGCTATAAGGGTTCGAGTCCCTCGAACCGAAATGTCGCCAGGAGGGGAGAAACGGGACATACACAGAGGGGGATTAAGTTTACCCCCCGGATGCAATAGTTGGGTCTCCTGCAATGGCGGTGTGATGCTTGGGGGTAACCAGATCGATACGGCCAACTCACTCGGTGCCGGGGAGAATAAACCCAATTGCAGAGGTAGTCTTATACTAGCATCGACATAGTGGATGTTAGGATAGGTCATCTGATGTGTGCATGCTGTCTCGGACAGTCCGTGGTTGATTCACGGCGGATGTGCCTAATCTTGTGGCGAAAGTGTACATACTCTGCAGAGTCAAAACCATTCGAGTAGCCACGTCCACGGTCATGGACAGTTGAAAGGCCATGTAGCTAGCATTGTGTCGGATGTTTTCAAAAATGGAGTGTGTTGGAAAGAAAGTGAGTACTTGGAAGTACTGTATGGACCGGGAATGACAGTACCTTGGAGGTATAGTGTTTTAAAGGAGAAAAACTTCGGAGGGGCCTTAGTCCCAAGAAGTTCTGCAAAGAAAACTAATTCTGGAAAAGTTTTACTAAAACCTCGAAGATACTTATTATCCACGAGAGATAAACCATACTATATATCTTTTGAAGTATCTTTTTTCAATAAAGATATAGAGATGTTATAAATATCTTCTGAAGTATCTTTTTCAACAAAGATATAGAGATGTTGAGCAACCATGGTGAATCTTCCATCCACCATGGGTAGTGAGCCCTAATTATAGCCTACCTACCACAGCCGCAAAAATCATACTTGCATCTATTAGCTTGTTTTGGGTAGAGCTTGCGAGTACATTCAAACGTACTCATATTGGTTTCGTCCCTGGCAATTGTCCTAGCCAGACTACTATCCCGAGGAGCCTCAGGAGGAGACTGAAGAAGACGAAGGCTTCATCGATGACTACTCGAACTAGGACGTCTCCCGGTCAGCAGCCTGTAGGTTTTCGAGGCGTTGACATGGGCTTTATCGCGTTTTGCTAAGACTTCCGCTGTGTTAAGGTATTCCTGCCCTGCATGGCAGCTATGTGAGACTTGGTCATGTGACCATTTATGTAAGACTTGTTTGAATTCGTGTAATGGATGATGTAATCTGCAATGCCAACTCGAGTATGTTGTTCACGACTGACTGATCATGGGATCGTGAATGAATGCATACTGGTGTTCCCGGACAGCTTGTCTGGGGGCCCCACAGAGTTGGTATCAGAGCCATCCTGACCATAGGAGACCTTAGTTAGCGTGGGCGTTAGATAGAAGCCAAAAAGCTATTTTCTAAAAGCAAAACTCGGAGATGACTAAGCACTAAAATACTGCTTATGTCCTCTCCCTATTTCTATTTGGAACTTTACTTGCATTAAGTTATGTTTCGCATACTTTAAAAAAATTCACACTGTTCACTAACTTAAACTATACTTAAAATTTGTGTAGATGGCTCTCGTCTTCACCGAGTCTCAGCAGTTAGGGCTTGAGACCGAGCCGTCTTTCCGTTTCGAGAGTGAGCTGGTCGAGATGACCAAGTTACTAGTTGAGACTTATCTTGGCTAGTGGAGTGCACTATCCGTCTACCGCTGACGGCACCGACTGGTCCCACCTACACTTTCCAGGTGATTGACTGCTCCTGGAATGACGTGGCTGTTCATATCATCCAGCAGATGATCGCACGTCTGGCCTACCTGTGCGACTACCGGTTTATCGGCACTCGGTTTGAGCTGTACGGGAGGCGCGGTGAGGATGGAGTACCTGTTCCTTACCTGTACCCCCAGAACAGCTTGGGCTTTCACTTCGACGACATGGAGTACCTCCTGCACCGCACTCAGCACGCCCTCACCACCCTGCGTTTGGAGTACGATACTCATACCGCGAAGAACCGCACCTTGGAGAGGCAGCTGCGGGCCTTTAGGCTTGCCCACACTCGCCTCTGTGCTAAGAAGGAGGGGCTCCAGGCTGCCAACACCACCCTCCGTAGCCGGCTGAAGAAGGTTAGGGAGGACTTGGCTGCGAGAGACTCGAGGATCGAGGAGTTAGAGGAGGAGAACGACGACCTTCTTCCCGATGACGACATTCCATCCGATGGGATGGACATGAGTGAGCAGAGTGACCAGGAGGACGATGACCTTGCCGGAGACGAGGAGGAGGACCCCGAGGAGATCATCTTCGAGGATGATGATTAGATCTCTTTCCCTTAGGGCATTTAGGATGGACAAGATGTTGTTAGGATGCGATGTCCCCATGAGTCACTAGTTTTGTTTGTATGGTTCTGCTGAAACCATGTTTGTTGCATGAGGTTTATGTATGGTGTTATGCTACTTTGTATGGTTGTGGAACCTTATGCTATGATAGTCGTATGCGTTGGTTTATGCTTGTGTTTGGTGCTTGCCTTAGAGTTTTTCTCGTTTTACTTCCAGTCTTTTCGCTTTCTTTTCTGCTTAACCCCGCTTCGCACGCCATCCCTTTTTGTTCCTATCTCATATCCTTTTTCCTTCAGCATGGCTCTACCCCCGCCACCCGATCCAACCTTGGCTCAACTCCTTGCCTTGGTGATGGAAGACCGTGAAGCCGCTCGTGCTGAGCGCACGACCACCCTTGCGACCCTTTAACACCTAGCCCAGCTTGGCACAAATAACCAAGGGGGCAATGGCAACAATGATGGTCGTTCCAAGTTGAAGTACTTCCAAAACACCAACCCACCCGTGTTCTCCAAGATCACTGAACCTCTTGATGCGGATGACTGGCTCCGCACTATTGAGAACAATCTGGAGGTAGCCGCTGTTGGTGAGGAGGACAAGGTCCTTTATGCCACTCATTTCCTCTCGGACCAGCACGGACTTGGTGGGAGTCAGTGAAGGTTGTCACTCCTGCTGATCATGTTGTTACATGGGAGGAATTTGTGACCAAGTTCAGGAAGTGTCACATCCCCACTGGTGTAGTAAACATTATGCGGGATAAATTTCTGAAGCTGAAGCAGGGAGACATTGTGGGGAAATACTTCGAGGAGTTCACTACTCTGGCATGGTATGCTCCCAATGACGTTGACACTGAGGACAATAAGAAGGAAAGGTTTCTGAATGGGCTGCATGATGAGCTGCAGTGTGTTCTTGTGGTTATGCCCTTCCAAGACTTAAAATCTCTTGATGATGCTGCCATTATGATGGAACACAAGCGTCAGAATGCTTTTGAGAATCGCAAGCGGAAGATGATGCAGCAGCAGGGAAGCTCTAGTTTCCCAAGGCCCCGCTCTGCACCACCAGCCAGACCAGCGCCCCCACCCCTAAGGGTGCCAAGTTATGCACCTCGCCCCTATTCCGACGCTCCCAGGCTAAACTACCCCCACCGCACCTTCAATGGGCCACGTCCCGGTGGGAATACTTCCGGTACCAATTTCCCTAACCGTGGTCCTGCTCCTGCTCCAAGGCCTGGCACCACTTGCTTCGCATGTGGGAGGAGCGGACATTTCTATTGTGAGTGTCCCAGCAAGAACCCGACTCCAGCTTGCCCCAATGCAACCAAGATGAATCAGGGGCCAGCTCAGAAGAAGCAGGGGAATATGGTCAAGGGACACCTGAACCACATCAGCACTGAGGAAGCACAGGAAGCTCCAGACATGGTGATTGGTACGTTTCCTGTCAACTCAGTACCAGCCTCAGTTCTGTTTGATTCGGGTGCATCTCATTACTTTGTCACCAAGACTTTTGTTGAGAAGAGTGGTATGGAGTGTTGTCGTATGCCCAATCCTATGCTAGTACAGATACCTGGTAGCACTTCCAAAACCAACCAATCCTGCAATAATGTACCTTTAAACATTGAAGGAAAATCTTTCCATGCGGATCTTATAGTCTTGGGTTCTCAAGGGATAGAAGTAGTTCTTGGTATGAGCTGGATGACCAAATACAAGGGAGTCATAGGTCTTACCAAGAAGTCCATTTCCATGGTTAGTGATGATGGAGTGAAGGTTCAGTACACCGCGACCAAACCCTCATCAGAAGTTCACTACCACGAGAGCATTGCTGAACCCACTCTTGACCAAGTTTCGGTGGTATGTGAATACCCCGATGTTTTCCCAAAAGAGTTACCCGGTATGCCCCCAGATAGGGATATCGAGTTTATCATCGATTTAGTACCTGGAACAGGACCCATTGCTCAAAAGCCTTATCGGATGAATCCCGAAGAGTTAGAAGAGCTCAAAAAGCAGCTTGATGACGTGTTGAGAAAGGGTCTGATTCGCCCTAGTGCTTCACCCTGGGGATCACCTGTCATCTTTGTTGATAAAAGGGACAGTACCACTCGCTTGTGTGTGGATTACCGGAAGCTTAACGATGTCACCATCAAGAATAAGTACCCTCTGCCTAAATTAGAAAATTTGTTTGACCAAATGAATGGGCTCGTATCTTCTCCAAGATTGATCTTCGCACTGGCTATCATCAGTTGAAAGTGCGGGAGACGGATATTCCCAAGACCGCTTTCACCACGCGTTACGGATTGTTTGAGTACACCGTAATGTCCTTCGGTCTGACCAATGCCCCAGCCTACTTCATGAATCTCATGAACAAGTATTCATGGATTATCTCGACAAGTTTGTCGTGGTGTTCATTAATGACATCCTTGTCTATTCCAAGTCGAAGAAGAGCATGCTGAGCATTTGAGGCTAGTGCTTGGTACTCTCAGGGAGCATCAACTCTACGCCAAGTTCAGCAATGTCAATTCTGGCTAAAAGAAGTGGGATTTCTTGGGCATGTTGTATCCGCTGGTGGAATCTCGGTTGATCCTGTGCTAGTCCAGTCTGTCTTGAAACGTCAGGCTCCAACCAACCAAACTGAAGTGAGATCATTCCTTGGTTTGGCGGGTTACTATCGCAAATTCGTGGAGGGATTCTCCAGTATGCCAGACCACTCACCCAATTGCTCAAGAAGGACAAGAAGTTTGAGTGGACTGACAAGTGTGTGGAAGCTTTTCTAGAACTCAAGAGACGTTTGGTCTCAGTACCAATCCGCACTATGCCCGACATATACAAGCCTTTTGATGTCTATTGCGATGCTTCCAAGCTCGGTCTCGGAAGTGTTTTGATGCAAGGAGGAAAGGTTATATCCTATATCTCAAGGCAGCTCCGGCCTCATGAACTAAATTATCCTACCCATGATTTGGAACTTGCGGCAGTTGTTCATGCACTTAAGGCCTGGCGACATTTTCTTATGGGCAATCGGTGGGAGATCTACACTGACCACAAGAGTCTCAAGTATATTTTTACCCAGTGTGAGCTGAACATGAGGCAGCATAGGTGGGTCAAACTTATTAAGGATTACAACCTTGATACCCACTACCACCCCGGGAAGGCTAATGTTGTGGTAGATGCCCTTAGTCGTGAGCCTGTTTCTTTGAACTCCATGATCAAGATCACTCAACCTAAGCTGTGGGAAGAATTGGAGCAACTAGAAATCGAAGTGGTTAGCCATGGTATGTTAACCTTTCTCGAGGTTCGGCCTACTCTGTTTGATCAGATAAAACAAGCTCAGAAGGGACACCCCAGTATTGAGGGAATCAAGACATGCATGGGACGTGAAAAGGTTCCCGACTTTACCATTGATTCTGAAGGAGTCTTATGGTATAACTTTAACACCCCAAAAGTTCATACCTAATTTTAGTGGTGTTTTCTGACACATGGAAAACTTTTCATCTTATCCTAAATATTTCTTCAAATATTTTGAAGATGACTTGACTTGGGGAATTTCTCTCTCATGAATTTTCCAGTGATCCACGAACCACTCCATCCCTCATGATAATTTTGTTGGTTAGGGTTCCTCTAAAATATTCTAGTCTTAATTATCGATCCTTTTAAACACTTTGTCCACCTATCAAAGGGAAGCATACTTTCCTAGCTGGAAAAATTCCACCAAAAATACAGGAGACTCCCCTACCCATTTCTAGAAGACCCGCCCAAAAATATTTCATACTCCAATCTAATATTTCCAATTTCGGAGTTAACTGTTAAATGTCGGCTCCGATCCCAATTTTATTCGGTCAACTTAGGAGTCTCGGAAAATTCTCATAATTTAGGGAGTTGCATATTTTTTTGCATTTCCTACACTTCTCCCGTTGAATTCAAACTCATTCGTGCAAGTTTTGACCTACTTCCTTTGTTAACCCAATGTCGATGCCGGTACGCGGTTTTGAAAAACCCTTTTTCTACTACACCAAATAAGTTCAAACTCCTTAGACACTCTCCATATACCAAACATACCCAGTGGAAATTGTTTGGGATTTTTCTGAGTTGAGAAATACCTCTGTCATTTCATCAAACACCTTGTGTGCGTTAGTGTTTTGGAAAATTTCGTGTTGCGAAGTGTGGGGTTTTTGGGTGTGTCCTATGTGTTCAAGTTGGCCATGTCCTTAGGATCTCAGTGGTGGAAACCGTTTTCCATTTCGTGCTCCGAGTCACCGGGAACGCGACGATGCCGCTCGTGTCGCGCTCTGGACGTCGCGTACACACTCTTTAGCGTGTACTAAACTCGCTTAGCCTAAACCTGCTTAGCCAAAACCCTCCAGCACAGTGCAGCCTCGTGCGTTACTGTGTGTCTAGCTCCTCGCCCTTTTCCAGCCTCATTCTTATTTCTTCCATTTACTCTTTGGAGCAAAACCGTTGCCTCTAGTTGGAACGCTCCATTATAAGTGCAGCCCAAGCCTCTCCCGCAGCACGCACCACCATTTGCTCACTCCCTACCCTGCAGCCACTCTCCTCTCTCCTTTCACCTCGTTCCCGTGGGTCAACGCCGCTCGACGTCTCGGAACCGTGCATCTCCCCGTGCTTCCGCCATGGCCGGAGCTCCGCGAGCACGCGAGCGACGCGCGCAGCGGGCGTCTCTGCCGCCGGCTTCGCCTTCCCTGGCCGTGGTACGCCACCGCCGTTCCGTCCCCGCTGTCGGCCGGTGGCCAGGCCGTCCCGGCGGTCGGCAGCCGTGCTTGTTTTTCATGAACTGTAGGTCATGAGATATCAGAACCTAGACATTTAATTTCCGTAGAGTTGTGGTGTGTGTCTGGGGTACCACTCCCCATTCTCGAGGCGATGGACTGGGGGAACCGCCACAGTCGAAGGAATGGAGGAACGATGCCCCTACTTTTCCTTTGTAGTCAAACGAGATGGCGCTGGTCGGAGGTAGCTCCGCCACAGTCGTCCGATTAGAGCTACTTTTTCTTTGTAGTCAAACGAGATGGCGCAGTTCGGAGGTAGCTCCGCCACATTCGTCTGATTGACGCTATTTTCTTTTGCAGTCAAACGAGATGGCGCTGGTCGGAGGTAGCTCCGCCACAGTCGTCCGATTGACGCTTTTTGTTGTATTGATCTATGACGGCGCCTTAGTCACCCGGTCAATACAAACTATTTTGCTTGAAATATTATGTTGCTAATGTCTTGTTGTTTGATGATATTTTATTGTGATGTTGTGGTTGTTTTGTTGAACTAATCCCGGTTGTTTGGACTTGAGAATGATGAAACTTGACTAATGGAAACACCCCTCCAAACAACGATAGGGTCAGTCCATAGTCCCACTAATCTGAACATTGAAAGCAGGACCATCGTCGTCTCATGGAGGACCGTGACCTAGTAGGTTGTTGAGCCCCTTTTGTGCCATCCATTGGGCGCAGTCGTTCGATTGTGCTGTCCGAGGGAAGTGGTCGACAGGCACGGGTTCGACTGTGCTAGGGAGTCCGGAGCTAGGCATACCCGATCGCGCCGGGGGATGTGCCGGATTCACCTGCCCGTTGTACCATGCGTATAGGGTGGTGCAGGAGAGTGTCTTAGCAACTGGACGGTCATGTAAGTGTATTTTGCTTAGTCGGACTTTGGCGTGACAACCTGAAGTACCGGCTGAGTAAGGTGCATTTTGATAGTTGGGAACGCAACCTCTCGAGAGTGTCAACCTAGCAAGCTAGCCTCGTTCCTGGGATATGGAACAACAGTTCAGTGTCAGTCACACTGTGTGTCTTTGTCGTGTCCGGAGGTTAAACTTAAGATCTGTTTGAGAGAATTAATGAACGACCTGACCTCACCTAATAAACAATAAATGATGCAGGGAATGTTACTTGAGATGACAAATGTGATAAGGCCAGTGGGCCTAGCAGTGTTGACAGATGTGATAAGCCTTGTGAGGCTAGAGGCCAGTGGGCCTAGCTATGAGAAGAGGAGTTATTGTGTTACTTGGTACCAACTGGTACACTCGTTTACTCGTCACAGGTAATCTCTTTGTATGATTGCCGGTGCATGATCCAACCCCACCTGGCTTGGACTCTGCACTGGTGATACCCCGTTGGTTGCTTCTGCTAAGTTTTGCCTGTGATGCCATGTTACATTTATGTTATACTGGATATTGGTCTGTCTTGAGTAGACACTTGCCATGTTGTAGGATTTTATTTCCAATGGATATCTTGTTGCATGATTGTTGGATTGTTCGTGTCAAGTGGTTATATTCTTGCGAGTACGTCATTGTATTCACGTTGGCTATTCAAATGGCCATACTTTGGCGAGGATTCATCTTCCCTCTCAGCAAGGATATAGAGCAAGAGCGTGCTAGGATCAGTAGCCCAGCCAGACGCCTGTGGAATGGAGCCGCTCCAAGCCGTTGCCTTAGTCGTCTTCCGCTTCCAGTTAAACTCTGTCCTGAGCCATGCTTGGCTTGATATTTTGTCATGCCTTGATGGCCTTGTAAATCATTTGTAGCACGTATTGTGCCTGATTGTGTAATGATTTCCATTATGTTGCACTGTCTTAACGTGTGGCCAGATATCTTGGGCTGGCGCACGGGGCGACCTCCTCTGTCGTGTTATGTGCCAGGGAGGGGTGTCACAGACGTGGTATCAGAGCACCAGGTTGGCTGTAGACTACCCTAGCATGGAAAGCCCCGCCTCGCTTTTGGCCGACAGTGAGCCCGATGGATTTAACCCATCTCCGCCTAACCGGCATGGCTGGTGTCGGTCCATAGTAAGGTGCAGTAGGACTTGTCCCATTCCTGAGAGAGGCTCGCCGGTTTCTTCCATGAGAAGGAGCCGACACAACCCAGCTTATATGAGACCCAGTCCTAGCTGCCATTTATCCCCACCCTCACTCGCCGTCCTTAGCAACCAAACTCTCTTGAAGCAGGATCCCGCAAAGAATCCCACGTTCTCATCTCATCCTACACCCAGAGCCAAAATAATCCGATGGCGAACCCCAAGGTCATCCTGGAAACCACTGCCGAGGATCATGGCGGATTTCCACTGATGCTTTGGAAGGCCGTCTGTGTTCTTCTTGGTAGGCCTGCTCGCCCTCGATATGTGGTGTTCGAGAACTTACTCTCGCCTGCCGGGAGTGAATTTCGAGCAAACGTGCATGTCGGCTCGTGTCCGTTGGGCACAAGTCAACCTTACTTGATCCAAGGTAGGAGCATGCCCACTTTAATCAAGCCATCCAGGTAGCAGCCTGGGAAGGTCTCGTCCACCTGCGGTACTCGGAACCGGCAATGGCAAAAAGTCGAGCTTTCCACTTTCTCCCAGCCAGACCCCAGCATGGTGCGGAGGCTATCCAAACTTCCATTAGAGATGAAGTCGACCCTGCCATAATTACCCTGGACACCTACGGGGCTGCAATGACAAGGTTCGGCCATTCTCTGATGGATGAACTCATGACCACAAGGCGCAACCTTGGTCAAGCTCACTTGCAACTGTGTCGAGCAAGGAACCCACCTACCCTCAACCATGGGCAAGCTCGGAGTACAGGACTCCCGTTTCCGGATGATTTGCCGGAACCCAGTCTTGATGCCTCTAGGATACAAGCACTAGCCCGAGTTCAGCAACACCCCAAGAACGAGATGTAATCCTCAAAGGTGTGCCTGCAATTCCCCACCCCACGGAAGATGGAGATGTGGACACCACTCTTCGTCTCGGCCGCTCCACCGACTACCAGAGGCCGTCAAGCGGAGTAGAACCCATGTTTAGTTAGCCTAAGTGGCGCTTGTATGTTGGTAGGTGAGAACCAGCGAGGTTGTTTGTTTTTCTTGTGTTGGCTTGTAATGTAAGTTGTATGCTTTCTGGTTGATGTCGAATCAGCCCGTAATAAAACTTGGTGTTCTGATCTCTTGTTAACCACTTGGTTGACACATGATGGAATATCATGTCTTTTTTTCAGTTAAAGGTTTTTGAAGAAATGACAGATCACTTAAAACAGGAACTGTATGTGTGAACCCAGACGCATATGCCCACCTGTAAATTAACACAAACATTGAATGCCATTATTTTCTATTACAAAATATTTTTGTGTGTGTTGCACAAGTTTAATCATTAAGTGGAAGTATTTAATGAGACACTGTAACCACGGTGCCTCGCTCACTTGATGTTAACTCATGTGTAGGTTTGGAAAACCACCTACTTGGTGTTATACATGGTTCCCCACTTGGGACAGATCATGTGCCACACGCAAGTAAAAAGTTTTTGTCGTTGTTTAGTAGTTGTTGTGTGCTTGTTAACCAGTATGGTTGAGATGATTATGTCATACCACTGCAAATGTTCTGTACCATAAAATGCAGGGTTATTTTCTAAAAAAATTCTCAGTGTAGCAAGTTCTTCTATCTGTGCTAGTACCCTGCAATTATATCTGTGCTGCAAGACCAGTTTGTTGCAGCTGAGAAAAATTTCAGAAATGCAAATATTGTTCCAGTTCACCAGAGGAGAAAATTTGATACATCCACTAAGTTCAGTACAGAAGGGAAATTTCAGAAACGAAGGATACAAGTTCTACTCCAACATAGAACACTACAACTACCTCAGTGCAGATGCAAAGGCACCCCAGAAATTCTACTCCCTCTCACGCTCCGCGGCGTTGCTAAAAGATGAGCCTGGCTCGCCCAAAGCCGAGTTGCGAACCGCGCGACGGCGACGGACGGCTTGAACTTCCTGCTCACCTCCAGCCGGAAGAACGGCCACCTCAGCCACCGACGGCGCAGCCTGCCCCTCCGCCGCAGCCTGCCCCTCTGCCACAGCATCGCCACCAGCGCCAGACCACCAATTGCACAGGCCAAGGATCTGGAAGACCACCGCCGTAAACAGCAGTCCGCCCACCACCGGAACAAAGATCACGAAGAGCACGAAGATAATAATACGCTCGATGAAGCCCGCGTCCTCCATCATCTCGACGTAGGCTCTGAAGAAGCTTTGAATGAAGCCCATGGTTGCTGACGAGGGGTTAACTCATCAAATCCCATGGTTAAGGACCTAGGGTTGAGATTATGAGGGAGAGAACGTGGTAGAGCTGGTAGTTTCGTCGGCTGACAAGCAAAAGCAAGGATTTACCTAGGTTCAGGCCTCCGGAGAGTAACACCCTACTTCCTGCTTGTCTGGTATTGATTTGAGAGTATATGCGAGCTATAATGGAGTCCCGGCGAGATGTTGATCTCGCTAGGGCTTTGGTGGTTCAAGTATTGCGTGTCCTGGATCGGCGGCCCTCCCAGCTTTTAGGGTCTCGAGAGTTCGCAACCGACTCAGATTACTTGTAAGGAAAGTCTAAACTGACTATGTCTATGCCTAATCTTGGAGGATACTCCATCTTCTTGGGCCTTCTGTTATGGGCTTCATGTAGGCTCTTGATAGTTGGGCCTTAGTCGATACGTGCACCAGGTACCCTCATGGTAGGGTACCCGAGAGGTATATCCCCGTCAGTTGCGATGAGAAAGAGAGGATTCCGGAGATTCTGATTTATAGCCGGAGCACAGATGCCGCTCCTCGGCGCCGCATCACGCGGGAAAAGAGAGGAATCGCGAGCAGTACTCGCCCAGTGGCGCGAAACCGTCGAGGCCCTGTTCCCCAAGCCATGATGGCCGCCGCACCAACGGACCGCACGCGCAGCAGTGCCGCAGTGGAGTGCTCCGCGCACTCAGAACCAGTCGGGTACGGGACGAGAGAGAGCGAGGAAGAAGAAGATAGAAAGGAAGAAGGAGACTGCCAGGTGGACCCGGTCCCACATGTCAGCGAGTAGGCCGATAGCCACGGTGTGCCTCTGTCCCTTTCTCAGAAAATCATCCTCTCGTCTCTCTAGTGTTTTGCAGGGAACATTTTTTTTCGGATGATTTTTTGGGGATGGCCCTATCCCATAGAATCTGTACCAATTATTGGTGACACATATATTATCTTTTAAAAGAAACCCTTTGTTTTTTTTTTCAGAACCTGTGTATGCGTGAAAATGAATATACAGCTTTTCTAAAATAAAACCGTAAACTTTTGTTTTCCCAAACTTGAGGTAATTATTTGCCTAAGATAAATCTTTGGTTGTTGGTTGATAGTTTGGTTGTATCTTGTTTGATCTTGTCATGTTTCTGTTTGGTGAGCAAGAACCTTAGATTTAATTTTATAAACATGCGAGTAGATCCTATGTTGATTGACCGTGTGAGCCCCTGCCATGCCATCCTTTCAATGCATTGAGTATGGTAGAAATATCATACTTTTAAAAATATCTGATTCTAATAAAAATCTTGTTGAGTGCAGATCTCTTTGGTATCGAAAATTCTAGTATTTTGCAGAAAAGTTTTAATTAGGGTATAAATGGATCATCCAAGAATTATCTTGTATAACCTCCTTAATCTCGAGGACGAGAGTCTTTTTAAGGGGGGGAGGTCTGTAACACCCAAAAAATTCATACCTAATTTAGTGGTGTTTTCTGAGACGTGAAAAACTTTTCATCTTATCCTAAATATTTCTTCAAATCTTTTGAAGATGATTTGACTTGGGGAATTTCTCTCTCATGAATTTTCCAGTGATCCACAAACCACTCCATCCCTCATGATAATTTTGTTGGTTAGGGTTCCTCTAAAAAATTCTAGTCTTAATTATCGATCATTTTAAACACTTTGTCCACCTATCAAAGGGAAGCATACTTTCCTAGCTGGAAAAATTCCACCAAAAATACAGGAGACTCCCCTACCCATTTCTAGAAGACCCGCCCAAAAATATTTCATACTCCAATCTAATATTTCCAATTTCGGAGTTAACTGTTAAATGTCTGCTCCGATCCCAATTTTATTCGGTCAACTTAGGAGTCTTGAAAAATCTATTATATTATTAAAACAACAAACAATCAACGGTGGAGATTTGTCGTACTAAAATTAAGAAGTATTAACGGTGCAGATTTATCACGTACGCATGTCCAACTTAAAAAGGAAACCGATCCAATCTACCGTGCTTAACAAGGTTGCATAATATCTGGACTCTTTCTAGGTTTTCCTATTATAATACGACTGCTAGCCTTGCCAAAAGAATTTAGGACTGCTAGTCGTGGATTGGCCTTTCTTTGTCGCAGCATAATCGGCCGCCTACAAAACGCGCGACGGACGGCCCGGCAGCCCGACGAGACGAAGCTCGACGAACCGCCCTCTCGGCTATCGGCTCTCAGCTCGCAGCACACATCGGATAGGAGGCCGTCAACAAGGGACACTCGACCAGCGACGTCGGTCTAAAAAGTCTGCAAGCCACGCCGACGAGATGGATCGGAGATCTCCCGTCCTATACTCGCGGGAGACATGGGAGATGAGCTTCTAATTTTCTCTAATTGGAGCTGCCGGATAGCTGCTCACAGCCGTCGAGGCATCAAGGTTAGTAGACCGATAGATGAATATCTAACGCTGATTGTAAACTACGACGCTGCCGGCCGCCGGCGATGTTGCAGGAGCTAGATGCATTGCATGCGGACGATGTCGCTGATGCCGGAGGGTTCAATGTACGTGAAGAATTTCGGTTTTCATGTTCGGAACCAATCGCCCAGATGGCTAGATGGATGCTTCAAATATAGATCGAACTATTTATGCAAAAAATTAGCAGGCAGAGTCATCAGATTTCATCTCATACACTGTTATAACGCCGGTAGATGCTGAGCCGATCGACTGCCATGCGCCGGAGTGCCGCACCAAAGTCCGGGCCATGTCGCAACTCGCAAGCTCCAGCCTGTAGAGGTACGAATCGATGTACTTCAACTATCCTCACGATTTAAGCTGTGATCGTGTTAGCTGCTTCGGGAAGATGACAAAGAACTAACATATCATTGTGTGCAGTGTGCCACCGTTGTGTACTACTCTTGGAAGGATGGATTCAGCAAGAAGGAGACTTTCAGCAAGAAGGAGATTTTCAGAAGAAACAGCTAGAGCGACCCGACGGCAAGATTGGTGAATAGTAGCTTGCACGAGCTCATGGATGGATTCATGCCTCCAGTACAACTCTTGGAAGGATGGATTCAAGATGGAGCTGATAAAATCTCTGCATCCATGAAAGGACCAGATGGAGAGCTCGAAAGTAAAATTAAGGTTCCCTTTTGCTTAATATTTACTGTGTTACTTTCTGATTTATTATAGAAAGGAACTTCCCTACTGCAAGGAGTCATGGTGGGCGAGCAACAGACACTGTAGTCTGTAAAAGATGTGTCAAAGCTAATATTTTTCACCACTAAATGCTCTCGGTAGTTCAAACAATATGGGGCCTCAAGTTCAGACTTTGGACTAGATGGTACAACAAAGCCTAGGTGCCACATAGCAATTTCTAACTGGTCTTTGAAACCTGGATCTACAGATTTACTTGCAGATGGCTCAGTGCCATCTACAACCATTGTTTTTGGCCACACAGCTCACTGCTACTTCCTCTTGCTACCGCAAAACAGTACCTAATGCTTACTGCCTTACCTTCTAAAAAATAGCTTAGTGTTTCAGTCATGTAAATCATTAATATTTTTTTTAAGTTTAGTTGGTATTCATTTCGGTTGGGGTCAGATCCATTTGGATAAGGGTTTGCGGAATACATGACAATAGAATTTCAGTACAATCTAAAGGGCGGATGTCAGGTAAATTTTACTTCTTGATTTTTATTCATGTCTGCTCAAAACAATAGGCTGTTGTTAGTGGATTTTGCGTTACAAACAATATATATTTATTGGTAGTGAGTGTCTAATAAACACACGAGAAAGGATAAGAGGGGGGGAAGTATTGAGAATTTTTTATAAAGTAATCAGAGTAGAAAACGTTAACAATCTGTAATTATTTTCTTTAACAAAAGAGATGTTGGACGACAATTAGGGATGCACAGATTATAGGGATAGGAAATTATATTCAATTAGGGGAGGTA
The DNA here is from genome assembly GCA_947311845.1 of Poa pratensis. Taxonomy (NCBI): domain Eukaryota; kingdom Viridiplantae; phylum Streptophyta; class Magnoliopsida; order Poales; family Poaceae; genus Poa; species Poa pratensis. Next base: position 24,477,496 of record CAMZMU010000119.1, on the reverse strand, counting down.
AAGGTTTTCGTAAATTATTGCCAGAGAAAAAGACATTATGGACAATACTTTCAAACTTGATGGTACAACTTGACTAATGCCGAAATAGTGTAAAAGATAGGCTATGACTTACATTAATTAGGGACAACAATATTGTCGGACTAATAGAACAAATATATAGCATATTATTTAAATTCCATTGATGATGGTACAACTTAACTAATGCAGAATACACGATAATAGGAGTTTCAGGGACACTCACATAAACAAACAAAAAAATAAACAGATCTACCCAGGAATTAATTCATCCATCCATATTTGATTTCTAACCTTGGATAATTTACCCATTCAAGGAAATTTCATATATCTTGGTTTGTGTCGGTGACTCTACTAGATATTATAGATGATTGATCGATCAAGGAGCATAATACGTAAGTGATGTCCGTAATATTACATGACATGGCGAAATCACTCCACGAACATCGAGACAAAATTGTCTGATGGTGTTTGAAACAATTAAAAAATGGGATAGTCCACTACGGCATAAGAGTACTTGGACACCTAAAGGTATTCCAGTTTTGCATTTTTTTAATTTGTACATTAGAGTAGATTGGAACGCGGAAGTAGTTGGAAGATAAACAAATGTGTATCCTACATTCTTATTTATATACTTTAAATTGTTTTAAAATGTAGTATCCAAAAGAAAAATGATATATTAGATAAATATCTTCGTTATATCAACACTAGCCGCGCAATTGCGCGGGCCACCCAGCTAGTTCTCATAATTTAGGGAGTTGCATATTTTTGCATTTCCTACACTTCTCCCGTTGAACTCAAACTCATTCGAGCAAGTTTTGACCTACTTCCTTTGTTAACCCAATGTCGATGCCGGTACGCGGCTTAGCGGACACATTCCCAAAACCCTTTTTCTACTACACCAAATAAGTTCAAACTCCTTAGACAATCTCCATATACCAAACATACCTAGTGGAAATTGTTTGATATTTTTCTGAGTTGAGAAATACTTCTGTCATTTCATCGAACACCTTGAGTGCGTTAGTGTTTTGGAAAATTTCGTGTTGCGAAGTGTGGGGTTTTTGAGTGTGTCCTGTGTGGTCAAGTTGGCCATGTCCTTAGGAACTCAGTGGTGGAAACCGTTTTCCATTTCGTGCTCCGAGTCACCGGGAACGCGGCGATGTCGCTTGCGTCGCGCCCTGTACGTCGCGTACACACTCTTTGGCGTGAACTAAACTCGCTTAGCCTAAACCTACTAAGCCAAAACCCTCCAGCACAGTGCAACCTCGTGCGTTACTGTCTGTCCAGCTCCTCCCCCTTATCCAGCCTCATTCTTATCTCTTCCATTTACTCTTTGGATCAAAACCGTTGCCTCTAGTTGGAACGCTGCATTATAAGTGCAGCCCACGCCTCTCCCGCAGCACGCACCGTCATTTGCTCACTCCCTAACCTGCAGCCACTCTCCTCTCTCCTTCCACCTCGTTCCCGTGGGTCAACCCCGCTCGACGTCTCGAAACCATGCATCTCCCGTGCTTCCGCCATGGCCGGAGCTCCGCGAGCACGCAAGCGACGCGTGCAGCGGGTGTCTCTGCCGCCGGCTTCGCCTTCCCTGGCCGCGGTACGCCGCCGCCGTTCCGTCCCCGCCATCGGCCGGTGGCCAGGCCATCCCGGCGGTCGGCAGCCGTGCTTGCATGGCTCCCGTACGGGAGCATGAAGATGTGCAGGAAGCTGATCGTTCAAAACAGCACCAGCAGCTCGAGCTGCTTATCTGCTGCACCGTGCGGTATATAGCTATTCGTCGTTTGTCAATATCTTTTGAACCGTAGCTCCGTTTGGAGTGATTCAAATTTCTAAATTCTTAGTTTGAAGAGATCTTTCCAGTGGAGCTGTCTTCCCTTTTTTCGAATTAGTTAGTTTAGTGGCCTTTATTTATGTACTGTATGTCCCTCCGTATTTAGGCGTTCTTCGGGATCCCAACCCACGACGAGTACGAGACTTCCCCGAACCATCTGGAGCCCGTGTTTGCAGGGAAGCTAACCACTTGCTATGACCAGTCTTGCAATGTTGTTTGTTTATTTGATTACATATTATCATGCCACGTGTGTGTATGTGTTTGCTTGTTTTTCATGAACTATGCGTCATGAGATATCAGGACCTTGACATTTAATTTCCGTAGAGTTGTGGTGTGTGTCTGGGGTACCACTCCCCATTCCTGAGGCGATGGACTGGGGGAACCGCCACAGTCGAAGGAATGGAGGGACGATGCCCTACTTTTCCTTTGTAGTCAAACGAGATGGCGCTGGTCAGAGGTAGCTCCGCCACAGTCGTCCGATTGACGCTACATTTCCTTTGTAGTCAAACGAGATGGCGCTGGTCGGAGGTAGCTCTGCCACAGTCGTCCGATTGACGCTATTTTTTTGTAGTCAAACGAGATGGCGCTGGTCGGAGGTAGCCCCGCCACAGTCGTCCGATTGACGCTTTTTGTTGTATTGATCTGTGATGGCGCCTTAGTCACCCGGTCAATACAAACTATTTTGCTTGAAATATTATGTTGCTAATGTCTTGTTGTTTGATGATATTTTATTGTGATGTTGTGGTTGTTTTGTTGAACTAATCCCGGTTGTTTGGACTTGAGAATGATGAAACTTGACTAATTGAAACACCCCTCCAAACAACGATAGGGTCAGTCCATAGTGCCACTAATCTGAACATTGAAAGCAGGACCATCGTCGTCTCATGGAGGACCGTGACCTAGTAGGTTGTTGAGCCCCTTTTGTTCATCCATTGGGCGCAGTCGTTCGGTTGTGCTGTCCGAGGGAAGTGGTCGACAGGCACAGGTTCGACTGTGCTAGGGAGTCCAGAGATAGGCATACCCGGTCGCGCCGGGGGATGTGCCGGATTCACCTGCCCGTTGTACCATGCGTATAGGGTGGTGCAGGAGAGTGTCTTAGCAAGTGGACGGTCATGTAAGTGTATTTTGCTTAGTCAGACTTTGGCGTGACAACCTGAAGTACCGGCTGAGTAAGGTGCATTTTGATAGTTGGGAACGCAACCTCTCGAGAGTGTCAACCTAGCAAGCTAGACTCGTTCCTGGGATATGGAACAACAGTTCAGCGTCAGTCACACTGTGTGTCTTTGTCGTGTCCGGAGGTTAAACTTAAGATATGTTTGAGAGAATTAATGAACGACCTGTCCTCACCTAATAAACAATAAAATGATGCAGGGAATGTTACTTGAGATGACAAATGTGATAAGGCCAGTGGGCCTAGCAGTGTTGACAGATGTGATAAGCCTTGTGAGGCTAGAGGCCAGTGGGCCTAGCTATGAGAAGAGGAGTTATTGTGTTACTTGGTACCAACTGGTACACTCGTTTACTCGTCACAGGTAATCTCTTTGTATGATTGCCGGTGCACGATCCAACCCCACCTGGCTTGGACTCTGCACTGGTGATACCCCGTTGGTTGCTTCTGCTAAGTTTTGCCTGTGATGCCATGTTACATTTATGTTATACTGGATATTGGTCTGCCAAGAGTAGACAATTGCCATGTTGTAGGATTTTATTTCCAATGGATATCTTGTTGCATGATTGTTGGATTGTTCGTGTCAAGTGGTTTTATATTCTTGCGAGTACGTCATTGTACTCACGTTGGCTATTCAAATGGCCAGACTTTGGTGGGGATTCATCTTCATCTCAGCAAGGATATGGAGCAAGAGCGTGCTAGGATCAGTAGCCCAGCCAGACGCCTGTGGAATGGAGCCGCTCCAAGCCGTTGCCTTAGTCGTCTTCCGCTTCCAGTTAAACTCTGTCCTGAGCCATGCTTGGCTTGATATTTTTGTCATGCCTTGATGGCCTTGTAAACCATCTGTAGCACGTCTTGTGCCTGATTGTGTAATAATTTCCATTATGTTGCACTGTCTTAACGTGCGGCCAGATATCTTGGGCTGGCGCACGGGGCGACCTCCTCTCTGGTGTTATGTGCCAGGGAGGGGTGTCACAATAACAGCCGCCTTTGTGTCCCCAATGACTCACAGCTCAAGCAGTTAATCCTGAAGGAGGCCCATGACACTCCTTATTCCTTTCACCCCGGAGGTACCAAGATGTACCGAGATCTTAAGAAACAATTCTGGTGGCATGGGATGAAGCGGGAGATTGCTCTGTTCATTGCCAAATGTGATGTTTGTCAACGCGTGAAGGCAGAGCATCAACGACCCGCTGGTCTGCTTCAACCTCTTAAAGTACCCTTGTGGAAGTGGGATGAAGTCGGAATGGACTTTATCACGGGACTTCCCTTGTCGAACCATGGACATGATTCAATATGGGTTATCGTGGACAGACTCACCAAAGTTGCCCACTTTTTTCCAGTCTGGACTACTTACCGTGGCGACCAACTTGTCGACTTGTATATCTCAAGAATAGTCAGTCTTCATGGAGTACCGGTCAAGATCGTGTCTGATCAGGGATCTCAGTTCACCTCTCGATTTTGGCACAAACTTCATGAAGCTCTGGGAACCAAGCTATCCTTTAGCACTACTTATCATCTCCAGACTGGAGGTCAAACCGAGAGAGTCAACCAAATTCTTGAGGATATGCTTCATGCTTCCGTGTTGTCTTATGGATGCAAGTGGGAGAATTGTCTGCCCTTTGTAGAGTTTTCCTACAACAACAGCTTTCAATCGAGCCTACAAATGGCACCTTTTGAAGCTTTGTATGGACGCAAGTGTCGTACACCTCTCAACTGGTCAGAGACTGGAGATGGCAAGATCTTTGGAGTGGACTCACTGCGTGAGGCAGAAGAGCAAGGCCAACTCATTCGTGATCATTTCAAGACCGCGCAGTCTAGACAAAAGAGCTATGCGGACTCAAAGCATCGTGAAGTCACATTTCAAGTGGGTGATTTCGCATATCTTCGGGTCACGCCACTCAAAGGGATGCAGTGTTTCCATGTCAAGGGAAAGCTGGCACCCCGGTATATTGGCATGTTCAATGTTCTAGCTCACCGTGGAGAAGTGTCTTATCAATTGGAACTACCAGCTGAACTCTCTGAGTTCCATGATGTTTTCCACGTGTCTTTACTCCGGAAATGTCTCCAAGTGCCTGAAAAAGATCTCACCTACAAAGAAATTGATATCAAGAGTATTGACTTAAACCAAGACCTGACCTACCGTGAGATACCACTCTGCATCCTTGAAGAAGATGTGCGTGTCACAAGGAGGCGCAAAATCAAGCTCTTCAAGGTTCAGTGGAGAAGCCACCTGGGAACGGGAAGATTATCTCAAGCGAGAATTTCCCGAACTCCTTCTTCCTGTACCCCCGAATCTCAGGACGAGATTATTCTTACTGGGGGAGGTCTGTCACAGCCAAAAATTTGGTGAGCCTTGTTTAAACACTTCTCTAAATAACTAAAATTTGGAACCAACAAAAACTTTTGCTTAAAGTTGTGTTTGTTTGATTTTGTGGTTTCTTTCTTGCATGATCTTGTGATTTTGTTAATGGTGGTATAGGTGTGTCACTTGTTTGCTTGTTTGAAATGTGAATCGAAATAAAATTGAACTAAAAACTTAAGTAAAAATTTCAAAAACCTAAAACCCTAGACTAAAACCCTCCAAAATCCCTTTCTTTGAATACTGTTTCTGGAGTCTTAATTATTGGACAAATGATGCTCAAATTCTGAATTTTTCCATGCTATTGAATTATTATTTTAGTACTTCACATTAAAGCCAAGGTTTTTCATGTTCGGATTGCCTATGATATTTAAATCATGCTCCCAAGTTGCTATGAAATATTAGGACAGAAAAAAGTATTAACATACCATCTTTCTCCAATTAATTCTCCTAGCTAGAATTCTTTTCTGGATGAATTTCTTGTTTTCCATCCATTCCTAAGGTGTATGCTGATTTATAAAAATCATTTCACCCAATTTGGAATTGCCTAAGGCCTTGTTTCCATCTGGTTTATATGGCTACCTGTTAACAGAATCCTGAGACTTGGAATTTTCACCAAGTCTGAATCTGAATTTTTCTGAAAAGTGCAACTTTCGGCCAAATTTGATTTGGTTCAAATTTGTGGTTTGTACACACCCAAAACCCCACCTAGATCTACCCCATTGCTCACCCATCCACACTTGTGCATTTTGTGCACTGGTGGCGTGCCAAAAGGCCATGCACAGGCGTGCCATCTCGGTGCCCACCGTGGGCACGTCACACTCGACACACACGCACACATTGCCTCGGCCATGTCCACCATGTCACGTAGCACCGCACACACACTTGCACCCCTCCCCGAAAAGCTAGGCACGCGCGGAGGAAGAAAATCGGCCAAATCAGCCGTGGCCAACCCGCGCACGAGCAGAGGCATGATTGCCTCCTTCCTGCCCTCTCTCTCCCTCGTTTCCACCCCTCTCGTCTTCACTCTTGTTTCAGACCAGCAGAGCACGAGGATGACATCGATACCGCCACCGCTGGCCAACGGGAGCGCGGCAATGCCACTCACGGTCTGCACTGACCCTCCCTCCCGTTGCCACTCCCTCTTTTAGTCCAACCCGAGGCACATCTCGGTGCCATTCCACACCACCACCCTCACCTCTCCACCCTCACACGCGCCGCTCCTCCAGCTCTCTGTGAGCCAGGAGCGGCGTGAACTCGCCGACGGCCACCGCATCTGGCAGAGAAGGTTGCCGTTGCTCCTCTACCTTTTCCTCGCCATTGTTGGCTCGGCTGCAAGCCCTGCTCGGGGAACACCTCGTTGACATACCCATTTGTTCCCTCGTGTCCACAGGTCGACGACACCGTCTCGGACCCGAGCAGAGCGACCACGACCATCTCGAAGAACCAGGCCACACCGTCAAGAACTGTGACACCCATCGACTCTGGCGACCTTCCCCAACCCTCTCCCTCCATTGCCATCTCTTTTCATCGCCCCTAGGTGAGGAAACCATCCCCGCCTCTTCGGCTAGGGTTCTGTCTCGCTCGCGCAGCGTCGCGAGGAAAACGACGGCTCTGAGCCGTCCATCGCCGCATCGACGGCCCTCTTTGAAAGATCTGGCCTCTAATCGTGGCCGTCGATCCCCAGATCGACGGTGACTTACCGCTTAATTTTTATGCACGTGCAGCCGCATGGGCTGAATCCTCTTGCTGGGCTGAGCGCAGCAGCAGATCTGGCCCATTTATGGTTTTTCTTTTCTGTATTTTTCCTTTTCTGTAAATAGCAGTTTCTGCTCTGTAGCTTTAATTGAAAATAAAATAGATAAAATTTATATTTGAGCAAACCAAAATTCACAGTGGTAGCCCAGTGAGCTTAGAACCATGTGCAACTGGCAGAAGTGAAAAATAAATCATTGTGTGTCCTTGAAAAATGTTGTTCTGTCAATGGTCAGAATCAATGTTTTGTGCATAACTTGAGTTGTGTTGATCTAAAAATTGTTAACCCAATTGTTTTGGATAGCCATTGACATTAGCTTCCACGAGAAATTTGTCTCATGTGATTTGGATGCCTAGAACAAAAGTAACATGCATTTCTAGATTAGACCAGTGAGCACTTTGTGCATTTTTCATAATTTCTGTGAATACAATTTTGGACCAAACCCAATTTGGATTAGTTTCTAATGTTAACTGAGAACACAAATCTAGCTTTGTATGATTATTTGATTAATAGAACTCTCTAGGTGTAATTGTTGTTAGAAATGTTGTTTATGCCTCTTTTAAAAAGGAAAAGATTTAAATACCTTTATTATAAAAATGTTGTTTGTGTTATTTGATGATTGTTTTGGTACTGTTACATGCTTGTTACTGTTGTTTAGCATGTTAGTGTATGTTAGTACTGCTAGTGGCTTGTGTTAGGCTTGTTTTGAGTTAAGCATGTGTTGTTAAGAGGTGTTTGAAGTTTCCAACAATTAATTGATCATGCTTGTGTTGCTTGATTTTATATGAGCAAAATAATCTGTTTAACTAAGATTTTAGCTTCTAGTTGTTTTGGTTTGTTGGTAGTGCTTAGCCTTGCATGTTAATAGTAATCCCTAAAAGATGCTTAATCACTATTTTAACCCTAATTGTGGAAAATAAATAGTGAGTGAATGCCAAAGTGGTTTGATAAATGTTAGTCTTGCACCATGATTGTTGCTTGTTAGTTTTGCTTGATATTTAATTTTTGTGTGTTTTGCTGTATGTTGATTGTGTTCATTTTTTTTTGCGACGCTAGAAAATCACGAGGTGGAAATATCAGCTGAGGGATTTTGTAGAGATTGTATTGATCATCAGAGCCAGGGACAAACCACCGAGCAATTCAAGCCATCTCAAAAGCTTGCAACTTATTTACCTATTTTGTTTTACTTATCACATGTATATATATTTTATTGCATTCTATACACCCGCTTAGAGACACCCCAATTCTGGTATATTCCAGAACCGTAGCAAGAATTGTAGGACACCTACCCCAACCCCTTATTACCAGATTAAGAAAGATGGAAATTTTAGGATGGGCACCCTTGTGATGTTTTTGGAAAAACAAGTTGATGTATGCAAAAAACCCTTGGGAAGGTGGGACCTTGCCTAAGTGGTTGTATGGATTTGAAGGAATATTGGAAGAGTGTTTTTCTAAAAACGACACATAATCTAGTCTTCGCTGGACAACCTTACCGTATGACCACATTACTCCAAAAAGGGCATGGAGCTTAATTGAAGCTTGTTTGTGTTAGTATGAGATTATACCTCAATATGCTATAAGGGTTCGAGTCCCTTGAACCGAAATGTCGCCAGGAGGGGAGAAACGGGACATACACAGAGGGGGATTAAGTTTACCCCCCGGATTCAACATTGGGTCTCCTGCCATGGCGGTGTGATGCTTGGGGGTAACCGGATCGATACGGCCAACTCACTCGGTGTCGGGGAGAATAAACCCAATCGCAGAGGTAGTCTTATACTAGCATTGACATAGTGGACGTTAGGACAGGTCATCTGATGTGTGCATGCTTTCTCGGATAGTCCGTGGTTGATTCACGGCGGATGTGCCTAATCTTGTGGTGAAAGTGTACATACTCTGCAGAGTCAAAACTATTCGAGTAGCCACGTCCACAGTCATGGACAGTTGAAAGGCCATGTAGCTAGCATTGTGTCGGATGTTTTCAAAAATGGAGTGTGTTGGAAAGAAAGTGAGTACTTGGAAGTACTGTATGGACCGGGAATGAGAGTACCTTGGAGGTACAGGGTTTTAAAGGAGAAAACTTCGGAGGGGCCTTAGTCCTAAGAAGTTCTGCAAAGAAAACTAATTCTGGAAAAGTTTTACTAAAACCTCGAAGATACTTGTTATCCACGAGAGATAAACCATACTATATATCTTTTGAAGTATCTTTTTCAATAAAGATATAGAGATGTTATAAATATCTTTGAAGTATCTTTTTCAACAATATATAGAGATGTTGAGCAACCATGGTGAATCTTCCATCCACCATGGGTAGTGAGCCCTAATTACAGCCTACCTACCACAGCCGCAAAAAATCATACTTGCATCTATTAGCTTGTTTTTGGGTAGAGCTTGCGAGTACATTCAAACGTACTCATATTGGTTTCGTCCCTGGCTATTGTCCTAGCCAGACTACTATCCCGAGGAGCCTCAGGAGGAGACTGAAGAAGACGAAGGCTTCATCGACGACTACTCGACCTAGGATGTCTCCCGGTCAGCAGCATGTAGGTTTTCGAGACGTTGACATGGGCTTTATCGCGTTTTGCTAAGACTTCCGCTGTGTCAAGTTATTCCTGCCCTGCGTGGCAGCTATGTGAGACTTGGTCATGTGACCATTTATGTAAGACTTGTTTGAATTTGTGTAATGGATGATGTAATCTGCAATGCCAACTCGAGTATGTTGTTCACAACTGACTGATCATGGGATCGTTAATGAATGCATACTGGTTTTCCCAGACAGCTAGTCTGGGAGCCCCATTAGAACAAGGGTAGAAAGGACACCCTGCGTGTAAGGACTTGTCCCACAAAGACACCGGATATGCTGGGATTGTCTCATAGGACCAATTGGAAAGGACACCGAGTGTATCAGGATTTGTCCCACAAGGACAGCGGCTATGCTAGGATTGTCTCATTTTCTAGTTGGAGAAAAAAATGTGTTCAAACGATAGGACAAAATATTGCTTTACGCAAAATAGCCTTGAACTCCACCAGCCAAGTATGCATATAGCTAGGAGTTTGCCTCTATGAGTCCACAAAAGTGTCACTTGCCAGTTCCATTTTATATGGTTGTGACCCACCTTGCTGCAACATTTTTACTATTGCAGGTTGTTCCGACGATGAGTGATGTTTCGCTTAAGGGTTTTGAGTCTCCAACCAACATGTTCGCTTGTGACTGCATGAAGATGATGGGGACTCCATGAAGAATAATGTTTTCCACTGCTTTACTCTTTCAAAGCTAGCTTCGAGCTATGCACCTTGTAATGAATATTTATAAATTCTGGATCATTCGTGTAATAAATTGACACAATGTTATGGTATTCATCGTAAACTGTGTGTGCTAGCGATTCGGTCCAGGGACTAGTTCAATACACAGGGATCTTGCCAAATTTTAAGTGCAGGTCCGCTATATAATCTCTCTCTAATTAGCTCTCATATGTTGACAATTAGACATCTCTCTAATCTCATATAGATCTAATCAATTTGATTAGATCTACCACCTAAACTACGTCGCAAGGCAGTCTCTCTTCGTCGACGCCAGGTGCTCTAGGCGGCGAAGCGCTAACGGATTGGCGCGGTGTATGTGTTGATACTATTAGAGCGGGTTGCGCAAGCAATTCCTCGACGACAAGAATCAGCAACAATCTCACCTCCTAGCATGGTCATGAGATTCCTCATCAAGCTTCACCAACATCTACTTCGACAAACACAAGATCTTCCGCAACGGAGTTTATAAGTATTCTAGATCTAGCATTATGGGGTGCTTCATATCTTCATAGTATAGATCTTGGGACGTTGCGTAGCATGGTAATCGAAATTTTAATTTACCCTACACACAACCCAACAGTGGTATTAGAGCGATCTATGCGTAGATATGATTTGATCTAGACCACAAGTTGGTGCGAGCATTGCATAATTCGTGCATTTAGGTTATATCTGTTGCTTCCCATTAAGTTGTATTTCATATTCCATGGCAGCATAGGCAAGATCTTTACGGACTTCTGGCAATCCACGGACCTTCCGGCTGCTCCTAGTATGCTTGTTGGCGTCAATGAAGTGCTTCAGTAGCTTCGGGTCTATACCTATAGTTGTGGAAGTTGTCATATAATGGACGGGGCATGAGGGTTGGACGCCTCACAGGTGCCACGCGCAGTGCGATCGCTTAGATTGGGGTTCGCAACGTTTTCGTAATGTTGGGATCTCAATCACCCCGTAAAGTTAATCTAGCAACAAATATAGGCGTGCTTCAATTGTGTAGGTAGTGTCGGTATGTCCATAGAACCTATAGAGGCATGTAAAACTTGCAAACAAACGTTAGAGACGTCTAACTTGGTTTTGCAGGATTGTGTGCATGTGTTTTGGTATAGCTATTTTGTTACGGTGTTTTAACATGATGGCCAATACCAAGCGATTGTTCGAGTTCGTCATCAACAATTAAGCGGAGAAGGAGTTCGTCGCACGGTCCGGGAGGAGGCGCCGACAGGTGTGCTGGCGACAGGACTTGGCGGGTTTTCGGCTATGGCGATTTTCCTTCGGGAATTTTGCTGTGACCGGGAATAACGAAGATGGAGGATCATCGTGAGGATACGTCAAGGCTTTTCGGAGAAGAACAAAGGCTATACCAAATCACATGAATTATTTAATTGCAAGTGATGTTTATCCTTTGTTGTTTGCACCTTGATTGCGCATTAGATGTTTATTTGGGTGAATCCTCATTAAAAATATCAAGGAGATCGTGTTCTTCCAACTATGGCGGCGTGATGACGTGGAACGCACGTTCGCTGGGAAACCCCAAGAGGAAGGTATGATGTAGTCAGCAGCAGAGTTTTCCCTTGATTACAAAACCAAGGTTGTTAGATCCAGTAGGAATTGGAAGAGCTTCAGAAAGGTGTCAGCGGCGCCGTTACCCATCACTGACGTGGACCTGCAACACACAATCAAAGTACTTTGCCCCAACGAAACAGGAAGGTTGTCAATCTTCCCGGCTTGCTGAATACAAAGGATTAAACGTATGGTGTAGAATATGATGATGAACACAAAAGTAGCAGCAGGAAGTAACGTAGAGCGTGGTGAAAACGGTGTTTGTATCAGTGTGGAATAAAGGACCGGGGTCCACAGTTCACTAGTGGTGTCTCTCCATAAGACAAATAAACATACATGTTGGGTGAACGAATTACAGCTGGGCAATTGACAAATTGCAAACGCATGACAATGCAATATATGACAAGCACATGTTCATTGTTATATCTATTGGGCATTACAACAATATACATAGACCGCTTACTAGCTGCATCTATGACTCATAATCCACTCACAAGATAGCTTCCGGGTCTCCCATGAGTATTAAGTTGCAAGCAACAGATTATAGCATTAAGCAAAGTGTGTAATGTAAACAAACGCATTAGACTTAACAGCAGTACCCTTAAGCTAAGCATCGGTTATTTTATCCCTAGTGGCAACAACACATCTACAGCCTTAGTTGTTTCTGTCTATCAAGCCCAGGCTTCTAGAGGCATGAACCCACTATCTAGCATAAATACCCTCTCTTGAAGTCATTAGCATCTACTTGGCCAAAGCATCTACTAACAACGGAGAGCATGCAGGAACATAGATAAAACATAATATAGATAGATGAACAAACTTGATCATAACTTCACAATTCATCGGATCCCAGCAAACACAACATGTAGCATTACATAAAGATGATCTTGATCATGTTAGGCAGCTCACAAGATCTAAACATGATAGCACAAGGTGGAGAGACTACCAACTAGCTACTGCTATGGACCCGTAGTCCCGTGGAGAACTACTCACGCATCACTCCGGAGGCAGGCATGGTGATGTAGAGCCCTCCGGTGATGATTTCCCCTCCGGCAAGGTGCCGGGAAGAACTGCAGAAACCCTCCCGAACTAGGGTTGAAGACGACGGCGGCCTCGAACTTTTCGTGGATTTTTGCTCGGGTATCTAGGGTTTCCCGATTAGATGCAATTTATAGGCGAAAGGGCGGCGTCGGTGGCCAGCCGAGGTGGGGCGGCGGCCTAGGTGCGCGGCCCCACCCTGGGCCACGCCGTGGGCGCCGGCCTGCCTGGTGTGGCCCCCGGCTCCGTCCTCCTGGCTGCTGCTCCGTCTCGGTCCAGAAATAAATCAGTTAAATTGGCGTCGATTCCGAGAATATTTCCAGAATAGATTTTCTGAAACAAAAAGACAGCAGAAAACAGGAACTGGCACTGTGGCATCTTGTTAATAGGTTAGTCCCAGAAAATGCATAAAAATGATATAAAGTGTAAGATAAACATGTGGTAATCAATATATAATAGGCATGGAACATCAAAAATTATAGATACGTTTTGGACGTATCAAGCATCCCCAAGCTTAGTTCCTACTCGTCCTCGAGTAGGTAAACGATAACACAAAGATAATTTTTGAGGTGACATGCTACCAACATAATCTTGATCATATAGTAATGTAAAGCATGTGAGCTGAGATCAAATCATTCAAAGCAAAAGTCTATGTTTGATATTAAACACATAGATGAATAAAGCAAGACAATTAAACAAGTAAAAACCTTTCATGGAAGATGCTATAAAGACATGAAACCGTACAAAGTTCATTATAGATGTTTTAAGCATTCAGTATAGAAGTTATCCTTCTACTCAAGCATCCAGCAATCTTTCACAAACATAGAAAGGATCCAGTCAAGCAAAAGTATCACAAACGTAATGAATTCACTGGTTAGAAGTTTTACTCAACCGGTGAGCGTAAGCATTTGGTATTGGCACCAGGATGTTATGGCAAAGAGAATAATAATGGGGGTTTGGAAGGCCAATGGAAGAAAGGCTCACAAAGCTATAAATGATCATTAGACAAGAGGAAGTCTTATAATCGAAGCTATGCAAGGAGTAGTGATTGCCATGCAACGGATGCACATAGAGCTATAAGTGTATGAAAGCTCTCCAATGGAACTAGTGGGGGTGCATCCAACTTGGTTGCTCATGAAGACCTAGAGCACTTTTGAGGAGGCTCATCATTGGAATATACAACCCAAGTTCTATAACGTAAATTCCCCACATAGTTATACTAATGAAACATGAGAACTCTCTCATATGAAGCATAGGTGCTACTAGCACAAATGATGACTATAAAACTGGTGCTAAACATGAGCACAAGTGTGGATAAAGGATAGTAATGTTGCCCCCTCTCTCTTTATTTCTTTCTTTCTTTTTTTTCTTTCTCTTTTTCTTTTTTTTCTTTTTCTGTTTCTCTTTTCAATGGCCTCCGTGGCTTTTTCACTTTTCTCTCCCTCACTGTAGGGGCAACACTCTAATATGACAACACACTTTTTGGTACAAATAACTCATAATGAACAAAACATGATGTATAAAACTGTATGCCTCTGCCAGTGTAGCAGGATGTGCAATGATCTAGCGTAACATGGGTAAAACCACACATCAGCTGTATAGAATCATGCAAAGCAATATATAACAATGATGAATGACAACAAGTCATGTAATGTAAGGTGGAAGTTGCATGGCAATATATCTCGGAACAGCTATGGAAATGCTGTGATAGGTAGTTATGGTGGCTGTTTTGAGGAAGATGTTTGGCTTATGTGTAGGAGAACAAGATGAAGTTCTCCCACGGGGTTGGATGTACTGGCGAAGTATGCACAACTCTCAATGTGAGCAGAAGGCAATGCACAGCACCGAAGAGGCTAGCAAAATATGGATGGTGGAAGTGCCAAAAACCGTAGCTCAACATTAGTCAAAAAGAACTCACAAGTTTATTGCAAACAACTAGCAGGTTCAACATTAAGAGCATGATTAAATTTACCCCAAGGAGGGCCGTTCACGGAGGCACAAGTACCCCGCTAGATCCCTCGACCTTAGCACGCAACTATGTTGTTTCCAAAAACCTTCAGACATGAGAAGCTATCAAGTCCAACTACACCTTCAGCAATTTTAAGAGTTTGTAGTACGGTACAAGCTTTAATAACACAACCACTAATCAGATTTTAGCTTTAATTAACCAGCAAGCATTTAACATCTAATTTCTTAATATCTCAAAACATTTGCAAGGAATCAAGTTATCAAAGTTCAATGATCTACAAGACTATGCAAGTTTTTCCATTATACAACTACCACACACTTTAGCATTTTCTGTTCCAACCAGACGCCAATTATACAACTCTCCAAACAAATATAAGTGAAGCAAGAGAGTACTTTCTATAAAAGAACTAATAGCTCTGAACAAGAGATACATGAAAAACAAGAGCTAATAGCATAGCAGTGCTAAACAAGAATACTCAACAAGTATAAGTGAAGAACATGAGTATTCTAAGCAAAAGCGGAGCGTGTCTCTCTCCCAAACAAGAGTGCTAGGATCCAACTAAGTTATGATCAGAAAACAAAACAAAAACAAACAGAAAATAAAACACACAGACGCTCCAAGAACAGCACACAATATGTGAAGCAATAAAAATATAGTCTCACTAGAGGTGACCTGATAATTTGTTGATGAAGAAGGGATGCCTTGGGCATCCCCAAGCTTAGACGCTTGAGTCTTCTTGATATATGCTGGGGAGATCCAAGGGAGCCTCCCCAAGCTTAAGCTTTTCTCTCTTCTTGATCTTCTTATATCATCCTCCTCTCCTAATACTTGAAAACTTCCTTCACACAAAGATAACTCGCAAACTTCATTAGAGGGGTTAGTGCATCAAAACATAAACTCACTTGGTTCTGTAAAAACACATTGCATACTTTAGTTCAAACATTAGCTACTGTTACTAAGCAAGATCGTGATCTCCCCCGAAGAACGTGAATCTATACTTGCAAAAGAGACAATGCAAAACAAAGACAGAATCTGTCAAAACCAGAACAGTCCGTAAAGACGAATTTTTTCGAGGCACTTCCGATGCTCAAATCAGAAAACGGTTAACTAACGAAAGATAGGTAATAAGTTCAGGCTTGCTAAAAATTTACAGATTAAAATAGTAATCCGTGATTTTTCACGAATTTTTACCGTGAGGTACAGAAATCTGTTTCTGGACAGCAAATAAAACTTTACCACCCTCTTGCATTAGAGGCTTTTCTTGGCACAACAAAAACGAAAATAAAAGATACAAAGGAGTTGTTACAGAAGTAAACAACCTCCTTGACTCAAGAAAACAAAAAATAACAGGAAATAAAATTGGGTTGTCTCCCAACAAGCGCTTTTCTTTAACGCCTTTCAGCTAGGCGCAGTAGCAAAAAGATCAAGTATTATCAAGAGTAGCATTGAAAGCATAACTTGTTCTAACAATAGACTCAAAAGGTTGTTTCATCTTCTTTCTAGGAAAGTGTTCCATCCCCTTGCGGAGTGGAAACTGATATTTGACAGTTCCTTCTTTCATGTCAATAATGGCACCAACAGTTCTAAGAAAAGGTCTTCCCAAAACAATAGGACAGGAAGCCTTACATTCAATATCCAAAATAATGAAATCTACAGGGACATAATTGTTGTTAACCATTATAAGAACATTATTCACTCTACCCACAGGTTTCTTCATAGTAGAATCAGCAAAATGAACATTCAAGTGACAATCCTCTAATGGTGCTAAATCAAGAATTTCATAAAGTTTCTTAGGCATAACAGAGACACTAGCACCAAGATCACACAAAGCATTGCAATCAAAATCATTTACTCTCATTTTAACAGTAGGTTCATAAACATCTTCTAACTTTATAGGAATAGATGCCTCACGTTTAAGTTTCTCCTCCCTAGCCTTCATAAGAGCATTAGTGATGTGCTTAGTGAAAGCCATGTTTATTTCACTAGCATTAGGAGTTTGAGCAAGCTTTTGTAAGAACTTAATAACTTCAGTAAGGTTGCAACTATCAAAATCAAACTCATTATCATCAAAAGAAATAGGAGTATCATTCCTAACAACACGAAAATTTCAGCACTTTTCTCAGGAGTAACTTTAGTGTCATTAAGTGACTTGGAGCCCTTCTCAACAGAAGTGGGACCTTCTCCAATTTTAATTTTCTTGTTACTAGTATGATTAGGACCTGTAGGTAATTCACTAGTGCTCAAAGTTTTAACGTCTTCATTGGTGAAGATAGTGCAAACATTAGCAATCCTACACTTTTCAGCAGTTTCAGCCTCTTTTTCCTCTCTTTCCCATCTAGCATGCAACTCGGCTAGCATCTTAATATTATTATCAATCTTAATTTGTATAGCATTAAGAGACTTACTTTCTTTAACATCATGAGGCATAACCTTTATTTTCAAAAATTCAACATCAAGAGCAAGGTTATCAACTTTAGAAGCAAGGTTATCTATCTTTTCGAATTTTTCCTCAACAGTTTTGTTAAAAGCTTTTTGTGAACCAATGAAATCTTTAAGCATAACCTCAAGATCAGAGGGCACATTCTTATTACTATTGTAGGAATTACCATAAGCATTGCCACTATTGGAAGGATAGGGCTTATAATTGTTATTACCAAAATTGTTCCTATAAGCATTGTTGTTGAAATTGTTGTTTTTAATGAAGTTCACATCAACATGCTCTTCTTGAGCAACCAATGAAGCCAAGGGAACATTGTTTGGATCAACAGGCACTTGATTACCAGAAAGCATGGACATAATAGCATCAACCTTATCATTCAATGAAGAAATTTCTTCAACAGAGTTTACCTTTTTACCTGTTGGTGCCCTTTCAGTATGCCATTGGGAATAATTTACCATCATCTCATCTAGGAGTTTTGTTGCTGCACCCAAAGTGATGGACATGAAGGTCCCTCCAGCGGCCGAATCCAGCAAATTCCTTGAAGAAAAGTTTAATCCTGCATAGAAGGTTTGAATAATCATCCAAGAAGTCAGTCCATGTGTGGGACAGTTTTTAACCAAGCTTTTCATCCTTTCCCAAGCTTGGGCAACATGCTCATTATCATATTGCTTAAAATTCATAATGCCACTTCTCAATGATATAATTTTAGCAGGAGGGTAGTATTTTCCTATGAAAGCATCTTTACATTTAGTCCATGAATCAATGCTATTCCTAGGCAAGGATAATAACCATTCTTTAGCTTTTCCTCTTAAAGAGAAAGGGAATAGTTTCAGTTTAATAATGTCACCTTCTACCTCTTTGTACTTCTGCATATCACATAATTCGACAAAGTTATTAAGGTGAGAGGCAGCATCATCCGTGCTAACACCAGAAAATTGCTCCCTCATAACAAGATTTAGTAAAGCAGGTTTAATTTCATAGGACTCTGCTTTGGAAGCAGGTGGAGCAATAGGTGTGCAAATAAAGTCATTATTGTTTGTGCTAGTGAAGTCACACAACTTGGTATTTTCAAGAGAACTCATTTTGACTAGAGTAAAAACAGGAAATAAAACTAGAACTAATTTTTTGTGTTTTTCGATTATAAAAGCAAACAAGATAAAATAAAAATAAACTAAGCAAGACAAAAACAAAGTAAAGAGAATGGTGACGTGTAACTCCCCTTGCTGTAGCCTCCAATTCCCCGGCAACGGCGCCAGAAAAAGTTGCTTGATGACGTGGAACACACGTTCGCTGGGAAACCCCAAGAGGAAGGTATGATGTAGTCAGCAGCAAAGTTTTCCCTTGATTACAAAACCAAGGTTGTCAGATCCAGTAGGAATTGGAAGAGCTTCAGAAAGGTGTCAGCGGCGCCGTTACCCGATCACTGACGTGGACCTGCACACACACAATCAAAGTACTTTGCCCCAACGAAACAGGAAGGTTGTCAATCTCCCCGGCTTGCTGAATACAAAGGATTAAACGTATGGTGTAGAATATGATGATGAACACAAAAGTAGCAGCAGGAAGTAACGTAGAGCGTGGTGAAAACGGTGTTTGTATCAGTGTGGAATAAAGGACCGGGGTCCACAGTTCACTAGTGGTGTCTCTCCATAAGACAAATAAACATACATGTTGGGTGAACGAATTACAGCTGGGCAATTGACAAATTGCAAACGCATGACAATGCAATATATGACAAGCACATGTTCATTGTTATATCTATTGGGCATTACAACAATATACATAGACCGCTTACTAGCTGCATCTATGACTCATAATCCACTCACAAGATAGCTTCCGGGTCTCCCATGAGTATTAAGTTGCAAGCAACAGATTATAGCATTAAGCAAAGTGTGTAATGTAAACAAACGCATTAGACTTAACAGCAGTACCCTTAAGCTAAGCATCGGTTATTTTATCCCTAGTGGCAACAGCACATCTACAGCCTTAGTTGTTTCTGTCTATCAAGCCCAGGCTTCTAGAGGCATGAACCCACTATCTAGCATAAATACCCTCTCTTGAAGTCATTAGCATCTACTTGGCCAAAGCATCTACTAACAACGGAGAGCATGCAGGAACATAGATAAAACATAATATAGATAGATGAACAAACTTGATCATAACTTCACAATTCATCGGATCCCAGCAAACACAACATGTAGCATTACATAAAGATGATCTTGATCATGTTAGGCAGCTCACAAGATCTAAACATGATAGCACAAGGTGGAGAGACTACCAACTAGCTACTGCTATGGACCCGTAGTCCCGTGGAGAACTACTCACGCATCACTCCGGAGGCAGGCATGGTGATGTAGAGCCCTCCGGTGATGATTTCCCCTCCGGCAAGGTGCCGGGAAGAACAGCAGAAACCCTCCCGAACTAGGGTTGAAGACGACGGCGGCCTCGGAACTTTTCGTGGATTTTTGCTCGGGTATCTAGGGTTTCCGATTAGATGCAATTTATAGGCGAAAGGGCGGCATCGGTGGCCAGCCGAGGTGGGGCAGCGGCCTAGGTGCGCGGCCCCACCCTGGGCCACGCCGTGGGCGCCGGCCTGCCTGGTGTGGCCCCGGCTCTGTCCTCCTGTCTGCTGCTCCGTCTCGGTCTAGAAATAAATCAGTTAAATTGGCGTTCGATTCCGAGAATATTTCCAGAATAGATTTTCTGAAACAAAAAGACAGCACAAAACAGGAACAGGAACTGGCACTGTGGCATCTTGTTAATAGGTTAGTCCCAGAAAATGCATAAAAATGATAGAAAGTGTAAGATAAACATGTGATAATCAATATAATAGGCATGGAACATCAAAAATTATAGATACGTTTTGGACGTATCACGGCGTCAAACCAGGTGGTTGTCCCCGGGAGTTATGTATCCATGCGCTGAGTGGGCCAAGTGTTTGGGAGGCGAGTATGAAACGTTCATGCAGCGTTTAACGGTTGGTTGGCTTGAAGTCCAGACATAAATAGTTATGAGTTCTGAACACGCACGTCGAAAGACGAACATGCGTTGTAGCTGCTACAACTAGCATAGTGCTTACTGGTCGTCCGCGTGCCAATGTCATGTATCCATGGTTGGTTCGTCGGGTTCTCGGGTCCTGGATCACTTAGCGCCAATCTCGAGGATTATTAGGCTTAGTGGGAGCATATCTTGGATTCAATTTTAATTGAGTTAAAGTAGTGCAAAATTTTAATAGTAAACTAAGAGTCTAAATAAACTTGTTTTTGTTATAGAAGATGAATCCCTTTGATGTTGACAATCTGAGTGAGTCGTTGTTGTTTGATAAGTTGACTGCGGAAAGCGTGACCTTCGGTGAATGGGTTCACGAGCTGAGAGAAATTCTCAGGAGTCGCAAGATAGAGCATGCATTGGACACTCCTGTTCCAGAGCGAGAAGATGACTATTTTCCTATGGAGGAAGATGAGTATCAATTGAGTTTGGTTATGCTAGACAGGATGTGTCCCGAGCTTAGCGACAGTTATCCATGCTATCGCCCCTTCCGTCTTATGGAAGCGTTTAAAGTTTCGTTCTCATACCAGTTATGTCATGCTGACTACAAATTCAATGGGGAACTTTTATCGTGTAAACTTGCGAGCTGTAGCTCGATGAGGGAGCACAAAGTTAAGTTCTGCAAGATACTTCAGAAGCTTGTGGATATTGGTCGTCCAGTTCCAGAAAAGCAAGTTGTTGACACTCTTCTAAGATCACTTCCATCATACTATCATGCTTTCGTGATTTGTTACGAATTAATGGAGGTGGAGAAGACTGTCAAGGAAGTCTTCGAAATGGTCTTATCAGCTGAGATGGATGTTTACGTGCATCATTTGATGACGGCATCTTTCCTACAAGACCAGTGGCGTGTTCACAAAAGGTATAAGAGTTATACACAAGTTAACATATTCTTGACTCGAATATATTTTGGTATTAAATACTGAAAAATTTCATGTTGCAATGATTGCAGTATGAAAAGGAAAAGAGCCAAGAAAGTTGAAAAGAAGTGGAGGAAGTGGAGGAAGAAGGCACTTAAGGTGCCATGACCACTACTTCAACTACAAGTCCAAGTCAATGAAGGAGATCTACACTAGGACTTTAAATAAGAGTTATTTTCAGTTCAATCATTTTGTAATGAATATTTTGAGATTCTGGAACAAAATTGTGTTTGAATATTAAAATATGTGTGCGAGTTCACATTTTGTGAATTTAGTTTATGATCTTTTTTATTTTAATATGTCTTTAAATCAAGTTTTGTTAAGTCTTAATTATTTTTGATTCGAAATATCATTCAAAGTTTTGAGTGATATTTGATTTTGGTTTAATCTTTTAATTTTGGAATAATCTTTTTGATGGTTCTCCTTTTGAGACTCTTAAAGTTATTTCTAAATTAAATGGATAAAACTAAAATTCGCAAAGTGCAATGCACTTGAGCAATTCGAAATTTATGAAGTGCTGGGCATTTAATGAAAATCGAAATCCATAAAATACTGGGTATTTGGCAAACTCGAAATTGGCAAAGTGCTAGGCACTAGTAGATTTTGAAATTTGCATAAAGAAGTGGAGACTACCCATTTATTAAATTTTATTGAAGATTTAATATGAAGTTGCATATTAATGAAATAGAGTTGATGAAATTATTGAAGATGCAATGTTTCATAGGATTAAGTGGGAGTATGTGTGAATCAAAATAAAGATTTAAGGTATTTGATAAGGTTAAAGAAAGACTTACTAAAAGTATTATAACATGATTGACGAAAGAAAGTTTTTCTTAGTCACATTACTCATGATTAATTTTGGTAATTCGAAATTAGCATGATAATGAAATCTTTTGTGAGACAAAGATTAAAAGTGATTGTTATAATTATGTCCAAGTGTCTTGTTGTGTTGTGATGTGAAAAAAATCCAAATTACCCACTAAAGTAAATAGAGATATTTTGTTTGTATTTAGGATCCACATCAATTTTAACTTAAAGTTATTTTGATGAAGTTTCAAGATGTCAATTCTTGAATCAAAGTTGTGATTCGAATTGGACATGTGTTTTGCAGAGAAGTCCAAATTTTATGTTGGTTGTTATTTCCTCAAAAAAATCCAAGTGCTTGTTGACTTTGGAATTGGAGAAAAGTGTCTTCTCATAAAGTTTGTAGTGGAAATAAAATACTAAAGTTAAGACTGAGAGTCTTTGGAAAAAAGTTAGAATGAAGGGTTAACATGCAAATGTTTTCATGTCATTACTTTATCCAGGAATTCATGTATGTGATACATAATTCAAACTATGTATTTTAAAGGGATGATCCTCTGAAGAATTTGATGATATTATCACTAGGTGATGAAATTATTAAAAGTCTTGAACAAGATTAAAGTAAATTGCAAGTCAATGAGATCCAGCAAAGAGAAATTTTCATGCAACTCCAAGATTTTATCTTGAGAGTAGTTTGGATGTGATGTGAAATCACTGGGCATAAATATTTCATAACGGAACGGACATATGTGAATATCTAAATATTCATAAGGCTAGTCTTGATTAAAATTATTTTAACAAGGACGAATAAATAATAGTGATAAGTTGTGAAACTTGTCATATTAAATGCCTAGTGCTGTTATAAGGATATAAGTAGCAAAAGTTATTGCTAAGAATAATTGTTTTGGATTACTAGGTAATCTAGATAATTATATTATGAGTGTTTGAAGTCAGTCGTAATAACGAAGTAAGAATTTTATTCTTTTCATTATAAATCAAAGGGACTTAAAAGTTAAAAGTCAGTGGAGCTGATATTATATTTGTTGAATTGAGGCTAGGCCGAATTCAAAAATATATATCTTGTCAAATAAATATTTTAAAAGGTGTTTTGAATAAAAGATAAGAAATTGTATTATTAAATTTTATCTATGAGATAGATGTGAAAGTTTAATAAACATGAGTATGAATGTACTAGGAACAATTCTGAAAGGCAATTCGAATTGTGTTTTGATAGCGCGATATTTGCAATATACGTTGACCTTCGTAGTCAATGATGAGCAAATAGAGAAGATTAAGATCAAATCATATTTTATATGGTTTTTCTTATTCATTCTATAGTAGTACATAAAGCCGGAAAGTTTCCAATGTGCTAAACTATATTTAGTCACCGGCATTAAGAGAAATACTTGGTAATAGTTTTCTCATAAAGGCAGTTAATTAAAGTGTAATTGATCCTGAGGGTTGTTTGTGTTGAGATGCTTCTCATGCATAGAACAAACCCAATAGTGATATTACAAAAGTATAAACGACTTAGTGGATTTTGTAAAGCTTCAAATAATATATTGAGATGTTTCTCATGTATGTATTTGTGGTGGAATTATGAAATCGAATCTTAATTGATTTAAATTCAGAGAGTGCTTTTCAAATGATAAATACTATATGTTTCAATTTATCAAAACATTAAGTATATTATGAGTGATTCTATAACATAAATATAAAGGATAGTTGCATCATTGATGTGAGACATCATGATAGCAAGTTATTGGATAAAGTCATTGACTTGGTAAGGTTTCAACAGATGGTATGATAATTTCTACTAGGAATTATTTAATGCTACTACGGAGCCAGAAAGAGACCGATATCCAGTTCCTAATAAATCCGACTTTGCATTAAGTTTGATGTGTAGAAGAGTTGAACAGTTTAAGCATTTTGATTAGATAAAAATAAATGCACAGCCTCGGACCGCATGCGGGAGTATGAGTAGCATCTAAGTTCCATTTGGTGTTATGACATCGTACTTACTAGAATCATTATTGACTCTAGTGTAAGTGGGAGACCGTTGGAGATATGCCCTAGAGACAATAATATTTAGTATAATTTTATCTCCAAGTTTATTATTAAATGTTTATATCTTTATGCTACAACTGCATTGGGCACTTGAATAACGAATGAAAAGGTATTCAAGAGTAAAACCTCCAATGCACGTGTAGAGATACGAACAAAGTAAAAGGGTTCCTGGTCTTGTCTCTAAGACTAGCCTATCTTGTTATTTGATGATCATGTTTTCCTGATCATGGACTTTGTATAAGTCACATAACTATAGGAGTTTATTATCAGAATGATAATAGTACTGAACCGACCCATCCTATGATCTTGCTATATGAGACAAATCGTCAAAGATGAATAATAGCAATTGATCATACAGAGTTTTCATTAGTTATATTCCTATACCTTGAGAACATCTAGTGACCGCTTATTTGACACTCACACATTGACAGTCATCATACGTCCGGCCGTAACAGGGGATCAAAACGGTGGCTATTAGTTTGGACTAGAATAAGTATTGGAACGGCGATTGTTCAAAAATGGTACTTACTCCTCCAGACGTTGGAGAGATACATCCTCTAGGCCATCTCAGTATTATCATGTCCCCCAATCGTCTGGCCAGACACAGTGTGATTTATCACAGGACATGAGAATACGGAATGAGAAAAGAGAATGATATCGGGAACGAGTTTTGTATGTGTTATTATCAAATGGTTTTGATCACACTAGAGCACATTGTCTCAACCTCGTGATATCATTGGTATCGTGTACGTAAGGGGATTAGCGTAATGAGAAACATAAAGAGGTTCTGTCGTTCACTCGTGAATAGATGGGAGCCAATACGGATGTCTAGGTCCCAATGCTGGTTATTGTCTGGTAAGCTCCTGGACATGTCTATGTGTTAACGAACATTTCGGGTTACACACTTAAACTGTGAGTCAATCTTTTATTGAGAGAATAAAGTTGTGGTTTTAGTGGTTATGAGAAGTGGTCGGAGTCCCTCCATTGTCACAGGAACAACTCAGGAGTAATTCGGAGGTGTTCCGGTGAAGTTATCATGAGAGGGAAATAATGCCGGTTTTAGGGCAGAATTTCCCGAAAGAGAAATATGGCGAACATGAGATGTTCCAGGATGCCGGGAAGTGTTTCCGACATCAGTGGATAGAGTCGATGATTTTATCTAAAGAGTATATGAGGTTCCGGAAGACTTTCAGAGGTTTGCAGGAAGGGGAGATGCGCCGGAGGAGAAGGGGGGCATGTGGCCGCACCACACCTAGTGTGGGTCGGATGCATGGCCCCACCCTCCAGGCCGGCGGCACCAAGTCTCCTCCTCTCTTTCCTTGTTCTAATTGGAGAATTAAAGGAGTCCTAATTGAACTAGGAAAGAATAATAAAGGAAAAAGGCAAAAAAGGAAAAAAGGAGTCCTTGTTGGACAAGGACTCCCCTCCCCAACCGACTTGGGAGAGGGGCCGGCCTCCCTAGGGCCGGCGCACCAAGGGGAGGGGTTTTCCCCTTCCCAAGCACCTCCTCCCCTTGCTACCATTTATATACTCCACCCCCTCCCACAAGGAGGACACACAAGTTTGCACAAGTTACTCTCTCTTGAGATATTGTGTAATTAGACGACGCTCTAATTAGACGTTGTTCTAATCTCTCTCTAATTAGATCTTATGTGTTGAGAATTAGACATCTCTCTAATTTCATATGGATCTAATCAAGTTTATTAGATCTACGACCTAAACTACTCCGCAAGGCAGTCTCTCTTCGTCGGCGCCAGGTGCTCTACGCGACGGAGCGCTGATGGATTGGCGTGGTGTACGTGTGGATACTATTAGAGCGGGTTGCGCAAGCAATTTCTCGATGACAAGAATCGGCAACAATCTCACCTCCCGTCGTGGTCGTGAGATTCTTCATCAGGCTTCACCAACATCTAATTCGACAAACACAAGATCTTTCGCAACGGTGTTTGTAAGTATTCTAGATCTAGCATTATGGGGTGCTTCATATCTTCATAGTATAGATCTTGGGACGTTGCGTAGCATGGTAATAGAAATTTTAATTTACCTTACACGCAGCAAGGTGCGCTCGCCGCCCGATTTACGTCGTCGTAGTCCAGGCCACTCGTCGGGATCGGGGTTTGTGTGCTGGGATTAGAGCATCTCCACTCGCGGCGCCCAAATGGGCGCCCAAAGGCCGTCCGGACAGGCCCTTTGGGCGCCGTCCGGACTACCTTGCCCATTTGGGCGCCCTCGCTCCCAACTCGCGGCGCCCAAATATTTTTTTTGTAAACTTAAACTTCGGCGATTTTCATTCAAACTTTAGGAAATTTTACAGATTCGAATGAAATTTTTAAAAAACTTAACCTAATCTACTGGCCCCGGTAACGGCGCCTGAAGGCATAGTAGGGGTCCTCCTCCTCCTTCACCTCCTCCTTCACGCCGCCGCTGCTCCCTGCGCCGCCGCTGCTCCACGCGCCGCCGGTTCACGCGCCGCCGTCGTCCTCCTCCTTGACGCGGCTCGGTCCTGGGCCGTCGTCGACGGTGAGGTCGAAGAAGGGCACGCCCTTCTCCTTGGCGGTATCGCGCGCCGACCAGGCGCAGACCGAGGGGTCGTTGAGCGGTGGCACGTCGTCCATCGACGCGGCCGCGACGACCGCCGCAATGGCGTCGTCGTCCGTCCCCTCCTGCGCCGCTATGAGCTCCGCCATGAACGGCGAGAGCTCCGGCTCCGCCTTCACCTTCATCTGCTCCGGCTTCGGCGTTAGCAGAGAGGAGGCGCGGGAGCGGGATGAGGACGAGCGCGAGGACGACGCCCGCGTCGACGAGGACGCCGTGGAGCGCGACGAGGACGGCGTCGCGCGCGGCACCCACTGGTTGGCCGGAGGTGGCGGTGGTGCCCAGGCGGCCGGACCAGGGGCGGGCGCCGCCGTCAGGAGAGAGCCGCCGTTCGCGATGTGGTTCATCACGAACTGGAGCGTGCGCCTGGGCACGCTCCAGAACGCCTCGCGCCCGGCGATGTTCTTGTCCGTCGCGCCAGGCCGGGGCCGTTCCAGCGGTTGAATTCCTCCTCGTAGGCGCGCTGGAACGCCGCCTCGTACCGGCCATGGTTGGCCGGGTTCCGTGGATCCCAACGCGGGTCCTGACGCTGCTCCGGCGTCAGGTCACGCCAGTAGTGCGTGTTTACCGCGGCGGTGAAGCCGTGGCTCGTCCGCGTCAGGGGCTTCATCACCAGCACGCTGTTGACGCCGATGACGAACCCGTGGCAAACACGCATATCCGGCGGCACCGGATAGCCGTTGTCGCGCAGCGCCTCCGTCTGCTCCTTGAGCAGGGTGCGCGGCGCGAAGCCTTTGGCCGCGGCGCCGCCGGTGCGCCTCCAGGTGCCGGCCATGGAGAAGGAGAGCGGCGGCGGTTTTTTCGAGAAGGAGCGGCGAGGTGAGGGAGAGAGAACATCGAGGGCGAGAGTGGCGATGAGTGGAGGCCGGCGCGCGCCTTTTATGGCGGCCGGAGAGCGGTGGCATTAACGCCGCTCGCCTCGAAAAGGCGCGCCGCATTCACTCCGGCGAGCAGAGGACGCGGCGGCTCACTGGCCGCCCGCCGGCCGTGAAAACGAGGTGTCGCCACGCGGCACGCGCCTTTGACGACGCCTTTGACCACGGCGGGGCGTGGCCGTGTCACTGCCAGTCGTGGCCCGCGCGTCGGAGGCGTGCGTTTCCTTCCATCCGGGGCCGCCCCAAGCCTCCCCAAGTTGAGGGCGTGGGCTGGGCGTGCCGGACAGAAAACTGGGCCGTGCCGGACCGAATTCGCGTTTGGGCGCCGCGAGTGGGTGCGATTTTGTGTCCGGCACGCCCCAAACGGTTTTGGGCGGCCGTTTGGGCACCCCGACTGGAGATGCTCTTAGCGATTCTGTTGACATGTTCTATACATTCCATCAACGGTCAGAGTGTTTTCCGCAAAATATCCGGAACGCATGCCTCTCGATAGCGTGGTAGGACATGTATCGTCATTGTAACACTCACGTGCCTATTTACATTCCGCAACGTGTCAGTTCTTCTCAGTTTGAACAACTTGTGCCAAATTGCAACGGCAGTTACGTCAAAACTAAACTTCACAGAAATACATTAATATGCTTCCATTATGTGGCAATCGTCCCACATGATTACGTGGATGCTTTCTCCCTTTAGCTCCTTCCTTCTCACTCACAGTTCAAACGCGGGCATAAAAAGGTGCCTTTGACAATACGGCAGTAACACTCGTACTTGATTAAGCTCGATCGATCTACGAACACATAGGGCGTGTTTGGTTGCAAGCATGGAAATTCGGCCTTTTGTATCTGTGGCCCTGGCGGGCCTGGCCCTGAAAAAACGTGGCCTAAACCATGTTGTGCAGACTGTTTGGTTGCCAACAATGTTCTGGTCAGCCCGTTCGGCTGGTGCAAATTTCTAAGCACGCGCTATTTGGATGTAGTGTTTTTTGGCAGCTGCAAACACATGGTGTTTGGTTGCTAAGCATTGCAACTTCCAGTCACCACTTCTTACTAGTGGTGACCTTACCACGTCAAAGTTCATCAGTGCACTCCTAGCTACTAGCAAATGGTAGTTCGTCACGACATCATAATTAATCTAGCTACTAGCAAATGGGTAGTTCATGAGGAACAAGTTCACCTTCACCTTCACCATCACCTTCTTCTTCTTCTTCCTCCTCTTCTTCTTCTTCTTCTTCTTCTTCTTGGTCTTCTTCTTCTTCTTCTGCTCCTTCTTCTTCTTCAGATCCTGGTGTCACCTCTAGAGTTCCACATTGCCTCAGCCCACTCCTCCCTTTTGTTCTTCCAAGCTTCTTGGTCGTGTGCATCGACACCATGGCCAACATCATCGGTATCAGGTGTAGCAACCTCCTCATCCGGGAAGTACTCATTAATACCCCAACCTAAGATCCAGTTATGAAGAATGAAGCATGCAAGAACCAACTTAACTTGGTTGGGGAACGGGTGGAATGGTTTCTGATCCAGGATCTTGAATATGTTCTTCAGAGCAGCAAATACCCTCTCAACCCTAAGGCTTGAGTGTCGCAGATTGAACAATTCCTTCGCATCCTTAGGGTAGTTACTCGAAGAGAACTCGTTGAGGTGGTATCTGGTACCCCTGAAGGGTGGAAGAACACTTGGGCGACAAGCATATCCTGCATCACCAAGGTAGAACTTGCAATCCGGAATATTGATCCCATCTGGTCGACTCATGCTGTCAGCAAGGATGCTTGCATCATGGGCAGATCCTTCCCAACCAGCTAGCACATACGTGAACTTCATGTCGAAATCGACAGCCGCAAGCACATTCTATCTGGTGTAATGCTTTCTACCCCTGTATGCAGCACACTCTGACATTGGCGCTCTAGCAGTGACATGAGTGCCATCAATTGCACCAATACAATCATGTTGACATGAGCATTGTGTTAGGTTAACACTAGATATATGAACAATGTATTTATGCAAGCAAGAACTAGGAAATCTGGTGTTCTCACCTTGAAGTATGGATGCCACCTATGGCTCTGTCGAATCTTCGGTGGAGTTTGGCCAGTTGGTGTCCTAATCATCTCTGCTCTGAGCTCTCCAACAGCGTACATAACTTGCTTGAAATAGTGAGATATAGTCTCACCAGATCTTCTGAAAGTGCAGTGAATCACTCTGAACCTCTGGTTATGACCAACAACATGAAGAAACATTGCCACTTGCTCTTCTATAGAGGTGTGGAAGCTATCTTTCAACCACCCCCTGGATCGAAACGTCTCCACAAGCTTGCTAAAAGGAGCTCTGCCCATTCGCAGCATGTTCACGGCCTCGACCTCGTTGTTGTTGCAGATGTAGTTCAGATTCGCAATCCTCTCTTGGTCTCGGCCGAACAACGCACCATATCTGATTACACCCCTGTAATTGCGGCGTACTGCTCTATGATGGACTAAGAGGAGCCAGGCCTGCATCATAACTATGAGTGTTACGGCCTGAACGATGAGCGGCATATGAGCTTCTCCGTCCTAGTGAAATCAAGATCAAGGTGCTTGTATGAGAGTGCAGGCGGAATCAAGCTAGTATGTACATCTAACTACTTTTCTAGTCTAAGATCCAGGCGAAATCAAGGTGCTCATGTTAGAGTCTAAGATCCAGCCGAAATCAGGTGGGGAATACTGCTTACCGCCATGGGAGAAGAGAGGACCGAGCTTTCGGTGCCGTCGAGGTGGCGGAGGAGAGTCAGATCTTGGTCCTCGCCGCTAGCGGTGTCGTCGTCGCCTCCAAAGATCTAACTCGCCGAAGCTTCCGCCGCCGCTTCCGCCGCCGCCTTCGATGCCAGAATCTGATCTCTTCTCCCGGGGCGAGAGTAGTGTTGGCGCCATACGGCCGCACCAATTTTTCGTCTCCCGCCATCTCCATGGTTGCATCCCCGCGGCTCCGCACGCACGAGATTCACCGCTATTGTACTGGCCTGAAGGTGGCTTTGAAAAAACGGCCGATTCGGACGTTACCCTTGGGTCTGGCTGAGGGGCGCATTAAGGTTCGTGCGCGTGCGGGCCAAGTGAAAACGTGGACAACCAAACGGCCAATTTTTGCACCCAAAACCTGTTTGGGGAGAGCGTGGGCTACCAAACACGCTCATAGTTTCTCGAGAGGCTTTGCAAAAAGAGGCGCTGCTAACGTTTAGGCCCGAGCAGTACAGAAGCTAAAGAGAAAAGGGGTGAAGTTAGTAGTGGCTGAATGATAGTTTCTTAAGAAGAGGAAAAAGGAGGTTACCATGGGATCGAGGGCAGGGCAGGGCAGGCATCGTAACTTGGCATTGCCGGTCTGGCCTGCGCAAAGCGCCATGAATATCAACCTGTACTGGTATCATAATTAAAAGTTCGTTTCTTTACTTTAGTCCAGAACATTCTTATGCTCGATTTAGACTCTGAAGGAAACAATTTAAATACGTTCTCGAACTGTACAGAGTCCATTTCACTTTCAACCACATGCATGTCGTACAGCGACGGCTTTGCCTCGGATATAAATTTTGTGACACATCAGACGATATGTGGGAGGCGACGTTCCCGTCGACAGCGAGACGTCTGTGATGACTTCGTCAATCTTAAGACCTGATCCGACGGCTCAGTCTCTCGAAGGTGCTCATAGGGGTAGGATGTGCGTACGTGCGTTCATAGGGGTGAGTGTATGCGCGTGTATGTGAGCGTCTGCGTTGTACTGTGTTTTGCAAAAAAAAAAAAGTCATGTCTCCGTTCTGAATAATAAAACTTGTATGCAGGTTGAGGGAAACATGAACGAACATGCAGGTTTGGCGCACGAACACACACATACATACCAAGTACTCACTCCGTTTCTAAATATGAAATGTTTTACTATTCTAATCCATAAAAAGTGACGCAAGTTGTACGTGATTAGTACATTTGTTACGACACTTATACCGGATCGGAGGGAGTGGCTTTTTCTTATCTAGACACGTTTTAGTGTGTATGTTCATCCATTTCAGTCCATATCTAGCCCACATGTGAAATATGTGAAACATCTTTATATTTATGAACGGAGGTACATCATATCATTACCTAGTCAGTTTGGCAAGCATGGCCAATTTTATTGGTTCAGGGGCCAATAGTGAAATCTAGTTCAACTAGAATTTAGAGACCACTAGATAAATTATATTGGTCGACTGCCCCTTTGCGCGTATTATATGATGTGTAATTTTTATGTCTTTTAGTGTAGCTCCTCAATCCAACCTCGATCGCAAATATGTATGAAACTTGGTTGACATCAGATTGTGCGTTTGATTTGGCTCGATCTATGAGCAAAGTTGCAATGATATTGGTTTTTACAAGATTACTTTTGTAATTTCTTGCAGGTTATCTTCGAAACTATGTGTTGGATCCGTACGTGGTGCTTACTACAACGTGTGGGCGCACGAAATCCATGCTCTATGGTGCAACCTTTCTTAAAATAGTCGCTCCGACGTTGTTCGACCTATTTGGTTAGTGGCTTGATAATATGATTGATTCTGCATGTATGAGTGTAATTTTACTCCTATTACCCCTGGTTGTTGGTTGTGATCCCCATCTTGTCTTCATGTTCGATATGTTTCTTGTATGGATAAAATTGCAATAAACACATAGTTGTGAGAATCGATGGATGCAGATGTCGCCGTATACCTCTTTCAAGAAAAAAAAAGGCATTTAAATCCGGTCCAAGGTCTCACCCTAATAATTAAAGATAGCTGAAATCATCATTGTGCAACGAGTGTGCGGTCTGTGATGGACCTCTATGTTTCGAACTTGTACAATATAGCACCGCGCAAAAAAGAGCGACGCTTGATATTTTGTAAGCATTGGGTTGAACCCAATGAAGTTATGATAGTCCTTTTATAATTACTAGTCCAAATTACTAACTCATTTGTAGTTGTATAGTGTGGTGAACCCAATGATATATTTTTTTTTAGCTTCGCCACTGGGTGGCTACCTCCTTTTCGAGGTAAAGAAACTAGCTGATATAACACCAGCTTCATGCCTTCATTTTGTTGTGGCCTTCTTTCGTATCCCACAATTTTGTGTGATGTCCAAATAACTCTTGGTAGTGCTAGGTTTTAGCTAGCTTGGACGTGTGAGTGTGATGATGTGGTGATGGACTGCTGGACCCCATTCATTTAGCTCAAACAAAAGAATGGAACCTAAACAATGTACCGGGAGATGACACGCTGCTTCTCGCGAGAAGTTTTGGCGGTAATCCCCGGCTTAAAGCCAATCATTAGGAGACAACCCCTCTACCATTCCTTGTTGCTTAAGACGATTAAAAGAGGCAAAGGCACGTCTACTCTAGGGAGGCAAGAATCTATGCTTATTACGAAGAAGGATTGGTCTGGAACACACTACGACGCCAACAATCCAAACTGTTTAAGTATGTGTTGCGATGCCCTGACCACCAACCGCAAACAATGCTAAGTTTCTGATCCCGAGGCCCGGGCACCACATCTCGCGGAAAGGAGATTCCTGTAACACCCAGAGCAGCAAACCCTATCGCATCGTTCGCCCTTTCTCTCTTCCCGGAGCTGGCGCAGCAGAAAAATGGGTGCGAGGTAGGAGCAGGGCCAAAGGAAAGGAAGCATAACGTTAGGGTTTTGCTTTTCTATCACTAGTATCCGTGTGCTTCCTCCCCGGCGCGCACGCATCCCCGCGGAAGGCGGTCAAGGCGGCACATCGAGCACGCCACAGTTGTACGGAACACGCAGCCTTCCGACGGCGAGAGAGGCTTTTCTTTCCTCCCTTTGGCATATGCACAGGAGCTGCTCCATCCACTACGCCTCCAAAGCAGTGCAGCTCGATCGATTTGGCGAGACCACCCCGGCCGCTCTTCGGTTCATGCGAAGGTTGCCATGGGCTGCTCGTCGGCCTCTTTACGCCGTGGCCCGCCTGTTTTGCCATCCTGGCGTCAAGCCGCGTGAACAGGGCCCGGCCGGAGATGGGAGAAAGCGACCGGACGGAGGACGTGATCCGGCCCGGAGTGATGATGATCTTGGCTGCCGCCCGCAGCGGACAGACCGAGGTTTTACGTGAGAAAGCGCGAGCAAATCTTTCGTGGAAGGGGACGAAAGCCGGGGGATGGCTTCGCTCGAACTAAAGCTCTCCTCTCGGGCGGCGCACAGTGTACAGCGAATGTGATCGCGCTCGCTTCCTGCATGCAGCCTTTCGCGAAAGCCACTCGAGTGTCACTGCTGCCGATCAGTTTGTTTTCTTCTCGTAGTGCATTTGAGATGGAAGAGTATTCGTTGAGATCGATGCGAGCGAGTACTGGCTAGTGCTTCGAGTCGACAGAGTGAAAGCGAAGTGTTTCGCGCTGTGTGCGACGGGAAAGCCTAAGCCCATCTCGGCCCACCGGAGCAGAGCAAAGCTATGCTTTAGCACAACCCGATTATGCGTACGTCGCCGTGGGGGCGTAATGACAGTTGATTGACAGGGAACGAGATCGTGCTTTAGCATCGTCTGTCCACCTCTTTTAACTCTGCAGGTAGATAGCTAGATGCGAATACTTTGATTTGATCACGGATCAGTAGAGACTGGGATAAGTACACCTGATGGAACATGAACAGGGTGCAAAGCGAGGTAGAGATAAAGGATAACATTGCGCATTACATCTGGGCGATTAAACGGCGACGCTATTCCTGCTCGTGCTCCATCGATTACCCCGTTTGACTCCGCTGTCAAATCGTCGTTTTTCAGTGCGCGATTGGCCAAGTGTGAGTGAGAGGCAGCCATGGATGCGCAGGAGCCCACAAGGAAAGCTAAGCTTTGTGCACGGTAACTTCACCATTGGCAGTGCCGCTAGTAAACTTTGCATTCCGAGTCGATCACGTAGTGTATGCACGCGTGCTTCAAAAAGACTTTGGACGTCAACTCTCTCCTCCTCTCGTCGCTGCGTGGACCTACCGGTAGCAGCAAATGTATGCGCTGATGAACACAACGTTGATTAAGTAAGTTAATTTGTCGTCAGCGCAAAACAATAACTCATGGACAGCACCATGTGCTCTCAGGTAGGATCCCTCAGAGGACGCGAGTGCCCAAATGTTCAGACGTCAGGTAGTGGAGGTGCAGCCAATCATGCAGAGGTACGCCTGAAAACTAACTGGTGTATCACAGGCTAACAGTCCCAGTGGTATGCCACTATACACGGTCGAGTTGACAGTATACAATGTAAAGTTCAGCGCAGGTAGGTTAGTGCTTCCTGGCCAGAAAATCCAGATGATATCAGGAAACGGTTCTGAGATACAGCTAATGTATAGGACAAACTGATGCGCATCTTCGCCACAAATATCTAAATGTGTGCTACCGGACTGGTTACTTCTGCACATGATTATCAAAGAAAATAGGAACTACTTGTTCATAATATAGTACAGCTGCACCTGCAGAGGACGTTTTCTGGGAACTACAGGAAGCATTGGACTAGAGAACACTCCTCTCGCCGAATCGGTTGGCGTGAAGCAAGGCGGTACTGGGCTGACTCAAGCATTAACTACTATCGGACCGGGTTAAGCCCATAGTTTTGTTTTTGTCCACATGAGCTCAAGACTCGGATAAGCCCATGATTTGATTCTCAGTGTACGTTCAAGCCCAGCCCATGTAGTAACTAGCTAACGATTTTTTACAGGGAGGACATCCAATCAAATGCTCACAAATGACACCCCTAAAAAATTTCCACACATTTATTATACACAATATCTTCCATATACTCCATACGTGAAGCATAATACAACAGAAACAAATGGATGTGCTGGAAATTCTAGCAAAAAGGAAAAAAAACGGCGGTCAATTTGGTGGACCATCTATTTACGAATAGATCACAACAGTTATATCAACAAGAATGTACCTAAATCGCCAGTAGTCGATACATAATCGTACGTAAAACAAACAGAATTCATTATATCTTCATATTTATGCCTAGGTAGATCGTATTCGTTGGATATTTATAAATTAACCTAACCAGATCATACCATGTTAAATCTTCGTAATCATACTCTAATGGATTTCACCTATTAGATCATCGTAATTGTATTTAACCAGATCATTACCAGTAGATATTCGTAAGTATAGCTATATAAATTACGCCCAACATGTACGGTAGAAGCGCAGCCTAGCCGCCGCCACTTCTCCTCCTCCACCGTAGATCGGTTCCTGTCGTGGTGGTATCACGGCAGATGCCATAGGATGGCTAAGAGTGGGGCCGATGGACGCTGGTGGATCCGGGAGAGGGCTAGCGAGCTAAGAAGCGCACACAGAAAAGCACACAAGCTCAAGAACACACCATGATCTACCCAGGTTCGGGGCCCTCGTGAGGAGGTAACACCCCTACTCCTGCCTCTCTCTATATATCCGAGGTACCACAAGTACAATGTGCTCCTCGAGCTGTATGTCTCAACAATGGAGAAGAGCTCAAGGATGAAGATGAAACTAAGGGGGGAAATGAGTCCCAATGCCTCTTTTTCTCACGCAGGAGGGGTGAGGGTCTATATATACCCCAGCATTAGCAACGGTCACACCACCACCGGCACTGCAGACGCGCACGCCTACGGTCATGATTGTCTCTGCACAGTGGACAGGACATGGCTTGCCCATGCCCTGTCCCATATCTCTGCTCCCAGGTACGGCCGAGGTCAGCGGTGTCCTTCTCCTACTCCCACGCGCGTCCTTGGTCAGCAGAGGTGAGCCCGGTCACCTCAGACATACGCCGTACCGCACGCCGCGCTCCTGTGTCAGACGGGATGTGACAGCATCGCTGACCTCCGTCCGACACAAGGTGCCTCATCTCTATAATCCGGCATGGATATGCCGGATTCTCTTTCCTGAACAACCTTCCCTGCACATAAGAAAACACACAAGATACCGACATACATATGTCGGTCACTATGCCTCGGAACCCTAATCTCGGATCCCATGTCTCGGTAACCATATGTCGGTTTTTACCAATACCATAACCCGGTTCCTCCTAAGCCCGGGTATGTCGGTTTTTTGTACTCTGGTCCACACTCAGACATTGCTTATACCATATCATGACCCTACCCGGGGGTAGCCCCCCGACAGTTCCCTCTCCTCCGGCCGGCCTTGTCGGTGTCGGGAGGGGTGGGGAATCCGATCTATGAGTGGAGTTTTTAATAAAAGTAGTGTTTCAATCTAGGGTTTTGGTTGTTGTCGTCTTCATCAATGGAGATGACATCTTCTACAATAAGCAATTTTTCGGCCTTCGTTCGACGGCGAGATCTCCTTCCCGACGTCAATGGTGGTTTTGGAAGATTAAGTTTGTCTAGGTATGGTTCTTCAGATCTGGGTTCGCCAGATCAATCTTGGATTATTTCTCATGGTTGTCGCGAGGAGGATTGTCCTCGCAATATCTGTCCTGACTACTACGTCATTGGCAATGGTTATTCGTTTCTCTCGGCTCCCTACGACGTCGTCAAAGTTCTTCGGTTGTTTGTCCCTGGAATATCAGTGTTGGTGCTCTTGCCGATGTTGCTTGATTAATTTAATGGTTGCGTGCGTGCACAAAGTCTTGGCATTGTGGCTCAAAATTAAAATTATGGGAGAACCTTCGTTGGTATTCACAGGTCAGTGGTTTGGTGTATTCTTCGTTGTTCTACGGCTGCCTTCAGAAAAGTACAAGATTATGTCACGGAAAAAGAAAGGGCTTGAAGATCTCAAAGATTTGCTCGTCTCTTTTAGTTTTGTTTTTGTAATCGATGTAATCATGTACTATTTGCTGGTTTAATATATATGGTATTTGCTCAAAAAAATTACGCCCAACATGTCATCGTAGTTGTCTCGCATGACAACTGTTTAAAAATATACATCGTATTCCCTTCGTCCCTATTT
Organism: Poa pratensis; assembly: GCA_947311845.1. Lineage (NCBI taxonomy): Eukaryota > Viridiplantae > Streptophyta > Magnoliopsida > Poales > Poaceae > Poa > Poa pratensis. Next base: position 24,439,865 of record CAMZMU010000119.1, on the reverse strand, counting down.
AGATGGCATCCTTGTTTTACGTGCATCAAGTGTTTGACCATATATTTCACCAATAAAATGTGAGTTATTTGCTACAAAACCTGTACCATCAGATTCACGTTCTAAAAAAACGTTTACATACTATCACATATTTTACTAATTAATTTGATGATCAAAATTGAAACACACAAAGTAAAGATGACACCTAACTAGGAACGGGAAGTCATAATTAGGTATACTATAAATGTTACTCCCTCCGTTCCAAATTAATTGACTTGGTTTTGTGTAAATATGGATGTATCTATTGTTTGGTGTCTAGATACATCCATGGGTAACCAAATGTGTGTCAATTAAATCCGAACGGATGAAGTACTAAGTAAAACGATTCAGTCTATCCCGGAATGTTAAGCGTAATTCAATCAGTTAGTCCTCAGAACATTCACTAATGCTAAGTATAGTCCTATAAATATCACACCAATAGAAAGTTCCTTCTTACCAGATTATTTATGCACAAAATTAATACTATTCACGACGTATAAATGTCCATGGGGCCATACGTTGAAAGAAGGCCAAAGAATTATAGGGAACCAACTAGAGTACAACACTCCACCCAATTCAGTTATTCGAGCTTGCTAGATTTTAGGTCACTGGGGAACTTGTTAAGTAAAACTATAAATGTTAAGCCTAATCGGTTAGTCCTCAGCACATCCACTAATGCTAAGTATAGTCCTATAATATCACACCAATAGAAAGTTCCTTCTTACCAAATTATTTTTGCTTAATACTATTCGCGATGTATAAATGTCCATGGGGCCATACGTTGAAAGAAGGCCGGAGAATGATAAGCAACCAACTAGAGTACAACACCCCACCCAATTCAGTTATTCGAGCTTGCTAGATTTTAGGTCACTAGGGAACTTGTTAAAACTAGCTATGTTTTTAGTTTCCATCGACCACACGACAACAGCTACACCTACAACAAATAAAGACCTTACACTATTGTGAAAACTCCGGATCCCAGAACTGATTTCGTCGAAGGTACTAGGCACACTATCTAAACCCCTTTTTTACAATCTACCCACTCCATTCCGAAAAGGTTGTTGTGATTTTAGCTTTGAACTAAAACCACAAAGAACTTTTTTTGGAACAGAGTGAGTACTAGTACCATGACTCCATGAGCGTACAAACATAAAAACTACCACATAGATAGTGAGAAAAGAAAGCGTATACCGCGGCAGAAAATACAATTCTTAGGAATTAAAAATTAGACAGACACACCGACGTACATGTGCACAATCTATACGCGCGCTATGAAAGTATGAGAGGATACACAGTATTACAGACCCACTTTACGGCGACAGACAGTATTCATGGCGGGTAGTGTCTCGGTTTCCCAGCCGGGCGCAGTGAGCCGTCGCTTCATCTCTCTACGGCGAGGAAGCATCTGCGCCACGACGACGTCAATGCAGACGAGCGCGCCTTTTGAAGCGTCGCCGTAAATGTGCGGTAGGCGGGCCGCGGGCGGGTGGACGGAGTTAAGGCACACCACCCTCTCGTCTCCCCGGCTGCTATATAGAGCACGCTCCTCCATCGCCGTCTCCACCACACCACCTTCCCTTCTCCACCACCAAGCCATGGCTTCTCCCGGCACAACAACGCTCTCCTGACGGAGGAGGAACATGTCCACTACGGAACGTGTCCGTCGTCGGGCGGAGGCGATGCGCCGTAGGGACCGCCGGGGTGCCCAAGCGATGCGGTCATTGCTCAACGACCACGAGGCGGGCTCGTCCGCCCGCGAGCCTCCACCACCACCTCCGCCACAACCTCAACAAGAGGCGGACTTGCTCACGGAGGCCGGTGAACTGCCGCCTCCCCGAGGGGTGGGCGTTGAACCCAGTCCACGTCCCGGTTGCCCCTCGCCTCTCCGGCCAGGCATGCCTCGACTACATCGAGAGATGCCAGCAAACCATGCCGCCGGAGCTGTACGACGACACTCGGTACGAGCCGAACTCGGCGTACTGGGACGAGCAGACCGAGATGGAGTACACGTACCACCTCCATTCCTAGTTCGCCACCACGGGCACCGGCTCACCGCCTACGGAGTGGTTCGACTCCGACGACGACCTTCTCACCAACACCTCCGACGAAGACTTTGCGAAGGGGATTGAAAGGGAGAGGGAGCGGTATGAGGCGGCGCAGGCGGCTCGGCACGCAAGAGTAGAACAGGGGCACGTGGCACCCCCTCCGCCGCAACATTAACAAGAGGAAGAGGAGGTTGACGGTGATGATGACAACTGGTCATCACCGCAGTGGGACACAGGCGAGATGCACCTCGCCGTTGAGGCGTCCCATACCGGCGACCGAGAATGCACACATAACACAATACCAAAGACCAAAAATGAACACAGAACACAATGTCGGCGACCTCATACCTGGCTGGCGTCGAAGATACCGATTACCGGGGACCTTCCATCGATCACGTGGGATGCGCCGGCGTCGAACGACAGGCTACGGCCGGACTGGGTTTGGATCTGGACGGCGGGTTCCCTCTGCATCACCGGCGAGTTCAGATTGATGGACTCGTTCAGATCGATACCACTTGCGGCAAAGACGGTGTTGGGGTCGAAGCCACCATGCGGATGGCTGTCGGCGAACTCGGGGGAGATCCGGGGGAAGAACCTGGAAAGAGGTGTCCCGGCGGTGCTGTCGGCGTAGAAACACAAATTTGACGGCGAGCCGCCGATCTTGCAGCGCAGAGGGGCGTTGCTCTCTTGGCTTCCTCCCAAGGCGAAAGCTTGGTTCAAGGCGGCGACACTCTTGTTCATGGCGGCGATGCTCTTCGCCGTCAACGGCGGCTGCCTGCTCAGATTCCTAGCCTTCTGCGCGACGCGACGCCCGCCACGGCTCTCCGTCTCCAATCGGCGCCGGAGGACGTCCAACTGCCAATCAGTGTCCGACATCCCCTCCGGTCGCTCCATGGGTGTGCGAGGCTTGCGCTGCTTGTGAACGCCTAGCATCGTCCCTGGCGGCTTTGCCCTAGCCGTCGCCTTCCCCTTCACCTTGGGAATGTTTGGTACGCGCGGTGGCGCCATGGGAACGAGGCGGAGCGAGGGTTTTTGCTTGGTGGGAGGCGTGGCGGGAGAAATGAAATTTGGGAGGACAAATTAGGGAAAGCCGGGGTTTTGTGGGTTTTTCTGTCTCAATGACAGGCGGAGGCCAATGTGGCATCGCGCGCTGTTTCGTCCGGCGCAGCCCAACGGCTCCCAAGTGGAGGGCGCGGACTGGGTGGGCCGGACCAAACTTTGGGTCACGCTGGACCAAAATCTCGTTTAAGCGTCGTGAGCGGGAGAAAATTTTGTTCCGGCACACACCCAAAAACCTTTGGATGTGTCCGGCACTCTAATGTGGTTGGTCGGCACCACCGGGAAAATGCAGAGAGGAAAGCTAAAGCGGGACCAGTCCAAGTATCCGATCAGGCACTGCGTGTAAACCAAAGAGATCAGGTCCCCAGCCCAACAACAGCCTCTAGTACAAGCAAAGCACGGCCTCTTCGCTTCTTCTGTTAGCTTTGCCGCAAGATACGAAACCGGAAACCGGCCGGCCGTGCGAGCGAAGCGACATCGTCCTCGCACCACAAACAAATCCTGGCATCCGGCGACGCACGCAGCACCAGCGCGCTCGCGGCCGCCGCAGCAGCACGGGACTACCGACTACGGGAGGGAGACGACACAGGGTGGTGGTGGTGCCTCGGGCTGGCCCACGCACGCACGCACACAGCCTGTTCGTCCACCAACTTTGGAACCTCCGTGCAGATCCAGCCCATCCGGTGAGCGGTGGTTGTGAAGCTATAGCCTACAGCTGCTGTGATCATTGCCCCCTTTCCTAAACTCCCAAGTTTTCTCCCCTTTTCCATCAGCAACAACCAGCGTGCAACGCATCATGTGGGGAACTGGGGTAACGAACATTACTTGTCATGGGGAGGTAGGCTCCAGGTGACAAAGCAAACGGATCCTGCCGCGTGATCGTGTCCGGAGAAAGGGGGCACTACAACTGCTGACCAGCTAGCTGCCACATCCGGGGAGAAGAAAGGGAATTATCCTATTTGCAACTGCAAGCAAGCCTCTGAACAGGATGCCATGATGAAGTTTTCACGTTTGCTAGCTTTTTTTTTGCGAGGTGTTTGCTAGCTGATTCCACCAAGACATTTGTGCAAATAAGGGCGTGCAAGATGGAACAAATCAATCAAGGGTAACAATGGAGTCGATCAGTTGATATAAATCTGCCACAAGGACAGGTAAAATTACAGAATCATATAGAGGTAAAATAGTCTTGCTGCTACTGCATGTACTCTCGACCAACAGGCAGCAGAACAGTCCATAGAGCATTCAGTTCAGTCACCTGTAGAGACCCTGACAGCGCTTTCAGGCAGCCATAGTGATCTTCTTCGGGACCGGAGACGCTGGCTAATACGTTTCTCTGGCGAACAGCATACCGTCGGGCGACTGGGAGCTGGCGACGGAGAAGAAGTCAGAGGACGTCATCGGTATCGAGATCGACAGCTGGGTGGACGAGAACGAGGTGAGGTTAGAGTTCTCGTCCGACCAGGAGTCCCTTGTCTTCGGCCACTCGTCGAAGAAGGGCCGCAGCGTCTGCTTCTCCGAGTCTATGGTCCCGAAGTCGTCGTCGCCGCACCCCAGGAAGGAAAGCGGCTGCTGCTGCTGTCGCTCGGCCTTGACGGCGCTGTTCTGACCAAGGTCACTCAGCTGAGGGTAGCTTGAAAGAGGGAACGGAGTTGTTTGAGACAGCTGCTGGCGCCATGGGGTTTCCATGGAGGTGTTCATAGCATCTGTGATGAGCTGACTGTGCTCCTCCGCCAAAGATTTTATTCCATACGCAGCGTACCTGAATTTGTGAACACGGAAAAGGTTCAAAGGGGAACATGCACGAGAAGTACAAACACAAAACAAGAATTAGCAATCCTTTTGTGAGTTGGTGTTTCTTTTTCCGACAAGATATGTGGAATAATGCAGCCATTTTTTGTGACAACGCCTAGTGCCCAGTTATAAGGATGACAGGGTAAATCTTTTGCAGCATAACATAAGGTACAGTTGTACAGAACTAGTAATCGAACAACTTTGAAGTCATGGTAATGGACAATCAACATGATGTGGAAAGAATATAGCTGTTCAGTAGAATCCAAAAGGTACAATTCATAATAATAAGGTAAAAGTACGATTACCAAACCCCTTTTTGTTTAAATGTTTAATTATGAAATCCCGCATATAAAACCTAAAAACCCCAGAACTGGTTGTATTGTAACTTTGTAAGTTAATCAAGAATTATTGCCAAATTATTCATGTTAAGTTTTCATCACTAAAATTATAAATAAAAAAGCCTGCTAGGGCTCAATCATACAGAACTATAAATAAGTTTCTGGCAATAAAAAGGAAAGCAAACAATAGTTGGCCAATGAATTGAGAAGCTAAACTGAAAGACCCCAATTAAGCATGACAAAGTTGTGCAGATAGGGTTACACTAAGAGAAAAGATTCATTGATGGTAAATCAAGGACTTCTACTGATAGAAAGGCATCACTGGTACGAACTAAAATGATGGGCGACCAGCATCATGCTGGCCATTTCAGATGCTTCAGAGATAGTGGTGACCGGGTAAGAGGTATTCAGTGACAAAGTTGTCAACACCAACTGGATGCTATAGAAAGTGCAGTAAATGGCAAGGGGAGCAAGGAAGGCATCAGCAAACAGCAGGCAGTGCGAGGTCAGAACACAAATATTGTGCGTATCATTCTATTCATCTTTATGGACAGTACCTAGCCTGCGCCAAAGCCAAGTAACACCCTGCACCGCAGTTACACCTGAGCAGAAATCTATCATGGAGATTGTCCCCCAGCTTATTTATCTACTCCCTCCGTTCCTAAATGTAAGATGTTTTAGGTGTTATACATGTGGTCTAGATACATACTAAAATGAGTGAACATACACATGAAATGTGTCTAGATACACTCGTTTACATGTGAATGTGGACAAAGTCTTAAACATCTTATATTTAAGAACGGAGGGAGTACAAACTGATCCCAGAAAGTATGGGCAGAGCAAAGAAGCAGAACTCTAAAGGCTAAACCCAGCAGATGATTTGTTGCAGCGCAGAGAATAAAGTTTCAGATATTGCGCTTGCAGCAGCAGCAGCAGCAGCAAACTACTGGGTATCATACACTACCGGTTTTGGTGCACTGTGCATTCATCTGCCGGCAATCGGTTAGGAGCATCACACTGTTAAGAAAACAACGTGGCATGGAGGAAGGTAGTGAACAGTCACCTGAGATCTTTGCATGTTCCACCACCACCAAGAGCTGCGTAAGGAGAAGCGTTGCCCATGTGCAGCGGAGAAGACCCCAACGCCGAGGAGAAGGCGTTGTTGTTCCCCACGCATCCACCATTGTTGCCACCGATGGCGGAGTAAAGGGAATGGTTATGGAAGCCATTGCCGTTCACAGCGGCGACGGGCGGCACAGCGGAGGCGGCCGGCGGTAGGGGCTGGGGCACGAGCTGCGTTTCCACAGGCTTTCTTGAACGACTCTTGCCGCGGTGCATGTGGCGCTCGCAGTACTTGGAGTCGGAGGCGGCCTCCTTGGCGCACCGCCACTTCTTGCCGTCCGTACGCCGGCACCGGCCCGGCTCTGGATCTATCTTCTTGCCCAAGTAGGATCCATACCCAGCTGCAAAAGGCCCGCAAATCAGATCGATCGGTGGGCATGCTGGATGCGGACGCAAGATAAAGTAGCGTATTCTTCAAATAAAAAACAATGGCGAGCAAGAGAACCGCTGTTCCATCGGGCAGATTTGCACCATTAATCCCACAGAATAAAACAAAAAACAGGCAAAAAGAAAACGATTAATCCACACCCAAGTCATGGACATGGTACTCGATCCTATGACAAACAAGACTCTGTTTTGGAGACGAGCATGCGCAAATCAAACAGTATCTATCCATCGCCCCAAAATGGCAAAATCATGTGCTAAGCTAGACCTTGAAGAGAGCACTGGATCGGATTAAAATAACCCCCACTTTCCGGTACCAAATCCGGTGGGTGGAACACACGCTCGCGTTCCTCGAATCGCGTATAGCCGGATTAACAAAAGACCCGAGCGAGTTAACAAATGGACGCAAAGTACAGCTACACCTGATCGGCCGAATGAACTATGCGCGCAAGCGAGCGTCCGAAAGATTTGCTTGCGGCAACGATGACGCGCGCGGAGGCCGAGAAGAAGAGGCGTACCGGCGATGGGGTTGTGGTAGAAGCGGGCGGCGAGGGAGTCGAAGCCGCGGCGGATGGGGAGCACGAGCTCCGGCGGGACGGGCACGCCGGCCACGAGGTGCTTGTATATGAGGGCCTGGTGCTGCAGCTCCTGGTGCTGCGCCGCCGTGAACAGCAGCGGCCTCGCCATCCACCTCCCGTTCATCTGCGCGTCCTCCGCCAGCAGCCCATTGCTACCGGAGAAGGGAGAGGAGCGGCAGAAGGGGAGGAGGGAGGAGCGGTATTCGCCTGCCGGAGAAAGAGAGGCATACGGCATCGCCATCTTTCTCCCGCAGCTGTCTCCCTCTCGCGCGCACAACACAAGGCTAAGCTAGCTCTGCTTCCCTTGCCCACGGCCGCGCTCCCTCGGCTCTCTTTAATGGGCGGGCGTTAATGTGCTTTGCTTCGCTTGTGCGCGCGCCTTTATTACCCGCTTTGTCTCTCTCAATCAAGCTGCGTCGCTGTCCGCGTCGCTCGGCTGTGTCTGTGCGCGCAAGGAGGAGAGATCTCTCTCTCTAGATAGTACTACTACTATCTTTCTCCACGTCCAAAAAAAAAAAGATAGTATCTTTCTCTCTCTGTTTTTGCATATGCCTAGGCCCTAGCTGCTAGGCCCACTGGCCCAGGCTAGCTGCTTGCATGTTTCTTTTTCTTGCGAGGAGGAATGGATATAGATGCAGGTGGTACTGTAGTGGGTAGTGACAACTATTGCATGGGGTGAGTGAGAGAGACTGCGTCTGTGTTGTGGACTTGTTACCAACGCGAGACGACTTTTAAAGCTCTCACCATTCTTTTATTACCACTTGCTTCCTGCGTTCCTGTTTTGTTTCTTGTGTGGTGGTGGCTACGTCAGACCGTCAGAAATTTATTTACCTTGTCGTTTAGGGCCTTTTTATCGTAGAATTTTCAAAACGTAAGGATAGGAAAAACAAAAATATTAAGTACAAGTTTTATCATGGTTGGCGATTTTAGGAGCCGTCGAAAGGGGTCAATCCAACATTTTTTAAATTAGGAAGTACTACAGAGTACTAAAAAGAAAGTACCGAAAAGTACTGATTTACCAGTAGAACAAATATCGATTTATTTGAATTACTAAAAGAGTCGAGCGGTAATTTCGGATGGCCCACATGTCACTCTCTCAGATACAATGCAGACACAACCCGACCTCTCCCAGGAAACTCCTATTTTTCGGCCACCACACGCACCGTCGACTTCGTCACACTACCTCCACCAGGGCGACGACGTTGGCGGCACGCTGTCGTGGCGCGCGTGGCTTGCACGGTGGCACACTACCTCCACCAGGGCGACGGCGGCGGTGGCACGCTGTCGTGGCGCGCGTGGCTTGCACGGCGGCGGCCGTTGCCTACCCGCACGTCGTGCGGCCGCCGCACATCCTCCCTTCATGATTTCGATGACCCGCACCGCCACGCGTCGCCTACCTGCACGCCGGCGGGGGCCGCCGAGCGGAGACTGAGTGTGGGCGAGCTCGTAGCGGAGAGAAGGCACAGATATGGGGCCATCTTCTCCGGTGGGAGAACCGCGATGAGCTCGAGGTTAGCCAACACTAGTAGGAAAAAGCCTACCAGTGGCGCACCAAATTTGGCTATCTATGGCGCACGGTGGTGCGCCACTAAACTTGCGCCACTAAACTTGCGCCACTGGTAACTATTACCTGTGGCGCACGGGCGGTGCGCCACAGGTAATAAAAATACCAGTGGCGCACAGGCAGAGAGGTGCGCCACTGATAAGTTATTTCGAATTAAAAAAAGCCACCCAGATCTAGATTCGTTGATCTACACTTGCTACGTGCACACGGAATTGCACACAGGTCAGGGAGGACTGCAGCGGAGGTCGACGGCCAGCACGGAGGACGCCGGCGAGTGGCGGCAGCCGGGATCGACGGCCAGCGCGGAGGAGGCCGGCGAGTGCCGGCGGTCGGGATCGACGGCCGGCGAGTGGCGGCGGCCGCGGATGGCCGTGGAGGGAGGGGATGGAGGCTCGGTCTGCTCGCGGATGGCCGTGGTCGCCGTGGCCGGCGAGTGACGCTGACGGCCGCGGATGGCCGCGGTCGCGGTGGACGGTGGCGGCCATGGCTGGACCACCGCTTGGCCTTGGCGCCTCAGGCTCGCCGTGCTGGACAGTCGTACGGAGAGCGGCAGCGGCGTACGGTGTGCTATGTAGATGTGTGTGTGTGCGTCGTGGTGTGTGTGTGTGTGGTGTGGAGATGTGTGTGTCCGTGGCTGGCGTGTGGAGAGAGAAGGGGAGGAAGATGCGGTTTGACCGGATAAGAGGTGTGTGTGCGTGCGTTGTGTGAGTGGATAAGGCAGAGAGATGAGAGGCGTGTGTGCATGCGTGAAGAGAGAGGAAAAAATGAGAGAGGAGATAAGGCAGAGAGAGTCGAGAGATGTAAGCCGCCTTGCCTGATTTTAATTAAGTGCAGGTATCACTATCAGTGTCGCACAAGCCCACCCGTGCGCCACTGGTAAAATTTTTACCTGTGGCGCACAGTGTCGTGGTGCGACGCAGATATTCTCTCACCACTTTTCAAAATATCTTCCGAGAAATACCTGTGGCGCACAGTGTCGTGGTGCGCCACAGGTATTCTCTCTCCTGTTTTTACCTGTGGCGCACCACTGCCCCGTGCGCCACGGGTAATCTCTCTCCTCTTTTTTTACCTGTGGCGCACAGGCTTAACGGTGCGCCACAGGTATTCTCTCTCCTCTCCCGGGAAATTTGCGGAGTTTGGTGGGACTTATCAGTGGCGCACGAAATTTTTGTGCGCCACAGGTAAAACGTGAAACACACGTTCGTTGGGAGACCCCAAGAGGAAGGTATGAAGCAGTGCAGCAGCAAGTTTTCCCTCAGTAAGAAACCAAGGTTGTCAGATCCAGGAGGAGTAGGAGCACTTCAGAAGGTTGTTGGTGGCGCCGTTGCTCGATCACCAACGTGGAACCTGCACACAACACAATCAAACTACTTTGCCCCAACGAAACAGGAAGGTTGTCAATCTTCCCGGCTTGCTGTAACAAAGGATTAAACGTATGGTGTGGAAAATAGTATTTAATTGCAGGAAGTAAAAGAGAACAATTGTTTGCAGTTGGTGGTTTTATCAGTGTAAAAGAATGGACCGGGGTCCACAGTTCACTAGTGGTGTCTCTCCATAAAGATAAATAACATGTTGGGTAAACAAATTACAGCTGGGCAATTGATAAAATAGTGAGCGCATGACAATGCATATAAATGACAAGTACCATGATATTTAATTGGGCATTACGACAAGATACATAGACCGTTATCCAACCGCATCTATGACTAATAATCCACCGTCAGGTTAACATCCGTGTCCCCCGTTGGTATTAAGTTGCAAGCAACGGATAATCGCATTAAGTAATGTGCGTAATGTAAACAAATACATATGACCGTAGACATAGCATTGTTATGTTATCCCTAGTGGCAACAGCACATCCACAACCTTAGACGTTGCTGTCACTCGCCCAGATTACTGGAGGCATGAACCCACTATCTAGCATAAATACCCCCTCTTGGAGTTACAAGCATCTACTTGGCCAAAGCATCTACTAGTAACGGAGAGCATGCAAGATCATAAATAACATGTAACATAGATTAATAATCAACTTGATCATAGTATTCAATATTCATCGGATCCCAGCAAACACAACATGTAGCATTACAATAAGATGATCTTGATCATGTTAGGCAGCTCACAAGATCTAAACATGATAGCATAAAGTGGAGAGACAACCATCTAGCTACTGCTATGGACCCGTAGTCCAAGGATGAACTACTCACGCATCACTCCGGAGGCAGGCATGGCGATGTAGAGCCCTCCGGTGATGATTCCCCTCTCCGGCAGGGTGCCGGGAAGAGCTTCAGAACCCTCCCGAGCTAGGGTTGACGACGGCGGCGCCTCTGGAACTTTTCGTGGAATATGACTCGGGTATTTAGGGTTTTCCAGACGGGAGGAATAAATAGGCGAAAGGGCGGCGTCGGAGGCCACCCGAGGGGCCCACACCACCCCTCGCGCGCAGGGGTGGGGCCGCCCGAGCCCAGGTGTGGCCGCCTCCTGGCGCTTCTCCGTCTCTCCTTTGGACTCCGTGGACGTGTCGGTGAAATAGGGACCTCCGTTGATTTTCGTCCAATTCCGAGAATATTTCCTTAACAGCTTTTCTGAAATACAAAAACAGCAGAAAACAGGAACTGGCACTGTGGCATCTTGTTAATAGGTTAGTCCCAGAAAATGTATAAAAATGATATGAAGTGTATGTAAAACATGTAACAATTGGTATAATATCAACATGGAACATCAAAAATTATAGATACGTTTGAGACGTATCAGCATCCCCAAGCTTAGTTCCTACTCGTCCTCGAGTAGGTAAACGATAAAACAAAATAATTTTTGAAGTGACATGCTACCATCATAATCTTGATCAAATAGTATTGTAAGGCACATGTAAATGAATGAAGTGATCCAAGTCAATGGTCTATAGTTTGCTACCAAATAATAATGAGTAAACAACTGAATCATACAAGCAAAACTTTTCATGAATAATACTTTGGAGACATTGCATCCACAGGTTTACATAAGAGTTAACTCAAAAAGCAATAGATTCTAGTAAAAGGTATTTAACCAACACAAAGGAAGATTTAAGTTTCAGCGTTTGCTTCAACTTTTAACATATTTATCTCATGGATATTGTCAACACAAAGCAATATAATAAATCCAATATGTAGCATATAACAATTGTTGTACCAAAGTTGACACTAGTGTTTGCTTGTGGAAGATAGAAAGAAGTAGGAAAACTGACTCAACATAAAAGTAAAAGAAAGGCCCTTCGCAGAGGGAAGCAGGGATTAAATCATGTGCTAGAGCTTTTTAGTTTTTGAAATCATATAGAGAGTAAAAATTAAGTTTTGAGAGGTGTATGTTAATTGGTCAACGAATCAGTAGTGGAAAGTACAATATGACCCCGGCCAAACAGACTTTTAAGAGCGGCTCCCATGAAGGACGTTATTTCTACCAGCAAGGCAGATCATCCCTCTTTTTCTCTTTGGTTTACACATGCAGATGTTTCACTGAGTATTCAGTTGACAAAATGTGAAGAGATTAAGCGGTTAAAGTTGTAATTAATTGGGACTGGGCACCCCGTTGCCAGCTCTTTTTGCAAAATTAATAGATAAGCGGATGTATATGCCGCTAGTCTGAAGGTAAAGTCTGCTTGACAAGTGACATAAAGACATCCACCACGTCCTCATGAGCTTGGTAAACATTGACACAAAAAGGAGTAGTAACAATTTTGAATAGTTTAAAGGTAGCACATGAAAAATTTACTTGGAGTGGCAAGGAAATACCACATATAGGTAGTTATGGTGGACACAGATGGCATGGATTTTGGCTCAAGCATTCCCTCTCAGTACAGAGTTTAGGCTAGCAAGGTTATTTAAGCAAACAAGACTATCAACCGGTACACCAAGTTTTATATGACCAACATATTGCAAAAATTATAAGACTCCACACTGTCTTCCTTGTTAACCAAACCCTTTTACTAGAAAATATCTAGACCTTAGAGATACCACTCATGCAAACCAAATTTCAACAAGCTTTACGGTAGTTCTTCACTAATGGGCTTAACTTACATGATGCAAAAGTTTAATCATGACCTACTTGTTAACTCAAAACAATTGACAAGTATCAAATTATCCAAGTTAGTGATCTACAAGAGTATGTAAGTCTTTTCCATTATACCATTTACCACATGCAACATTTTCTGTTCCAACCAAACACCAATCAATTTATTTCAATAACTCTCCAAACAAGTATAAGTGAAGTAAGAGAGTACTTTCTTTAAAAGAACTAATAGCTCTGACAAGAGATACATGAAAACAAGAGCTAAAAGCTTAACAGCGCTAGATATGAATACTCAACAAGTATAAGTGAAGAATAGGAGTATTCTAATGAAAAAGCGGAGCGTGTCTCTCTCCCAATCAAGAATGCTAGGATCCAATCAAGTTGATATCAGAAAATAAAAATAACATACTGAAAATAAAAGCACACAGACGCTCCAAGAACAGCACATATGATGTGAAAGAATTAAAATATAGTTTCACTAGAGATGACCTGATAATTTTGACGATGAAGAAGGGGATGCCTTGGGCATCCCCAAGCTTAGACGCTTGAGTCTTCTTGAAATATGCTGGGGAGATCCATGGGAGCCTCCCCAAGCTTAAGCTCTTTACTCTTCTTGATCCTATTATATCACTCTTCTCTCTTGACCCTTGAAAACTTCCTCCACACCAAACCACACCAAACTCAAAATAAATCTCATTAGAGGGTTAGTGCATCAATCAAAAACTCACATGTTCTGTAAGGACGCAATATGACCGTTACTTTAAACATTAACTACTGCCACTGATGTTATGTGAAGCTCTTCCACCCAAAAAAGAATTCCACCCAACACTAGTAAAAGAGAGAATGCAAAATAAAAGACATAATCTGTCTAAAACAGAACAGTCCGCAAAGACGAATTTTTTCGAGGCACTTACGTTGCTCAGATCGAAAAAATTGAACTAACGAAAGATGCGTACATACATCAGGATTACGCACAAAAATTTGCAGATTAAAATCACATTTCTATGAATTTATAATTTTCGTACAGTGAACAGCAAAAATCTGTTTCTGCGCAGCAATCAAAATCTAGCATCATCTTATCATTAGAGACTCTTCTTGGCACAACAATACGAAAAAGTAAAGATACAAAGGAGTTGCTACAGAAGTAAACAAAACCTTGACTCAATAAAAAGAAAAAAATGCAGAAATAAAAATAATGATTTGCCACCCATAAGCGCTTTTCTTTAACGCATTTTAGCTAGGCACAAAGCATGCATCAAGTATTACCAAGTGTAGAAGCATCAAATTACGTTTGGCTCTCTTTCCCTTATTCTTAACTTTAGGAAATTTATGATTGCTACCTGGTGAGGAGATAAACCTCATAATACCTTGGCCCATATCTATGGTGGTTCCGAAGAGTTTTAGCAGTGACCTTCCAAGCATAATTTGCCCTTCTCCATGCTGAAGTCTTCTATCTCCCCGGCAACGGCGCCAGAAAAATATGCTTGATGACGTGAAACACACGTTCGTTGGGAGACCCCAAGAGGAAGGTATGAAGCAGTGCAGCAGCAAGTTTTCCCTCAGTAAGAAACCAAGGTTGTCAGATCCAGGAGGAGTAGGAGCACTTCAGAAGGTTGTTGGTGGCGTCATTGCTCGATCACCAACGTGTAACCTGCACACAACACAATCGAACTACTTTGCCCCAACGAAACAGGAAGGATGTCAATCTTCCCAGCTTGCTGTAACAAAGGATTAAACGTATGGTGTGGAAAATAGTATTTAATTGCAGGAAGTAAAAGAGAACAATTGTTTGCAGTTGGTGGGTTTATCAGTGTAAAAGAATGGACCGGGGTCCACAGTTCACTAGTGGTGTCTCTCCATAAAGATAAATAACATGTTGGGTAAACAAATTACAGCTGGGCAATTGATAAAATAGTGAGCGCATGACAATGCATATAAATGACAAGATGACTAACATGATATTTAATTGGGCATTACGACAAGATACATAGATCGTTATCCAACCGCATCTATGACTAATAATCCACCGTCCGGTTAACATCCGTGTCCCCGTTGGTATTAATTTGCAAGCAACGGATAATCGCATTAAGTAATGTGCGTAATGTAAACAAATACATATGATCGTAGACATAGTATTGTTATGTTATCCCTAGTCCAAGGATGAACTACTCACGCATCACTCCGGAGGCAGGCATGGCGATGTAGAGCCCTCCGGTGATGATTCCCCTCTCCGGCAGGGTGCCGGGAAGAGCTTCAGAACCCTCCCGAGCTAGGGTTGACGATGGTGGCGCCTCTGGAACTTTTCGTGGAATATGACTCGGGTATTTAGGATTTTCCAGACGGGAGAAATAAATTGGCGAAAGGGCGGCGTTGGAGGCCACCCGGGGGGCCCACACCACCCCTCGGCGTGGCAGGGGGTGGGGTCGCACCGAGCCTAGGTGTGGCCGCCTCCTGGCGCTTCTCCGTCTCTCCTTTGGAATCCGTGGACGTGTCGGTGAAATAGGGACCTCCGTTGATTTTCGTCCAATTCCGAGAATATTTCTTTAACAGCTTTTCTGAAATACAAAAACAGCAGAAAACAGGAACTGGCACTGTGCCATCTTGTTAATAGGTTAGTCCCAGAAAATGTATAAAAATGATATGAAGTGTATGTAAAACATGTAACAATTGGTATAATATCAACATGGAACATCAAAAATTATAAATATGTTTGAGACGTATCACGCCACTGGTATATTCTGCCAAATCCTCAGAACGAGGAGAGAGACTATCTGTGGCGCATGGACAAGCTTGTGCGCCACAGATAGCATTTCACCTATCTTGGCGCTCATCTTCTCCGGCTGGAGCAGAGGAGGAATTCGGCGAGGATGTGGCGAACATGGAATGAGGAGGAGGAGGGGAGGAGTGCGTGATTCAGATCGTGTGAAAGGGCAATGATGTCTCCTAGAGGGGGGGTGAATAGGCGATTTAAAACTTTTCCGGTTTAGGCTTGCTAATTGCGGAATAAAACTAGGTGTTTAAATTAACAAGCCAACAACCTAAGTAAACTAGGCTCACCTATGTGCACCAACAACTTATGCTAAGCAAGACAAGCAACAAGGTGATAGCAAGATAGAATACTTCAAGCACGAAGGCTATCACAATGTAAAGTGCATAAGTAAAGAGCTCGGGTATAGAAATAACCGAGGCACGCGGAGACGAGGATGTATTCCCGGGTTCCTCCTTTTTAGGGGAGTACTTCTCGTTGGAGAGGTGTGAACCAACACTATGGTTCAACAACCATAAAGGTTTCACCTTCTTCTCCGATGAACCGCACCACAAAGGTTTGGTTCACCTTCCACTATCGGAATCCTTCGAGGCGGAAATCCGGAGCCTTTCAACAACGATCCGGGGCACAACCCACAACGGGATTGGGGGCTCCCGAACAGCTACAAGTGACCACACAAGGGTCTCAACCACCACACGGGCGTCTAGGGTCCAAAGACCCAAGTGTAACAAGTTCACAAGCTTTCAACTTCCACGAATCCTCGTGGAGAGTACAAACCGATGCAACGAATCAATGGCAAGAGCACAAGTGCTCAAATCCTTCACTCTCAAATCCCACCAAAAGCAACTAATGCTTATGGGGGGAGAAGAGAGGAAGAACAAAGAAGAACTCAACAAATGGAACTCCAAGATCTAGATCAAGAGACTTCCCCTCACTTAGAGGAGAGATGGATTGGTGGAAATGTAGATCTAGATCTCCTCTCTCAAATTCCCTCAAAGATATGTAAGAATCATGGGAGGAATTGGGAGAGGGGCAAGCTTTCCAAGGTCAACAATGGAGGAGAGAGAGGTGGAAAAACGTGCTTGGAAGAGCTAACTGGCTGAAGGTAGGTGGAGGGGTATTTATAACCCTCCTAGAAAAAGAGCCGTTGCAGTCCACTTAGACCAGAGTTTCCGGTCTGGGAGGCCGGAAACTCCGGCCTGACTGGGGGCGGAGACTCCGGCCTTCATCAGAAAACTCTGGGGTAACTCCGGGGGTCACTCCGGCCTCAATACAGTGACTGCCACCGCGATGCTTTCTTCTCAGCAAATCCAGATGGGCCGGAAACTCCGGCCACTTAGGGCGGAAACTCCGGCCGCTCCGGAAACTCCGGGGAAACTCCGGACCTACTCCGGCCTCGATGCAGCGACTGTCGCCGTGAGGCTTCAAAGCCCGGTGGGCCGGAGACTCCGTCCCCTGAGCACCCTCAGGCCGGAAACTCCGGCCAGGCCATACAAACTGCAAACTGCAAAACCTGAAATGCAATAACTTTTGCAAGGAAGCTCCAAACGAGATAAACCAACGAGGTTGGAAATATTAAGGGTCACAAATATAGAGGAGATATCACACATGGGAGGTGTGGACCTTATCTCGAGGAGGACGTAATATTTCCAACACCGAGAACGTAATAAGTTTTCCATCCGGACTCCGTTTTCAATGATCTTGGACTTGCTCCGAAGATAATCACAAGCACTACAAGATCATGCATATACACATCATAGTCCATCATGTGAGGAGCATAACACAAGAGGAGAGTTTGACCTCTCTACAAGAGACGAACCGGTAAAACCTCCAACATAAAAAACCCCACAAGTTATCCATAAGAAATCCGTTTTTGATGAACTAGAGCTTGGTATGGAGATGAACACAATCTCTAAATTCTCACATGGATAAAAGCCAAATAAGAACCAAGAAAGATGGTGTGCCAAATATGCAAATGTTTGAGCTCTCCATAAAGATGCGATTAAGTTACTCACTTGAGAGCCCCTCTTGATAGTACGTCGTCTATCCTATAACTCGGTCTCCCACTAACACCATGAGACCGGTAAAATAGAAACCCTATCAAGATCATACCTTTGCCTTGCGCATTCCACTTGAGCTAGATGATGAAGATCTTGATCTCTTCAAGTGGACCACCTTTCTTGATTGCGCTTTCCTTGGTGAAGACATCTCCAAATGCTCCCCCCATACTCCATTATGGGAGAGCCTCGCTAAGCTCCGTTTCACAAAGATGATGTCTTGAATCCTTCAAGACATACTTGCAATATGCAAACATTAGTAATCTTCTAGAGTCCAACATATGAACTCCAATCTTTTCCTATGGACAAGATCTACAAGTACATCTCAATGCAAACATTAGTCCATAAGAATTGTCATTAATTACCAAAACCACGCATGGGGCAACACATGCACTTTCATCGTGCTCGTCGCGAACTTGGCCGATGCTCTGTGGCGCGAGGAAGAATTCAAGGCGGCGCACAGGGAACGACAAGGAGGAGCAGAGGAACGAGGCGTTCAAATCAGGCTCGTCGCGAGCGAAAAGTCACGCAGTCTGGGTCAACTCGTCCATGGTGTTACTAATATACCCCTGATTAACTGAACTAAAAGACGATAATTGGCGGTGCATTTCAACGGACAAAAATAATTCCAGGAGGAGTACTCAAAAGTACCGAGAAGTACTGCCAACCACCATAAAAGAGATCAAAGATTAAATATGTGACACACTTCAATCTCTACAGGATTTCAAAATAAATAATTTTTAGAAGAGATATCTTTGGATGGTGCACAGGAAAAAGATACAGAAAATTATGTAGGAATAAGATGAGTAGAGAGATTGAGTGTGAGTGTGAGTCCATTGGACTCCGTAAAGGAAAAATAAAATCATATTTGACCTCATACAGATTCCTATAAAATCGGGGCCTTTTTAGGAATTAGATGGGCTCACTCCTATTATCCAAAGGCATTTCTTACAAAAATTGTTATGGATTGTAATTCTTCATAATTTCCATGACATTCTTTCAATCCAAAGATGCGCTTATCCATCGTAGCGTTGTTCATCTCCTCCAAATAGTTTTTAGGGGCGTTTTATTTCCTGAGTTGCGATTTCATATCACTCCAACAACGCGATAAGCATTTCGGGCTCATTATCCACTTTATGGAACCTTTCAAGCACGACCAAATCAAACATAATTTCTTCGTTCCGCAAAAACAAGAAGATTTAATATCTCATGCACTTCAATTCCTGTATCATTTCAAAATACATGAATTTTGTAAGAGATATCTTTGGATGGTGCATAGGAAAGAGCTACAAGAAATTATGCAGGAATAAGAAGAGAGTAGAGAGAAAGGAAAAATAAAACAGGTTTGACCTCATATTGAGTTTTCTATAAACTCGGGGGCATACAAAAGTTTTTTTTTTTGAAATTAGATGGGCTCACTCCTATGATCCAAACGCATTTCTTAGGAAAATTCTTATAGATTGTAAGTCTTCATAATTTCTATGAAATTCTTTCATTTCAAAGATGCACTAATCCATCCTAGCTAGCGTTGTTTATGTTTTCACGCACCATAAGCATTTCGGGCTCTTTAATCACCTTATGGAACCTTTCACGCACGACCAAATCAGACATGTTTTCTTCGTACCGCAAAATGTGCTCAAACGTCGGGGCAATGTACAGCGAGGGATGTTCTTCACCTTTCATGGCCGCCCCAAGAGGCCAAGATAGCATCGATCCTCCAACGGGATGGGCAGTATCGGTCGTAGGTGCGTAGCTCGCCGCTGAGTACGTCTCCTACGCTACGAAGCATGCATCAGTATGGCGAAACCGCAAGTACTGGGCGGCATCAATGAAGGAAAAGACTGGGCGGACAAGTGACACCCTGTTCTCAAGTTTCTATGTAATGTAGGCAGTAAATGTTACAAGTACTACAGGCTTGCACAGAGCGGCGCAGTAAAGTGTCAAGTCGCTCAAAGCTTGGGCCTCTCTTGGCTGGCTCCGAGGTCTACCTTCAGCGGCCAAGTAAGTCAAGCTGATGGATACGAATCAGGCGCGCGTTAATGTATCCTTCAGACAGAGGCAGGTCACGCGGCCGAAACTACTGCTCTCTCTCTAGGTCGTGAATTTAACTAATATAATATAAAAATTAAAATACAAAAATTATACCATTAGAAAATATAAAGTCTGAATTTTCTAATTATATATATTTTTAAATATATAAATCACATTATGTTACTCAAATTTATGACCTAGGGATACGTAAAGGACTTATAAACCTAAACGGAGGGAGCAGCTAGGATAAGCAGGCCAGGTAGTAGTTGCAATTATAATTGTTTTTTCCTTGCGGCAGGACAGGTCATGGACTCCATTGCTTCCGTTGCTGGTAGCAGCTTTTACAGGAGGAAGAAGCCATGCGATGCGACCAACACGAGCAGCGGCTGAGCAGGGACGTCACGCTGCGTGCATGCGTGGGTCTGCATGAGTCTGCGGCGCGCGCGTCCGCTCTTGTCTGAATCCATTTCGAAGCTGCCGCGAGGACTACTGTACCGTACAGTACAGTACGTACGTACGCGCGCCTCCCACTAGTCTACTCGGCAATGGCATCCATGATCCATCCGCGTCGAAGCTGCCTGCCACGGCACGGCTGCTGTGATATTTAACATATATATTTTTTCCCTCGAAACCATACATACGGTCGCAGAACGCGAAGCTGCAAGCTTTTCCGCCCATACAGTGCTGGCTCACCCCTGAGCAGCAGGACGTCACCAGAGCGAGCGAGCGAGCGGCAGCGGGACCAGATATTTTCGGCCAGGATTTGGGAGTTGAATTTTGAGTTTACTACTAGCAACAATGCCCGTGCGTTGCCACGGGTTAATTTTAAACCATGTATATTTTTCTTTTTCATATACTGGAGTTGTCATATACATGAGCTAAACACTAAGAAAATTTTAGGTCTTAATAGATATCATATAAATAATCCTAATTCGCTTCATTGCCATCTTTTCTCGCAGACTAAGAAAAAATAGACAAATTCTGCGGACTACAAAATAAGAATGATCTAATATGTTTGATTTTTTCAATCTAATTCGCTAACTGGTTAATCATATTGTGCTCACTGAACCAAAGTCCACCTTCCTCCTCATGTCCAACATGGCTGCATTTTTTTAAGAAAAGGAAATTAAGCGTAAGTTCAGTTCTCTAATTTACATAA
The DNA here is from genome assembly GCA_947311845.1 of Poa pratensis. NCBI lineage: Eukaryota > Viridiplantae > Streptophyta > Magnoliopsida > Poales > Poaceae > Poa > Poa pratensis. The sequence continues at coordinate 24,418,911 of CAMZMU010000119.1, read as the reverse complement.
GCTCAATATCCACCTTGACATCCAAGCATTTAAGTTAGAGTGAAAGGCACCAGAGGTCACGAAGTTGCGCGAAAAGTAAGGATTGGTCACCAAGTTGAAAAACCTCAAAACGAGGTCACGAAGTTGTGGAGTAGTCAATTTTTGGTCATTCCGTCACGGTGGACGTCAAGTTGCTGACGTGGCAGTGTGTTTTTTACAAAAAACACCTTGAACTTTTATATATTCTAATTGTTAGGTCCTTCTCCATATTTATTTTCGAGTGAAACGCACCAGAGGTCACGAAGTTGCGCAAAAATTATGGATTGGTCACCAACTTGAAAAAGCTCAAAACTGGGTCACGAAGTTGTGAGTTAGCCAATCTTTGGTCACTCCGTCACGATGGACGTTAAGTCGCTGACGTGGCGGACTGTCTTTTTACAAATATCCCTTTAGAATTTTGTTTCTTCTAATAGCTAGGTCCTTCTCGATAAATCTGGGCACAGTTTGGTCTCAAATTTTATTTTTGCTCGCCGTCGTCACCTCACCGTCGCGTCCAATCTCCCGGTCTCCGACCTCCTCCTCTCCCTCCCTCCTCCTACCTAACCTCCGATGGCTGCCCGCTCGCGCCCTCCGCGCCCGTCGTCTCCTTCCCGCCCTCCGGCTCCCTCTAGCCGCCGAGCACGGTGCAGTGGCGTCGTTCGCGCGGCGCAAGGTCCTCAGCATAGTGGCGCACGGGCGCAGGACAGAGAGCCGTCGTGGAGGCGGTCGGCTGCCCCCAACCTCGCCGCGCTGCAGGCTACGACTGCGGCGTCGTTCCCGTGCTGCTCGGCGAGCCGTGCGTGGACGCCGACGCCGGACGCCGCTGCCGGACGCCGGATGTAATGCACAGAAGAGATGAACTGCTCCACGCGCCGCACCAGTTTATTTGGAGTATTTGTAAGAAGAAGAAAAAATCGAAAAAGGACCTAATAATTGGAAGAAACAAAATTCTAAGGGGATATTTGTAAAAAAACAGTCCGCCACGTCAGCGACTTAACGTCCGTCGTGATGGAGTGACCAAAGATTGGCTAACTCACAACTTCGTGCCCGGTTTTGAGCTTTTTCAAGTTGGTGACCAATACTTAATTTTTGCGCAACTTCGTGACCTCTGGTGCGTTTCACGAAAATAAATATGGAGAAGGACCTAACAATTAGAATATATAAAAGTTCAAGGTGTTTTTTGTAAAAAAAACACACTGCCACGTCAGCAACTTGACGCCCACCGTGACGGAATGACCAAAAATTGACTACTCCACAACTTCGTGACCTCGTTTTGAGGTTTTTCAACTTGGTGACCAATCCTTACTTTTCGCGCAACTTCGTGACCTCTGGTGCCTTTCACTCTTTAAGTTAAGTCCATATTTTGACAGGAAGCCCGACCTTACGTATCAATCGGATAGCTTGTTTAGGCGCAGACGCATATCTAATTGCTAAAAGAAAAAAAAAATGCAAGTTTCCTAATGCACCCAACAAGCGAAATATTGGGAAGCAAGATCTTAAAATAAAAGAGAACGACTTAAGAGAGCAGATAAGACATACTTGGTTCGATCGTTCCGGGAGGAAAACTTACCGGTATTGCCATGCCTAAATTTCACTTACTAATATATATATAATTAAATAACTTTCCTTCATCATGTAACTAAATCATACTTCCTATATCTAGATTTCATATTCTTTCTATTTTGTAGACCAAATCTTAATGAAATCAAACTCTACGCGAATAATGAATTACTATATGCTTACCAAGAAAATAGAAGAATACAGTACCTAATGTACAGCATAAGTACGGTAGGTGAACAATGAGTTGACGCTCCGGGGCGATCTCCTGGAGCGCACCGTACTTCAGGTCGGCAACGCGGGCGAGGTCCATGCGCCACACGTTCTCTGCAGCGAGAACTGCAGCTCCTCACGTAGTTGCGTCGATCCTCTCTTCCAGCAGCCGAACGCCATGGCCTCCTTGCCGAGGATCCATGGATCAAGTCGTCTACTTAGACACAGCACAAGGACGAACGGAATATAGAATTGCAAACCGGAAGATCCATGGATCAAGTCACGCCTATGGCACTACCGCTGCTGTTGCGCCTTGCCGGAGTGGACAAACGCGTGCGCGACAGCAGGGAGGTGGAGCGAAAACAGTGAGCGTGGTGGGATGGATGTCGGGATAGAAGTACGGCAGGTTCCAGGAGAGCATCGGTAGACCTGGCCGGCACATCCAGGCCTCTACCGCTGGGTGGCCATCAGGTCGCGCGACGCCTGCGACCGGACACATACACGCCATGGCTCAGCGATCCCATGGCTGGGCGTGGGGTTGGGTCGGCATACACCGCCAGCGGAGAGGATGACAAGAGGACGGCAGGTCCGGCGGCAGACGACGAAATTCGGAGCACCGGACGACGAAATCTCCGCCGCGCCGGCTCGCCTCCCCCAGCCTGCGTGCAGCATCACGAGGCTTCCAGGTCCTCTCATCGAAGTCGTCCACGCCGACGTCATCCCTGGTGGGTCGTAGAAGATGAGCCGCGGCGCTGGCTTCCACAAAGGCTCCTCCTCGCCCTTCACGCACAAAGATGAGATGCGGTACATCACGGTCGATCTGCCCAGAAGCCGGCGTAACAGGGCACGTACGCGAGGCGGAAACAATCGCCTAAACCGATCGGGCGACACCTCGATCTAATTACGTACGTGTATCTCGATCTCACGTGCATGTATATAGGGAACTACGGCTGAGCAAGGAAACGCATCCGGATTTAATTCGATACCAAAGGTAAAGCAGAAGGGAATTGTAGAGAGGAACGGACTCAAGCGACGTACACGCGAGGGACAACGTACCAAACCACCAGACGAAACGAAGGAACGCACGGACGAAAAAACGTACGAAGTTTTGGAGGAAGAAACCGTAGTGCTTTTATTATTAGGTATAGATAGTACCATGGGTTTCCCGGTTGGGCTTGTCATCAGCTTTAAAGAAAGGAACCCTCCTCTTCCGCAGAAAAAAGAAGGGTAACCGTGCATGCATGGGCGCAGGCTGTAAATAGTACTAGTACGTACTACTACTACTCGGCATCACTTATTACCGGCCGGCGTCGAACAAAGGGAGGAAAAGGATGAGCATAAATGAAAGGGGGAAAGGTTTCAGTACTTGGCGAATCTTACAGATACTACAGTAGCAGCTAACTAGTGTAACGCGCTGTGCGCTCGCATCACATCCCTCCGTAGGTGCTGCATGCTGCATCTGTTCGCTTCGTTGTTCTGCCATGGATCGTACTAGCTGGCTTTGCGACGAGCTTTGCAGGAGAGGTGGTGCATGCACGTGACGGGGCGGGAGGGGGCATGCTTCCCCATATTAGCCCAGCTACGGCCTAGCCTAGGGGGACTAGGAGCTTTGCTTTCTTCCCTGCTAGCCTGGCTGGCCCCCGTGTAGGAGTAGCTACGACAATGCCATTGTCATGTCACACCCGCTGTCTCCCTCTCCCTTTCCGCCCATCTTGGACACGGGCATTTCAGTGTATTTGCGTTTGACCAGGGGCGGAGAGACTGCCTTCCAGCTGATAATAGTTCTTCATCAGGACATAAATGATAAAGGAAGACTACTGTTCAAAAAAGTTAAGAAAAGACTCGGTGCGGAAATCTGTTTTGGCTCATCTAAAGAGTATAATCATGAGGCGGGGGGGTTGGGTAGGAGCCTCTCACAGTACGGCTCCAACCTCTGTGAGGGGCCGGGATCCATGGACATCTCCGGCCTCGTCTCTTCTGCCTTGGGGATTCAGTCCCCTCCTCAGGCGGAGGTGGAGGACTCTGACGACGCGCCGAGTGTGGGGATGGAGGTTATGGCCCCCGACACCCCGCGCTCTCCGGGCGCGGTCTGGTACACCCGCTCTCCAGGCACCCCGGCATCGCCTGTCCTGGAGCCAGTCACGGTCTTCCCCGACACTCCGGTGACTGGCACCAGGGGGCGCCCTAGGCGCCATCGGTCCTCTCCTCCCGCCCCCGACACGCGCCGCCACAGCGCGCGCTTGGCGAGGGCCAAGACTGGAGGCGAGGCAGTGGAGCCTACGGTCGCGATGGTGGCGTCTCGCCGTCGCGAGGCGCTCGACTACGGGAGTGGTACGTCTCGGCCTAGGCCTACTCCTACTCCTCCCCCTCCCTCTCCCCCTTCTGGTTCCCGGTTCTCGGTTCTCGATTATGTTCCATTGGATCATCTAGCTCAGGTTGCGGGAGACTGTGACATTATTTTCCGTGGAGAGCGAGGACCTCGCCTTGAGCAGATTGCGGCCATCAAGGCTAAGGAGGTCTATGAGGGGGCCCTAGCGGCAGCTCGTGCTCAGGCTGAGCATGAGCGGCAGGGGCCCCCGGCTCCCGCTGGACCTGCGGCACAAGGGTCCGGCAGTGGAGCCCCTCCTAGGCCTGATGATACCACAGCGGCTGTGCCTCCTCCCCAGACCGGGAAGAGGCGCGGGAGGCCCCCCAAGTCAGTGTCTCAGCCCTCGACCTCTGGTAGGGCCCAATCGGTCCCCCTTAAGGGGACCAACCCCAACATGGTTTCTCAATGAATGTCCTCACATTTATTTGGAACATGAGGGGGTTTGGGCAGGAGGGCCGCCGCCGCCAGGTGATCAACTACCTTAGAGACGAAGACGTGGACATAGTGGGGTTGCAAGAGACGATTCGTCAGGATTTCTTGATTGCAGAGCTAGAGAGTTTGAGTCGCCACAAGTTCTCGTGGCATTGGCTCCCGGCGACGGGCCACTTAGGAGGCATCCTCCTTGGGGCCAAGGAGGATACCTTTGAGATAGAAGATATGGACCGCGGGGAGTTCTTTGTGAGCATGTCGCTCACCCATAGACGGTCGAACCTCAGTTGGGAGGTGATTATTGTCTATGGCCCCGCGGACCACCGGAGGTCCGCGGAGTTCTTAGCTGAGCTTAGGTCAAAGGTAGAGCGATGCCCCACTCCTGTAGTGGTGGCAGGAGATTTTAATCTCATTCGCTCCTCTGATGACAAGAGCTCAGATAATGTGGACCTCCCTAGGATGCGAATGTTTAACGACTGGATTGCTGACCTGGCTCTGAGGGAGATCTCGCGTGTTGGGGCACGTTATACGTGGTCCAACAACCAGGCTGTCCCGATCCGGAGTGTGCTTGACAGGGTCTTAGTGTCGGTGGAATGGGAAGTTGCTTTTCCCCTGTGCTCACTTCGTGCGATTACTAGGATTGGCTCAGACCATTCCCCCCTCCTCCTCTCGACTGGAGGAGGGGCCCCGCCGAGGTCGAACCGCTTCCACTTTGAGGAGTTCTGGCTTGGTCAGCCAGGATTTGTGGAAGCGGTTAGACAAAAGTGGGACATGGCGGTCGCGTCTCCCCCCCCCCCGCGCCTATAATGCGGTTGACATTTGGCACCACTGTGCTAAGGTCGTGCGCCAATTTATGCGGGGGTGGGGCGCGAATCTAGGCGCAGAGGTGCGTAAGAATAAGGCAGATATCCTAGCCCAGATCCAGACGCTCGATTTGGCGGCTGACTCGACGGGTCTATCCGCAGAGGGATGGTTAGAGCGGTATGCTTTGGAGAACTCCTTAATGGAGATCTACAAAGGTGAGGAGATATTCTGGCGATAACGTAGTCGCCAGAATTGGACTCTTCGTGGAGATGCTAATACAACATACTTCCATGCCATTGCGAATGGGCGGCGTCGTAGGTGCTCGATCCCTTGTCTTTGGGCAGATGGCCTCCTATTAGAGGAGGCGCAGGACCTTTCCGACCATATATACTCCTTCTACAAGGAGTTATTTACCGAGGGTCCCCGCTCGGGTGTGGCGTTGGCCACGCACTTCTGGCCCTTAGGGGCCTTAGTCTCGGATGACGAGAATAGGGAGCTTACTCTTCCTTTCAGTCCTCAGGAGGTGCGCCGGGCCATTATGGGGATGAAAGCCAACTCGGCCCCGGGTCCGGATGGTTTGCCTGTCTCCTTCTTCCAGAAGTTTTGGGAGTATATTGAGGCGGCGATTATGCCAATATTCCAGGAGTTCTATACTGGGACACTGGTCATATCGCGCCTCAACTTTGGAGTAATCACCCTGATTCCTAAAGTCGTAGGGGCCACGGATGTTCGTCAGTTTAGGCCGATCACGGTGATCAATGTCATCATGCGTCTGATCGCCAGAGTGCGTGCAACACGCTTGGCGCCAGTTGTGGAGCGCCTGGCTCACCCACATCAGTTCGCCTTTCTCAAGGGACGATTTATCCATGATGGAATTCTGGCTCTTCATGAGGTTGTTCATGAAGTCAAGGCGAGACACCTTAAAGGTGTCTTTCTTAAGCTAGATTTCCAGAAGGCATATGATCGTTTGGACTGGGCTTTTCTACGCCAGGTCCTCGAGCGCCGTGGGTTTGACGAGCGCTTCATATCCTGGATTATGCAGATGGTCATGTCCGGGAACACGGCCATAAACATTAATGGCGACATTGGCCCCTATTTTAGGTCTTCGCGTGGGGTTAGGCAAGGGGACCCGATTTCCCCTCTTCTCTTCGACCTTGCTGGTGACGCCCTGGCGGCTATCTTGGACAAAGCCAGGATGGCCGGTCACATTTCTGGGGTGGTTGGGCACCTTATCCCTGGAGGCGGGATCACCCACCTACAGTATGCTGACGATACCATGATCATGGTGGAGGGTTCGGAACTTGACATTATTAATCTCAAGTTCCTTCTCCTCTGCTTTGAGGCCATGTCTGGCCTCAAGATCAACTTCGACAAAAGCGAAGTCATGATCATGGGATACTCCCCTGATGAACAACAACGGATAGCGGACAAACTTAATTGCAAGTTGTCTACCTTCCCTGTTACTTACCTGGGGGTGCCCATTAGTGATTCTAGGATCCTTATTAAGGACCTAGAACCGGTCACCCAGCGTGTGAAAACTAAGGCGGAGCCCTGGCAAGGACGGTTCACCTCTAAGGCGAGCAAAACTGTTCTGATTGACGCATGCTTGTCTAGCCTACCTATGTTCCTGATGGGAGTTTATATACTCCCAGAAGGCACACATGCCTCATTTGACAGGGATCTCTCACGCTTCTTCTGACAGGCGGCCAATGGGCGTCAGAAGTACCACATGGTCAAATGGGCGGATATGTGTACCCCAAAGACATGGGGGGCATTGGTATCTTATCCTCCCACAAGATGAATGTTGCGCTCATGCTACGATGGGTATGGCGGATACTTAGAGAGGAGGGGGGACTTTGGCTGCAGCTAATCAAAGCAAAGTACCTGCAGGGTCGCCCCCTCTTCTCCTGTGACCGCCAGGATGGATCCCAATTTTGGCGCTCCATCCAATCCATCAAGCATGAGATTAGGAAGGGTGTCCGCTTCTCCATTGGTAATGGAGAGGACACCCGCTTTTGGCTGGACCCGTGGCTCGATGGGAGCCCGCTACAGCAGAGTTTTCCATCTTTGTTTGCTATCTGCGCGGACCCGTTGCAGCTGGTGGCCACGGCGATACCTGATGGAACGTTGAACATCTCGTTCCGACATACTTTTGGTATCGCCGAGGCTACAGCCTGGGCAGAACTACGGAGTTTGCTCCCGGAGTCGCTACCAGGCGGTCGTGACCTCGTGTCATGGCACCTAGCACCATTTGGGTTGTTCTCTGTGAAGTCGGCCTATCGGAGTCTCTTTAGTTCCCCAGTTAGAGCGTGGACCTCTCCACTATGGAAGGCCCCCTTACCGTTAAAGATCAAAATCTTCGTTTGGCAGCTTCTTAGGGACCGCCTCCCCTCAGGGGTGGAGGTTCGCAAGCGACAGGGGCCGGGTGATGGGCTTTGCCCCATGTGTGGGATCCCAGAGATGGGAACCCACATCCTTTTCACTTGCCCCGCTGCCAGATTTCTATGGAACTTCATCCGCGAGGCGCTGGGGCCTACTTGGCAGGCCTCAGACCTTGGCGAGTTCCTAGAAATCCAGGCAAACCGTACCGGTGAGAGGCGACGCCTCTTCTGGTTCGTGTTTGCCTCGTTGACGTGGACCTTATGGACAATTCGCAATAAGATGGTGATCGAGTGGATCTTTCTCCGACGTGCTTCTGACTCGATGTTTAAATTTCTGGCTTTCTTGCAGCAGTGGCACCCGTTGTCTAGGCAACGGGACAGGGGGCAGCTGGATGACATGCTTGATAGGCTTGTGGAGACGGCTCGACGCATCTCCTCCTCTTCTTCCAGCTAGCGCCGAAGGGGCTTAGTCTCTTTTTGTTCGCCCTTCGCTTCTCTTTCTTGATGTATCTCTCTCACCGCCCCGCCCCACACCACCACCGCCTTTCTTGCTTATTTCTTGTGGGCTTCCTTGTGCTGCGCCCCCAGCATCTTATGTTTGTAACAGTGTATGAACTTGCTTGGCATGTTGCTTTATTTATAAAGCGGGGCGAAAGCCTGTTTCGAGATAAGGATTCCCGGCCGATCCTAGCCGTTCGTTTCCTAGATGTCCCTAGTCGGCCGGCGCTTTTCTACACGCACGGAGGTTACACCGAGTCGCTGCGGGTGGCCCCAGGTAATTTCAGGACCCACATGTCATCCTGCGTGGTAGGTTGTTCCTGTGTGCGGTGCGAAACATCGAACCGGCGCGGTGGCAGGGGTCGTGGTTCTGCTCGAAATCCAGGGGTAAAATCGTCATTCTGCGCGTGTGGTATATAATCAGAGCTGCGCCCACGGGCGAAACCCTAGCCGCCAGCCCCTCGCGTCCTCTCTCTCCTCTCCTCCAATCCCTTCTCCTCCTCCTCCCTCGCGTTCAGGCCCCTCCTTCTCCTCCCTGCCGCCGCCTCCCTGAGGACTTACACGTCCTCTCACCTTCGTCTCCGGCGCTCCTCCGCCCGTGCCCTCCCTGCCCTCGCTGCTCGCCGTCCCAAGAGCCGCTGCCTATGGTGGCAAGGAGGAACACGCGAGGGGAAGCAGCACGCCGCCGCGTTCGACGTCGCCCCTCTTCATCGTGCGGCGGCTCCTCCACGTCCGTCCCGTCCCTAGCGTGCCACGAGGCCGTCCTTCACGTCGTCGTCTTCCTCGCCCCTTGAGGCACATGGCTGCAAAGAAGAGGAACGGAGGAGGAAGTGACCGATGCCAGCAACCGTCTTCGTCCTCAAGTCAGGAAGCACTCCACCACGAGCTCTAGGTATCCAAGCCCCCCACTGGTGGAAGATGAATGTTTTGATTTCGTGCTCAGATCTGATGTCCCATGTTATCATTTTCTTCATTTTCCAGTGTGCTTCTGCCTTTTACTTGGATGTAATTTTTCTCACACTGATTTCTTGATTGATGGGTTGGAGCGGCAGGCCGTGGAAGACAAATGAGGAAGGAGAGTGGTGGAAAGGAGACGACACATCTGCATCTGGCTAGCCCCTGCCCCTGTGCAGGTATATATCATTGCTCTCTCCCTCTTTTTTCTTGATCGATCTATACATCATAATGGAATATTTCATGTTTTTGTATACGTTTGTGCATATTTATATTATGGGTTTCTGGTAATGTCTGTTTGCTCATCTTCAGGTCAGGAATCAGTACTGTTCATACTATGGTCTCTTGCTGTTGCTCACAAGACGATATTTTCCTAGCAGATAATTTTTTATTCATATGCTTCTAATCTTACCCCTCTAATTTAATTCTGGTTTAGGTGTTTTCTGGAGGAAGAATATGAAGTTGTCAGTCTCCATGCTTGAAGGAACCAAAAAACCAAATGTGAGCTGGTGTTAGATATGCTTTTCTCAATTTTGTGGGTGAAAAATGCTCTTTGTACGCTTATTTCAAGCAATAGTTGGCATAAATACATCATCCCTATCTGTATCTCATCATGTTTATATTACTTGGTTACGAGGCTCTATGTGCTCATATAGTTATTTTTGTTATGGTGGCTGCATCTACTTCCAGTGTATGTTGTGTTGATTAAGACCCAGGCAAGCTGGGCGTATAGAAACATATGCGAGCAATTTTTCCTCAGGTAAGAAACGAATGCATATGGTAATTTTCATCCATGGCCAACACACAGAATAATTAAAATTGAACATTTTACAATCTGTTGGGGTAATTTTGTTGTAGGACCAAGTCAATTCTCTGTGTCTGTTCGTATCGGATTATTTTGATGTATCGGGGTTTCATTTTATCACAACTGCATGACTGAATTTTTTGCCACTGTAGCATCATTTCTCTCCAATGCATTCCTTTTGACTCTTTATTTTATTTAGCGTGGTTTTTTGGTTCCTTTAATCTACAGGTTATACTAATGTTGCTCCATACAAAAGAATTTATAAATTTGCATAGTAGTGGAGCTTCTGCCCTGTTAATTTGGGTAGTACCAGATCCAGGATAGTCTGTACAAGTGAGTAGAGACACCGAGGCAAACCCGCAAAAGGAAAAAGGTATGTATGTGCTCTGCTCCATCACTTCATCACCACAATTTCCTTGATATTCCATTTTACCTGACAGCCACGTGCATGAATAAGTTGACTAACTATGTACGCATACCACATTTTCCAGGACCAACGTGTGAAATAGGAAACTAAACTATCAACCAACCTAAATGGATCGATGCATTTGTACTGGTTTTACGGAATTGTGGTCTGGATCTGGACAGTTTGCTTGAAACAAGGGTGGCGAGAACTCTCAAATAATTATACTTGGATTGATGCATTTGAACTGGTTTCCTGATTTGCATTCTGAAAATTCTTTATTACAATTGTGAAGGTGAAAGAAGTGTGCTTAAGCTACTGGTCTAATTCGATTTTGACCTTATTTTCTTTTCAGTAGGATGGTAATTAAAGAACTATAATGTAAGCATTGAACATGATCACACTGAAGTTAGTGAAGTTTGATGTTCCAGTTGCAGCCAGCAGGTGATTTTCTTTCCCTTCTCAAGATTTGGAAAAGATAATATATATAATATGCTTTATTAGCTCTGTAAATTATGGGTCCTGATGTGGATTGTATTCATCTGGTCTATTTAACAGTTATTTCTAAACATGACGAGCAGTATACTAAATTGTTATTTCTTTGATTCATGTGAGCTATTAAACGACTTAAGATAATATTTTCTTCCTTTATTGTTGAGTTGGGGTTGTGCAATCCCAATATGTATAACATCAATTTTGTAGTACAATTTTGTTTCACCATGGTACTTTTTATACAGTGACCCCTTATCGGTAACATTAAACAAGATAGTACACACAATGACACTTGATTTAATAATTAAATGTTTTTCAACTTGAACAGTGTAGTTCTTACTCTCTGAGTAAATTTCAGTTTACTGGCATATTGTTGGACTTCTTACTGTCATAACTAGGAGAATAGGTGATCTTTTTATAGGAGTTTGTTTATCTAAATAGTAGAATTCTATGTCATCTGAGATTGTAGATTACAATAATCCCATGTATTGTTCCCTGTACTATGCAAGTGCATCTTTCTTCCTTTTAGAAGATCATTGGACCCCATTTGGTACAATGCCTCCCTTTTCTAGCTATTTAGAACTGATATCTATGTATTTGTTTCTTGCTGCACATAAATAGTAAGAAGTTATAAACAAATTAGGTCTCACATATGGATTCTTTCCGCACTTCTTTTGTTTTGCTTTTAGTCATTGACATATTGTTTGATACTTGCTCATAAGTGCATTCAGTTATGTGCATATGATGAATATTCCTTATCAAAACCACTTCTTTTTATTGATGTTTCAGCCCACGATCTTATTATTAATTGATGACAGCTGAAATGGATGTTTTTTCTGAATTTTACCTCTGAATTTCATGTAAGGCTTATCCCTGTTATTTATAGATGTGCTCTAAAGGAGATAGCACAAGATGCTTGTGGAATATTATTTTTTATAGTTTAGCTCTGAATCTTTCTCTGGCCTGGGGTAGAGGATTTATTTGTTGCTGATAAATCGGAAGAAGTTGACACTAAATTAGGTCTCATATATGGAATTACACTTCATCTGAATTCTGAATTTTACTTTTGTAATTCCTATAGATACTTCAACACTTTTGTTTTGACTTGCTTTTCAGTCCATTGCTATATTGTTGGATCTCTTTATCATAAACAGAAGTACATGTTATTAATATGTATTGTTTGAATTTGGGTCTCTGCATTACTTTTTACTATATGTTGCATGTACGTGGTAAAATGACTTTTTTATTAGAATTTATAGTACAACAGGGGAAACACCAGCTCTTTCTAGAAATATATCCATCTCTACATGGTAAACCTATTTGTTTGTAAGGGATATTTGTATGCAGGTGAAGAACACAAACACGGGGCGCGGGGAATGACAAGCTGGATGAGGTTTTTGTTCATGAAGATACTTCTGAATTTGAACCCAAACTTGCGCAGCTCCTGCTGTCACTTTACAGTGCCAGGTTGTTGCATAGCATGCATTCATTATTCATGTTGAATCATACATATGCTTGGACTCCGAATCTGTTTCGCAGGAGAAGTACGAGGCTGTGTTTGAGAAGAGCACCATGTTGGAGGAGCAGATGTATGGTTGCACTAGCCACTTATTTTTTGTCTCTCAAGGTACAGTTAACTTGATTCCCTGTCATCGATAGCTTCAACCTTGAATATGTTTGCATTTTCCTTGATAGTATTTATCAATTGTTCACTGCTCCGTTTTTCTGGTTAATTATACCATCGCTGCTCTAATTATAACTGCTGTGTTCTTGCTGACCTTTCTTATGTTTGTCCTGCAATTAGGTTGCTTTAGCTTCCGAGTCCCTTGCTGCATATACGAGGCTAATATCAAGGTTCAGTCATGGGCCTCTTACATTTATAAAAAGAAAAATGCCCATTTTAGATATTAGCAAATTGTAGGTGGCACTTAGATTTATATTTAAAATGAACAGCGCATCTATCTTTGTTGCAGCATTCTAATCCATGTAAAGTGAAATTAGTTGAAGGACTACTTTCCTATTTCCACAGTTCATGGGCTAATGTAGATTTTTCATTTTTCTTCTGCTCCATGTCTTCAGTTTACAGAATAAGGTCCCTGTGCTTGAGCCTATAACTATAATTTAATTGGCATGGCAGCTTACCGACACTCATCATTGAAGTAGTTATGTGATTTTGGTTTTTGGGGAAACAAACCAATTAGCCAATTAAATAGTAAACATCTCATATTATGTTACTGTTTCTTATGTTAATCACAAAGTTGTGTTAGTAACTTAGGACCCCCAAGTAGCCCCGGCTCTTGCTAATGAATATGCATTGGCCACCCCACACAGGGAAAATCAGTTCTAATTAGTACATGTTAAATGCTTGGTTGACAATATGTGAAATCAGAGTGTTATATAAGCGATAGGGCAACAAGCGCAATATTTTGACTGTTAGCATTGAGTTATGAGGCGTATCAGTTTTTCATCATGGTGAACCAGGGTGTTTTGTTGTCTGATCTTTTGCTTTCTGTTTTTGCAGCTTATTTTGATTGTCTGTACCGTGCCCTTTGGCTAGCTGGCCGGCGGCTGTTGAATTAAATAGATGCCTACATCTTGGTTCTTACTTCATTTTGCCAGCTTATGTCACATGTAGCTATGCTGGTTTCATCAATTTCTAGCTGTCATTAGGTGATCTGCTTTGCTTTCTAGGCCTTTGTACTTGGTTATCGATATGTTGTTGCTTCACTGTACCTGCACTTTGTTTAGGATTTGGGCATCTATAATTTTTTGTATGTTTGTTATGGAAAAGGATAAGCTTTGATGTTATATTATTATATAGTGCAATATATGTGAACAGCGTATCATATTGTGTGACTCATTTGGTTTTCACATTGGATCAGCCTTCAATTGTGTTTGCCTTTGGTCTGTCGTTAGTGTACTGATCTGGTCCTACCATTGTAGGAAATATTTACCATACATCTCACTCTCAGCAAGTATGTTTGTTTGCACAATTATCATGTAACTAGCTGATTGGCCCGCGCAATTGCGCGGCTAGCAATCAGATTACCTATAGCTTGCTATATTATATAGTATTAATTTTCTATTTCCCATTAATTTAGAAAGCAAAGAATAAGATGTGTAAATATATTAATTAATCTATGATACTCGGTTTGTAGAGCAACTGCTCACATGTTTCTATCACAGCGATAAACTTATTTAATTGGTATAGATACAAAACCGTAGTAACTTCCATGCACGTATGGATAAATAAATGTACAAATACATTTAATAATACTTTTTTATGTGCTTCCGACCAACTCCTATTAATATGTCAGTTTTGATATTATTGCTAGTTTGTATGCATAATCCACGCACGTGACGCTTAGGGAGTATAAAGTTTCTATTTCTCGATAAACGAACCATAAATCTTAAATTATATGTTTCACTATTAATCGTATTAATCACATGATCTTACTCGGGCATCGTCAGTTTCAAAGTTTGTTGAAAGTGTATATTTTCCCAACAATAATTTACATAAATCATATGCATTAAATTTGTGGACATGTAAAGGTATATCATAAGATTTCTTAATATAAGTATGTATACTCATAGAAATATTTTACCTCTACGCTGTACGGCACATTTCAAAAAAAAATATCAAGAGGTAATTATTGTGAAATGGTGCACTTCTCATAATTCTTTTACCATGAAATGTCTCAGTATCTCATATCGTACTGTTTTTATATCGCATATGTATAAAAGTTTATGAATAACGACCTACTTTTCTTAGCAAAGATAAAAAAGGAAGAAGAAGATAGTACCTGATATCCATCCAACAGATGTTTCTAAAAATTTAATTATGTGAATCGGAAGCAGTATGCTCTCTTGACAAAATATATCTGTACTGGTGTTGCCAACTTGCCACTAAGCCGTCTGCAAGTAAGGAAATTGTCTGTGCAGCATACCAAATAAAAAATAGGACTGTTAGAAAACTAATAGCATCATTGTTGGAATAATAATAAAATAAAGAACATGTAAGGCACACTAAGAACCGTTAAATTTACACTATCCAAACTTACATGAAAATTAGAAAAATGATATAAATCAATAATAGGTATTTCTCCTATTTATTATATAGTTGCATACCTAGAGAATATAAATATATTTATTATTTCTACTTCTTCTGACGAACAGGGCAAACAATATGACTGTGAACCAATTTCATTTTTAAACGGATAGACTTACAACGAATATCAAAAGTGTTTGCAAATTCCATGTTTCTGGATCCAATTAATCACTCGGTTTCACCAAGGCTGTTCAGACGGACAACAACTCGCATCGGCTACTCTCACCTCTACATGTCTTCATCCATACATATGTCGACTCCAAATCATCATCCGTTTGATCACTACATATGAATCGATCGATCGTGTATTTGTCTGTGGCTGTGGAGTTCAGAGCATCAGGCTGTCGGGCTCCAGCTTCACCAACAATACAAACTTCACGCTCCGGGAGGAGAAATTTTTGGCAGCGTACTCCATCTTCGGCGAGGACGGCATGAAGCTCGTTTTCCTTACTGAGGCTGCTGGATTTCGTCGCGAAAGGCAAATAGATCCGCGTGACTGCTTCATAGTCCAAAGTCCCGATCGGCAATCTGATCAGCTTATTCTCACATGCAAAAAACAAAATTTAAAAACAAAATTTCAGTTAGTACTGGCCATTAGAGTTCACTAATCGAGGAAAACAGTTATGTCAGTGCCCTGATTTATAAATTTTCGAAAGATCACTATTTTACCTAAATCCTAGACTGCTGGTATACTTCCAATCAATGTTGCTTCATAGATATTTGGAACTAAACTAATAATGAAAATTACCTGTAACACAATAGGGAACAAATAGTATGTCCATGGTCCACACTTCTATTTTTTTCGTTCAGTTCAAAGTTAAATATGAATACAAAAAATACCACGATCAGTTTCTTCAAGGTCCAAAAAATACCACATGAATGTGTGGAGCTTTGACCTGAGCCTGAAAGACATACGGAAAAGTTTCAATCCATCAACAAAATAAATAAAGAATCCAAAACATCTTGCCGAGCACCACCATGTGTGAATCTTTATCCAAAAAAACCAATTGTAAATAGAGCCGCCTGGTCCAGTGCTCCACATGGACGGCCTCCTCTCTGATGCCTGCCGCAAACCTAGCAGCGGAGATCGCAGCGCTCAGTCTCGTCCGCGTGGTCATCAGCGGAGACCACCATGTGTGAATAGAGCCGCCAGGTCCATCACCATGTCTCATCCATCGTCATGGCCTCGCCGAGATCGATGCGCTCCGTTTCGTTGGTGTGGCAAGCCTTGCACCTGGAGATTGCCAACCGGTGCCATCTATTGCACCTGGAGATTGCCGTTTTTCAGTCGCCCTTCAGTGAATCGGCGGCCGGCGGCTGCAGCAAATGAGCGGACGTGGTAGGGGAGTCAGAAATCTGTATCTCTACATCTAAAACACACATGGAGTTGATGATCGACCGGATATTACCTGTAGTGACGGCGTTGCTTTGATCTTCTTTCAATCCGCTGGACGTGCTAACGTCGCTCGTCAAATATTGACTGCGTTGCTATCGAATAATCCATTAGTTGGGGTTCATGCGGCATGAGCGCGTGCTGCATGCATCGCTGCCATGCCGTCGGGCTGTACATGGCTGCTGTGTCGTCGATCCACCAGGTTGTACTTGATGGCATCGTCATGGCGCCATCGCATGTGCTCGAGGCTCGAGCTCGCCCGGCTGTACGTCGCTGCTGTGTCGTTGATCCACCGGGATGTACTTGATGGGATCGTCATGACGGGTCGCATGTGTTCGAGCTCTCAATGGATGCTCGGATCGTGCCTGCGAACGTGTTGGTTAGATGTGGAGTTTTAGGGTTTGAAACGTGCGTGCTATTGACCAGCAATAGTTTCGTATCCTAGACTCCAACCTCTATACGTCGCTTTCCAAGGTTGCAATCGACTAATCAGGATACATGCCTTGGAGGAGGGTGAATCTAAGCCATAACGTGACGTGGGATTTGGGTGAATCTAGGCCATTGAGATTTCTTAACTTTAGAGCGGTAAATCTTCACCGTCAATTGTTTGTTGTTTTAATAATATAATAGATAGATAGTACATACCTTGTGTACTTTCCTACTTCTGCTCTTGGTTGCTTTCTCTTAACCATTTACATGGGTTATTGTATCATTTATCATTGTCCTAAATAAGATTATCAGTTTGAACGATCTTGATGAATGGAATCTCAAACCCGGATTCACCCTATGAAAACAGATGAGCTACCATTATCTTGTGCGACTGTTGATGCACACATGTACATTGACAAAAGGTTTCCTGAATTATTTTCTTCTTTCGTTCCCAAACATTATTTTTGCCCTTGGAAGTAACCAACATATGGATGTTAACCATCTTTCTAACAATCTGTATAAAATGTGGCAACCACGGGCAAAAATAAAAAGAACCAACAGGTGCCGCGCGGCGAGCCGCGCCGTTTGAATCTAGTAGTACCATATGCTCGCACTACCCAAAAAACCGAATTCCAAAATATATATAAAAAATCAAACAATTTTTTTTGACGTACATATTAACATTCCATGTTTGTACAAAAAGTTTCGTGGATAAAAGACATTTTTGTGGCCGGTGTAAAAAAGACAAATCCCGGGTGTTCCAAAATGACTTTGCACAAACATTTTTTTGTCTTTTTACACTGGTCACGAAAAATGTCTTTTCTTCTCCAAACTTTTTTTACAAACATAGAATAGTCATATGTACACATGAATTTTTTTTTGGATTTTTTTGACATTTTGCAATTCGGTTAAACGCATTTTCCACAACGGGTTCATCTAGATGCACGAGTCAAAACATCGTATCCAGATTTGGTGGGCTTTTGTTTTCTTAGATAAGAGAGACGAGATGGGGGCCATACTGATCCGGTGCGTACACTATGAAACCTCCGTCAAAAGTCTTAATCTACTTGGGGGCGGGGCCTCTCAACCCCCCCCCCCCCCACCACCACCACCTTTCTCTCTCCTCCCCTGTTCTCACGCTCTTGCGCTCGTTTTCCTCCCCCTTGCCTTCGTCGGCTCTGCTGGCCGGAGGGGAGGGGGAATATCCAGCTAGTAGGAGTAGATCTAGTATTTCCGTTAGGGTTTGGTCCTATATGGCGTCTGGCTTTATGCCATGATGTTGTTGCCTTCGATTGCTTTTGAGCGACGCCGGAGCTACGTTCTCCGACTCTGCATCTGGCTATTCATGGAGGGCGGTGTCGGGGGGTTACCCCGGGGTAGGGTCATGGTATGGTATAAATCATGTCCAAGAATGGACTGAGGTACAGTGAAACCGAGATAACCAGGCCCAGAAGGGGTCGGGATATGATGCTGGTGCGAACCGGCATATATTGACCGACATACCCAGGCTCAGAAGGGACCGGGATATGATGTTGGTGCTGGCCGACATATGCAAACCGACATAACCAGGCCCAGAAGGGGCCGGGTTATGATGTTGATACAAACTGACATATTCTGACCGACGTATGAATGTAGGTATCTTCGTGTCTTCTCTTATGTGCAGGGAGGAAAACTAAGGAAGGGAAATCCGGCATATCCATGCCGGGTTAAAGAGAAGAGGCACCTTATGCCGGTTGGAACTCAATGCAACGGTCTCATCCCGTCTGACACGGGAGCATGGCAGGCGTCATGGCGCGGGTACGAGGTGACCGGTCACACCTACCGCTGACCACTGGCGTACCTGGGAATAGAGCACGAGGCATGGGCAGGCCACGTCCTGTCTGTGGCAGAGGACACAATCATGACCGAGCTGATGATGCAGACGCACGTGGCTGTAGTGTAATGTACGGCGCCAATCCGATGACCCGGGGTACCAGTATATAAGGTGCCCCAGGCCCTCCTGCGTGAGGGGACATGAAAAGAAGCGCTGAGACGACGGCGATGGGCAGAGAGACATTTTCCCCCGTAGCTCCCTTCTTCTTCCTTAGTGCATCGCCGTAGCTGAGAACATACAGCTCGAGGAGCACCTATGTATGCTTGAGACCCCGGTATATTGAGACAGACAGGCAGGAGTAGGGGTTTTACCTCCTCACAAGGGCCCTGAACCTGGGTAGATCGAGGTGTGCTTTGTGTTTTCTATGTGCGCTCCTTAGCGCGCTATCCCTCCCCGGTTCCACCAGCGTCCATCGGCCCCAACTTAAGCCATCTTATGGCATCTGCCGTGTTACCACCACGACAGTTGGCGCCCACCGTGGGGCCATCAGCGGCGCTGGCTGGTGTGTTCATCCGGACGGGTTCCATTATCGCCTCTCGCGAGCACGTGGTCAGTGGCCTTGTCCACAGATTCGGCTCGCTGAACTTCATCAGCGACAACGCGGGCTGCTTCGGTAGCAGGCCGCTCTCGAGGAACGGCTGCCTCGTCACCTTCGGGACGTACGAGGTCTACGTCGCCACCGAGTTTGTCTGCAGGTACCCCGAGCAGGTGCTTGTGGCCGAGGATCCTCCTGCTGTCTGTGCGGCTTGCGGCCGGCGTAGCGCTCGCCCCGGGAGCTGCGCAGAGGTCATGATGACCGGCTCCACGGATGATGCCGGTAAAGGAGAAACCGTCAAAGGAGATGCCGGCAAACCTGCTGCCAAGACCACCAGATCGGCGAAATTGCCGCTGGAGAGGAGGGAGAACCTCCTCGACCAGGCCGGTACATCCCAGGTACCGGTCAGGCCAGTTCCTCTCGAGGATATGATCGAGAAGCTGGCTGTGCCGGTAGCTACCGGTACAGATGCTGCCCTGACGGAGGCCGAGTTGGAGTCGCATCGTCAGAACCTGCATCAGGAGGCTCTCGCGATGTCCCAGATAAGGAGAGAATTCGAGATAACCTTCCGTGAGTATAACAAAGCTCATGGTTTAACTCCGATAGCTACTCATCCTAGTCGCATAGAGGATGTGCGTAAAAGGGGTAGAGGCCTCAATGTCGAGATTGCTAGAGATGGTAGATCAAGTTCTAGTAAAACTCCTAGTCACATGTCGGCTGAAAAGCCCAAATATAGTTCCCCTGCTAAGACTCTTAGAGCTGCCGAGGCAGCAAGAGCCGAGTTATCTGGTTTATCCGGAGAAGCTCTCCGTAAGCAACAAGACCGGGTTAATGAGCTAGTAGGTGTTGTTGTGCGGCAAAATGAGGCCTATCTTAAGGCTAACACAGCTGCAGGTGGGTCCCAGATTGTTCACTCGGCTAAGGCAGCCAGTGAGGATCTAAGGGGCAAGCTTCATCACCGCACGTCGGTGGAGATCGTGACCGGAGTGTAAACTCCGGTAAAAACAAGCAGATACAGACATATGATCCGGCATATGCCGGAAAACAGTTAGCCGGGCGAGGCAGTGCCGGCCGGGGTAAAAGCAATCCCGGTCCGGGCAATCCAGATGCCGGAAAAGTTAACTCGGCTGGCCGAGGTTATCCACCTCGGTATCCGACACGAAATCCTGCCCGGCAGCAGCAAAATATCGAGCATGTTCAGCAGCCACAAGGTGTGACCAGGTGGCTAACCGTTATGATGATGGTTACTCGGCTATGGAGAAGCCGGGTATCAGAGATATGAAGGTGCACTGGGATCCCGGCTGGGACCTCGCCAGTTGTCGGCGAATGATGCACGCTACAAGTTGGACAGGATCTTTATGTCCGAGATGCTGGAAGAGCAAGGCCCACCTGGCCCTGCATGCTTTGGACCTCGGATCATGAGGGAGCCACCGGTGCCGCACTTTCAATTGAACCGGGGCGCAAAGACATATGACGGCAGTACTAAGCCGGAAGACTGGCTGACAGATTATGTGTCGGCAGTGCATATCGCGGGAGGAAACCGCCGATGGGCGGTAAGGTATATCCCGCAAATGTTGGAAGGGCCAGCCCGGATCTGGCTGAACAACTTGCGAGAGGGCAGCGTTGACTGCTGGCTGGACTTTGAAGAAGCCTTCGTTAGCAATTTCTCCAGCACATACAAGAGGCCGAATCGTCCTCAGCAGCTTGCCATGTGCAAGCAGAGGGATGATGAAACTGACCGGGACTACTTGACCCGGTGGAGTACTGTTCGCAATTCCTGTGAAGGAGTTGTTGAAGCGCAGGCCATTTCATGGTTTGCTCAAGGGTGCCGACACGGCTCCATGCTCTGGCAGAAGTTGCAAAGGGAGATGCCGGCCACCTTGGCCGAGACAATCCGGATTGCGGATAGCTATGCACTGGGTGATCCGATGCAGCCCTTGCTGAACTCGGTGGAACCGAGTAGAAGATACCCGGTCAACAATGGACCCGGACCAGCCAGGCGAGGTGACCGCCAGGATTTCGGGATCAAGAGGAGAGAGGACCGGCCGGATTATCGGTACGGTTCAAATCAAGTTGCTGCAGTTGATCAAGATCAGCCAGGTGCCGGCAATAGCCAGCGTCTGAGGAACAGCGGTCCTGCATGGGGCCAAAACCAGGATGGGAAGAGACCGTGGAGTGACCAGAGGAAGCCATTAACCTATGAGGCAATGCTGGATGGACCCTGCAGCTATCACACGCACGACCCCCGCAGGCCGGCTAATCATTCAACCCGGCAGTGCAGCTGGTATCAGCGCACGTTGAAGGAAGGGGGAGGATCCGGAGGAAATCAGATGGGTGCACCTCAGAGACCTCCAACATACCGCTCACCGGGGCAAACACTGTTCCCGTGAATGCGCCTCCACCGAGGCCTGCAGCTCCGAGACCTGTGGATAACAGGAGAGGCCAGAAAATGTTAACCAAGTGAATGTCGGAGGCAACAACAGCAATGCTGGTCCCAGCCGCCAGGGTGAATATTGCCAGGGTGAGTATAGAGAGGCTCATCAGAGCTATGTGGTCTTTGTGACCGAGCCAACTGACAAGCGAGCCTGCACCGGCGTGCAATGGAGGTAAACGCGGTTATGCCGGCTGTGCCGAAGTATATGCACTGGTCTGATCAGGAGATCAGCTGGAGCATGAAGGACCATCCCCGGATCATGCCTAGCCCGGGAGGTTACGCTCTAGTGGTGGATCCGACATTCATCGGGCCCACCATCAATGTCAGGTTCACCCGAGTTCTCATTGACAATGGGAGCAGCATCAACATCATGTACCGAGACACCATGGTGAAGATGGGCATCTCGGCAAACATGTTGCAGCCGAGTCATACAACCTTTCACGGTATAGTGCCTGGTGTCTCATGTGCACCTATGGGCAAAATTTGGGTTGATGTGTTATTCGGCACCAAGGACAACTGCAGAACTGAGAGCATCCAATTCGAGGTGGTGGACCTCGAAAGTCCATACCATGCTTTGCTCGGTAGACCAGCGCTGGCCAAGTTCATGATATCTACCCATGTGGCTTACCTCAAGATGAAGCTGCCGGGTCCTAATGGCATCATCACCATCTCGGGTGACTATAAGCGTTCCTTGGAGTGCGCCTCGGCTGGCTCTTGTCTGGCCGAGTCATTAATCATTGCTGCGGAGAAGAAGAGGATCCATGAAGTGGTGGCGCTGGCCCAGTCCGCGCAACTCGGTATGCCGGGTATGACTAACCCGGAGCAGAGTGCGGCATTCCAGGTGCCGAAGGAGACGAAGAAGATCAACGTCGACCCGGCGTTCCCAGAACGCAACGTCATCATTGGTACCGGGTTGACCGAGAAATAGGAAGGCGAGCTCAGTCACTTCCTCCGTGAGAATCGGGATATCTTTGCATGGTCAAATCAGGACCTGCCAGGTGTTCCGAGGGAGTTGGCTGAGCACTCATTGTTCGTCAGACCGGATATGAAACCCGTGAAGCAACCTATGCGACGTCTCTCGGATGAGAGGAGAAAGGTGATAGGCGATGAACTGGCCAGATTACTTGCATCTGGTTTCATCATGGAAGTGCTGCACCCGGACTGGTTGTCTAACCCGGTCCTGGTGGAAAAGAAAAAGGATGACCCGAACGTGGCCATTGTGTGGCGCATGTGTATTGATTTCACAAACTTGAACAAGGCATGTCCTAAGGATCCATTCCCGCTGCCTCGGATTGATCAAGTGATCGATTCCACAGCCGGGTGTGAGCTGTTATCCTTTGTAGATGCATATTCTGGTTTTCACCAGATACCGCTGAACCCTGCTGATCAAATGAAAACTGCTTTTATTACCCCGTACGGGGCTTATTGCTATCGTGTCATGACATTTGGTTTGAGAAATGCTGGTGCTACTTACCAAAGATGTATGCAAAAATGCTTGCATGATCAAATAGGCAAAAATGTGCAGGTATATGTCGATGACATCGTCATCAAAACTAAGGAGAAATCCACTCTGATTGATGATCTCAGAGAAACATTCGCGAATCTAAGGAGATTCCGGATAAAACTTAACCCGGACAAATGTACATTTGGTGTGCCGGCAGGCAAGTTACTCGGTTTCCTCGTGTCAAGCCGAGGTATCGAGGCAAATCCGACAAAGATCCGTGCTATTGAGAGCATGAGGTTGCCGAATAATCTCAAGGATGTGCAAAAGTTCACTGGTTGCTTGGCATCCTTAAGTCGGTTTGTTAGTAGGTTGGGAGAAAAGGCATTGCCTTTATACCAACTAATGAAGAAAAGTAACAAATTTGTGTGGACCCCGCAAGCGGATGCGGCGTTCACTGAGCTAAAAAAGATGTTGGCAACTGCGCCGATATTGGCCTCACCATTACCCAAAGAGCCGATGTTGCTCTACATTGCAGCCACAAACCGAGTTGTGAGTGCCGTAGTGGTAGTGGAGCGAGAAGAAGATGGCAAAACCGTGCAGAGGCCGGTATATTATCTGAGCGAGGTGATCTCGTTGTCCAAGCAAAATTATCCTCACTACCAGAAAATGACATATGGCGTCTATATGGCGGTCAAGAAATTGAAACATTACTTTCAAGAGCATCCAATCACAGTGGTGTGTGAAGCTCCTATCTCGGAAATCATTGGTAACAAAGATGCAAGCGGCCGAGTAGCCAAATGGGCCATTGAGCTGGCTCCTTATACGCCACATTATGAAAGAAGAGATGCCATCAAATCTCAGGCACTGCCTGATTTCTTCGTGGATTGGGCCGAGATGCAATATGAGCCACCATTGCCTGACTCCAATTACTGGAGAATGCACTTTGATGGCTCCAAGACAAAATTGGTTTAGGTGCCGGGGTAGTCCTTACCTCGCCAAAGCAGGATCAACTGAGATATGTGTTGCAGATTCATTTTGCGGCATCTAACAATGTGGCCGAGTATGAGGCACTTGTTCATGGGCTCAACGTGGCCAAGGAAATTGGTATTCGCCGGATAGAATGCTTCGGAGACTCGGATCTGGTGGTGCAGCAAGCCTCGGGAAATTGGGATGCTTTAGACGCCAACATGGCGTTATATCGGTTTCATGTCCAGAAGATCTCGGGGTTCTTTGAAGGTTGCGAGTTCAAGCATATACCTCGGGCAGAAAATGAAGCCGCCGATGTACTGTCCAAGCTAGGTTCATCTCGGGATCCAATCCCACCCGGCATATCCTTGGAGCATCTCAGGAAGCCATCAATCAAACCGTCGCCCGAGTCCGAGTCAATCTTTATCCCGGCGAAACCGGAATCTGATGCTGTTCCCATGGACATCGATGTCGGGTGCATTTGGGAGAACCCGGGGACTGCTTGGCAGAACCCGGGGACTGACCAATTGATGTCAGAGGAGGCAATGTCGGTTGAACCAATGGAGGTGGATGAACCGATCTTTCCTGTACGTCCTGTGCCAGGATGGGCACAGCCTATAATGTCGTATATGATAGATGGGAGTCTGCCAGATGATGAAGCCGAGGCCAGGCGAGTGCAAAGAAGATCCAAAGCATACACCATCATCAACAGAGAGTTGTATAAGAGAAGCGCAACCACAGTGCTACAACGTTGTGTTGAACCGGAGGAAGGGCAAGAGATGCTCCTGGAAATTCATCAAGGAGAATGTGGTCATCATGCTTGCTCAAGAGCCTTGGTTGCTAAGGCATTCCGACATGGGTTTTACTGGCCCACTGCTTTGCAACAGGCAGAAGATATCGTCAGGAAGTGCGAGGGATGTCAGAGATTTGCTCACAAGATCCACATGCCAGCTTCAGCACTCAAGACAATTCCCATCACTTGGCCTTTTGCTGTTTGGTGTCTGGATATGGTGGGGGAATTCAAACCGGCCCGAGGTAACATGACTCATATGCTGGTGATGGTGGACAAGTTCACCAAGTGGATCGAGGTGAAGCCAATCAGGAAGTGTGACGGCCACACCTGTATCTTTCTTGAAAGACATCATTTTGAGATATGGTTACCCACACAGCATTATCTCGGATAATGGCACAAACTTTGCTGTAGGAGAATTTGCTCGTTCTGTGCGGAAAAGAGAATCCGACTTGACCTAGCATCGGTCGCGCATCCGGAGGCCAATGGGCAAGTGGAAAGAGCAAATGCATTGGTGTTATCCGGCATCAAAGCCCGGTTGATTGAACCACTGCTGCGAACTCCGGGTTGTTGGATAGAGGAGATACCGGCAGTACTGTGGGGTCTCAGGACCACACCGAATCGATCAACGGGCTATACGCCATTTTTTCTGGTCTATGGAGCAGAAGCGGTCCTGCCGGCCGACATACAGTATGACTCGCCAAGAGTTACACTGTACACAGAGGCCGAGGCAAAAGAAGCTCGGGAAAATGATGTCGATCTGCTCGAAGAAGCACGAGAACTGGCCTTATCTCGGTCAGCAATATATCAGCAAAATCTCCGACGCTATCATAGCCGGAAGATAAATCCTCGTGTATTCCGAGAAGGAGATTTGGTGCTTAGGCTAGTGCAGCGCAAAGCCGGCATGCACAAGTTATCACCTCCATGGGAGGGACCGTTCATTGTGAGCAAGGCTCTGCACAATGATGCATACTATCTTATAGATGCACAGAAACCAAGGAAGGACAGGATGGACAAATCCGGAGAGGAAACCAAACGACCCTGGAATGTGGCTCTGCTCCGTCCCTTTTACTCTTAAGGGCGCAATGTATGTATCTCGGTTTCCTTTGAATGAAATGTTGGCACTCCGAAAAGAATCTCGGGGACTGCCTTGTCTATATGCATGTGTTTTATCTCTGTTTTATCTGTGTTGTTCCTATGCCGAATGGTTTTAAACCTTGTCTCAAAGTTCAAGTAGTGTATGCTATCTTGTTGTGATCTTGTGACTCGACTGACGAACGCCAAAATGGCAGTCAAGAGCAGAGGTTATGGAATATAGTAAACATGAAAACAGACTCGGGGACTCGGTCCAAAAATGATTCGGTATATGTTGTTTACTAACCCGTTTTTATTCCTTTTCTTTGTGTCGGATGACTCTAAACCTTATCTCAAAATTTATGAGTACTGTATGCTATAAATTTGATCTTGTGACTCGACTGTCGAACGCCAAAATGGTAGACAAGAGCAAAGATTACTAAGTATAGTAAACAAGAAAGTAAACTCGGGGACTTGGTGCAAAGTGATCCGGCATTAAGCCAGTCTCGTTGAAGCTAGCAAGTTAAAGTAGCACTGATAAAAACTTAAGAGTATATATACATCTGCACCCGGCATCCCGGGGATTTAACAGTTCAACTTGTGATAAGTTCAAACAGCTGCGGTGGAGGAGCTCGGGTCAGTAGGAGCAGTGCGAGTCGCAGGAGCAATCTCGGTCGCAGGATCGACCGTCGTGGTGGTTGCCGGGTTGCCGGTGATGTCGGATGCTGCTTCCGAAGATGTGTCGGCTGCTGTCGGCTTGGCAGTGTCGGCTGCTGCGCAGTGGCAGTATTGGGAGTTCAGCCTCGATCTCCTCGTCAACTTCCTCTTCCTCGTCATCATCCTCTTCCTCTCGACGTCATCTTCTTCGTCGTCGGAGTAGACTGGACCAGGAATGAGACTTTGGGTTTGAGCATAGCTGGCCATGAAGGAGGCTGCTTCCTTGCGGCTCTGGATCAGTGTTGGATCCGACGTCCATTTCGAGTCGGAGCGCAGGGATTTCAGTGCATTAAGGTCGATTGCCTCGTACCAAGAAAGCACAAAAGTCAGAGCTTGATCTGCACCGGCACGAGCTGAGGAAGATCTCCACTCTCGGAGCCTTGTCTCGGCGGCCAGCAGGCACTTGGATAACTCGGCGATGGTAGCTGGAGTCGCAGACTCTGGCCATAGAATCCGGTAAACCCGGATACCAGCTTCAAGGAGCTCAGTACCAATGCACCTCAGAGGAGATATGCGAGCATCCAGAGCCGTCAGATGATCTTCAATGTCCCATTCCTCCGAGATCGGGCCAGATTCTGCTCTTTTTTCTCGTGCCTTGATGGTAGTGTTCTGCAGCGGCCTTGGAGTGGGAGAAGTGTTCTGAAGAAAGAAAAGCTACTACCGAGAGTTATATACCGGCATATATCTAATGTCGGTAGAAGCAAAGGAAATGAAAAGAAAGGATAAAGGAAACTTACTGTCCATCTCGCTGTTGATCCGGGTGAGCTCGGCCAACCAGCTGTTGCATTTAGCCTTGAGGGCATCCAGTTCTTGTTGAGCCGAGGTGGAGCTCTTCTGCTTCAGAGCATCTTCTTCATGCTGTTTCTTCTCCTCGCGGCATTTCTCCATCTCGGACTTCTGATTCTGAACCCGTTCAAGCTCCTTCTGGAGCCGAGATACTTCATCTCTTTCCTTCTGGAGCGCAGCGTTGTGCGCGTCGTCTGGTTCTTCAACCCCTCCTGCAGCTGCTTGTAGGCGTTCTTGAGCTTCTTGTGCTCCAAGAGCAGCTTGTGGAACACCTTGGTCCGAGTATTGGTGCATTCCTAAAAAAAGGGAAAGTGTTAGTGTTATTTTAAGATTCATGCCGAGTAAACTCGACCTGAATCTCGGGGACTGGATGTCGGAATTTTAAGATTCACGCCAAGTAAACTCGACCTGAATCTCGGGGACTAGATGTCGGAATTTTTTAAGATTCACGCCGAGTAAACTCGACCTGAGTCTCGGGGACTGGATATCGGAAATTTTTGAAAATTCACGCCGAGTGATCTTTACTCGGTCGAGCATCAACCACTCGACCCGAATCTCGGGGACTGGGGATAATATATATTATTATCTATTGTAAAAGAAAAAAGAACTAGGCAGAGGAAGGTTCACCTCGGCAATCTTGCTAGCTTTAAAGACCGCAACCTGCAGCCTGTGCATGGACTGCGCAAGCTCGCTTGGGTCAGCTGGATGCCGGGACACCGGGTTCTGGGAAGAAACCTCGCTGGTATCGACAGCATTCCAGTCCATGTTATAATGCTCCAGCGAGCCCTGGCTGCCACCACTTTGAGTTCACAGCCGGGGAAAATCCCAGCCAGCAGCTGTGACGACTCTGGAGACGGATGCAGCTAGAGCTTGGGTCGGAGTCAGCACCAGTTGTGTATTCGGAGTGGCCGGCACTTTCCTGGTGGCCAATTGTCGTGGATGTGTCGGCTTTGGCGATGGTGCTTGTTTCTGGGATGCCGGTGCGGACGACGTCGTCGTGGCGGTGGCTGCTGCGGTGGCTGTTGCTGCTGTGGTTGCTGCTGCGGTGGCTGTTGCTGCTGTGGCTGCTGCTGTCGTGGCTATGGCTGCTGCTGTTGTTGTTGTTGGTTGTTGCTGCTGATCTGGTGCGATCGGAATTTTGGTCCGCTCCATCGCGGATTCCGTGATGTGGGCACCGAGATCAGCATCTCGGTCAAGGGCCGAGGTGTCGGTATTGAAGGCAACCGAGTCCATGACCTCGGTTTCTGAGGCGTCTTGGCCTCCTCCAGGTGCGGCATCGGAAGTCGGCGGCGGTATGTCGGCTGCAGTTGTATGTACTCCGGTGTCGGTTGACCGAGATACCGCTGGCGGCGGAATAGGTGAGCGCATGGAGCATGCACTCTGACTGACCTCGAGGGCGGCACTGCATCGAGATAAGAAAAGATGTTACCTCGGGGAAATATTATCTCAATTAGAGGTAGAAAGGGAAATGAGCATACATCGGCAAAGGGTATCTTACCCTTCTGTAACTGGCGGCAGCTTCTTGCCCCGTGGCTTATTTGCCGATTTCTTGTGCAGCTTCGGTTTCTTCGCTGCAGGGTCTGGGGCTGTCAAGATCCCGGTATCCGAGGTACCTGTCCCGGCACATTTGCGAGACACACCTCGGTTGCCCGTGGTAGCAGGGCGTGTACTTGGAACCTGGCCGCCTGGGTCAGCTGGTGCCGAGGATAGTGGGTAAGCAAATGCGATGGGACGAACATCAAGTGCCTCTAAAATTTCACAGTCATCGTCATCTGACCAATCTCTGATTGAGGCTCGGGCTTGAGGCTTACCCGAGGCAGGGCGCCAGCAGCCGGAATCGGCATATGATCCTCATCGTCCGGGTCTTCAACCTCAGTGACGGCTGGGGCAGGTAGATCTTTGCCCTATTTGGTGGAGGGATCCGCTCCATCTTCAGTCTTTTGCTGAGCAAATCTCTGCAAGTCAGATGCAATAAAACCGGGTTATTCTAGGAGCCAAATATGGTGCCGACATAAGAGTTGTCTCGGCAGGCGAAATATGTCGGTCTAAATTGCAAATTACTTACTGGCTCCGGAAGCCGAGTTCTATCGTGGGGTTCTTTACCCCCATTCCCATTCCTCTGTCATCCGCGTCCTGGCGATTGACTTGACGCGTTTCCTGATGGCAGCCTTGCTCAGCTCATGAGTGCTGACCCGAGTAGGGTCGTATTGGCCACTCATGTGGCAGATCTTGTGAACTCGGATTTGGAGGGGGGAGACTCGGCGGCTAATGAAGGTTCTCAAGAGGTCATCGCATGTTAGCCCTTCTCCCTGGAGCTGATTGACGATCTTGTGAATCTGGTTGATCTCGAGGTTTGTCTCCATTGGGTTGAACTGCCAATTAAACTGCTCCGTGGGGGCACCGAGACTGAATCTGGTTGATCTTGTGAATCTGGTTGATCTTGTGAAAACGGCCGCACGTTCGGCCACATAGTGGGCCACGTGGTGGTGCAGTTATTGGCGCGAGAATCGAGGAGCCACGCCGTCGGTGCGGTCAAAGCACTCAAGTGCGCATGTGACATGACAGCACGTGGGGCTCGCATGACGTGTGCGGCATGCGCGCAGAGGCATGTCTATCCGCGCACCAGAACCGAGGAGGTACGCAGCATTCTACTGCCACGTGCTGTGGCAAAATCTTTGAAGAGATCAAGGAGATCTTCTTGTGTCGGACAAACCGACATAAGGGCAGATGCCAAAATCAGTTGGGGGTTTGATTCCTGGTGTTTTAAGTTGGACCGACATAAATATGTTGGATAGTTGGTCAAATTGCTTTGGTTGTGTAAACCTGGTGTGGCCCTTCATCCGAGTCTGCAGGACCGCACCAGCTTTGGGGACTAATGTCGGGGGGCTACCCCGGGGTAGGGTCATGGTATGGTATAAATCATGTCCAAGAATGGACTGAGGTACAGTGAAACCGAGATAACCAGGCCCAGAAGGGGTCGGGATATGATGCTGGTGCGAACTGGCATATATTGACCGACATACCCAGGCTCAGAAGGGGCCGGGATATGATGTTGGTGCTGGCCGACATATGCAAACCGACATAACCAGGCCTAGAAGGGGCCGGGTTATGATGTTGATACAAACCGACATATTCTGACCGACGTATGAATGTCGGTATCTTCGTGTCTTCTCTTATGTGCAGGGACGAAAACTAAGGAAGGGAAATCCGGCATATCCATGCCGGGTTAAAGAGAAGAGTTACCTTATGCCAGTTGGAAGTCAATGCAACGGTCACATCCCGTCTGACACGGGAGCATGGCAGGCGTCATGGCGCGGGTACGAGGTGACCGGTCACACCTACCGTTGACCACTGGCATACCTGTGAATAGAGCACGAGGCATGGGCAGGCCACATCCTGTCCGTGGCAGAGGACACAATCATGACCGAGCTGATGATGCAGATGCGCGTGGCTGCAGTGTAATGTACGGCGCCAATCCGATGACCCGGGGTACCAGTATATAAGGTGCCCCAGGCCCTCCTGCGTGAGGGGGACACGAAAAGAAGCGCTGAGACGACGGCGACGGGCAGAGAGACATTTCCCCCGTAGCTCCCTTCTTCTTCCTTAGTGCATCGCCATAGCTGAGAACATACAGCTCGAGGAGCACCTGTGTATGCTTGAGACCCCGGTATATTGAGACAGACAGGCAGGAGTAGGGGTTTTACCTCCTCACGAGGGCCCTGAACCTGGGTAGATCGAGGTGTGCTTTGTGTTTTCTGTGTGCGCTCCTTAGCGCGCTATCGCTCCCCGGTTCCACCAGCGTCCATCGGCCCCAACTTAAGCCATCCTATGGCATCTGCCGTGTTACCACCACGACAGGCGGCGTGGATTTGAGCGGAAGCACCTTAAATAAGAATATCTGGTCGGTATTGGATTCCGGTGAGCTCTTTCTATCTTGCTGCCGAGGTGGTGGAAAGGAGGAAGGGCAGATGGTGGATTGCGCCCTTCGAAGCTTCAGGCGCGGACGTTCCTAAGCGACAGCGAGATGTGCCACCGCTATCCAAGACCAAGGGGGTCACTCCACACCCCGGTGTTCCTTGCTCCGGGTTTCTTCTTCCTAGGCGAGAGATCAAGGATCTTCGGCCTCTGCATCGTGGCGCTCTTCGCCAGCTCTCCACCAAGTGGTTTGTCCCCGGTGGTGAGCTTGATGGCCGCGGCGGCAATGCCTTGTCGTGACGACGATGGATAGGGACTCGATTGTTTTCTCTGTTTTCTTTGCGTGGTCCCTTTGCAAACTCAAAGGCTCTGGTTGCAATTTCTAATTTTTCTAAGGGCCTATATGTAAGTGTGCTGCTTCGCTATCAATGAAACTTCGGGTCGTTCGACCCCGTTCCTGTTAAAAAAGTCCTAATCTACTGGAATTTCCAACGATCAAGGTGGGGGCACCCTAAGTTTTTCTTTTTTCTGATCCGGGGGCCTACCCCTACATAGGCGACTGAAAACTTACTACTAGGCTCCCCGGTTTGACTACCAAAGCGTGGTCAACCAAAGTACCTTTTGACATGCTCGCGCGTACAACGCAAACGGGCGAGTAAAAGCATCTCAAGCGGCCCTCACAATAGCATGGCAAAACTTTGTCGGATGCGCTAACGTTACCGTTTTAGGGCTTGTTTGGTAACTGCAATCCCGGAGGGATCCCGGCCTTTTCCTGGGGAGAATTTTCCCCTAGTTCGGAGGTCGGGAATAGAATCTCGGGATTTTACACCTGGTTCTTCAGATTCACGACCGGGATTATTTTCCCGGAATATTGAACCCGGACAGCCAAACAAGCCCTTATTGGGACGAGTTGCACAACGTCGACTCTCCCCCAATAGAATTTTTAACTCATTCATTTTTGACAAATCCAATAATATTTATAACTAAATGCAACACTATTTCATATTTTAAATACATAAATTAGTCATACAGAAATTGAAACTTAAAAAAATTCTGACCTTTCAATCACTAGAGTGGCACACTCATTCTCGATGATTATTTTGTGCATGATCCCACAAACATTTATGACCTTTCACATATGATTTTTTGACCAGGTAATAGCAAGGTGCCGGATAATAGCAAAACGAGTTTAGAACACACCAAATGCCCGCTCGGCGTCCTTCTTAGAATTGTGCGGCATGGATCAAAAAAAATTACCGACCTAAAAGGTATAAGATTGTACGTCTTCACAAATATCGACCATTTTGAATAGATGTCATCGGCTAGCTAGTACCCTTGGTGTACGGCTGGCCTAGAGTAAGAAGAAACCCCCCAAAAAATACATGTGATTGGAAATAACATTAACAAGTTTTGAGAACTCGAAATAACATATGCTGTGGTGTGAAATAGTAGCCTTAGCAGCCAAACACATCAACACCTATGATGCAAGGAATCATTGACTTAGAAGTTACATCACTATATCTTTTCCTTGCTCATTCTGGTTTTGCCTGGTGGATGATATCCCAGAAGGTTTGGATTGCACAGATTCAACCAGAGGATGTTGAGATGCTCCCATTACAACTCACTGATGGAGAAGAACCGGAGAGCTCAGCTAGAACTGGAGGAGGTGGTAGTACAAGTTCCCTAATGGTTCTCCATCACTCACCCAATCTGCTAGGCACATTTTTTGCACCTTTCTTTCAGCTGTTCAATATAACCGTATATTGTGAAACCTCCTCTCAATAGAGATGCAAGTCCACCATCATCATGCAAAAGATCTCTTATTTTATATAGAAATCATGCAAAAGATCTTTTTTTAGGGAAATCATGCAAAAGATTTGGAGTACAAAAGCGTGCTGGCAGGAGGGTGACAGGCCTGCGGCCCGCAGGACAGCAGGGGGGAAGGACGGTAATCACTAGAAAAAGGGTCCAAAGGGAACCACACAATCGTTCTAATTGTGACAAGTGTCGGTTTCTCCTCACATGATTCAATTTTGTTTGTCTGCATGTTTTCCATGTGTCACAATTAGATTGAAAGTGGGGGAGTATGAGAGAGAAAGGGAGGGCATGCACGTACGTGGGCATACAGTTTTGCCTTTTTGCCTTTTATTTTTAAATCCGAATTTTAAAAACGAAATATCTCGAAAACATTTTATCCAAATTACTAACCGTTTTCACTTTTGAGCTCCTCGCGTCGAGATCTTCAAAAATAGATCCCATGTTGATATGTT
The DNA here is from genome assembly GCA_947311845.1 of Poa pratensis. Lineage (NCBI taxonomy): Eukaryota > Viridiplantae > Streptophyta > Magnoliopsida > Poales > Poaceae > Poa > Poa pratensis. The sequence continues at coordinate 24,385,255 of CAMZMU010000119.1, read as the reverse complement.
TCGACGAACTTTTTTTTTGTACAACCGTTATGTATAGTTGTACAACATGTGTCTGTAGTTGTACAACCCAAACTGTGTATGTGTAGTTGTACAATCTGCGTCTGTACAACCTGTGTCTATACAATATGTGTCTGTCTAGTTGTACAACTTGTGTCTGTATAACCTGTGTCTATCTAGTTGTACAACCTGTGTCTGTTTAGTTGTACAACACAAACTGTGTATGTGTAGTTGTACAACATGTGTCTATCTAGTTGTACAAACTGCGTCTGTACAATCTGTGTCTGTACAACATGTGTCTGTCTAGTTGTACAACTTGTGTCTGTACAACATGTATCTGTTTAATTGTACAGCCTGTGTCTGTACAACATGTGTCTATGTAGTTGTACAACCTGTGTCTCCTTAGTTGTATAACTCTATTAATTGTAGAACTTATATCTATGTAATTGTACACCATATTAGTTGTACAACAATGTGCTCTGTTTTCTCGTACATGTGTTGCCTCCAAATTTGTACACTGTGCCGCGCGGGGTTGATCAGGGCCAATCACGCACGCATGGGGGGCATCAGGTGAGACCGTGCCATATTATCTGTTGTGTACACACTATATTAATTCTGTGCTAACTACGTACAGTACCTCGTAACGATCGTTGTACATGGCGCGGGGGCTTCGCGATCCGCCAGCCGTACGCACGCGACAAGGTAGGCGGATCAGACCGCACGCGCATGGACGCAACGCGGGTCGCTGCCACGGAAGACGGAACGCATGGTCGTACTCGTACACGCCCAAACTTAATTTCCGCCAACGCCCACCAATCAGTCACGTGGCCTCCTCATGCTCGTCAGCTTTCCTTGTGAAAGGGAACCCTCTGGGTAGGGATACCCGCGCTGGCTTGCACACTGTGTACCGGGCCTAAGCGGGCCCCAAAGGACCTCACCGTCTCAATCGGCCCCGTTAAACACCTACCTAGCTCTGCCCTTCCTTTACCGGATAGCACACGCACGTGACGGACGCGGGAGGAGGCATCCATCCGGCTGCGCTACAAACCGTCCATATCATCTCACTGTTTGCCGCTGACATCCGGCCCCGCACGGGTTAACGACTCACTTTTTTCTTCCACTGTGCAGACTCGCTTTGACTGTTGTTGTAAGTACTACTTGTGTCGTGTGGTGTAAAAAGTTGCAGAGGTCGCTGCTTTGATCAGATGCAACCGGCCGCTTTAGAGCATCTCCATCCGCACACTCCAAATCGGTGTCCGCACCCCAATTGAGGCCCAATTGGGGTGTCGGACACATGTCCAACCAAGATTTGGAACCCGCCCATAGCGGCGCCCCCAACGGCGAGCAACGGATCGAACACCTTGCGGGCGGTAACTTGTTTCGGCCGTGGCATTCGAACTAATTAAAAATGATACAAATTAAACTAAAACGATGCAAGTTACAAACTTAAACTAAGACGTTACAGCTAAACGATAGAAATTTAAACTAAAACGATAGCTCAATCCTAATCTAAACGCCGCCGCTCGGGCCAGCCTCGTCGTCGTGCGCGGGCTTCTGGCTCTGGGCTAAGCGCGAGCGCACACGCCTCTCTTGCCGGAGCGCGCCCGCCGCCCGGCGCATGGAATCCCTGTCTGCCGCCCGGCGCTCGGCATCCCTCACTGCCGCCGCCGCTGCCCTCGCCTGCGCCTGCCTCGCCAGCCGCAGCTGGTTCAGCTCCTCGTGGGCCTCCCGCTCGGCACGCAGCTGGGATGCCGCATGCGCTAGCTCTCCGCCTGGGCGATGAGCTGCTGCTGCCTGGGCTCCTCCGCCTAGGCGTTGAGCTGCTCGTAGGCCGTCCGCTCGGCGGCCATGAAGGCGCGGCAATACTCGTCGCGCTCCGCGCTCACGATGGAGGCCTGGATGATGGCGGCCTCCACGGCATCCCCAGTCGCCTCGTAGCCGAGCCTGACCTGGCGGCTTGCCTGCTCGTTGCGCCAGCTCTCGAACGAGTTGGCGGCAACCACCTGGTCTGGCCACACCGGCGGCGGCATCGTCTGCTCCGACTCCTGCTGCGGCGGCGGCGGCACCTCATCGAGCTCCGGCGGCGGCTTCTGGCCGGGGTACGGGTCCTGCACCGGCTCCTGCTCCTCCGGCTCGTACACGTCGACGTCGTCCACATCCGCCCAGTCGAACGGCTGTTCGTCGGCGGCGTCCTCCTGCACCGTGCCGTGAGCACGGCGTGCTGCCTGGGTGAGGGTGGCCCATGAGGTGGCGAGGCGGCGAGGCATGGTGCTCTGGGCTACGGCTGGTGCTGTGGTCAAGTGGCTACAGCGAGCGTCGGTGTTGGTGTGGTGAAATGGCTGCACGGCGGGGGAATCTTTATAGCCGGCCAAGGTCGAGGCGGGAAACCGAGGCGGGAAGCGGTGGTGCTGGGCGGGAAGCGCCGGGTGGATGAGCACGCGTCGCGTCGGAGTTAATGACGGCACACGTCTCCGCCACTGCGCCGCTTGGGAAGCCGGGAAAGGCTGGGCGCTCAGCAGGCACCGTCGTAAATGCAGGCGTGCGGGAGACGCATCGCCGTCCCGTCCCTTCGTCGCCTGCGGAAACGCGTCGCCATTAACGCGGGCGGAACGGCCTCCAGCACGCGCCTTAACCCATGGCCAGGCCGGCACTGTGTGTTTGACGGGTGGGCCACCCCTGTCGTAGGCCATGTCCGGGCAGTGTCCGGCACCCCCGATAGGGACTCTAAACTTGGAGGCCTCTCGGGGTGCCGGACACGATTTTGTTCAGCCCGACCCTTTGGGGGTGCCGGTGGTGGGTGATTTTGGCGTCCGAACCCCGTTGGGCTTTGGAGTACCGGTGGAGATGCTCTTCGAGACACGTTGGTGATTGGCGAAACAGTTTCACCGTAAAAACGAAAGGATCTCACAGGCCGTGTAACATCTGTCCGGCACTCCGGCTCACCGGGAAAACTGTACTACAGCGAGAAGATGATTCTACCGGTACCAGCTGGGTAGTGATTTATTAACCGGTTGGTCCGATTCAGTAGGCACCACATCAGGGGTAATTGTGGATTCCGAAACGCAGTAGGCCCAACTAATCAAGGGTAGCTACACGAGAAAATATTTCTGATCTCTGAAGTGTGTTTGGCAAGAATGCCCAGCCACCAGATTAGTTACATTATTATCGTTGCCATGCCACCACCTCGTATGGCCTATGCTAACTCGGTGACAGGACAATGGCATCGCCGCCTAACCTAGCTGGCCACCGGCCCACCGCCCGCCCTTGCTAGTTGCTAGCACAAGTGAAGAAATAAAACTTTGTTCGAACTTGCTTAATCATGCTCTGTATACTGTGTGGCAGCGCCGGAGCTACGGAAGAAGGATGGGCGGGTTAGAATGAAGAGACTTTAGCTGATTAGGTTGATATTGGGCTGGGCTTTGGAGGAGGCTATATCGAATGTTCGATGATCGAACGATTTTGTCGTCTAGACCGCCGGGAGGAGGAAGATGGCTGCGGCGGCTCCGGCTCGGCCTGGCCGTTGTCTCGCCGGAAGAAAGTGGCACCGGAGCTGATTCGATTTGCCCCCACCACGCACCCCCCGTCCAAGATTCGTCCTCGCCGTCGCCGCCGTCTCGGTCGTGCGCGAGGAAGGAGATGCGGCGCCGTGGGCATCGTGCGTGAGGGAGGGTTGACTCGGTCGCGGACGTGTCGTGCAAATCGTGCGAGCAGTCGAACGTTCGTATGTAAGCGTTCCTGTTGGGCTTTACCCTTTGGTTGGCTAATTTTTTGGGAAAGGGTTGCAATCATCTTGGGGATCCGCCCGTCGCATCCTCCGCCTTCTGCGTGCGACGCGTGTCCCCACGGACTGGTCGCTCGCTTCCTCCCCAAGCACTCGTTTTCCTTCTCTTATCCTCTCGCTACCTCTTCCCGACCTGTCGCTCGCCTCCTGGAAAAGTCGCCGCCGCCGTACTGATGCGCTCTCTCGCCCTCACCGGCGCTCCCTGTCTGGCCTGCGGCCGGTAACGCCGCGCCCTCGTCCGCCCCCGAGACGAGCTCCAGTCCCCTGCACCGACGACCACTTGCCGCCGACGAGGCTCCTCAACCCTAGCCTTCTCAACGATTCCCGGCCATGCGGCGCGGAGGTTCTGATACCGGCAGCGCGAAGGTTCTGCATGGCCGGAGCAGCGCGGCGCCGAGGGCGGCGTCCCCGGACTTCAGCACCTCGTTCCCGACCGCGACGACGGAGATGGCCGAGGCTAGGACGAACAGGAGCACGTTGCCGGCGAGCCAGCCGGCCGCGGCGGCCGGGTGAGCGCGGGAATCTCGCTGTTGGCCACGCCCGCGTCGACGCCGTAGAGGCGGGCCTTGGAGATGCTGGTGGAATTGAGCAGGTTGACCGTCGCGTCCAGCGACGGCAGCTTGTCGGCCACCTCGCCGTAGTTGACGCCGATGTACGCGCCCATGCTATATCAAACCAAATCCATGCATCGATCAAACATCGAAGTTAATTAGCTACCCATGATAAGGCAATAAAATTCCTGCGCTTTAAGGATGTAAAGCTGGTGGTGCGTCACTTGATCTGCAGGCAGACTTCATCCATCCACCGCTTCTTCTTTTGGGTGGCGATGGAGATTTGCTGGAACAGCGGTGGAAGCTTATCATGTGATGCATTTTTTTAATGTATGTAGCAGATTTTTTCTACTTTTAATGCAATTTCACGGAACTTTTGTAGCAATTGTCTTTTTTGATACATTTTTTCTTGATTTTGGTGCAAATGTTGGAGGTTTTGTAACAATTTTTTCATTTTCATGCAAATCCGTAAGGCGTTTGTAGCAATTTGTGCTGAGTAAACGCGAAATTGCTATCGACAGTAGCCGGCTATGCTAACAAGGGTGCACGGCGATGGTACCGATAGTAGCGGCGATGCTCCCAACGGAGCGCGGCCCTGCTACCGACGTTAGCCGGCGAAGCTATATCGGCGTCTTCTTCGACGACCATGGTGCTGCTGCATGGTGCTACAAATAGAAGGGCCAATGACGCCAGCGCCTTCCCAGTGCTTCGTCGCGCCATGTGCTCCCTTGTCTCCCTCGTGGACGAGCCAATAGGGCGGCGACGCTACCGCCTTCCTAGAGCTCCGATGATTTGTAGCATTTTTATTTTTTTGCTATATGTATATGTTGTGCAAATTTTTGTATAGTTTGTAGCAATTTTATTTCTCTTTTGACGCAAAACTACATAATGATTTAGCAATTGTCCCCTCAGCTGATGTAATTTATTTAACGTGATGCAATTTTATTGAAATATTTGTAGCAAAAAAAATATTGTAGCAAATTCTTCTTTTAATGCAAGTTCAGAAATTATTGTAGCAAAAAAAAAATCACATGCTGCAATTTTTCTTTTATGAGATGTTGCAAATTTTCAGCGTAGTGCAAATTTTGAAAAACAGTTTGATGCAATTTTTTACGAGGTGCTACCGTCGTCGGAGATTCAAGCTATCACCGCTTGACGCTTCACGGAATTGTGCTGCATTAGTTTTATGGTTTTGCATCCGACAACTTTTTGTGCTACAATTGCTTTTTGGTTTTGCATTATGCAGAGAATTGTTTTGCTACAACCGTTGTGTGGATTTGCATCATAATTCTATTTTTTTTGCTAAAATCATTCTGTGGTATTGCTACAACAGTACAATTTATTTGCTACGGGTTCCCAATTCTCGTATACCCATCCTCGTTGCTACCGATGACGAACCGGCTATGCTTCGGACGTCGGTGCGTTGCTCCTTGCGGTAGCTGGCGATGCTACCAACGACGAGCCGGTGCTACAAGGGTGCTGCAACGACGGGCAGAAGCATAACACCAACAAGTCGTGCTCCTCGATCTCGTCGCTTTTTCCGCTATTTTTGCCTCTCTTTTTCTTGATGTGGTGTGCAATTTTTTGAAAACTTTGCAACATACATTTCACCTACTGAACAATTTGTAGCATTTTTTGTTTTTTACATGAGCAATTTCACACTAGCAACGCCTCTATCTAGCAACTCCGGCTACTGTCGGTAGCAACGTCGGCTTCTTGGGCAGCATAAAAATTGCTACAAACACTCTACTCTAAGGATTTGCATAAAAAAAATTGCTACAAAGCATCCAAACATTTTGCAACAAAATCATGGATATAAAAAAGAAAAATTGCTACAAATGATTAGTGGATTTTGCATCAAAAGAGAAAAAATTGTGCTACAAAGATTGGAAAATTGTCGGTTGATCAAACTAGCTAAAGCTAGCTAGCTTGCGCTCGGAAATCCGATCGATCGATTTCACCACTGGCAGGAGGCCCCTGTTGCCCTCACCGCTGGCAGGAGGCCATGACCCTCCCCCCCTGGTCTCCTCCCGCGTCACCGCCCCGCCACCTCCCTCTCCTCCGCCCGCGGCGATCCGCGGGAGGCCGATGCGGCCATGGTGGAGCTCCCGCAGGACCACGGCGCCTCGCCCAACGACGCTGACCCCATTGCCGCGCACGCCGATGTTGTAGCAAATTCACGAACAGTTGTAGCAATTCTTCTTCGTATGATGCATTCTTCTCCTCTGATGCAAATGATTTGTAGCAATTTTCTTCTCCTTTTAATGCAAATCCACAGAATGTTTGTAGCAAATTTCTTCACTTCTTCACATCATTCAGTTATTATTCATGAGGTGCAAATCCTTAAAAGGTTTGTAGCAAAAATATTACCCCTTTGATGCAAATCCACATTGTAGCAAAATCCGTTTTGGAATGATGCAATTTTTCTGTCATGAGGTGCAATTATTAGAAGGTTTGTAGCAAATGATTTACCCTTGTGATGCAAATCCTCATCCCAATTGTAGCAGAAAATCTTAGGTATTTTAAAGCTTAGCTGCATACGGCGGAGAGCGACAATGGAGGCCGTCGGTGCTGCAAAGCAAGCGCGAGGTAGCTGCATACGGCGGTCACTGATGCTGCCACGGTTGGCGCTACCAATCCATGGTGCTGGCGTCGGTGCTACAACCGGTGCGACATGATGCTACCATTGGCAGGAAGAGTTGCTACAAAAGGCAAAATGGTGGTGCCCTGACCGGAGAAGAAGGGCAAGTGGTGCTTTGACCACCATCTTTGCCGGGCGGCCGCAGTGCTACCATAGGCGGCCGACGGTGCTACGTAGGCGCGTGGTGGTGCTAACATGGAAGGCCGGCGCTGCTGACAATGGCGGCGGATAGGGGGAGCTGTCATAGGCGGGCCACGTGCTGCCGTGGGTGTGTGGCGGTGCTACCACGGTGCTACCATAGCAATCTTATTTTCCCTATGATGCATCTTTTTCTTTATGTAATGCAAATTCCAGGAAGATTTGTAGTATAAATTTTCTTTTGATGCAAATTCTGAAGCAAATCCTTGTTCGTTTGATCCTTTTTTTCTTTTTGTGATGCAAATTCTTGAAAGGTTTGTAGCAGATTTCTTCTCCCTTCTTGCAAATCCATTGCAAATCCACATTTTAGTTGTAGCAATTTTCAAGATGCCATCTTTATTCATGACTTGCAATTTTTTTGATGGTTTGTAGCAGATTTTTTTCTCTTTTTTGCAAATATACATAACGATTGTAGCATTATTTCTTTTTAATATGATGCAAATTTTTTTGTTCAAGAGGTGCAAATTCTTAATGGATTTGTAGCAATTTTTTCTGCTTATGACGCAAATCACATAAGGGTGGATGCAGAAATCTCTAAGCCTGTCAAGTTTCGTTGTGGCTGTGCCGGCTGTTGCTTGCGCAATTCCTCAAATGTTCGGTGCTGCCAGGGCACGTCGACATTGCTACCAAGACGGAGGCGCAGTGCTACCAGGCCACAGCGGGCGTTGCTTTTAGGTACTGCTGCCGGCGTGGTTAGAACGGGTTTGGGTTTGCTGCGGCGAGCCGGAGGTAGCAGGAACCTCGGAGGTAGCATCTGCGACAGTCATTTGTAGCATATGCACCATCCGCCGGTAGCATCAGCGGGCATCGAGCGCGGAGGACAACACACCTAGTGTAGAGGAGGCCGGCCATGGCTGCGGGGCCGGAGGTAGCAGGGACCTCGGAGGTCTTGGAGAAGGTCGACGATGATAACATCGACGCAGAGAATCGCGGCGAGCCGGAGCATCTCCGGCGGTTGGTGCATCTCGAGACCGAGGAAGGCTGCGAGCGGGGCAGAGCTTTTGCGGCGGCGCCTGTGTTGGAGAAGAGGGGCGGTGTATGCCTTGGTGGATGAGAAGAGGAGATCGAGACGAGGTGGCGATAGGGGGTCTGTATCCGAGGAGAGAGGAGATTGGGACGAGGCGGCGGCGGAATCTCACGGGGCGACGCGGCGGCCGAAGCTGCGGACGGAGCGGCGGGGAATCTGCGCCGAGAATCTGGGCGACGCAGTCATGGACGCGCGGCGTCCTTGCGCGGAGACAAGCAGGGGAAAGGGAAAGCGACGTTTCGTGGACTTCTTGTGCGGCAGAAGGACGCGGGCGTGTAGGGAGATCGGATGGCCACGGAGAGCTCCATCGTACGGCTGTCGACCCGGGGGATCGGCGGAAAGATCCCCCAGGGGGACGTAGCGCTGTCTTTTTTTGGTTTCTTGCTGAGCTGGACGGTCCATGTCCGACGTTAGCCGAAAATCTCCTCTCCTGTTGCGAGCTGGTGTCCTACCTCGCCCGCAATAGATTTCTCAGTGGCGGCCCATTTCGGGCTATTTTTTCGTTCCTTCTCTTTTTTTGCTGCTAAGTTTTTGATTTTGATTTTTAGTTTTTCCTTTATTTTTATATTTTCAAAATGTTAATATATAAACATGTTTTAATTCAAAAAAAAATCTTTTTAAAAATGGTTCAGGTTTTTTTTCGATTCATCGGTATTTTCGGTTCAATATTTTTTGTTCACCTGAATTTAGTTACTTTTTGGTTCAATTTTTTCGTTAACTATTTTTTTTGGTTTACATGAATTTAGTTTTTTTAAATGTTCATTTTTTAAAAATGGGTCTGATTTTGAAAAAAAAACTCATTTCGAAAATGGTACATTTTTTGAAAAATGTTTAACCTGAAAATGGTTCAGATTTTAAAAAATGTTCATATTTGAACATTTTTTGGTTTCCTGCTTGGCTGGGCGGTCCACTACCTACGTTAGCCCTACGAAGCGCGAGCATTGTATGATTTGTATCTCTCCTTTTGCGAGCTGGTGCACCGTCTCGCCCGTAATAGATTTCTGATGGGCAGGCCCATTTCGGGCCGTTTTTTCGTTTCTTTTTTTACTGTTTCTTTTTTGTGTTCCTTTATTTTGGTTTTTTGCTTTATTTTTTACATTTTGAAAATAAACATTTAAGATATGTTTTAGTTTTCAAAATATTTATTTTAAAAATGGTTCGCTATTATTGACGATTCACCGGCATATTCGGTACACTATTATTTTTGGCTCACCAGAATTTTAGTTCCTTTTCGTTTGAACAATTTTTTCGGTTCACCTGAAATTAATTTTAAAAAATGTTCATTATGAAAATGGTTTATTTTTTGAAAATGTTTAGATTTGGAAAAATGTTCAGATTTATAAACAAAAAAGGAAACGAAGCAGAAACATAAAAATAAAATAGAAATTATACCAAAAAATAAAGAGAAAAGAGACGAAAAAAATGAACTGACCTGTTATTGGGCCCAACCCATGCCAAAGCGCTACAGGCGAGCACACCATCGGACGCGCGCCAGCGCATGCGAGACGACGCCCCCGACTCGCTGAAGCCAATGTATAGGGGAACCCCAACCTAGTTCCGACCGTGACACGTGTCTGCGGCCGACGGGTCCAACCCACATTTGTTCGTACGGCCCCATACCTGCACTTTTAAATATCAAATCCATGCAAAATAATAGCCAATTCATTATCAGAACAATTAACAATTGAACATAAAATCAAAAGAATTCTAACTTCATCAAAAGTTAAAATAAAATTAAACAATTATACATAGAAAATACAAGAGTGAATGAAACTTCGGCATTTTTCGCTCACTGATCTTCTTCTTCATGTTCATCAACCACTATTTATTTTCATCATTCATGAGTCTAGCACTCTAGGGTCTTACAACATGATCCTCGTGAGACTAACTTTTGCATTTTCAATCTCAACGCCTCATTCATCTTCGTCTTTTCCATCTCCAATTTCATGCAATTTTCATACTCTATGTGCAAATATAAATGTCTGAACATATAAGCAAAATGTTAGTTTTGATTTTTTTTACATTTTAAATGCATTTAAAATGTATTTTTCACAACAGTGCATTTAAACCTATGTAGCCTCACCGTTTCAGCCTCCGCTCAGGCTGTCCACGTCGCCAAACACTGTTCATGAACAGTTCTCACTCTACAGTGTCGACGTGCACTGTAGCAGATACACTATATACTTTTTTTTTTGCCTTTTCCACGATAATATCTACATGCACGCCGACGAGACAAGTAGTTTCCATCTACAGTGTCGCTTCTACAGTGACGCCGTGCACAGTATTTTTTTTTTTTTTGCCTTTTCAAGATAATGTACATGCAATATATGCGCGCTGACGAGTAGGTTCCATTCCCATGATCGGTTTTCGAGTTCGGTCGACTCTATCTCCTCAATTTTGGATCCAGTTTCACAAAAATATTTGACGAATTTTGTCAAATTTCTCGCACTCGTCCGTTTGAATTTTCCTCTCACGAGTATACGTATATCACCCTACCAAACAACTTCCATGTTCTAACCTTTTTATTTTGACGGACATATAAATGCACCGCTTTTTTCAGCAAAGTCCACGCGTTTTTGAAAAATTGTAAGTCGGGCTCCGGAATAAAATATTTTTGCGCCTCAATTTTGGATCCAGGTTCGCAAAAAAAAATGATGAATTTCGTCAAATTCATCGCACTCAGTCGTCTGTTTGAATTTTCCCCTCACGAGTATATGTATATCACCCTATCAAGCAACTTCCATGTTCTAACCTTTTTATTTTGACGGACTTATAAATGCACCGCTTTTTTTTCAGCAAAGTCCTCGCGTTTTTGAAAAATTGTAAGTCGGGCTCCGGAATAAAACATTTTTGCAAGAAAAAAATCCCCATGTGCCTTTTTTTTGCATAAAAGTCCTCACGTTTCCCAAAAAATTTGAGTCCGTCTCCCGGAATAAAACATTTCTCCAGCAAAGTCCCCACGTTTTTTTTCTTCAAAATGCAAATCAGCCCTCCAGTACAATTGAAAGATTTTTTCCCCTCCTAATATATGTCCCCCTTATAGTTTAAACCTATTTTTTTCCCTCACTTCTTTTCACGAACATTATCTATTTTTCCGGTCATGCGTGAACAGTCCCTGTCCCTTATGAATAGATTTTTTTTCTTTTTGGCTTCTAAGATTTCTCCCCGTTTTAATTTTCTCCTATTCTTTATTTTTCCACATTTCTTTTTACGGACAATGCGCAACAATAGCAACTTAAAAAATACTTATTTATTCCTACTCCCTATTTATCCCCTACTATATCTTTTTTCCCCTACTTTTAGCTCCCTTACATATTTATTTTTATTACTCTAAGACTGCTCGCTTACTTCCTATTTTCCCATTTTCCCCTACTCTATTTTTTTTACATTTTATTTTATTACCCTCATAAATTTATTTTTGCAAACTTAAAATTTATTACTCATTTACTTGCAAATCATGTTATCTTAATTCCCCACTTCTCTATGTTGAAATCACCCCTACTTTAAAAAAAACTTTTACTTTCCCATATATTTTTTTAACTACTTCTTAACGGTCTACATTAATTCCATTTGGATGTCTAAATTCACCAAATAAAATAACCTTCCAACACTTACTCCGTACAAAAACACTAAATATTTTCTACCTTTTAAAACCAATTGTGCATCCCTCTCCTTTTCCCCTATTAATCTCTTATCAAGTGCACTGAATTTGTTCCAGAAGCCATGAAGTTGGTCACATATAGTGACATACATGTATGATCATAAGTACTAATTCAGATATCAAATCTGCACATCGTATATTTATATCACTCAGCTATAGCATAGGCGACTTTATGTAAAATTGTAAGTAGTTCACATACAAAAAAAAGGATTTTGTGGTCATAAACACCCTTCTCAAATTTTGGTTTGTGTTTCTATTGATTTTCATTTATTTAACTCTATTTAATTCTCTGCTTAGGTAGTACCTGTTTTGTTTTCACCTTTCATACAATACCTAATCCTACGATGTAAATGATGTTAGAAGAAAAACTCAGCTTTGTGGCGACAATTAGTCTAGATATTTGCGCCCAAATGAAGCATCAAATCTAAGAAAATTTTAAGAATATATAGCGCTTTTTGTGACACCCACCTTATTTCCATTAATATCCAAACTGTGTTTACGCTCATGTCCAATGGATCACGATATCTTCTGTCCGGTCGTGATAAATCTGAAAGTTAGATCTTTTATACAGTTGTTTCGTACTTTTAGCTTCAATTTATTTATATTTTTCACCACACAGGCGCGGCGTCGCTAATTTTCCTAGTCATGTCATAATAAGAGCTGCTTCTCAGAGCTTGCGAGGAGAAGTTTGATTAGGAGTCTGACTTATTTGTCCGAGGGGAGCAGGGATCAAAATGATCATCGAACCGAATTACACACGAGAGACGATGCTATGTCGATGAGAGCAAACCGACAAACATAACCCGTGAAGGTTGATGCTATGTCTAATGAGACACTGGAAGGTTTGTCTCATCGGAAAAAAAGAGATCGAATGTGAAAGAAACAAGTCATTTTACGTTGAAGTTCGTCGTTGCGTACCAGACGCAACGTGGACTTGCACAGTCTATCCTGGCTCGAGCTAGGCTTACCTGCCAGTTGGCACGCTGATGAGTAATAACGACCATTGATTTTGTAAGTACGAAATGGCACAGGCTAGGAGGACCGCACCCGTCTTTGGGTTGGGTTTGGTAATTTGGTTGCGTCATCCCTGTTCTGCTAGTGCTAGTAGTCGAAGCCCGAAACAGTAGCAGGTGGTACCAGTGAGCAATCTAGATTTGGAACCCAGATTTTTTTTTTTTTTTTGAGGAAAGGATCTGATTCATATATCAGGAAACTCAGAACAAGTTACAAACAGTCCGGAAAGAAAAGAAAATTACAGAAAGACCCTGCAACTTGCAGAGAGCACCGCGAGCCACCTGGAAAGCACGCAATCAGATCCACCACCGTCGCTCCCCAAGATCCTAGCCGCAACCGGAGACGCCGTACCACCGACCACCGGGAAGAAGACGCCACCACCTTGTAGAAGACCGCAGACGCCATCCGCCGCAAGCGACGGAATCTAGCCTCGCTGAAGGAGCACGGCCAAAGCGCCATCTTCCCGCTTCCGCCTAGCTTCCAGCCGTCACCGCAGCGCCTAGGACCACCACCACCAGCACCCACCTCCGCACGGTCGCTCCCCTCGCCACCACGGCCGGCCGGAGCAGAACCCACGAAGAAGACGACCACCTGCAGCACCACCACCAAAAACAGGACGCCCACAACCACCTTCTTCTCCCCTCACCTCCACGGTCGGCCGGAGAAGCAAAGATGGAGAAGAGCGCCTGACTAAGAACCTTCACGACCTCCCCGGCACCAAGGCCGGAACGGGGAGCGGAGGGGAAGGACCACAACACACTCGCCGACGACATCGCCTCCGTCTTCGACGCCGCCGAGAGGAACACACACCTACTAGACCTAACTACAACCTATCTACACGCACGAGCAAGCACCAGAGCTCCCCCCCACCTCACGGTGCCGAACCGGCAACCGGAGGCGGAGGGGAGCGGCGGGCTCGCCGGCGAGGACTGGAACACGCGAGTCGCCTCCTCCGCCTCTCTCAACTGTAGCACGGAGAGGATAAGGGAGAGAGAGTCTTTGGAACCCAGATATTGTCTGAGATGTTGCCATATTGGCTATTTTCATGTCATTTTTTATATTTGCTTGGGCCGGGCACACAAATATATCGGAACAAAAATCAAGTTCGGCCACCAAGATAAAATTCAGTCACACAAAATCAAATGCTCTGGGTTGGTTCCTTTTTACCATAGTTTTAAATAGCCCGCTATAGTCCCATTTAGCTCCGAATTAGCCCTGCTATAGCTCTTTTTGAGGGTCGATGCTATTTCCTATAGCCCACTATTTAAAACATTGCTTTTTACCCTCCATGACCGGCGGCGGAGGATGGGTCAACAACAGCGAACGATTAGACGCAGTGGCGCCGGAGAACGGTCGCAACGGCGTGGGCTAGAACGGATTGGCTAGGGTTCGCCTTATCTCATTGCTGGGTGAGTCAAGTGGGTCCCAGTGTCCCACGTCCGACGTGGCGGGCATTTCCAGACATGCCCGGACACCCCTTTACCAGCCTCGAGTGTTGGGGGCCGAAGGGATGTCTGGAAAAACGAGCCCACAATTTGGCCGATCGGGAGGTCTGTTGGAGATGCTCTTAGCACTTAGCACAGTTTGTCTTACGTGGTCGTGCCCGCTAAACTCCAAGACTCTACCTCTAGCGATTTACTGTAGTCTGTATACAATGTGTTTAAAAGGGAAGTATGTATAGATCATACAGTACACCTCTTGATCAACCCTTTTAGAAGAGCACACACTCCACACTAGCGGTACGTGGTAGGCATTCCTTCCCCTACAAATCCTTTTCTGGATACCCCCTTTCAATTTCTGTAGAGGATTTTGCTTTTACTTTTTTCTACGATTGTCTTAAGTAGATTTGCTAATACCTTTTCTCTCTGAGAAATTAAGTTTCCCGTCTCTTATAGTCGGTGGTAACTGATAAGAGTGTGACTTATTTTCTGCTTTCTTTCATTAGATCATATAAAAGGGTGTTTCCTGAGGTCACAATGTATTTATTGTTTGTTTTATTGATATGGCATGTAAAGAATGTAGATTATAATTGGTGCTACAGTGCGACTTATTTTATGATTCCTCTGATTATATGAATGCTAATTTGGGATGGTCGGTAATATATTGTAGTTTCTTTTTCATTGATATGACATGAAAAAAATGACAGACTAATTAGGTGCTACAACTGCTTAAAATTCAATAGGCAATATAACCATGTATTCAGTCATAAACAGTAGGGTTTAAGGTTGCGACTACATCTCCGGTTCAAACGTGCTGAAATATCTTGCAGCAAGTTGCATGGGAAGTCAACATAGTTAAAATAAAAAATGGGTCAAATGAGAAATGTGAAGAGATATTACTACCATGTTCAAAAGAACCAGAACTTGGCCAATTTTGCATACTGTATGGACAATCAACCAGATATGTAATGCAAATGTACTGTGCGTGATGTATTCCCGTTACTAATAGTTTGCTTCGACGGATGCTTGTGCTTCCAGACGATCCGGCGAACAAACCCAAAACGGTAGTCGATGTTGGGTGTGGAATCGGTGGTAGCTCAAGATACCTGGCGAACAAATATGGAGCACAGTGCTGTGGGATCACGTTGAGCCCTGTGCAAGCCGAGAGAGGAAATGCCCTCGCGGCGGCACAGGGATTGTCGGACAAGGTTTGGAATTTCAGCCTTGGACCTACTTGGGATCTGTTTTTTTAGAAAAACCTTGGGATCTGGTTTTACGTTAGGAGTAATAGTGCTGTGCACATGCTTGGCGCAGGCTTCTTTCCAAGTTGCTGATGCTCTGGAGCAACCTTTTCCCGATGGACAGTTTGATCTAGTCTGGTCTATGGAGAGTGGTGAGCACATGCCGAATAAACCGAAGGTAAACATACTGCTTCTGAGAAGAAACCTAACAATATGAGTCACTGCAAAATCTTAAATTAGCCCACTCAGCTATGAAAATAGGTATTGAGTACTGCGTGAACTCTTACCTGTTACCGTACCCTGTATCAGTTTGTAGGTGAGCTGGCACGCGTCGCAGCTCCTGGAGCGACGATCATCATCGTGACCTGGTGCCATAGGAACCTAGCGCCGTCTGAAGACTCATTGAAACCTGACGAGCTAAATCTCTTGAAAAAGATTTGTGATGCATATTACCTCCCAGATTGGTGCTCACCTTCCGATTATGTCAAGATTGCCGAGTCATCGTCCCTCGAGGTATTTCTTTCTGTCCAAATTACGAACTCTGAATTATTTTTATTGATTCTACATCTCACAAAATATTCTTTTACTGTCTGATACCTCAGGATATCAAGACGGCTGACTGGTCAGAAAATGTGGCTCCGTTTTGGCCTGCTGTCATCCAATCAGCACTGACGTGGAAAGGACTCACTTCTCTACTAAGAAGTGGTATGATCTTATCATCTTTCTCACTCTGTACGGCTCATCGGCTGCACCAAAATGAGATGATTGTTATGCGATTCTTTTTTGAGCTGATAGACATTTCAACTCGGACTTCACTCTTGTCTTGATTTGAAGGATGGAAGACGATAAAGGGAGCACTGGTGATGCCGCTCATGATTCAAGGCTACAAGAAAGGCCTCATCAAGTTCACCATCATCACCTGCCGCAAACCCCGAGCAGCTGTAGAAGGAGAAGAAACTCCCATCGCATCGCCCAACATAGACTGATAGAACTCATGTGATTGTGATTTGTCCACTGTAATAAACTCGGCATGCTGTTGCCGTGTAGTTGAATAATTCTGTGTTCCTGTAAAAAAAAAAGAGAATAATTTTGTGTTGCCTACGTCTGTACCAGCAAGTGCCATATAAACGTCTCCTAAAGCTACTTATAATAGCTAAAGCAGATGCACGGTAGCTTCCGTTTATTTCAACGGAAAATCTAACTAGCAGGCGCCTTATAACTGGCAAAACTCGACGCACGTAAGCTGGCCATTGATAAGCAAACAACTGGACCAGATTCGTCACGTGGCCCGCGTTTTGCAGCCAACGTTCTTTGCGGTCAAACCTTATCCTCTCGTCAACGCGTATCCATTCGCGAACTGGCCGTCCTCGTCTCCCTCGTCCACGACCCACGCCGCCGAAGGAGTCGTCCGCCATGGCGCCATGCTGCTGTCTCGGGGCTCCGCGCACGCCGCCGGGTTCGACTTCTCCAGCGCGGTGGAGGCGGTGGTGCCGGCCCACGGCAAGGCGCTGGTCGCTGCGGACCTAAGCGTCGCCGGGACCTCAACGCCGCTCTTCGGCCTTGACGCGACGCCGCCGCCTCGCCATAGCTGCTCGCATCCGTGCCCCTCGTCGTCGAGAACTATGGCTGCTCGACCGGAGATTGTGAAGGTCAGGGTGTCTGGGGTGGAGAGGATTAGAAGAGGAAGGCTACTTCTCCCAATCCGCAGATCCGGGACGAGAGCTTGAACTTCCAAGAGTGGCCGCCACAGGCCATAGCTTCGCTCGCCCTCCTCCTCAGCCTGAAGCGGCTCCAGACCGTGGTGCGGGTCTGAGGAACACCGAGTCAGACAACGCCCAAGCGCTAAGTGATTGCTTCAAATTGGTCTGGGTGCACGGCGACGAACATCGCCTCCTGGACTATGTGACACACCTAGTACTGATGCGAGCAGCTATGTCGCCGCTGTTGGAGCAGAACCACTCTCGATTAGGAGACTTGCTGCATCGCAGCGGAAGTCCAGGTGTGCTCCAAGAGAGTTCATGTTCACGCCACGGGAGTTCACCGTCCACCATGTGCAGTGACGAGTCGCGCAACTGCAGTCCACCGCGAGTCGCCACTGGAGCGCAACGGCCGACGGCACACCACTGGGAATCAGTGGCGCGGCTGGCGACGCGCTCAACGACTCGTTAATGGTAAGAACCTTCCCTTGTCTTCTCCAACGTTCTTCTCTACTAGACTGAATCAAATGCAGCATTGTCCTGTGCTACACTCAACCTTCCCCTGCCTCCTCCAATGTTTTGCTCTGCTAGACTGAATCGAGTGCTGTCATTTACTAGACTGAACCATGTGATTCAGACGATTTTAGCTTCCATTTAAGTTTTAGGAATGTTTAGTAATTGTACATTTTATAGACTGAACGAAGTGCTAGACTGAACTGAATGCTGTCATGTGCTAGACTGAACTGAATGTGTCATGTGCTAGTGCTAGACCGTTGTAACTTGTAAAGATAGTTGTTTTTGCTCCTCCTCTGATTTGGCAGCTGGATTGAGCTGCTAGGCATGTTTAGGAATTGTGGTGTGAGCTCCATTCTCATCTGCTGGTTTGCAGATTTCTGAAAGCATTGTCATGTGTCTGTTTGGACTATTTTTCTGTTTAATTCTGCTGGTTAATTGTGTATTTTCTTATTGAGATGCACATGTCCAGAGTGATGAATGGAGAGTGAATGAGACTTTTTGCTGCTTTTTTTTGTAGATGGCAGCGGAATATGAGAATGTGCAATATGCACATGACTACATGAGGAAGGAGGTGAATGCACGCGAACTTGCCCTTGCGGATGGAGAAGCAAATGAAGCGATAGCCGTATGATTGATGCAAGATGACAAGATGAGGATGAGCTGAACTGACGTGAACTTGTGTTGTGTGCTGCTCGTTTGTACACCTGCCTGACTAGTTTTTGTGCTACTAGCTAGTAAATCTGTTTGGTTTTGTGCCGCGGCAGCTTGTACAGTCCAGCAAATTGAAGTGATTAAACTGCTCATTTTGTGTGGTGGCATGTTGTATATACTCGTGCTATTTTTCTCGTCTAAGGGTCTTTTTTTAAAAACTTTGGACCTATCTGTAATTTCGTATTAATTCAGCATGTCCTGACTCATATGTGCTACCAAACACATCTCTCTTCAATATGTTTCAACTCATACGAGCTACCAAACACGCAACATAATCTCAACACAGCCTGTATATGCCCAGCTTGTATTGAGTGGGAAAGCCATGCTAGGGTAAGCCGGGCTACCAAACACACCCTAAGTGTTGGTGGGGAACAGCAGGACGGCGCCATCGAGGGCCGTCGACGGGGACCAGGACGGTGGCGGCACGACGCGGCAGATGCCATAGCGCTCGGCGAGCGGGAGAATGCGGGCGACGTAGGCGAGCGGGTCCACGAACTCTGACTCTGTCGGTGAACACCGGCACCTCCGGGATGGGACGGATGAGGTTCAGGACGGGGGCTGCATCCGGCGGGGGAGGCGGTGGTGTCCGGGAA